>JAESUZ010002511.1:0-600000 GCA_017311185.1 Proteles cristata cristata | reverse complement strand
TGAACCCATATGACAAGTAAATATATCTACCCTAAATGTCTGAAAGGATACCCATTACACAAAGGATACCTGGACACAAAAATGTGTCTCAAAAACTGACATAAGCATTACAAATTGCTTTTCTGTTTAGACCTACATCAAATCCTAAGATATTAGGAGTTAACTGGTGTAAAATAACAGACTATTTTACTAAAAATAATTTAAAAGGCCCATAGCTTTATAATCTTTTTCAAGCAATTTTTATTAGGCACTTGCCCACAAGCATGCTGTGGCCTGTACATGAACTTGATATTACAATAATGCAGACATTCGTTTTCTAAGACTTTACGGTGAATCAAAGACAACTTTTATGCTGACCTGTCATTCTAGAAGTGTAAGGTTCCCTGGACCTCATGGGCCATCCTCTCGGACCCTGCTCCAATCCTAGATTCTACTCACCTCTCTACTGGCACACACAACAGATAAGCCCAGAAATCAGCTACTGGTCAGACCACAGGTGTCAGGTGGGTACCATGTGTAAGAGAGGTAGGAGATGATACAAGAAAAATACAAGACACAACTCCAGCATTTGAGTAACTCAGGGCTATTGAAGAGAAGAAATAAACATATGAGGAACAATTAATGAACAAACTGTATAAAATTAAGCACTCAATTATGTGAGGTTCAAAGTTGTTTTCCTGTTATTATAGAGCCAATCAAGAGGAAATGGACTTAAATAAGGCTGATTTTGTTAGATATTGGAGGGTCAAGCTTCCCTGTGTATTAGATACATACATCTTGATGACAAGATTTGGTGCTTGTTGCCTCTTAGTACTAATGTGTGGTTTTAATAGCTGCAGTGAGTGGCTATAAGGCAGACATCCCTGAACTACTCTAAATTATGTACTTGATCCTTTGTTAGTTTAGAAAAGGGTGCTGGTGTCAGCTAAGAAGCTGTATTTAATATGATGAGAGGCCAAGTAATCTCTCTACAAAAAAAAGTGCTGTGATAAGCTAAAGTTTGGCCTATAATCGTCCTAGGAGTGGTGTAAGGAGGGGAGAGAGAAACTAGCTCATTTGCATTTCATCCTTCCTAAAAAAAAAATTGTGCTGATTGCAGCTTTATTTATTTATTTGTGATAAGAGCACTTAACATGAGATCTACCTGTATAACAAAAATTTAAGTGTGTGGTACAGTATTGTTGACTATAGGTACAATGTTGTATGGAGGATCTCTAGACTTTATCTTCCTCAACTGAAACTTTAGTCCTCCCCATTTCTTCCTCCCCCAGCCACTGGCAACCACCACGCCAGTCTTTGAGTCCATGAATTTGACTATTGTAGATACCTCATATAAGTGGAATCAAGCCGTGTGTGTCCTTCTGTGATTGGTTTATTTCTTTTAGCATAGTGTCCTCAAAGTTCATCCATGTTGTCACATATCACAGAATTTCTTTCTTTTTATAAGGTGAATAGTATTCCATTGTATGTTTACTTCATGTATGTATACTTCATGTTTTCTTTATTCATTTGTCTGTCAGTGGACACTTAAATTGTTCCCATATTTGGCTACTGTGAGTAGCTCTGCAGTGAACATGGGAATGCTAATATCCCTTCAAGATCTTGATTTCAGTCATTTAGGAAAATACCCTCAAATAAGATTACTGGGTCATTTGGTAGTTTTAATTTTTAAATAAAATTATATGCTGCTTTTTATAGCAGTCACATCATTTTGCATTCCCACCAACAAGATACAAGGATTCCAATTTTTCTATATCCTTGCCAACACTTGTTGTCTCTTGTTTTTTGTTTTTGTTTTGTTTTGTTTTGTTCTTTTGGTTTTCTTTGACAGTAGGTATCCTGACCCCAAATTGTGATTCTGGTTTGTATTTCCCTGATGATTAGTGACATTGAACATTTTTTCACATACCTGTTAACTCTTTGTTATTTTTCTTTGGAGAAATGCCTATTCAAGTCCTTAGTCTATTTCTGAAGAATTGTAGGAGTTTCCTTAGTATTTTGAAGATTAATCCATAAGCAGAAGTATGGTTTGCAAATATTTTTTCTCATTTTGTAGGTTGCCTTTTTATTCTGATTATTTCCTTTGCAGTGAAAAACATTTTTATTTTTATATAATTTCAGTTGTTTTTGTTCTTCTTGACTGTGCTTTTGGTGTCATATGCATAAAATTGTTGCCAAGATCAACATCATTAAGCACTTCCCAATGTGTTCTTTTAGGAGTTTTGTAGTTTCAGGTCTTACAGTTAAGTCTAATCCATTTTGAGTTGATATTTATGTAGAGTGTAAGATAAGGACCCAGTTCCTTTCTTTTACATGTGGATAACCAGTTTTCTCAACACTATTGACTGAAGTAACTATTTTTCCCCTTTGTGTATTCTTGACACTCTTACTGAACATAAATCAGCCATATGCATGGATTTATTTCTGAGCTCTCTATTCTGTTCCTTTGGTCTACATATGTGTGTATGTCAGCACCATTCTGTTTTGATTCCTATAGCTTTGTAATCTGTTTTGAAATCAAGAAGTATGATGCCCTCACTTCATTCTCTCTCAAGATCAATTTGACTATTCTTATTCTTTCATAGCTTTATAGACTTATAGAATTTTTTGTTCTGTTCAAAAAAAATGCCACTGGTATTTTGATAGGGATTGCATTGAGTCTATAGATTACTTTGGATATGGTATTGACATTTTAACCTTATTTAACATTATTTCAACCCATGAACACAGATGTCTTTCCATTTGTTGTATCTTCTTTAGTTTCTTTCATTAATGTTTCATAGTTTTCAGGTTTATTATAAAGTATTTTATTATTTTTGGTACTATCTTAAATGAATTGTTTCCCTAATTTTCTTTTTAGATAGTTTATTTTAAATATACTGAATTGCAACTGATTTTTGTGTCTTGCAGTTTTACTAAATTTGTTTATGTGTTCTAAAGGCTTTTTTTTTTTTATGAAGTCCTTATGGTTTTCCCTATTTAAGATCATGTCATCTGCAAACAAGAACAATTTTACTTCTTTTCCAATTTGGATGGCTTTTATTTCTTTTTCTTGTCTAATTGCTTGGGCTAGGATATCCAGTAGCTTATTGACTAGAAGTGGCAACGATGGGTATCTGTGTCTTGTTTCTGATCTTAGAGGAGAAGCTTTTAATTTTCACTAGTATGATGTTAGCTGTGGGCTTTTTATATGTATTTTTTATATGCTGAAATACTTTTCTTCAACTCTTAGTTTGTTGAATGTGCATCATGAAAAAATACTGAATATTGTCTTTTTCTTTCTTTGCATTTATTGAAATGATAATGTAATCTTTATCTTTTATTCTGTTAGTGTGATATAGCACATTGATTTTCATATGTTGAACAGTCCTTCCATCATACGGATAAATCACTTGGTTGTGGTGTGATCCTTCTAATATGCTATTAGCTTCAGTTTGCTAGTGTTTGAGGTGTTTTGTTGTTGTTGTTTTGTTGTTTTTGGGTTTTTTGCATCTATATTCAGCAGAGATACTGATGTAGTTTTCTTTTCTTGTGGGTTTTGGCTTTAGTATCAAGGTAATGCTGGCCTTATAAGATGATTTTGGAAATATTCTCTCCTATTCTGTTTTTGGAGGAGTTTGAGAAAGATTGGCATTAATTCTTTTTTAAATGTTTAGCTTAATTAACCAGTGAAGCTGTCCAATCCTGGGCTTTTCTTTATTGGGAGATTTTGATTACTAATACAGTCTCTATACTAATTATAAGTCAGACTTTTTAATTTCTTTTTGATTTAGTCTTGGAAGGTCATATAATTCTAGGAATTTATCCATTTCTTCAAGGTTATCTCATTGTTGGTGTATAATTCTTCACAGTAGTCTCTTATGATCTTTTTCACTTCTATGGCACCAGTTGTAATGACCCCTTCTTCATTTCTGATTTTGAGTTTTTTCAATTCATCTGAGAGTTTACCAATTTTGTTTATCTCTTCAGAAAACTAACTGGAAATCTTACAAATATGTAAAAATTAAACAGCACACTTTTGAACAACCATGGGGTCAAAGAAAAAATCAAAAAGGATCTTAGAAAATATCTTAAGACAAATATAAAATACAGCAAAACAGAACTAAGAAGGAAGTTCATTGCCATAAATTCTTGGGTTAAAGAAGAAAAATTTAAACCTCAAGGAGCTAGAAAAAGTAGAACAATCTAAGTCCAAAGTTAGCAAAAGGAAAGAATAATGAAGATTAAGACAAAAATAAGTGCAATAGAAAAAATTTTTTAAAAACTAAGAGTTGGTTTTTTGATTGTAGCTTATCTTAACTTCAAAATTAAGAAAATAAAAGCCAGTGGTTGTCAGTTGAATTGAAGCAGGTGTCTATAAGTACATGATTTGCCACAGAAATATGTTTATGCAATGAGAAAATGTATATCAATGTGCTTGTAAGAATGCTGTACCTTAATTCTTAATGTAGTAATATAGAAAATGTTCATCCTGAAACCTTTCTAAGAGAAATTTCAAGTTACCATTGACTGCCAGTGCATGTCAGTGCTAGGAGAAAGCAGTACAGACTAATAACTATATTAACCTTTCTGGTCCATTTGCTATAGAATTATTTTGTCAGTTTCTTCAGTAAGCTGCTAGATTTCACCTGTAGTCATTTTGTGTTCACTAATTCTTTGCCAGAGTGTACCCTGGAATGATGCTAGGAATCTGATTTCTTGCTTTGATTCACCCTTTTTCCTTATCTCCAGTATTTTTCAGTGGGGACAATAACCTAACACATTGAATTCGGTGTAAACAGGAAATCTGGCAGCAATTATTGGACCAAGGGCTAACTTTGCAAAGCCAAGTTTTAATGAGTAATTTACAAAGTGATTAATCAGGAGACCAGTATCCCGAGAAAACAGGGTAAGTGTACCCCACAATGACTTGGTGCCTTTCTTGGCTGCCCAAGGTGACAGTTTTTTGTGGGCCTACGCTCATTATGACCTGACTCCTCTCTAAGTAACCTGCCATTACCAGGATCTAACAGAGAAAGTTGTAAACTCCAGAGTCCACTTATTTAGTCTTGAAAAACTGCAGATCATGAATCATTAATGACCTATCAAATGTTTGGAAAATCGATTTAGTGATTCAAAGCCAGCTATTTAAAAAAAATTAAATGGGATAGACTAGTAATATCAAAGGACATCTTGTATTCCAAGTTTAAATGTTTTGCAGAAGAAAATTTTCATATACATGAAAGTCTGTGTATACCAAGTTGGTACTAGATTGCAATATAATAATATATATTTCTAACTGTGGGTCTTGGTCAAAGAAGCTCAAGAGTCATTATTTTATATACATAATATTTTTTGAAACATTGAAATATTTTTTCAATTACCTTTTAAATATAGTGATACTTGAAAGTTTATTTCTTTATGGTTAGGAAAAATAACTTCTCTAGGGAAATAAATGAATTTAAGGCAGCTGTATTCAGACACAAGAAATGAATATGCTTATATGATCCTCCAAAAACATATTAGTGGTAAACTGTTTGATATTTTACACTCTTAGTTTAAGTATCTTGAAATATTTCAAAGCTATATTTATAACTATCTTTATTGTAGATACCATTATGGTATATGGATATCAATTATGATAGTGCATATAACTTAAAAATTTAAGCATTTTCAATAGCATTTCAAAAGTTAGAGTCCTGATACTAAAAATGTAAAATAAGACCTAGTAAAAGCACAAACAGAACAAGTCTACATGTTCTTCCAAGCATTAGAGAAAGCAGTCAGAATATTTCAAGGTTGTCACCAAATTTCCTTTTAATATGTTGTCACAGAAATTCTATAAAGCCCTGTTACTTTTAATTTTGTGTATTTTTCTTCACCATCCACAGTGGCATATTTATCATTTTTACCGAGCAGAGAAGCAACATAGGAACATATACTCTGGGGCCAGACTCCTTGGGTTCTGTGACCTAGAGATGGTTCTTTAACCTATCAGTGCTCACTTTTCTCATCCATAAAATGGTGGAAATAACAGAGTCTGTGTTAAGGAAAAGTAAATGAGTTACTATATGTAAATCTGGCAAGTTAGGAAGTGTTCTCTAAGTGTTTGCTGTTGTTATACCATGTACTCAACTTGCATTCATTCAACAAGCATTTCCCATGCACCTAGATGATCAAATACTGAGGTAGGGATAAGAAGGCAACATCCAGTTTCTAAAGAGTAAGGTTGGGCAGGTCAAATTCCCAGAAAAGTAAATAAAAGTCTATGATGGAGAAAAGCTAAGTACCAATTTGGTGATGGGGGAAGAAGAGTGGGGTGAACAGTGAGGGTGACACTTTTCTTAAATAAGTGCTATTTGGCCACAGTTGAAATGAAGTCCAGATATTGACACTCATTTTGGATTTTCTCTTCCACCAAGCAGCCTAATCCCTGGCCTTTCCCTTCTTTACCACCTCATTGTCTCACTTTTCTCCTCTCTGGGTGTTCAGCCTCAGTGAAGCTGTTGAAGGGCTGTAGTCATCATGCAGATGTAACTGATCACACAGGACTCCAGGTTACAGGGGCAATTTTCTCACTGCTAAGTCATATACCTACGGTTGATTGGCCTATCTATCAGTGGTAGAAAGGGGAATTACTATTGTATTTCATAGACTTCTTACCATCCCTTCCTAAGCCAGCTACTACCTTGGCAAAATGCTTCAAACATTCTCTAACCATACTAGATATGTGGCACAAATTGTCTAAAGTGCATTTTGCCCCTAAACATGTAAGCCCTGGACATTTCTGATTTTCCCTAATAACTTGTCACACTGTGTATTTACTAATAAAGTCAATATTACAAAATGGATATTATGCATTGTGGCCCAGTGTTGAGAGTAAAGGAGACTTTCAAGGAAGTAGTGGTCTCATTTGTTAATCTCTTGATAAGTCCCAACGATGAGGGTCCAAATATAAATCAGACAGTCAAAGAGCTCGGAGTTGGATAGTGAAACAGATATGGATGCAAGTATTAGAATGCTAATACAGCTGTATACAGTTGAGTGGTGGCTCAAAGAAGGAAGTTGTCAGTTATGTTGGGGTAGGGAGGTGCTATTAGAGACCCCCACATTATCATGTTACCACATGGGCAGCAAAGCATATTAACCAAAGACCTTCTGCATTATGGGACATAGCACCCAGGGGATGGGTTACATGTCAAGATGGGACAGTGGGAAAGTAGACCAGGGAGCTGCCCATGTAGTCACATCTAGCTCCATCCTGTACATACATGGCCCCATATGAGCTAAGGTCATGTCTCAGCCATGAGCATACCCATACTGACATGATTTCTGTTCCTGAAAGAGTGGCTTAGAAGTTTTGCTCCTGTCTTCTGAGACTGAAAATGTGTTTACCATACATAAAATAGGCAACAGGTGTGGAAGCAAGCGAAAGGTAAACTCCTACCAAATAGTCAACATCACCAGTCGAACAGAAACCTGATCCCAGTATAGCCATAGAAAGTTAAGAATGGAAGGAAATTAGGGAGAGAAGCTTTGAGAAGGGGTATGACTTTGGGTCCAAAAACAGATGATTCATAAGTGATGAATAAATGAAAGCCTTGAAACTGAAAATGAGAAAGTCAATTTGATGCAAAAGGCAGAACATTATGATAAAGGATTCCTGTGACTAAGTGATATGGAAACTGATGTATTAGAGATGAAGATACATCTGGCAGCTCAGCAGTCCCATGAGGGGAAAAGAAGAGGGAAGTCAGCCTACGTCTAGCCATAGAAGGTGATCCTTCTATACCCGGTAATAATAATCATAATAGTAATGTGGGAGGGAAGGGAGCAACAAGAGATAAAATAAAGACAACCACAACAACACCCCCTAATCTGTGGAGTCCTCAAAACAAGCATTGTGTAAGCATATACTAAAAGACAACAAATTGCCCTTCCAAGCTGTGCCAGGTATTTGTTTATGCCCAGACACCTTTTTCATGGGTCAGGAAAAGGTGTCACATCTAAAAACAAAACAAACAAACAACAAACAAGAAACCTCCCTCCCCACCCCCCACCAAAGTCTAGAGATTCAAAGACAAGGGTTTGGATGACTCAAACCTAGAATGGAAAGAGAGAACAGAAATGTCATACTTGAGATCAGGAAAGGAGACGGTGATCAGAATATGAACAGGTCTGACCATGGAAGCCACACTGGCTGGTGAGGCAGGATCCCTGAATTCTGACTCACTGCTGCTCTGGTCCAAGCCCTGTGATCCTGGAGACGAGGTTGCCCCGTGTGTTTCTGTTTCCTCGCTGGTAAAACAGAGGATTGGAATACATATATCCTAAGATCCTTGCCACACTTAAAAGATGTAAGGAATAGAAGAATATATAAAGTGAATCTAGTTCTCATGACAAGTTCAATGTGAATTCATCACTCAGGAAGTAAGAATCAAAATCAGGTTTCCATCAGTTGATCATATACTTCTTTTTTTTTTTTTTTTTTAGGTTGTCAACCCACTCTTGATCTAGTTCACACACACACAACACAAACTGTTCCATTCCTTCTAAAAACTTTCCTGGAATGTCATATTGTCTTCTTCTTCTTTTTTTTTTTTTTACAAATAGTTTATTGTGAGATTAGTTTCCACATAACACTCAGTGCTCATCCCCATAAGTGTCCTCCTCTATGCCCATATTGTCTTCTTAAGACTTATCTTCCAATTTCAACCAGAATACCCATATTTTGATTCATCAAAGGCCATAATCTCCAAAGTTTGTACATATTTTGCCTATTTTGCTTCTGCCTAGATCCTGCTTAAGATGTGAGAGCCTTGGGTTTACCCAGCTCTGTGTTTGCTGCCTTCTTTGGAATATATTAGCCAAGGGCTTTAAACAGTATCTGTTAAAGTTGCATTGTGCCAGGTGGGGGAAATAGACAAAGGTGGCCAAAAGGTACAGACTTCCAGTTATAAGATACCTTAAGTCTTGGGGACATTGGGGATGTAGAGTATAGCATGGTACTATAGTTAACAATACTATATTGTTATGTATTTGAAAGTTGCTAAGAGAGTAGATCTTGAAAGTACTCAGCACTGGAGAAAAAATGTGCAACTATGTGAGGTGGTTGATGTTAACTAACTTACTGTGGCGATCATTTCCCGATATATACATATGTCAAATCATTATGTTGTATACCTTAAGCATATACACTGTTATATGTCAAATTTTATCTCAGTAAAACGGGGGAAATCAAGTTGCATTGTGCAGTAGAATATGGCTTAATGAGCTTCAGTTATATTTATAAATATCAAATGAAAATTGTGAGTCACAAATTGCCTTGATCTAACTGCAGGGTCAAGTGCTTTTTCCTCTTGTTTAGTGCAATTAGGCGGTAACACACATAATAAACCAAAGAATATAAAAGTCATTTCAGCCTGCCAGTTAAACATGGCATTGCACTGACTTTGACTATTGTTCCTGAGGGGTGCTAATACAGCCTTGAGCACAGAGAAAAGTAGGATCCCCTCTCTTTTGTATAGCTTTGAAAAGAATGGCAAATTAATTAAGGATGTTGTTGAGTCTTCCATGAAAACACACTTTCAAAAAGATTGAACAAGAAGCTTTGTGGCCAGAGGGGCAAATCAATGAAAGTGAAGTTAGAAAAAAGGAAAAGAAAAGAAAAAAATGTTAGAAGATGCGGGTCAGGTGACAAGACTGAGCTGCACCACCGTGAACGTCCTGCTAAGTTTTAGACAAGAATCTTGGTCAAGTTACATTTGCATTGCTGATGAGCTGCCACACAGAAGATGCTGCAGAGATAACAGACAGCTAAGATCCTGCAGTATGAAGAGATGTGGGTGGACAGTCCGATTGGGGACCTACAGATAGCGACTGGATGATAGAATTTGAGTACAGTTTATCAATAAAAAGGGTGGGCGGGAGAGTAACGGTGAAATCTGTTTTTTAAAAATTAACACACAAGAGAAAAGAACCAAAGTCTTCAGGGCTATGTCTACACTAAACTTGCAAGTGAACTTGAAAGGTCTGTTAGCGTTCACTACCGTCCTACAACCTGGAGTTCCCCAAGAAGTTTTTGAAGCGGATGCTCCATCTGCATTCCAGGTAGGATATTTCGTGGGTGGGTCCTGTTAATTTGTATTTTGATTCTCTCATAGGATGTCCACCAGGGTGGACTCTGGTACTGTGTTTGATCTTTAAAACATTGAATTCTTTGGGGGATCTGAAATATGAGCTTTCTAATGAGTTTGACCTTATATGTGACCTGTCATGAAACTGCAGTCAGAAAAAATTATCAGGAAATCCTGGGAAGGGCAATGTCATTAAGAAAATTCCAGGAGACAGAGTCAAGGATGAGGAAAGTCTCAGAAAACTCTACCCTAGGTTGGATGAGGATAAAGGGAAAATAGAGGCAGTTAGCATTGTTCATAAGAAGCCAAATATTGACTTTAATTAAGACCAAAAAAAGATAAAGAAAAAAATTTTGTTTAAAAATTCAGTAAAACACCAGGGGAAAAAATGAATGATTATCACAGAGTGCGTCAGAGGTTTCTGTTAAAGGGAAATTTTGAAAAGAGAGCATTAGGCAGCAGTAGCCATTCAGGTCATTAAAGAGGCTTTTATGAAAATTAGCTGGAGAAAGTGGCATTCATAATTGATGACATGAAAGATAGTAAAACATTTCCTGCACTTTCTTGTGTTTCTATTTAATTACTCTGTATCCTCTGAGATATGTCAGGGCTGCAGTGATTTTGCAACATTTATCATCTGTCCAGGTTGAAACTGTAGCTGTAGGCATGTATGTGTGTGCATTACACAGCAGAGCAAGAATGGGAATCTGTACCTTCTGGTTCACTTTCAAGACCGTCAGCCGGTACTTCTCATTACCAGAATTTAAAGTATATTAAATGACAGTCAACTGATTATGGTCTAATCCTTGGGATTCAAATGAGAGTGTTTTCTTTTTTCCTTTTACTCCACAAATAAATTGTTGTATCAGTTTAAAAAGTTTCTACTTTAATGGCATATTTGAAAAATCCAGGATGTTGGCAGAATGAAAGCCCCGTTGAAATTTTAACTCTGCAATAGACTCATTTTTCCTTTGCCAGTATAGGGAATCTACAGGGACCTTTTGTTGCCAGACAAATGGAAAATTCCTATTTTGGGAATCAACCCTGACTATTTTTAAATAGTTTTCAGTCATTACTTCATGTAAGGCATAGCTTTTGATCCACTGCTCAAAGGATTAAACAAAACTCTGGATTTCAAGTGAAAGGTCAACCAACGCTCCACAGGCCTATGTTGACAAGGCCAAGTCATGCGGTTAATTAATGCTGGGTAGCTGAGACACATTTGTGTAAGACTAGCCATTTATTATAAGTTTCTTGATAAGTATTTTCTTAAACACATTTTAGCAGTTGTTTGATTTATTATTAGTATCCAAATTCTGTTTGCTAATTTATTTGCACTGAGGTCTCTGTGCTAAATAAAGTATGGATGTGGATGGCTAAAGACACAGTTTTCAAAGTATAATGTGTCAAATCATGACCATGATTGATGCTTGGACATATTTCCAAATATACTCACACCCTTAGCTCAAGTGTAGTTTAGCTGACTGCAGATTGAATAACAAATGGAACTGAGACGTGATGGAAACTTGAAACTAAGTCAGATAAAGAACACTATCATTACCCTTGAAGGTGGATCAGAATGGAAGAGGAATCTGGGATCATGATGTGATGATAGCTACCCCTGAAATGTGATACTCCCAGTCTATGAAGATCAGACCTATTCGTGTGTATTCACAATATTTAAAGATATCTTTTTAGAAAGGATTGTCTGTGATATATATGTGCATATATATATACACACATATATATATAGCATAGATCATAAGTGTATACATAGATATATACATATATATGTTAGCCCTTCAAAATAAATGTACGTTATATATATATATATATATATATCATATATATAACATATATATATAGAGAGAGAGAGAGAGAGAGCATGTGCATGTGTGAATGCATATGTATGTATGTGTATCCTGTAGATGGATGTATGCATGCACCTATATGTATGTGTACTTATATTTAAAAGTATATCCCTGGGGGCGCCTGGGTGGCTTAGCTGGTTAAGCGTCCGACTTTCACTTAGGTCATGATCTCGCGGTTCGTGGGTTCGAGCCCCGCATCAGGCTCTGTGCTGACTCCAGCTCAGAGCCTGGAGCTTGCTTCGGATTCTGTGTCTCCATCTCTCTCTGACCCTCCCCTGCTCACGCTGTCTCTCTCTCTCCTAGAAATAAATAAAACATTAAAAAAAAATTTTTTTTAAAGTATATCCCTGATGGCGAAAAATCATTCTTAAATTGTTTCCTGTCTTTTCAAGTACATTTCTCAACAACATGGAAGTTATAAATGTCCCCAGGCTCATATAGCTGCATTTGATGAGAATCAGTTCTGGGTATATAATGCCTGAGACTTATTGATTAAAAAATATTTTTATTTTTTCTTTCACAACATTTCTTTTAGAAAAATAAAGGCAATTTTTTTTTTGGTATGGGAAACTAACAGTTGGCCTCAGGTCTATGAGCCTTATGGGGCAGAAATTATCATAGAATCCCACGACCAAGCTGCTATCCTGAAATTAGGTCTGACTTTAAGATGTAATTTCTGTAGGAGCCCATGGCTCAGGTTTGAGGTGTTAAATTATCATGGAATTGAGATTTATTTGGTGAGAATAACCCATGTCTAGTGGGAACATATCCTCTGAAGCTCCATTATTCATGTGCATCAGAGTTTGTCTTTGATATTGTAATAGCTCTTTCTGAATCTGCACCTGTTCGCCAAGAAAGCCTATAGATTTGCTTCCAAGTTACAGGTGTATATATGTGGTATAATATCTAATTATAATATAGTAGGAATATAAACGATACATAGATCGGTATAGTGAGTTATTTGTAAATTGCTTTATACATGACTAAATATTTTAGAAGAAAAATATTAAGTGACTTAGATAATAAAATTAACCTTTGGGTTATTACTGTTATTAATGCAGTTCAATCCTAATAATTCATGCACAGGTTGGAGTCGATTGTTTAAGTGAAATCTCGGCAAAAGTATTTAATTTCTATATTTATAATAAAAGAAATAAGTAATATGGACAAGATGGACCTTGTGAAGGGCACCACCATAAGTGACTCTATGTGCTAAGTTGCATATAAATCTAACTTAACCTCTGAGATAGATATCTGTATTTTGAGGCTTAAGGTTTAACTGACTAACCAAAGGTGTGTGTCCAAGGAAGTGGACTGGACTCAGGATGGGAACTCAGGTCTTGTGCTTTTCTGAGTATGAAGCCTCTTTCTAAGTTCCTTCATTCATTGTTTTATTCAGTAGATATTTACTGAGCAACTATGTGGTCTTAATAGTATGCTAAGCATTATTCTTGCAAGCAATATGCTTATTATCATATTTACCAATCCTGCTTACCTGGGCCCTAGAGCAGGTCTCTAGGCCTTCAGTCTGCTAGCTGTCTCCTACACTGGCAGAGACTCAGTGTGTAAATTTGAAATACTTATTTCCTAGTAATTTATTCTCTTTCTGACCCCATGCATACCCCCAGCTAGTCTAATTGGTGCTGTTTTGCTCTACTTAATTTTGTGTGTTCAGGAACATACTACTTAAAGTCAGAATTCCCTATAGGACAGGATTAATAGAGTCCAGCCACTTCCTAATAGTATTGCCCTCAAGGGGTCCTACTGGCATAAACTCTGAAAATGTTCTCAGATGTTGAGCTGATGCTGGCACAAATGAAAAACCAAGTAGAATTTTCAGGTAGAAATCCTCAGCCTTTTTTCTAAGTGTCAGGTGGGCAGAAGCAGCTATGAATATATCTTATTTGAAAAGCCAAGAGCAAAGGTTTTCCTGTGTTGATGCTCTCAGCCTCCTGTTTCAGAAAAGAGTTAGCTCTTCATATACAGAACTGTGATGCATCCTTCCCAACTTCAAACTCAGTGGGCTTTTGGGGTCTTGGAGGTGTCTAAAGTATTTCTCTCTTTCCCATTTAGCAAGACATAAACATTATCCTCACTGAAGTGCACAGGAAGGCTTAGCATCGCTCCTGCCATGTGCAAGGCAGCCGTGCTGTTTTCATCATGACTGCTGTGTTAATTGTGATCCCTTTAAAGCCTTCCTTTAACCTGTGAGAGACACTGAAAGCTGACTGCCTCTGTGAAGTGTCACAGAATGGAATAAGCAGGCGACGAAGCAGACAGAAGCTACGTTGGCCTAACTACACTTTAGCATCTATGTTTTAGGAAAAAAAGAAAAAACTCAAGGGGAAGAAAAGTTGAAGCATTTTCAGAGGTATCTGGGGACTTGTTAGTAATGTATGCTCTACCACACCATTTTTATGACATACTTTTATCTTGGAATAATGCTGGAGTTTTAGGATTTCCGAGATTTCCCCAAGCCTGTGAAAAGCTAACGTGTTGAATTTTCTCTCTCACTCCTTCCTGCTAGCAGTTAGGCCTCATGGGCTCTGTCTTCTAATTTCATGTCCCCTTACCCATTTTCTAAAGCATGTCCTTTCATGTCCCATGACCCAAATAGAAACAGCTCCAATGAGAGCTTCACACATAGTGTGGAATGAGGCACTGGTGTGCACGCTGGGAATCGACTATTTTGTCATGTGCTTGCTCGGAAGTCAGATCTGCATAGAGTGTAGAAATCATTTATGGAGAGAAAAGAGAGAGAATGAAAAAGGAGACAGAAAAAGATAAAGTCTATAGCTCTCCACAGATGTTGGATAGAAGTTTCTCTACTAGTTACATTGGTAAAGAAGAGTGGGAGACTGTACAGTTAGCAGACAAAATACATCCGCTTAAATATGCAGACTGGAAAGTGCAGTCCAAAATAGAGCTTTGCTTTAGAGTTGTGTTTTCCCTATTCAGTTGTACCTAAATTGATCCAGAACGTCCTCTTCCTCCTTCCTTCTCTTTCCTTTGAGTGTTATGTGAATGTCATCTGGAAACATATGTTTCAGCTTAGTAGCTATGCATTCTACACATCTAAAATTAGAATCTCACTTAATTTTAATACATCGTATTGCTAAGAAAAGAATAGTGATTTACGTGGTTGTTTTGTGGGGAAAGAAATAGAATAATTCCCGTGGCCTTGGCTTAGAGTACCTTGCTCCACACCTGCTGGAAATTAATTTAAGTCACTCATTTATTTAATTGAGTAAGTTAGAAGATTTTTAAAAAGTAATTTATCCAATAAGATCATAGGCTAATGGCCCCCATAAAATGCTAAGAATGCTAGAGTGTTTAAGCTTTTTGCAAACAGTTGTCGAAAGGGTTTATGGGAATAGATTAGATTTCACTTTAAAGTGTATTAAATGCCTGGGGTGCCTGGGTGGCTCAGTTGGTTAAGCATCCAATTCTTGATTTCCGCTCAGGTCATGATCTCTTAGTTCATGTGACTGAGCCCTGTGTCGGGCTCCATGTGGACAGTATGGAACCTGCTTGGGATTCTCTCTTTCCCTCTTTCTCTGCCCTTCCCCTGCTCTTTCTCTCTCAAAAATAAATAAACATTAAAAAACATAAAAATAAAGTGCATTGAGTGACATAAACAAACATGAACAATTTACCTTGTAATTTACTGAGTACCTTAGGTGAGTGGAAATAGGCGTTAAGTATTGGAGTAGTTGGGGCGCCTGGGTGGCTCAGTCGGTTAAGTGTCCGACTTCGGCTCAGGTCATGATCTCATGGTTTGTGGGTTTGAGCCCCATGTCTGGCTCTGTGCTGACAGCTAGCTCAGAGCCTGGAGCCTGCTTCAGATTCTGTGTCTCCCTCTCTCTCTGACCTTTCCCTGCTCACACTGTCTCTCTCTCTCAGAAATAAATAAAACATAAAAAATAAAATTAAAAAAGTATTGGAGCAGTAATAAAGTCTCAGACCTGTGGTTAAATATGTTATTTTAGTGCCTCTACTGGAGAGGAATAAATGTGTTTTAAAATGATATAAGGCCCATGATTTCAGATTTTAATGTGAGCTACAGTTCATATAAATCATCAATGATTGTCCCCTTGGGATTGTTTTCTTGCTTAATCAATGGAATACGGACTTACACATTATAAGGAAAAGTAAATATGACACAGTTCAAGTGGTAACTCCCTTTGGGGAGAAAAGTTTCCGGGATATTCTAAACTGGAATGGGTCCTACAGCAGCAGCATAGAATAGAAATCTAATGTGAGCCATATATATGAGTCTAAATTTCCAATGTTCTTTAACCTGGAACATCCAAAATATTATCATTTCAACATGTAATTAATATATAAAGACTTAATGGGATATTTTCCCATTTTTTTTCTACTGTTAATTGAGATCTGGTGTGTATTTTATACTTGCAACACACTTTGGTTCAGCCTAACTACATTTCTTGGGCTAAGAAGCCCACGTGGTGAGCGGCGATGGTATTGGACAGCACAGCTCTAGACCAAAGGCTTACCTGGGGCCAAACAGGTAAGAAAAGGGAGACAGAGGCCAAATGGGGCCTGTGGAAACTGCAACTCTTCTAATATGTTCAGAACTGCTCTCGGCCGGTTCCTGGGGTAGCCCTAGTTTTTAAGGAAACTGCCAAGTTTTCTGCGTTTTTTAGGGAAGCCAGAAATTTAGAGTGCTGCTTGCAATTTCTTGATTTTTAAGTGTTGGCAACAAATTCAAAACTTTCAAAACATTATATAGGCCTGGCCCTCAGGTTGCCAGTTTGTGGCCTTTGTTCCCAGTATTTCAAATTTTAAAGCATGTAGGGTTCTCTGGCTCATGCAACATGCTGTGTTGGGTTCAGTTAAGGACAATAAAGGACCCCCCTTTTTCACAAAAGCAAAGGTGTTTGAACATGTTTCCAAACGTATGAACTGTACCCTATGTAAGAGTCTAAGCAGTGGTTGCTCTGGCCACCTGAGTTAGTGCCTTCAAGAAAAATCTCACGTGTTCATAGAACCTAGAGCTGGAGAGGCTTTGTGATAAAGCATTTCATTGCCCTGACTCCACTCCCTGGCTTTTTAAACATTCATCCCCCTTGTAACTATTTGCTCAGTGTCCCTATTCCAGGGCAGACCGCAGGCTTCTGGAGGGCAGGCAGCATCTGGCCCGTTCCTGGCTGTAGCCCCCGCATCTGGTGGATGGAGGGTCTCATGCAACTGTTTACTGAAAGGAGGCATAAGTAAGTAAGTCACTTCAATCCCAAGGAGGAAGTGTTGGGGAGGACATAGAAAAATTAGAACCCTCATGCACTGCTGGTGGGGATGGCGCCGCCACTACGGAAAAGTGTGGCAGTTCCTCAAAAAATTAAAAATAGAATTATCATACGACCCAGCACTTCCACTTCTGGGTATATATCCTCCAAAATTGACAGTAGGGACATGAAGAGACATTTGCTTACCCCTGTTGGTAGCAGCCTTATTCAAACTAGGCAAAAGGTGGAAGCAACCTAGTTGTCCATTGATGAATATCCAAGCAAAAGGTGGTATATACCTACAATGGACAATTATTCAGACTTAAAAAGGAAGGAAATCCTTTCGTATGCTGCAATGTGGATGAAACTTGAAGACTAAGTGAAATAAGCTAAATGAAATAAGCCGGTCGCAAAAGGACAAATACCATATGATTCCACTCATATGAGGTGCCTGGAGTACTCAGACTCTGGTTACTGGCGGGTGGGGGGTAGGAGGGAATGGAGAGTTAGCATTTAGGTGGGTGGTGGTGATGCTTGCATAAAGATGTGAAGGTACCTAATGCCACTGAACTAACTACGTGTTTAAAAATAGTTAACATGGTAAATTTTGTTATGTATATTTTAACACAATTAGAAATATATACTTTTTAAAAATTCAAGAAGGCCCAGAGGCTGGTCCAAGGTCATTATATTCTGCTCTGGATCTGTTTAAACTCTCTCAGATAATGAGCAGTATTTTTTGAGGTGGAATTTTTTGAAGATCTTAAAGCTGGGAACCAGGACACCTAGATCTTAATAAGTCATCAGATACCTTAATACCTCACTTCCCATGCACTCATGGCCCTGTCTCCCTGAAAACAACTTACCAGTAGGTTATAAGATGATGAAATGAAATATGTGTGGAAAAAAGTCTAGGCACAGATTAATCTGGGCTGAATTCATTATGCTCCTGGGACTTAACATATTCCTGAGATAGAAACTTCCTGATCACCTAGCAAATGTGTAAGAACCTTGTTGAACTGGTGGCCCAGCACCATGATTCCCGGTTCAGTTAAAATGGTGGACTGAATACAAAAGTGTATGTCAGTCAGTGAGCAAATTTTTTACTTTGTCACCTTTGTGACAATGGTGATTTTGTTTCAGAGCGGCCTTCCCTGTGTGCTGAAATGCCCTTGGAGTCAGGTTCTTCTTCTCTTCTTCTATTCCTCTCATAGTAAAACGAGGTGGGAAGAGAATCCCACGGGCAATAGGATATCTGGTCTCAAGATGCAGCGCCACACCCCAAAGGGCAGCATCTTCGAGTGACCTTTCCTGGCCCGGGAACTATGTGACTGTCTGTTGCACAGAGCAGCCTGATTTCAGCTGTTAGAGAAGAAGGCATACGCATTTTAATATTTTCATTCTTTGGAGATTTCCTTGATTAGGAAAGGAAGCTCTCGGTTTCTGTCACATGCTGTATCACATCTCCTTGTCCAAGAGGACAAGCTTCTCCTGAAGCTGAGAAAACAAATGAGATTTTATGCTAGTTCTAACTTAACAGACGGCCCTGCTTACCCACCCTTGTGTTTGAAAAATGAACACAGTTAAATACCTTCCATGTTTTGCTACCCACAAATAGATCCTTCCTATTTTCCTAAGAGCTTGCAGTCACATCTTCACTAAAGCACTAAAATACATTCAAGATTGATGAAAGGAGAGACGCCTCATGGTTCATGAGTTTGAGCCCCACATTGGGCTCCATGGTGACAGCTCAGAGCCTGGAGCCTGCTTTAGATTCTGTGTCTACCTCTCTTTCTGCCCCTTCCTCATTTGTGCTCTGTCTCTTTCTCTCTCTCTTAAAAATAAAGTAAAACATTAAAAAAATTAAAAAGAAAAAAGATTGATGAAAGGAGTTGAATACAGAAAACAAAACAAATCTGAGTTTGGGGAAAGTCTATCAAGATGTAAAAGCAAAGAAAAATAATTACAAAAGAAAAGTTGATGTGTTTAACTGCAAACAATTTCTACATATCAAAAATATAAAATGTAAGCAACACATTAGGAAAATATTTGTAAAAAATGTGATAGACAAAGGGTTAATCTGCAAATAAATGTCTCTAATCAATTTTAAAAGAACTTGACCATCCCAATACAATAATGGACAAGAGAAATGATTTTTCTCTACAAAAGAAGAAATATAAATGGCTAATTCGTATGAAAAAGGTATTTCTCCTTAGTAATTAAAGAAATGCATACTAAAATGAGGTGAAGACTGTTTCTACTTATTGGCAATATTTTTTTTACATGATAACCCTTAGTATTGGCATGCACATACCATTGAGAAGAGTAGAAGTGGATGTAGCCTTTCTGGAAAGTTATCTAGCACTACCTCCTAAGAACTTTAAATGTGATGATACACGTTGAGTCAGAATCTGTCCTAAGGACATAATTAGAAAAACAAAAACAAAAACAAAAAACAAAAAAAGGTATATAAGGGTGTTAACTGCAGCATTGTTAGTAGTAGTGAAAAACTGAAGATAAATGAACAATAACAGGGAATTATTTATATAAATTATGGTTCACCAATGATGACATTAATTCTGACATTAAAAATTGGGAGTCCAAAGAATAGTGATTAAAATGTTCAGTGTGTATTGTGCACAATTATATAATGTGTAAGTGTATAAAAATTGATTGTGTACTATTGCAGATACCAATACACAACATGGCAAATCTATATGTATGCACTGAAAAAAGATTACATGAAAATAAGCAATATGTAAGAAACTGTTACCTCTAGATGTCCAGATCACAAATAATTTCAATTTCAATTTTCTTTATAACTCCTCTGCCTGTTGCAAGTTTTCTACAATAAAAAGATATCATTTCTATAAACGGAAAATACATTTTTGAAATGGGATTGCTACCAAAACAGATTTACTATGAAGAAAATGCTTCATCTTTGTCCACAAATTCTTTCCTGGCACCATTATTCCCTTTGCAGCTAAGGACTCCAGCTTGTCTCCTGTATTCATCAGGTTTTTTTAAAAAATGTTTTATTTTTTATTTATTTCTAGAGAGAGAGAGAGAGAGACAGCGTGAACAGGGGAGGGTCAGAGAGAGAGGGAGTCACAGACTGAAACAGGCTCCAGGCTCCGAGCTGGCAGTCAGCACAGAGCCCGACGCGGGGCTCGAACCCACGAACCACGAGATCATGACCTAAGCGAAAGTCGGACGCTTAACCGACTAAGCTACCCAGGCGCCCCTGTATTCATCAGTTTACCAAATCGTGTAGTCTTAATCTGCACACTTCCTAGACCTGGCCCTTCCTTTCCACTCCCCCAGTCAGCCCTCTACTTTGGTGGAGGTCTTCATTAATTCTTGCCCTTTGACCTTCTGCTGCCTTGGGTTTTCAATACCAATCCCAGACCTGGCATCCACCATTTTCAGTGACGTGCTTCTAACCTGGCTTTCTCATGTTTGTCCTCGGACTCCACCATGCATGTCTAACAGACTGTCCCCTCATGCACCTGTGCCTTCACACCTCGATGCTATTTCTTCTGCTAGCAACAGACCTTCCTCAAGCCTTCATTTAATAGGCATTTACTGAGCAGTTTTCATGTGCCAGGCAATTGGGGACACAAAAATGAATTAATCACAGACCTGTGCCTTAGAGAGGCTCATAGTCATGCTGAAGAAACAGACAAATACACAACTAGTTATATTTTGTATAATAAGTATTAGTTATGTTAAATATATTATCCAGTGGTGGAAGTGGGATTCGAACCCAGGTTGACCTGCCACCAAAGCCATTTTGCTTTAAGGTTAAGGAGAGATAAAAGCAATTGCAGCAATCTGACATGGCTGGCACCAGGGTATGTGTTGGAGAGGGACAGGACATGAGGCTGCAGAATGTTTGTGTATGGTATGTTGAGGACTTAAAACCTAAACCTATTTATAACTACAATAACAATAATTAACTCATAACTCGGTTCCATGCTCTGTTCTGTTTTGCACATACTAAGTTAATCCTTACAATGACTCTATGATGTAAAACAACTGTATCTTTTTATAGGTAAAGAAATTGAGGCACAGAAAGATTAAGTGATTTGCACAATGTCACATAGTAACTCTCTGTGTTCGAGTCTGAGATCTTTACTACTGTGCTTTAATAATTTATGTGCTCAGTTGTCTTGTCTCTGCAAATAGATTATAAACCATAAAAGGTCAGAGACTGTCTTAAGCACTTTGTATCCCTGGCAGAGCCCTATGCATGGACACCAGGAAATATGAATTGAATTAAACAAAGCACCTCCAAAGGCTCCTGGGAAGTACTCATACTCTGAGTACTCTGAGAATTATGTAGACCTGTGTTGTCGGGCAAAAGTGGAGAAAAAGAAAGTGACTGTTTTCTCCACCATCTGAACTCAACATTGTGTGTCCTTAAGAAGGAGATAATGAATCTGTGTTGCCTGAATTCATACTGTGTGGTCGCCGCCTCTCAGAGTCAGGATCTCCTCAATTTGGAAGCTGTCACCTTATTGAACCTCCCACTGGTTTCAAACTGTAACTTGACTGAAGGCACTTAGAACATGATTCCAGAATGTGAGAGGCACTAGCTTTTTAAACTCACTTATTCTAAACCTGTAGCTTTTGCCGGGGGTTGGGGGGGAGGGGAGAGTGAACCCTGCTAGTTCAGATTTCAGCATAATAGAGTCATATGTGTAAGCTTAACGAGGATGCTATGCAAATGAACACTTGTTTCCTGTTTGAGCCAAAGACAGAGCAGTATTCCTATAACGAGTCTTCTATTTTACATTACGGGAATCGGTTGGCTCACCTGTGCAGCCACAATAGGAATGTCCCCAAAGACCGACATGCCTGTGCACACAAAGGGTGGAATATGTGAAGCCTCTTCTCTTCCCACCCCCCACCCCCTCACCCTCACATGAGGGAGGAGCGAGCTGCCATGAGGTCATGTAAGGACACGCAGCACTTCTCATTCCAACCATAGCATCGCGTTTGCTTTAACAGAGTGAAGCGGGAGGGCGGAGGGAAGAGACAGGAAGGGCGACATCCACCCTCACCCTCTCATACCTCAGCCTTTTCATGGCTTTCCCTGTCACAGCCCTATCCCACCCCACAAATCATCAGCCTTGGCCTTTGAGGCTAGGCTCGACAAAGGCTTCTTGTATAACAGCATTAACAGCTACTACCAACTGAACAATTTGCAGGTGGAAGACAGTGTGTTCTGTTGGGAAATCAGCACATGTAACTTTCAGGTGATACAGTCACTGTTTCTGTCTGCACTTAACCAACTGCAGAAACTAAGGTGCAGAGAAGTTGAGTGAGTTGCCTGGGATGGTAGAGCAGACTCGGTTACGTGCCATGTTGCTCCAAAGCCCAGGCTTTTGGCCTTTGTGCTATACTTTCTTGGCTATGAAACTTCTGGTTTCCAAATTATTATTGCTTCCACTTCCAGCTAGAAATCATTTATCCTTCTAATAAATGCTCACAGCATTTATGTGTGTTTCTTTTATGGGACTTAACAGTGTTAACATCCTATGATCATGATTTATATAAAGTCTTCACTTTTCCTATTAAACTGAGAGCATGGAGGCCAAGTCCATTTCTTATTTGGCATATTTTCCATAGCACCCGATGTAATGTGTAGCACCCACAGACAAGAATGAGGAAGGCTATTTCTGATTGGATTTGACCTTTCTGAGCACCTGCACCTTGACAAGAATTCAGGAATCTATGAAACTACCTATAGCAGTATTTAGCTTGAATTTCCTCAAGAAAAGGAAAGATTTACCTGAGGAAGGTGAATTATGGTTTTCCTCACAAAAATGAGAATGGGCTTAAGAATCCAATATGATGGAAAACATTTCATTCTTTAAAAAAAATTCTCAGGGCACCTGGGTGACTCAGTCAGTTAAGAGGCTGACTTCGGTTCAGGTCATGATCTCGCGTTTCATGGATTCCAGCCCCGCATCGGGCTCTGTGACGACAGCTCAGAACCTGGAGCCTGCTTTGGATTCATCTCCCTTTCTCTCTGCTCCTCCCCCACCCTGCTGTCACTCTCTCTCAAAATTAAAAGTAAATAAACATTAAAAAAAATTCTCTTCTTCCTGTTATTGGTAGTTCTGAACCTTAGCTGTTTTCTCCCAATGGGTTAAAGAGTACCTAAGTATATGACAAGAATAGAGGACAGGAATTAGGTATTGGCAGTTTTTTTCCCCCCATTTTAATTTGTGTGTGAATTTTTAATATAAATGCGGGGATATAAAGTGTTAATGCGAGTGAAAATGTTTCAGTGAACAAGTTTCAGCAATTCAACTTTATAACGATTATAAATAAATCTGTTACATTTTTCTGGATAATGCCACTATTTGGATTTTTTTAACAAGTAATTTCTTATTGATGGCAAAAGAAAAAAAGCAAATCACACACCGTTGTCCATCCTATAGTGCTTTTCCTCAGTAACCCCAGTTCCTTGCCGTCCTGGCCCAGTTCAGGAGTCATTAGCATCGCAGTCCTGCTCAGAGTCTCTTCCTGTGTGTGGTTCAGATATGCTGATCCTATTCCGTGCATCCTATTTGTTTGGTGACAGAGTGGAAGCCTCCTTGCTTGGATCCTCCATAGCAGGCTGCAGAGACACCCCCATCTCACGATGCTTCAAATTTAGACTTTAAAGGATCTACTTGTCATTAACTGTACTTTGAAGTTCTTCTATTGTATAAATGTATTCCCATGATTTCAAACATTTTGGGAAATACCTGCTGTAGCTGTTTATTATGTCAGGAATGCTCCCTCCCCCCCCTCACCCCCATCTCTTTCTCTGTTTCATCTTGTTTCTTCGTCTGTGACAAATGAGAAGGGTTTTCAGTTCATACCCTCATCCAGTTCTGGACAAAAGAGACCTGTTGTGGGGTGAACCCAGCTCTGTTGTACCTCCCCTGTTTCACTCTTAAACATCTTTTTGGATGCATTATTAAAAATTTTTGTGTTTTTCTCTTTAACCATTTCATAATCGCCAGTTTCATAATTATGCACAAACATTTTTCAGTAACTGACCTAGCAAGGGAAGGGGAGGGCAGGGAAGAAGGGGAAGCAGTGTGTCCACTGCTTGTATGAGCAATGCCATCCCCTCTCCTCACAGCACAGGCTGAACAGGATACAGTCACAGCCCTGCCATCTTGGCTGGTTTGAATAAATTACAAAGGTGCTTATGGCTGGCCTAGGTCGGCTTTGATGTCTGTGCTTCCTGCTATGGAGGAAAATCCCCAGCTGGCCGGGGGGCCCCTGACCCCTCCATCGGCATAGCAGGAATTCTAGCAAATCCTTACTGCTGGGCCTGCACCTGTGACAGAGAGCCACATGCTATTCCCTCAAAAGGAAGCAGATCTGTTCCATCTGTGTTAGGGCTGTTTCAAAAGCTGGAGACAAAGAAGTCTCCAAAGCCAGACTTAACCTCCCGGAGTGACGAATTCTTGCTCTTGCTGCCTTGACCTGAGGGAACTGAATACCCAGCACTCCCACGGACAGGAGTTTCTGGCAGAGCTTCTCAACCCTGCGGGCCCTGCTGCTGCGTCCCCTGCCTTGCTGAAGACAGAGGTGTGGCCTTGTCATTAGCTGAAGTCCAACGACACAGAAAAGTGACAGAGTGAAGCCAGTGCTGTCTCCCTCCCAATGGCGGTTCACCTGTGTTGCCACAACCCTGAGCCCGGCTGGTTCGCCCAGGCTGTCAGGGCTCCTCAGGGGGTAAGAATAGGTGTCCCTTCCCTCAGAGTGTCCTGAAAGCTCCAGTGGTGCATCTACCTTGTTTCTCTCACAGCCTGAGAGCACCACCCTGATGGAAATGACTGCCATTATCTGTTTTGGATCAGATTCTAAAAGAAGTCACTTCATGGACATAGACCAACATCCCGTCAGTGTCCAGTGCTTGGTGCAGAGGCAGTTCTACTGGCTCTGTCTCCTGTCTTCCAGAGGCTTCCTCTCTCAGATACCTCTGTTCTTTTTTCCATCTAGTCTCAGTCAAGGTACTGCCACCAAATGCTCCCCCCTCCCATCTTGCTTCTTGGGCTGTGACAAATGGGAGGGGTCTTAATAACTTTGAATGTGAAATGGAAGTGGCTAAGGTTCAGCTTCCTTTATGCCAAAAAGACCTCTGAGCTTCCAGGTAAACTAGTGGGCACCATGAGCTAATCTGGAAGAAAACTCCGCTGGAGTCCCACCTGGGGACATGAGGTGCCAGATGTTGGCAGATAGATGAAGGGTTGAGCCTCCTCCCCCCACCTGCAGGGTCTAAGCCCAGGCCTTGGTTTTACCCAGATGTATAGTCACTAAACAATTATTTTATTGCCTGTAAATAGAAGAAGTAATCTTAAAGTAATTGATGCCACAAGTTTCTTCCAAGTAGGTTAACTTTTATTTCTGTCCATCTCTTTTACTTTGGAAATGTCTTATTGATACACATTTCATAAGTAAATACTTACAAAAATATTTTAATTTTTCTGTATCTCTAAAAACTTTATAGAACTTTTCTGGAGAATGAACTATGCCATAATTAAGTCTGTGTGTAGGTGGGAGTGTGTGTGCACATGCATGTGTGTGTGTACAGACCCCCCCATTTACATGTGTCCTGTGTGTCCTGGGACTCCCTGGGAAAAACATGTCCCATCATGGGCTGCAATCAAGCAAAGGTTGAAAGTACTCACGAGACCCCTCCAGGCCCCACTGAGCCACCCCCCCCATCACATCACCTCAGCTTCTGTGGATTTCACCACTTCCAAATGCTCCTTTTCTTCCTCAAGGCCAAATCATACATTCCTCACTGGTTGTGCTGTGTTTGGACCTTGTTTATTGGTTTTTTCTTTTTTGTTTGATTCTTGCACGATGACTGAGGAGGGAAATCAGGAATAGTGATAAGCAGACATTGCTCCCATTGAATAAGTCCTGTTTCTATTTTATTTTATAAGTTTATTTTTGAGAGAGGGAGAGAGACAGTGTAAGTGTGTGCACCCTTGAGCTGGGGCGGGGGGCAGAGAGAGAAGGGGGACAGAGGATCTGAAGCAAGCTCTGTGCTGACAGCAGTAGGCCCAACGTGGGGCTCGAACTAATGAACCATGAGATCATGATCTGAGCCAACATCGGACCAGGCACCGCTCCTGTTGCTCTTTTAAAGTGTTGTTCAGTTTAATGTAGTATTTCTGCTATTCAGAATACAGGCTGATACCAGTGCATAATGTGTGCTTGTGCTTTGGTACATCAGCCTTTCCTGCATAAGGTTGCAGAACCAAATCTTTTGCAGATATCCATCTGCCTACATATCAATTGGGGTAAGTCACCATGGGAGAGCCCTTTAAAACGCTTAGGATGTTGCAGAGTGGCCATTTTAGCTACTGAATTCCTCATGTCGGGGCTCAGTGGACACAGGAGTTCAGTGGCACCAGTGAGCAAACCATGGAATGTGTGTAAAACGAGTAAACAGTTAAGCCCCCACTAAACACCAGGTGCTCAAGCATCTGACCCTGCTGTCAGCTGCTGCTGGCTGGTGTGCACGAATGAAAGGCTATCAGGGCATCCTCTTAGATGCCAGCCCTCATTTCAGTGCCCAGAGCATTTGGAAAACATCACTATCAGATATGGCAATTCATTTCCTTAAGACAGAACATGGAGTTGAAAGGAGGTTAGTTAAATGAAAAGAAGCACAACAGGGCAGGTTTCCAGGCCTTCCTTTTGTGCACAAATATTAAGAGATACTTCACATAAAAGCTATATAGTGTTGTAATGTCTTGTGATAGGGGTAGGACTTTGGGTGGGGTGAGCATTGTTAATTCTCCATTCGCTCGTCTTTGGTTACTCAGCGTATTTCTCGTTCCAGGATGACAGTGTGAGAAAGCAATGCAATTCAACAGGCAGGGGCGGGTGATTTGGATTTCTTGTCAAGTCTCCTGATCTGCTTAAAATATAGAAGGAAGACAGTACATTTTTAAATAATTTTTAAAGTTGATTTATTTATTTGAGAGAGATGGAGTGGGGGAGGGGCAGAGAGAGCGGGGGCGGGGATTGGGGAGGGAATCCCAAGCAGGCTCTGTGGTGCAAGCACAGAGTCCAACGTGGGGCTCCCTTTCAAGAACCACGAGATCATGACCTGAGGTGAAGCCTAGAGTCCGATGCTTAACCGACTGAGCCACTCAGGTGCCCTGGAAAATAGTATATATATATATATTTTTTTTTTATTTTTTTTTACAAATAGTTTATTGTCAAATTAGTTTCCACATAACACTCAGTGCTCATCCCCACAAGTGTCCTCCTCCATGCCCATCCTCCCCTCCCCCCCACATCCATCAGTCCTCAGTTTTTGTCAGCATTCAAGAGTCTCTCATGGTTTGCCTCTTTTTAAAGATACTTTCCTTACCTTTGCTCAAGGAATAAAACAGAACTCTATTTAGCTGGGGGTTGAGGAGGTGCAGGCTTTATGTTTTTAATGCATCAGAAGTACTGCTTCTTTATCTAAGACTGAATGCTGAGAGTAAACATTAATGTAAGAGGGGCTTATTTTTTAGGAGACGGTGAGGCAGAAGGGCGGGTCCTGTGCTCAGTCACTAACCTCTGTGAGACACCATTTCTGCCTGTGTAAGAGTCTTCAAAAGCAGCTGGGAGGATCCATGAAATACACACATGAAAATGCTCTGAACTCAGTGCACCACTTTTTTATTGCCTTTCTATTGTCTTTTTATTGCCTAATTAACAGTCTCATATAAGTCGTGTAAATTAGCATAAAGCCATTCTGCCTGTAACGTGCTTCTCTATGATTAGTAGTAGGGACCCACACACGTGATCTTGCCTCTCACACTGACAGGCTCCTCACTGGCTGGTTGGAGACTTCCTAGTGCCTGTCACATAGGAACAGCCTGTAAATTAGCTTTTCTAATCTTAGGCACATATCAATTATTCACCAGCCTGGCTCCTCTTGTACATTATCTTATAGAATTCACCCTGGCAACCTTGCACCTCATTTCTAAATCTTACTCTGAAACCGATCCCTTAGTATTAGGTTTCTGCAGCTTTACGTTATTCTATATGTCAGCTGATTTTTTTGAAAGAGTCCTTTTCTCTTTTTATTTTTCCTTTACTTAAGGAAACCTTTTGTAAAGTTTAAGAAATCAAGGCTATCACTTTCTACTTTCAGTATTGATTATGAGAGTATACTTCTGATAAGTCAGTCGTTTAGCTTTTGAGAAAATATACATAAGCAAGAATTTCTGCTTAGTTTTTGATAGACTACCTTGCTTGCAGTGTTGAATTGAATACTCCAAATTGTGTTTACTGCTCTTTTCAAATAAGTGCAATTCCAAATGACCTTGATTACATCATTACTTTTCATTGCATAAGGAGAAAATTGCATATATTAGGCTTCTAATACTTATATATGTAAAACATTATCTATAATATTAAGTCCATGAATGCCAGATAAAAAATAACATAGAGAAATTTATCCTTTTTACAAAATTTTTATTTATTTATTTATTTTACTATGAGCGCAAGCAAAGGAAACAAAACCATGTTGAGGCAGGAGCCACATACTGTCATTAATTGATTGTCTTGACAGGATATGGCCAATTATCCTCTTGAGTGCCTCACATAAAAGAACTGATGGTTCCTGGAGAGTCTAGCCTGCTCAGGAAAGAAACAGAGATTACATTTATAATGTTAATATTTTTAATAAGCATGTCTGCACCATCTTTGGGGTGGAATAGTGCTCCTAGGTTCATTCTGAGCCATCAGTATATACTGAATGATTTCACTTTGTAGTCATGAAAATTAGATGGGAGATGATTTCTCATGAGAAAAATAACATTCTCAGAGAGATATCAGCACAACACAATCAGACACATTCCATGTCTATCAATGTGTCTAAAGATGGTGCCCATGAGTGCTGCCCTTCAGTAATATTGCTGCTAAGTCACAAAACTGGCACACAGGAACTGATGCAGCCCAGATCTGGGACAGGAAATGAGCTATAGTCAGGAGGCTTCAGAGCCTGAATGATCAGGTATTACAATTAGTGATATTTTAAAGAACAGTTTAGGGCTTAAGTAAATCAAGGATCCAGTGAAGGAAATTAATAATACCCCAGTTAAATACCATGGGACATTTTGCCCATAGTCTGACATTACAGCAAATACCATATATTCTAAAGCTTCTTCGGTGCGTATTATGATATTACAGGACATTTTACTTCGCCATTGGAGAGATAAGATCATATTAAGCAAAATAGTTGGAAACATTTCCACTTCTATTTTTATTAAGACTTTATTTTATTTAGAACAGTTTTAGGTTCATAGCAAAATTGGGAAGGCACAGAGATTTCCCATATACCCGCTGCCCTCACACATGCTTAGCCACCGTCTTCATCAAAATCCCCATGTCTACTAATTTTCATGAGTATCCACATCTTTCTAATTTTTGTTAAGTTTTTATGTTAAGAAATATCCATATATTTATTAAGTGTCGGGTTTTTTTTAGCATCTGTTGTAAGCTTAACACTATACTAGGGCAAAAGCTATTGACGCGAGCATAGTGTGCATTACATAGAAGACTCAACATTTAGTGAATAATTGCACAGAAGATGAATAATGCATCCTTGAGAAACTTGACAAACTCATACTCTACTAGTTGGATCAGGGTGGAGGAGAAAGACATATGAATTTTAAAATCACAGTGAAGAAGAGTTTACAATTATAACAGACATCAGAAAGTACTATAAAACTGAGTGGCAAATGAAAACATCTCCAGAAGATAGAAAAATCAAGAAGAGATACCACATTTTATTGTTATTTGCATCTATAAAAGTTCACTCCCAGGGGCACTCAAAGTTATAACAAGTTCTATTTTTAGAAAAAAAATTAAAATGAAGTATGTTAAATGTGATTTTCCCAGAAATGACAATAGAGCAAGGATTTTGCCTTTTTAAGCAAGGTCTTAATACTCAATATTTCTCAAATAATGGAAACAAGCACTATATCTCATTAACCAGTTAGCCCCTGTAACTTATGCACCTTTTTACTGTACAGATTAAGCTTCCTTCTATATGAAACTATACTTACTATGATATGGTTTTAAGCTCTCACCTTTATCATTATTGCTATACTTGTTAGTTATTCAAAAGATCAAATAATTCATGGGGTAGTAGAATTGAGTTTAAGGAATGATGTGCATCTTTAAGCAGGGTTTTGGAAATATTTAGGATTTCTTGATGGCCAGTTTGAGAAACTCATTTAGAGTATACTGTATTTTATGTTTCCCACTCATTCTCATCTTTAATTGTTCTAGAGCAGATGTACAGATTAGAAACCCAGTATCAATCTGTCAGTAGTTGAAGATAAATCCTCTCTGTTGGTGGAAGTGGGGGGCATCTCATCTACAACAACTCTTTTACCTTGAACTCCAACAAAATGTGTAACCCAACCAATATCACTTCTCATTTCAGTTTTAGTGTTTGTGCTATATTTGCAACAGCATTACTTCCTAGTGTTTTGCTGGCTTTGTTGCAAATATTTGACATCTTAATTTAAACAGGCCTGGGTTTGAGTTGGATCTGAGCTTACTGACTATAACTTTTCACAGTTTATATCTCAAAACCCCCGTGTCCCCATCTGCAAATGCAAAAAATAATAAGATTTTGTGGGTAATAAAGGAATGAACCAATCCTCATGATATGCAAAGCACAGTGTCTTACACGCGGTATACAGTTCATAAATATTGGCAATGGACCTTGCACAGAGCAAGGCCCTAAAGCCTCATAGTGCACAGCCTCCATGGCTCCCTGTGGCGGCCCTGCTTCGTTGTTGTTGCTATAGTTACGTCTGTGGGGAAAAGTTTTCTGAGTCCAAAATTCTAGACTCACCTATAGACTTAGATCATGACCTTGTTTTAAGTTGGAAATTTAATAGAAAACTAGAAAGACAAATGTCAGGGACGTTCAGGAGTGGGGGGGCCCTCTCTGAAATATTCTCAAAGATTTAGTTCTTAAACAAGGGGCTGAATGAAGGGGTGTTCAAGTTAGGGAGAGTGTTTGGCACTCACTCAAGTAAAGGTTTAAATGTGGTTTGGTGCCAAGCTTGAAGAAAAAGTGCCTTTATGTCATTTTGACTGAAAGAAAATCAGAAGATAACCAACCTCGTAGAATTACGGGTGACAAGCTTGTGAGGGGAGCCTGGGACCTTCCGTTCAGAACGTGTCTTCGTTCAGAAGAAAGCACACATCTGAAATGACGCTGTCAACTGGACGAGCCCTCCACCCCCACCCCAGGCTCCTGGTCCTTGACCACAGCCCCCTACAGACTCTAGCGGCTCCACTGTGGGACTCTGACAATTGTGGTGAGAGCAGTGCCCCAGGCACGGGAGGAAGTGGCTCTGTCTGGGTTTACTCAACAGCCCTGGGAGTAAGAACTTTTTTCCCACCCTCAAAACAGGACTCCACCCTCAGAATAAAGCAGACTTCATAGCTGCCTAACTAAGTAGCCCCATGGGGTTTCTGGGAGCTAAAAACCACAGCAGAGCTTTTCTCCTGACTGGGCAAGTCTCTGAGACAAGAAAAAGCGATCAATTTAGACCACAAGCTTTGACCTTGAGAATAGAAGGAGAATGGTAAAAATAAGGAAACATAAAGTGGAAGAAACTCATAACAAGCCGAAAAATCATAGGCTTTAACCCACTGGAGTCTGTGACCAGAAATTATTTGTTTTAATACCTTAAAAACAAATACTGGAGAGTTTAAATCTTCACCCTGGCGACCATTACTTTTATTTATTTTATGTGTAATGCAGACGATTAGGAACTGGTAAGGAACGTATACTATTTTGATGTCTTACCCATGTATGGCTTGCTTTGTACAAGCAGTACAGACACTAGGGCGGGTCCTATATACCCTACTCGGGATGTATTGGTTACCTAAGGCTGATACAACAAATTACCGCAAATTTAGTGGCTTGTGGCAACACAGCTTTCTTGTCTTACGTGTCTAGAAATCAGAAGTCTAAAATGGGTCAGCATGGCTGTGTTCCTTCTGGAGAATCTAGAAGAAAATCCTTTCTTTGCCTTTTCCAGCTGCTCAAGGCTGCATTTCTTGGCCCACGGCCCTGCACACTCTGACCTCTGCTGTGGTCACATCTCCCTCCCTGACTCCCGTCTTCCTGTTCCTTCTTACAAAGACTCTTGTGACTGTACTTAGGGCCCACCCAGACAGTTCAAGATATTCTCCGCATCTCAAGACCTTTGACTTAATGCCATCTGCAAAGTCTATTTTGCCATGCAAGATGACATATTCACACAGGTTCCTGGGGTCGGCATGTGGGCATCTCCGAGGGGCCATTATTCAGCTCACCACCCCGAGGCTTTGGAGTGTGTTAGACCCATAGCCTAGACTGAAATCAGTCAGTGCAGAGAGTGGCAAAACGTTGCAAGTGGAAGTGGTCATGTGAGACCAATTTGTTCCTGTGCAGAATTTTATAGTTCAATACATTGATATGTGAAAGATGACAGTGCATTCAAGGAGTAGGTTCAGAAAGAGGGAATTTCTCCCTTAACATTCTGTCAGTATTTTAGTGTGTGGTCCAGAGCGTCTTTCCCATCATTCTGCAGCATTTGCTCCATTAGCGAGGCTGAGCGAGGGCCCCCTGCCCAGTGGGTGCTTCCATAAACCCCAAGCAAACCACATTCCACTCAGCTCGTTTCTGCTCAGGGTTGCCATGTGTCTTCACCTTGTATTTAGCATATAAATTGATTGTCAGTCCTGTCCCAGTAGAGTGACATGAGCTCGAGTGTTAGCACCTCCTTTGAAAGTACAGTGATGTTTCTCGGGCTTCCTCCTGTGGCTCGTGGTAGCAAGATGGTGGAGCGAGCAGCAGGGAGAAAGTTCATGGTCAACTGCTGCCTGCCCAGGAGTTGGGAGTCGAGCCAGCAGTGGCACCCTTCTTGCAGAGAAGGTTGTAGGTGACTTGATGAGTGAGAGCCCTACTTGCTGACAGTGCCTGAAGGAGCCGCCTGCAGAGAAGGGGCTGGAATTCGGTTGCTGAGGCAGATTTCCGGCATTGAGGCAGACAGAAGGACTCAGTGTCAAAGCTTTGTATGCTGGAGTGTGGGGCCAAGGGCTCACGGGTGGGGGCACCTGCTCTCCTTGGAAGCCGGAAGGTTGGGAATGGCTTAATGACACTCTGCACGGATGCCACGCGCCACTCCTTTGAGGCTGCTGGGGGCTCAGGTCTCCTCACGCTGGGAGCCGGCAGCGCACATGCCAGGCCAGAACCCCGAGACTGCCCTCCCTCCAGCTCTGCACGAGCACATGAGCAGTGGAGAGAACTGAGCTGCCGTGGCCGCCTCTCTCTGCGGGCGGACAGAAAACAGCTCACGTGTCATCCCACATGCTCCGTGAAAGGCATTTGTTGATGCCTAATTAAGATTCATATTTGTTATTTACTAATGCACCAGGCACTGCTATTGGCCCTTTACATGACTTACATCACTTAGTCCTTGGAATTAGTTTTTGAAAGTGCTCCTGTCATTTTATAGACAATGAGTCCAGAATGATTAAGCAACTTGCCCAAGGCCATACAGCTAATGAGTGGTAAAGTTTCCGCTAACCCCAGGCTCTTAGACACCAAAGCCCATGCTCTGTCCTCTGCTGCTCCCTATGGAGATAGAGTGCTGAATGCTCCGGTGGAAGGATTTTTTTTTTTTTAATGTTTATTTGTTTATTTTCAGAGAGAGAGTGTATGTATGTGAGCATATGAGTAGGGGAAGGGCAGAGAGAAAGAGAGAGAGAGAGAAAGAGAGAGAGAAAATTGCAAGCAGGTTCTGCACTGTCAGGGCAGAGCCCGATGGGGGGCTAGATCCCATGAACTGTAAGATCATGACCTGAGCTGAAAAACAAGAGTCCAGACACCAAACCGACTGAGCCACCCAGGAAACCCCATGACGTCTTTATGAAAACTTGAATGATAATGCAAACACTTCTGAAGGCTTTCTGTATATGAATTCATTTAATCCTCAGAAAACCCCTGAGTGAGGTCCTGTTATTGTGAAGTGAAGGAATGCAAGCCGGGGAGGGGCTCAGTAGCTTGCCCAAACTCCCGCAGATAGAAAGTAGCACAACTGGGAATAGAAGCCAGGCAGCCTGCCTTTGTTACTCTGAAACAGAAAATATGTTGCCACTGAGATTCAAAGATGACACCCAGTTTATAGATGTTGGAACCAAATGATGGAACTTATTAACACTGTGGAAGGCACCATAATTGGTACAACATGGAAAGGAGTCCAAGAAAGATAAAGTCTCTTTCCTTTCCCCAGGGAGCTTGCAGCCCAAGATAGATGGCTTGGATTCAGCCAATTATAAACTCAGATGACTCTGGAAACTAGGAAAGCAGTGTGACAAGACAAAAAGGGGCTCTGGGTTCTGGCCTACTTTTTAAATACAGGATGATGCCACACAACAGCCCACAGCCTCTCCTCTTCTCACTGTGCTTGTTACCTGTGTGTGTAATAGTATCTCTGTGCTCAGTGCGCTTGGTTACACCACTTCCTGCAGGAACACTGAAAGTCATGAGGGTGCTGGCTTAAGGTGTAAATGAAGCAAATATAGAGGAATTGGGAAAATAATGGTAATCTCAGTTCCATTGGTGTTTTAAAATCTTAATATTCTGGTTTGGCAAATTAGTTAGCATGAAGAGGGAAGTGCCTCAAACCAGGGATCCATGAATAGCAATGCAGGATGGCAGACAGGATGTGCCAAGTCTGATTAGAGGGACTGGATCAGAGGGCAGCGAAATGAAGGATGTGAAGTAAATTTGAATGGACAATAATCGTAAATTCCTTAGAGGCCTTTGACAAAGAGAGTAAGAAATCATTATTAAGTAAGAACATTAATTTAATATAATAAAGATTCTCTGTAAGCCTGACTCTGGGGTTTATGTTTTTGTTTAGGAGAGTCTCATACTTCATGAAATCCTGTAATGAACAGATTATGGTGAGGTTTGATTGTATTTTTAATTTATGATGACCAGATGCATGACTTATGGCCCAGAAAGGTATTCATCTGAGAGATGAGATATTTTTGTTTCCTATTGCTGCTATAGCAAAGAACCCCACCAACTTTGTGGCCTAAAGCAACACAAATTTATTTTCGTACAGTTCTGTAGATCAGAAGCCCAATGTGGATCTGATTGAGCTAAGATCAAGGATATAATTCTTTTCTGGAGACTCTAGGGGAGAATCTGTTTCCTTGCCTCTTCCTCCTCCCAGGTGCTGCAAGGTTTCCTTGGCCTATGGCTCTTTCCTCCATCTTCAAAGCCGACCTGAGTCCTTCTAATGCTACCATCTCTATTGTTCTCTCTTTCACAATCACGTCTTCTCTTCCTTTCTCTTTTGACATCTGGATTCTGAGAGTCTTGAGATTATGCCATTCTCTTCCAGATTTATGCTACCAGTGGTGTGGCTGCATTTCTGCTAGTGAGGATATAGTGAGTGAGGATATAGTGATATAGATGAAGTTGGCAGAGTTGGCAGCCAGTAGCCAGGAGATAGAAGCATAGGCAGGTGTGAGCAATATAGAAAGGAAAAGGAGAAACTGGATGGAGCCCCAAAAGTATGTCCTGGTAGGTCTGAATTTTTTATGTTAGCAAAACTGTGATTGTCAAACAAATGAAGTTGAAATGCTTCAAGAAGACATTCATTGTATTATTCAGAGGAAGTAATTCATAGTAAAAATGATAAAGAAGTTGACTTCATCTTTATTAACTTAGATAGTGTTGATACAGTAGTATTGCAAAAACTTCTCAGAAAAATAGGAATTCCATTTGACTTGCAGAAATTATAATTCCTGAATTTATTTCCCATCTATCTATTGCACTCCACAATTCTGTGAGAATATAAAAAAATTGACCTGTATTAAACAGAATCATGATTCTGGCAGCAGAACAGGTTTCCATAAAAATCAAGCAAAGTGCACCCAAAAATAAATAAATAAATAAAGAGGTAGGCAGATTTTATTACATTTATTTTTGTTCATTTCCTTGGTTTGTCCTGATTTATTTAAAAACCCTGGTCACATGGGGCCAGAATTTATATTTATTGTTAAGTAAACATATCCATTAGATTTGAATCCATATAAGGGAAATAATGCTAATCTTGTGTCCAGTAGCATTTTACAATTTTAATATTCTGGATTGGTTTAGTTGCCTCAGGGTGTTTTTTTCAGGCTTTTCACTCAAGTACAATTGCCAGCTCTTTGCTTTCTTTCACTTTCTGTCTCCCATCAAAACTTGAAAGAGTGCCTTTCCTTGTAGGACATTATTCTCAACCCTCCTCTGTTGTTTAACTCCATCCTTGCCTTTGTGCCTCACCCAGATGTTAATCTCATACTCCCTCAAATAAGAACTCCTTGAGGCTCAATGGATAGAGAAACAAAGCAAAACTTCACCCTTGCAGTAAATTATTGGCCTAATTTTTATACCAAGTCTCTTTTAAAACTCCATAACTGCCTTTGAAATCTCAGCAAGCAGTACCAAAGGCCCATAGTTATATGCTTTTCAATATAAAGTATTGCCGATGCCTGTAGTCTTGCACATTTCCTTTATTTACACCTCCATCATCAAGTACTACGATGTTAAAAATTTGCAGAAAAATGACTGGGACATGGTTAGTAGTTAAGGAAGGGGAGTGTTCTCCAAAACTCAAAGACTCAAAACAAACTGTTTGAGCTATAGTTATTACAGACAGGTTTTAACTTATGTACCAGTCTGATGTGATTAAACAACCATGCTGAAAATTCAGGGTCTGTGATCAATCAATAATGCCCACATAGTTCAGAATTTGGGAGTAAAAATATATATGCCACATATTGCCCATCCTTGCTGAATCTAGATGAAGTCAATATAATTTTTTTCCCTTTCTTTCCTCTTTCTTTTCTTTTTTTTTTTAAGGCAGAATGTCCTAGCAGAATAAATTTGGGTTTTGGAATCAGATCTATCTGTATTCAAATTTCATTGTACCTTTATCTAGTTATATGGCCTTGGGAAACATAGTTAATACTTCTGCAGTCTATGAAATAGGTATAAAAATATCTGCACTACATGGTTGCTGGAATAATTTATCAGAATAATGCATGTGAGCACTTGGGTCCTAGGTCCTAGGAGAGTCTTCATAAATTATAGTTCTCATGGCTATTTCCTATTTCCTGTTTTATTTTCACTTACCTACCCACTGTTCTCCCAAAACAAACTTCACTGGGCCACGTGCCTCTACAGAGAGAGATATCAGGCTAATCCAATCATGTTATATTCCGCCACAGTCATTGATTCGGGAATAAGTTCATGACTCAAATGAGCTGCAACTAAGTCCTTCCTTGGGGAATTTGTGAACTTAATCAGGGGAAAGAGATATGTCTTCTCTCTTTTGCCCTGTGCTCCCAGAGCATGTGCCTGTCTGCACTGGAGAGGATGAAGCCATCGTGCAAGATCTGAGGGTCTATCTAGTTCCTGTGATCAGGGCTCCTGGAATAGCCCTGGCTCCTCTCTTCCCAAAGCTTGAGTGTTTTGTCATGTTGTCCTGTGATTAACTTAGTTCTATCCCCCTCCCACCCCATTCCTGACAGCCCTTTAACTTAAGACTAGATCCAGACTTAAAACGGTTCTGACTAATATGTAATTATTATTATTATGCCTATTTTTAAGAAGTTTGATTCTATAGAGCTATCACTTAATTCTATCATTGCTTCTCTCTTGACATTTTTCCTGTTTTCTCAGTACAAGGAAGCCTCAAAATCCAAATGAAGTGGTCTTCAAAGTCTTTGCTTATAAGCATAAATATTTACTTCTGATTACATATTAGCAAAATTTGTTTCTTGCAGGGATGTAAGTAGATAAAATTTATTTCCTAAAATAGGCATTACTGAGTGGTCTGTTAGAAGAACTTGGTACCATTTGGTGTAAATAAAGCCACAATCATTATTCTTGAACCACCTTATAGGCTGTGCTGTGACCATGCACTGGTCACACACACGGGATCTGGGAGCCATGGGGGACCTCAGCCAAATGGATCCTCCTGGAAGAAACTGGGGACAAAAGGCACATCATTCTGAGCCCACAGTATTTTATCTGTCACCTCACCCCTCCCATTCTCAAGTCTGAGCATGGCTGATCTTCCAGAAATGTTTGCTCAATTGACCAGAACCACCAATAAAGAGAAGATAGCCCATTCAGTGAATGCATCTTTCCCCTGAATTTCACCCAACAATCATCCCTCCCTATCTTCAGGCTTTTTCTGTCCAAAATCACCTTCCTTTCCACATTCAAAAATGTTCTTCTCAGCTCTCTTAAGAAATTTCACTTAACCTTGGTTTACATTCCAAATTAAGGAAAATTATTTTTCTGTAAGTTATGTAGAAAAGTGAGATTCATTGCTTTCAACTTATTACTCTCTCACACACACAAGTGACTCTTGCCCTTAAGAAATTCCATTTATTATTTTAGAAACTCATGCCTATGAAAAGATTGGAAAGACACATATGCACAGACTCTTATAATTAAGAGAACTGAAGAAGAGGTAGCTGAGCAGGGTCATTTTTATTTTTCATATTTCCTCCTCACAGCACTAAGCATGAATAAAACAAATATTTGCTCATTAATTTGCACTTTAACTTAATGCCTATACGATCCTTAAAGTCTATTACATCAATTCACCTTTCTGTTGATTTTTAGTTGTTTCATTTTAGTTGTGTTTTACATCTTCTTCTTTATAAATGCTTCATGAACCAAATTTGAATTATATTTTTCTAATTTTCTCTTGGCTTCCCGATGTACACTAAATACTTAGTTGATACTTGATCACTGAAGAGGGAATAACAGAGAAAGTAATGTCTTTCAGACACTGATAGTCTAGTGGGAAACACAGGATAAACTCAAAGAGGTCTATAATTTTCGAAAGAGCATTCACATGAATAATTTAACAAGCCTCCGCTTTAAAGCTGAACTAGACTACATTAGACAGTGTGACTGGAATTGCTATGCCCCAAAGCATGTGGAGAAATAGAATGTGTAGTACTAACCTAGTAGTCACATAGATTGTTCTGGTCATTCATATGCTGAGGTTATTACAGGATCTCAGAACGTTGGAGCTGTAAGCCTCTTTAATCCAAGCCCTGTATTTTACAGATGAGAAAACTGAGGTACAGAGACAAGTGACCTTCTCAGGAACACACAGTTAACTACTAGATTGCTATACCTCAAATCCTCCAACTCCTAATTGCTATTTTTTTCTTATAAAATTAAATAAATTTATCATGAATCTTTTTGCAGATTTTATCCTGTTTTTTAAATTAAATGTTTATTTATTTTGAGAGCGAGAGGGCACAAGTTGGGGAAGGGCAGAGAGAGAGAGAGAGAGAGAGAGAGAGGAAACGAGAGAATTCCAAGCAGGTTCCATGGTGTCAGTGCAGAGCCTGGGGGAAGACCTTGATCTCATGAAACCCAAGATCATGACCTGAACTGAAAGCAGAAGTTGGATGCTTAACCGACTGAGCCACCCAGGCGCCCCCAGAGTTTATCTTCTTGATGCGGTAGAGCTAAGCCATGGTGGAAAAAAACGAGTCCAAATCAGAGGAAGTCTGTGAGTGGAAGCACCCTTTCTGAATGACTGTGTGACCCCTTCAGCCTCTCTGCGCCTTAGTTTTGCCCATCTGTGGTATGGGTGACAGTCACCTTACCAAGTGAATTTGAGTATCAAATGAAACAGTTCATGTGAAAATACTTTGTAAATCATAAAACTCCATGTAAATGGGAAGTATTATCATTTTTGTCATTGGGACCTTGTCTTTCTTCAAGGCCTCTGTTGTAAATATCAGTTATGGGAAATTTCTAGTGTTAGAGAATGCCATTAGAGGAAATGCAGGATACACCTGATTTTATTCCACACTCACTTATCCAGTGGTGTGACTTGAAAACATAACAGAAAGTAAAGGCCGCTTTTCAAGTAAGTTTTCCAAAGAAAGGTGATTTTAAAAAAAATGGCTCCTTATCCACAGCAACAAAGAAAAACTTTGGAAAATATTCTAATTAATGTCTTAGCCAAGTGTCCCATTTTAAAAATTATTTCCTACAAGAAAAGCTCTATTAAATAACTTCTATTTTTCCATCTCCAACTGAATTTTCATCTCTTTCTTATGTTCCTGCTCAAATTTGGTGGCTCTATGTGAATATCAATTAAGGTAAAAGGAAATTTCGTTTCTGTCTCTCACCACTGAAAAATGGGGGGATAGATGTAATCGCTGCTGTTGGCAGAGTACTGGATTGGGCACCTGGGAATGTAGCTGCAGTGGGGAGATTTAAATTTTTACAAAACAATAACAACTTGTGATTGGACTCTCTCAGAGCAAAGTAGCTTGGGAAGCCTACATGCCTTCTTTTCTTTTATTCCTTGCCTAAATACTTTTCAAGTTGCAAGTTTACATGACAGTTTCAAGTGTACCTGATTCCATATATGTACATAAAGTGATATGATCACCGTGATAAGTTTAGTTAACATCCATCACTACATACAGTTACACAATTTGTTTTCTTGTAATGAGAACTTTCAGGTTTGCTCTCTTAGCAATTTCCAAGTATACAATACAGTGTTGTTGACTAGAGTCACTATGCTGTCCATGACATCCCCAGGACTAATTTTATCACTACAAGTGTATACCTTTTGACCCATTTCATCCTACATATCTCCTTGTGATCAGAGGACAAAAAGACAGCTACCAAGAGCAAGTCAATTTAGTGGCTCCACAAATGGAAATTTCCTGGGCTTCAAATGTGGAGATTGTCCAATACCTAAAGACAGCCTCTAAGTAAAAATAGAAAGAATAACAATTTTGGGGTGGGAGCATCTGGGTGGCTCAGTCGGGAGAGCGTCCAACTTCGTCTCAGGTCGTGATCTTATGGTTCTTGAGTTCAAGCCCTGCATCAGGCTCTGTGCTGACAGCCAAAAGCCTGGAACCTGCTTCAGATTCTGTGTCTCCAGAGCTCTCTCTCTGCTCCTCCCTAGCTGGCACTCTGTCTCTCAAAAATAAATAAACAGTTAAAAAATTTAAAAAAAAAAAAAAGAATTTTGGGGTGGGACACATACAGGGCCCTTTTCCATCACTGCAGTTTACTTATAAGTCTACACAAAGCTGACATTATTTTTCTAAAGTAAAACGGGAACAATGTATGATTTGAATTGTTGAAACCCAGAAGTAATCACCAAGTTTATTTTAGCCAATGATTTCAAAGTTCTTTTCAGAAAAATGTTTTCTACTAAGGGCAGACATTAATTGATTTTAATTTTATCTCCTGTTCTGCGTTGAATACCCTTGGCTTTGAATAAAGTATGATAAGGAAGGAAAGAACGAGAAAGTCAATGGATATTGCTGAAGCCAGTTTTCAATGTGTATATATTACAACGTGTGTTTATAAGGTAGGAAATATTTAGGAACCTGCTTAGGTGGTTTAGTTGTAGAAATAAGAAAAGATATGAACTACGAATAGTGAAAAGAGGCTTTGCATGACTTGGAGAGATAAAAAGTTTATTAAGTACTCTAGGCTATTCACAGTGTTTGACTAACTTTAGTTGCTCTGTTTTTGTGCAGACACCCTTCTCCATTCGACCTAGTGATGCTGGTCACTATTCTCTCCACGTCTTACTGAGATGCCTGGTGGTAGCTAACTATGTTGACCTACCCACTTTTTTTTGCTCATTCTATGAATACCATAGTCTCCTGATTTTCTCACACTTCACTGGCTGCAGCTTTTCCATCTTCTTTCTGGGCTCCGCCCCCCTCGTTCCAAGATGCTGGGTGCCAAGCACCCTGTTCTTTATTGCCTACACTCTCTGAGGTTGTCTCCAATCCCATATACTGGTAATACCCAGACTGTATCTCTGGTCTTCACATCTCCCCAAAAGATCTAACTCATATTCTAAATGCCTTCATTAGGTAGTCTGGGAGGCATTGCAAACTTAATATGGCTAAAATAAAAATTGATTTTCTATCACATACTTGCTCTTCCCCTCTTTTCCCATTTCAGTAGATAACACCATCATCCAACATCAAGACAAATATTCTAGGGCTTGTCTTTCTTTGATCATTTTCGTACCTTCATCTTCCACATTCAGTCTGTGCTGTCCACCCTTGCCTCTAAAGCAGATCCCAACCATCCATTCCTTCTCATTTTCATTATCAACACCCTATCCAAACCACCAATGTCTCTGACCCTTACCTCTTGTGCCTACCTCCCAACTATCTCCCCACTCCCGTTCATGTCTCCCTTCAACAGCTACAGTGAACTTTTAAAATCATGAATAATGGGGATGCCAGGGTGGCTCAGTTGGTTAAGCATCTGACATTCACTCAGATCATGATCCCACAGCTTATAAGTTCGAGCCCAGTGTTGGGCTCTGTGCTGACAACTCGGAGCCTGGACCCTGCTTCAGATTCTGTTTCCATCTCTCTGCCCCTCCCCCACTTATACTCTGTCTCTTTCTCTCTCAAATATAAACATTAAATGTTTTAAAAATCATGAATAATATTTATGACACCTTCCTTCCCCCAGTTGTAATCCTCAATGACTTCCCATCTGGCCTGCAATGAAATCCAGGCTATGCCCTGGCTTACCAAGCCCCCATCCCATCTGGACCCTGCCTAATTCTCCAACATCATTTTATAGCTCTCTTCCTTCTTTTATATCCCAACTCTACTGGCTTACTTTTTATTTCTCTAACACTGTAGAGATGTGCCTACCATAGAGCCTTTGCAGATGCTGTTTCTGGGCTGAAAGTTCTTGTCTCAGAGTAGCTGGATCCTTCTTAACTTTCTTATCTCAGCCTTATTCACCTCCTCATAGATGCCACCCACAATAGCCATCCAGTCGCTGTCACATGCCTCTGCTTTGATTCTCTCCTATGTATTTGTTACTCTCTGGCTTCTTCTTTGTTAATTTTTACTCTTTAGTTTACTAAAGTTTAGTTTACCATAAGCTCCAAGAGCAGGAGCCTTGTGGTATTATTCGCCACAATAACTTCAGTGCTTGGAACAATGCACCTAACAGGTGCTCAAAAAACATTCTGAACAAAGGAATGAACGAATTTAACCTTTAGGACAATCTTCTTGGTGGAAAATTGGTGACATTTTCTGTTTCCTTTCATAGCATTATCTTAGGACTAATCAAGAAAATAAAATCAAAGTTACCATCATTCGGACAGTTTAGTAACCTGCAACCTCTTCTTTTTGTATTTGTGATCAAGGCTGTCATAAAGAAAAAACCATATTGGCACTGTAAATCTGATAGATTTCTAGGATGCATGGAGGAAGTTAATGTGACTTGGAGATGGGATCTTTATGACCTCTGACCTCTGGGTTCTCATTCATTGAGGAGATGCTAGCCATAAACTTCAAGTAGTTTGGCAGAAATGGAAAACTCATAATACTGAGAACTTCTCTAGGGATGTTTCATTTACTTCCCCCTTTTCCTCTTCCCTTTTGCTGATACAAGATGAGAAGTACAGCAGGCGTGATTTTGGAATATTCTCAATTAGAATTTACCACATCACACGTTCTCACCTGCTTGGCTAGTACTCCAGTCTGAGCATAAGTTTGTCTGACCCTCAGCTAAGCCACACCCTTTCCCTAAGGAGATTTCTAAGGCAAAGTCCATTGACCCCTTTAGAGATTCAAGGGTAAGGAACTCCATATTTATTTGTCATTTAGGCCCTATTTATGGCATTCTAAGCACATGGCTCTCTTAAGACTGTAATTATAGTTTTTGTATGAAAAGAATATAGAGGACTTCTTGTTTGATTTATCCTTTTAGGATTTAGTATTGAACGTATTGAAAAGAGTTTTATTTCATATTGAAAATAGTTTTATATGGCCTATAGCCAGTTCCCCATGCTTCCTTTCTCGTTTCACAATTGTAGAATGCTACTGGTGTAGTTTCCCTCTGTTTTGAGCCCCACCCTTCTGTTGCTAAGCAACAGAACTGGATTGCATAAATTGTCAATTACTCAGCTGTGACAATGAAAACGACTGGCGGCAGTAGCCAGAAATGAGGACAGCTACTTCTATACTTGGGATTAAGGATTAGGTGAGGAAGAGAGTCAAAAGGCAGTAGGTGAAATGAACATAAATAAAAATTTGATTTACAGTCACCAACTAGGAGAATTTGGGAACAGGACAAAATACCCCTCCCCTTCCCCTCATTTTCTTTGCATATATTTTCAGAAAGACTTGAGCAAGCACATTCTCCTTTAAGAACTTTTCTTTATTGAAGTGAGTTTCCCCCCATTAGAAAAGTAATTTCCTATGATGACTGGAAGAAAAAAAAAGAAGAAAAAAGGAAATTACAGAAGGGGAAAATGACACGATTTCACTACTTTAATATAAACCCTGTAACCCTTTGTGATTTTTCCTTCAGAGATTTGTACTCATTGTATTAGAGTAGATTGGTCTGTTTGTCTGTTTGTTTGTTTATGCCTAGTTATAATTCACATACCCTTATGTTTAGCTTTAGAATATTTATTGAGTAGTTATTAATTTATTTTAACACTTTAATCTGAAATTAGTTCTAAATCTTAAAGGAGCATATTTGCATTTCTGACCCACAAAAAAAAAGAGTCTGAAATATCTTTTGGTGATAAATCTTCACCCATCTCATTTATGCATCTTCTTTTTAATATAGCAGTTTTCATATGTCAAGTATCCACCAGACATTCAGCTCTCCTCAGATCACCTCAGGTTTGGGGCTTCCTGTGGAAATGTTCCACAAAACGAGCTTTGAATAGGATTACAAAGATTTCCTTTTGGAGCCCTTACAGCGTCTACTTACCTGTGTGGTCTAATAAGTGCAATGACGCCTCTGGCTCCCCAAGGAGAGGTAAACCGTGTGTATGGGCATAATTAACATACACTAAGGTTGTAAGATCCAGGTATTTGGTTTTCCTAGACGAGGCATTCCCCTGCAGACACGTTAGTGGTTTCCCAAAGAGCTCCTCTGCAAATAGCTATTGAAAATAGCCAATAATGAACTCAAAAAGGCGTGCAGTGAATATGACACCAGAGGGTGCTAGAGGGATGTGCCTCTGCTTTCCCTTGGCTCTGCCGTTCAAAACTAAATAAAGCTTTTTACGTAATGTGCTACCTTCCTTGTCTTGAACACGCATATGGGAGTATATTGGAAGCTATACAACATAGCTCTATGATGAGACTCAAACGTTTGTTATTATGTATCCTTCTCATCAGTGTTTTTTCAGAAGCAGGTCTTTTCTTCTTCCCAAGCTGAATTTTAGAAAATAATATTTAAGCCTCTTCTTAGCTGTGCTTTTTTAAGGAAGGCGCATTCTTATTCTTCCAGGATTGTATCTCTTTGCCCTCTCCCAAGAGACAGTTCTCTGTGTTAAAATGTTCAGTAGTTCTCATCTGCTAGATATTAAAGAAATGAATTATTTCCAAACCTGCTTTTAGAATCACAGAATGTGGTGATTTGATCAGCGTGTGCCTCCTGTTGAATTTAAAATAAGACATGTGTATGCATGCACATAAAGTTCAATACTGAAGAAATATAATAATGGGTAGTGAGAAAATCACACTGGTATTTATTTGTAAACAGAAAGTTTAACCAGAAGGTTTTTATTTTGCAATAATAAAAGCTTTTGGAAATCTATTTTTAGGGGTGCCTGGGTGGCTCAGTTGGTTAAGCTCTGGACTCTTGGTTTTGTCTCAGTTCATGATCTCACAGTTTGTGAGTTCAAGCCCCGCATGGGGCTCTGTGCTGACAGCGTGGAGCCTGCTTGGGATTCTCTCTCTCTCTGTCTCTGTCTCTCTCTTTCTCTCTCTCTCATTCCCTCTTTCTCTGCCCCTCCCTTACTCATTCCCTCTCTCTCTCAAAATAAATAAATAAACATAAAATAAAATAAATAAACATAAAAGTTTTAAAAATAATAAAAACCTTTTGTTCAACATAATTTTGTTGAACAAAAAATACTTTTTGTTCAACATAATTTTAAAAATATGTTTTTAGTACCTAACATTTGTGTGTCAGGGTACCTAGAATTTTCTTTGAAACCATCCCCACTCTCAATGACCCAGAAGTTACTTGAAGAAATGAAAGATTTTTCCCTTCAAGAAGTTGTCATGTGAGAAAAATAATCCACGACACAAATAATGCATACCAAAGACACATGACGAGCTAAATGCCGTGTGTTTACAAGATGTGATACTGGAGGACTGGAGGGTTGGGGGACCTGCTTGGGCTAGACGGCTTCAGGATTCAAAGAACAGGCAGAACAGAGTAACTGCCTGGCCAGAAGGGGACGCAGGCAAGAATGCATGCCCAGCAAAATACCAGGTGTCCCTTCAGCCTTCCCCAGGGAGGTCTCAATCCAAAATCACACATGTCACTTACTTTTGTTATTTCTCTGTTTTTAATGTTGGGGGCTGGAGGGTTTTTGTTGTGGTTACAGTTTGGGTTTTGTTTTAGAGTTTGTTCTGTTTCTGTTTGTGGTGTGGATCTCTTACCAGAAGGAAAAGGAGAAAAGCCTAGCTGTCATTAAAATGGCAATCATTCTCTATCGCCCGTATTGCCAATAGTTTTCCTGGCCTCCCGCAGCTGTCTTGTGCCACATCGTGGGGCGCTGTAATGCCCTGCGCTGTAGCTGGGCTGCCTCAGAGGACCAGGTGCTCGGGCCAGCCCAACTCCACACTGTGCCCTAACGCCCCTGGGAACTCTGTTATCTCTTGCTAGGGCTGAATTCCTTCAGGAAGAATCGGGGCCTGATTTCATCTTTGAGGTCCTGATGCTCAAGGCATATTAGGAACTCAAAAAATATTTCTTTTATAATTAAGAATATCCTTTTAATAGTCTAAGAGCAGTATAAATGCATTATAGAGAATTAGATAATACATAGAGCAAAAGTATTTTTTGGAAAACACTATGTCATCACACAGTTTACTGCTAATACCTTAGTATCTATCCTTCCAAACTTTTTTCTATACACATCTGTATTAATCTATCTGTCTTCCTATTTATCTGTCTACCTATCTGTATAGCTAGGTACTTTTATGAGATTTTACTATAATACACATTATTTTGTAATGCACGTTATTACATAGCCTGGTTTTTCATTAAATAATCTCCACATCTTCACATAAATATGTGTTGATCTCCATATGAGGGTTCAATAAATTCACTGCATAAAAAACTTCCTTTGGCATGCTTGTTAAAATTCAGATTCCTAGACCCTAGCTCAGATCTGCAGATTCAGACTCTCCAGCATTATGGCTCTAGAATTTATATGTTAGCAAATGTCTAAATGTCCGTATGCCAGTCACTGACCTACAGCATCATTATGGGGGGTGAAATAGATTTCCAGTGTAGATACACTGCGATTTATTTAACCAACCTCAAAGGTTCAATTTTTCATTATTGTGAGCCAGATGATAAACATCATAAACATCAGTAAGTGATGAGTATCACGAGTTGAGATGATAAATGTTCTAGATCTCTGTAAATGCCAACACGAATTTAGTTATTAAGTGCTAGTATAAAAAAATTTTAAATCGATGCCCAATATTGAAAGAGGGAGATCTTTGGTATGATTTCAAAGCCACAGGACATATCACCATGAGAAGGACTGAACTGAAGCTACTGTAGCAGCTTTTCTTTTCTTTTCTTTTCTTTTCATTTTGTTTTGTTTCCTTCCTTCCTTTCCTTTCTTTTCCTTTCTTTTCCTCTCCTCTCCTTTCCTTTCCGTTCCTTTTTTCTCTTCTCTTTTCCCTTTCTCTTCCCTTCTCCCCCTTTCCATCCTTTCCTTTCCCTTCCCTTCTCTCCCCTCCCCCCGTTCCCCTCTTCTTCCCTCCCCTTCCCTCCCCTCCCCTTCCCTCCCCTTCCCTTCCTCTCTCCTTCTGTCCCTCCCTTCCTTCTTTTATTCATGAGTCACAGAGCCAAATATCCTTCATAGCCAGATGACTCAGTTCCCCATATTTGGGGCTCTTGTCTCTGTTATGTGGACACATTGGCCAGCTTTACCACTCTGAATCCTTTTGATGTCTGCTGACAAATTCTTTCTTGACACCACTTAACACCACTGATTAAGTTGTAATCAAAGAACTCTGCTCAACCATCATTATTTCATCCGAATATGTGTTGATATACAGTAGTTGGTCCAATTCTCCAAGTTCTTGGCTGCCTTAGGGAAAAAGTCTGCCCAGGATTTTTTTTCATATTTATTTTTTTCCTTTCAATTATGTTTTTTTGTTCCCCTGGTTTCATGATGTAAGGTCAGAGGAATTAAACTTGAGCATAAAGTAATTAATTACATGAAGCTTCAATTGTAATTACTAATTGATCCCCACCTACCTTGATGACACCTGGTGACAGTGAGTTTCACAGTGCTATGAAGGACAGATGGTAAGGCTCCATTTGGCCTGTCATGTAGGAGAACCAGGTAATTAGGTTAAAAGATGTTTTTCATAGACCTCAGATGGGCCACATTTGTCCAAAAGGCTATGTATGGACCACTAGACACCATTAACTTGATATTTTTTAATCTCTTCAGCATATTATTGATTCTGTTTTATCACGATAGAGAGGGCCTATAAATTTATTCATTTGCTTATTAAATATTTATTGAGCCCTTACTAAATCCAGACACCAAGCTAGGCACTGAGATTCAATAGTGAACAAACAAACACAGTTCCTACCTTCATGGAGTTTCCTACAAACATAGTAGGAGCAATTAACCTAGACTTGGCATGTCAGGAAAGGCTTCTTCTGTAAGTGGTGTCTGAGAAAATCTAAAGGAATACAAAGAACTGAGGATAGAGAAGGCAGAAGATATCTAAGGCAAAAGAAAGAACATCTACAAAAGTCCAGGAGACACCATGTCATATTCAAGGAACTGAAAGAAGTCCACCATGGCTGGACATGGAGCTTGAATAGGACTGAAACTGAATAGGTAAGGCAGGCCAGCTTACCCAGGTACTTGGGAACCCTGGTAAGGAGTCTGGATGTATTATAAAAACAAATGGGAAATCACTCAAGGTTTTTAAGAAGGGTGATATAATAACATTTGTGTTTTAAAGAGATCATTCTCACAGAAGTAGGAGGGATGTGTTGGAAAAGAACAAGACGAGAGACAAGGAGATCAGGTGATGCCCTCCTGCCCGGCTGACAGGTACTGTTGACCCATAAAAAGAAGGATTCCTCAATTGTTTATATTCATCAAGTATGACTATTAAGTTTAGCATATAATACTTGGCCTGTAACATTGGACTTGGTTTATACTATTATTGCCAGAAGGCAGGCACTGTTCTATTTAAATAGTCTCTGCCCTTTCGGAGCTCACATCAGGTGAGGAAGACATGTAATTAATACAAGATTAATTTTTAGAATTAATACAAGATCAGCGTTGTTCACAATGGCCAAAAGGGGGAAACAACTGAATGCTCATTGGTAGATGAATGGATAAACCAGATGTGATGTACACATATAAGAAAATATTATTCAGCCTTAAAGAGGAATAAAATCTAGATACACATTAACAGCATGGAGGAACCTTGAAAACATTAAGCTGAGGGAAACAAGCCAGACAGAAAAGGACAAATATTGTATAATTTCTCTTATATGAACTACCCACAGTGGTCAAATTCATAGAGACAGAAAGAATAGGGGTTACCAGGAGCTGGGGCTTGGGGCACATGGAGAATTAATGTTTAGCAAGTACAAAGTTTTTACCTGAAAAGATGAAAAAGCTCTTCGAATGGGTAGTTGTGATGATTGTGCAACACTGTGAGTATATTTAATGCCACAGAATTATACCCTTAAAAATAGTTAAAATGGCAAATTTCATGTAATGTATATTTGACCACAACCTAAAAACAAAACCAAAACAACCCTCATTCCCACCATAACCAAACCTTTTGTGAGACTGTGGGGTAAAGAAATCCTAGAAGGAGTGGCCAAAAATTATATTTCAGGTAGATTTTTTTTTCTGGGTCAAAAAAGTAGTGATACAGATTGTGGTCAATTATATGAAGCAATGAACCTGACCCTGCAGTGGAGAGCTACTTTCAGGTAGGGGTCGGGCTCTTGCTTTGGGTGTCAGAGGAGGAAGTGACATTTAAGCTGGCACCTGCATAGGTGGAGAGAATAGGAGAGACAAGACCCCAGGGGTGTGAGGAGCTCTGCAGAGACGGGATTCAGAGCAGTGGGGCTGGAGGGCGACAAATAGAGAGTAAGTCTTAGGAAGTCAAGTCAGAGAAAGAGATGGGAGCCGGATTCCCAAGGCCCTGCAGGTCACGAAAGGGAGGGGTGTTCCACTCTTAACTGCTAGAGGAGGCACTGAAGGCAATGAAGGAAAGAAAGGAAGGAAGGAAAGAAGGAAGGAAGGAAGGAAGGAAGGAAGGAAGGAAGGAAGGAAGGAAGGAAGGAAGGGAAAGAAAGAAAAGAAAGAAAGAAAGAAAGAAAGAAAGAAAGAAAGAAAGAAAGAAAGAAAGAAAGAAAGAAAGAGAAAGAAGGAAAGAAAGAAGGAAAGAAAGGAGGGAGAGGGAGGAAGGAAGAGAGGGAGAGAGGAAGAAAGGAAAGGAGAGGATGGGAAGGAGAAAAAGAGAGGCGGGGGAGGAAGGGAGGGAGGGAGAAGGAGGGGAAAAGAAAGGAAAAAGAAAAAGAAAGGCAGAGTCCACAGGACTCATGCACCAGTGACAAGGTCCCCGTTTCTAGCCTGGGCTTCTGGGTAAGTGTGGGCACCACACTTTGTGCTCTAGTTGTTAAAGGCTTGTGTTCACACTGTTGAGGCCTGGGTTCTGTTTCTTATCAAAGCAGAATTTGGAAGTAAATGTGTAGTAAAGGGTAAGGGCATTGGCCCTGGGGTTTCAGGGAGTATCACTCACTAACTTTGGGAAAGACACTTTTAACCTTTAAGCTTCTGAAAATGAGCACTTAAAAATGACGGATGCCCTTTTCTTCTGTGAGCTCCACCTCACCAGCCTCATCAGAGGAAAAGCACGGACTCAAAAGTCAATAAGACAAGTCTGGTCTGAAGGATCAGTGAGGCAGATCTCAGAAGACAGCCTGATTCTTGAATTTCCCTAAAAAGGCTGAAAATGAAAAAAGAAAAGAAGAATGAACCTGCTGCCTGTGGTAGGCCATAGGGAAGCCATGAACTCAGACTGCCAGACAAACTGCAACACCAAAGCTTTCTGGCAAAAATAACCAAACATTGTTAAGTAATTGGGGGATGAGGGTAAGTAGAAGGATCTCATTCACAATAATCAGAAAAACTAGAATATACTTAGGAACAAATCTAAAAGACAGCCAAGTACTTATGGAGAAGACTTTACCAAAGAATATTAAGATACAAATCAAAGGAGAAATATATCACATTCTTAGATGGTAAGATTCAGTATCAGTCAGTTTTTACCAAATTGATTTTAAAACTCAGTAGCATTCCAGTCAAACTTTCAGTAGGTTTTTTTGTGGGTGTGTGGAAGTCTGGAATTTTACACACTGATCCTAAAATTCATATGGAAAGCAAACACCCAAGAATGCCTAGGATATATTTGAAAAAGAGCTATCAGATAGCAGCACTTATTTTAAAGCCATGTTGCTTAGAGTCAAAATAGTATTGGTACAGGGATAGAAACCCAGACCAAGCAGAGTTAGACCCCCAAAAGTAAGTCATGCAAATATAGAAAACTTGATATATAGCATTAGATATTGGCATTGCAGATTGAGTAGGGGAAATTATCGATACTTACCTGAGAACGCATACAGAAATAAAATCCAGATGGATTAAAGATCAAAATCTGAATAACAAAAATGTAAGAAGAATACCTTCAAAATCTCATATCATGGAAGGATTTCTCAGATGAGATACAGAAAAGAATCGCAGTTGATAAGTCTGACTACATTAAAATTAAGTCTGTCCAACAGAAACTACAAAATGATATGCTACATAATGGGAGAAGACATTTATGTTGGATATAAGTAATAAAAATTAATCTCCATAGTATGTTATAAAATTATAAATCAATAAGTCATAAGGGAAGGGAAGCAAAAATAATATAAAAACAGGGAGGAGGGACAAAAGATGAGACTTAAATATGGAAAACAAACAGGGTTACTGGAGGGGTTGAGGGAGGGGGGATGGGCTAAATGGGTAAGAGGCATTAAGGAATTTACTCCTGAAATCATTGTTGCACTATATGCTGACTAATTTGGATATAAATTAAAAAATAAAAATTAAGGGTGCCTGGGTGGCTCAGACAGTTAAGCATCCGACTTTGGCTCAGGTCATGATCTCGTGGTTCTTGGGTTCAAGCCCTGCATTGGGCTCTGTACTGACAGCCAGCTCAAAGCCTGGGGCCTGTTTCGGATTCTGTGTCTCCCTCTCTTTCTGACCCTCCCCTACTCAGGCTCCCTCTCACTCTCTCTCTCTCTCTCAGAAATAAATAAAAACATTAAAAATATATTTTAAAAATTTAAATATAATAAAGCAAAAATAAATTTTAAAGAAAAACTAAAAAAATTATAAAAAATAAAATTATAAATCAATAAGAGATAAAAAATAGCCTAGTGTAAAATTGGTAAAGAAAATGAACACTAAATACCCAGAAGAAATGTAATGGGCTAAGAAAGGAAGCTCAGCCTCCCTAGTTATGAAGATGTAATGTACAGGCCTTACGGATACCCATGCAATTGCTCAAACACCTTGTGACATTGTGGTACATCAGACATTCAATCTTAAGGAGTTCATAGGGTAATACTGTGACCTCAAGCTACATGCCAAACTGGTGTCTAACTTCTTCAACTTTGCCGAAGCTTATAAGGTCATCAGCCAGGGTAATGTGGAATTTAGGTCTTAAGCCAAACCACACAGGGTTTTGGAGAAATCACAATTTCGATGAAGACTTGTGAGACGGGAAAGCCAAGTCTACAGGACTGAAAAGCCCAGGGAGTGTCACAGCTGCTAGACAGCAAGTCACAAGAAGCCAGATCATGAGCTGAAATTTATGCCAAGTCAATCCTAATGCCCATTAAATTATGGGCAAGTGAAGGCTGGAGCACAAGGTGAGCTGAGACCCACAGGGAAGGCAGTGACTCAGAAAGTGATCTAGTACAAACTTCTGGCCACCTGGCCCCTTGGCCACCTCCATCCTTGTTGCAGACCTTTCTTAGTCTTAATGAGTCAGTGGTGTCTCTTGAACAAATCTAATCACTCAAAGTCAGAAGTGGCAACTTCATCCTCCCATGGTGAGGCTTTGTGGTTAATGCTGTCTGCCCATTCAGCACATAATGATTAACTGCCTCACATGTAGCAGCCACTGTTCTTGGTGCTTGGGATACATCATCAAACAAAGCAAACAAAGATCCCTGTCCTCTTAGAATTGTCATTATATTATCGAGAGGTGGGAGGGGGGGCATTATAAATAATCAATTTAAAAAAATTTTTAAATGTTTATTTATTTTTGAGAGACAGAGAGAGAGAGAGAGAGAAGCAGAGCTTAAGCAGGAGAGGGGGCAGAAAGAGGGAGACACAGACTCTGAAGCAGGCTTCAGCCTCCTAACTGTCAGCATAGAGCCCAACTTAGGGCTCGAACTCACAAACTGAAATCACGACCGGAGCCAAAGTCATATGCTTAACAGACTAAGCCACACAGGCACATCATAAACAATCAAAATGAACTAGTAAATTACTTATTTCAGGCCCCATCCCAAACCAACTGAAAAAAGAATCTATATTTAAACCAGTTCCTCTAGTGACTTATATGCTAAAAGTTTGACAAGCACCATGAGCCTAGGAATCATTGGCTTTTCCATTTGCAATTCCACATTCCATTGATTATAGTTCAGTTGACTTTCTGCCAAATTGACGCCTTGATGTGTTCTTGGTAACAGACAGTTATGACATTTCTTGGTGGTAGTGATAGGAAATAGTTCTTGTGAGCAGATATTATAGGCAACACTTACCAAGTCATTCTCAGTTTGGGACTGCTTTCTTTGCTATAAATGTGCCTATTCCTTATACTGGGTGACTAGTGGCTATAATTAAGGCACTTTAATGGCAGCAAGCGGTTTTGTTGCTTTATGCACCTTGCTATTCTAGACCAATTTATTTTAGTTCTGGTACATTCAGTTACACCAAAAAATATTGACTCCTTTGCTAAATAAAGACAATCTCATGATTTTCTTCATTTTAACACAGAAAAGTAGACATGCAGTGAGAGCAGAAGACGAGCAGTCAGAATTGGCCTGAAGTGCTTTCTGGTCCTCTCTTCAGTATCTACCATTGCCACTTCCAGAAAGTTCTCATCATGCCTCCTCCCTATCAGTGCAATACACCCATTCTTTGATACCCGGTTCCAAGTTGGTCTTTCCCATTAATATTTTACTGCTCGTCCCAAAATGAAGTAATTGTCTTTAATTTTCAACTCATATAGCATCCAATATGATTGTCTCTGTGACTTATTTTGAAACTAATCATCTGCTGACTTATGACAGCTCTTCCTCACTTGCTCTGAATTGTCCCCTATATCTTATAAGCTGTCACTACAGCTTTAGATTTTCTACATTCTCATACTTTTACATCATATTTTCCAGGATAGATTTTAAATTCCTTAGGGGCAAGAACTGTGTTCACGTATGTATTATTTTAATGCATTTAATGCATTGCCTCAGGCAAAGTAGTCATTCAATAAATTCTTGTTGATGTTAGTATGAATTTTGCTTTCTGGGTAAAGATTTTTCTTTTAGGTTAAGAATTAGTATATAAATTATAAAATTTGATGCTGACATCACACAGACATTTCCATTTGCTATTGGAACACAGTTTTAAGTAATATTTTAAGGGTTGGAGCTGAACCATATTTAGCTTGGAAGGACATTTCTCAGGCTGCTAAGTAGAAGTCTTTAACATATGAGAGGACAGAACTGGTTAGTTTGGAGAGCAAGATACATGGCCTCTACTATCAGAAAACCAGCAAGAAAGAAATTTAGAATTTAAATAGAATGCCTTTAATTTTTAATATGGTTGTTCCTCATGTAATGTCATTACGAAACATTTGAAAGAAAGCTATAACCCAAGTCTGCACAGCATCGCCATAAAAGCAGAGAGAGAATATGAAAAGCATACAGAGAATTTTTTTTCTTATAGGAGAGTGGAAAAGCAGTTCCATACTGAATGCAACACAGTTCCCAAAGAAGTGGTATAAATTGCTACACTGCCATGCTGAATCAGTTTATTCCTGATAAACTGTTCAGTTTACCCATGTAGAAGAGATTTAGTAAGAACTCAGGAATTGAGAGATTATACTAGAGCTAAGATAAAGGATTACTATCCTCACACCTTCTTTTTTGCTTCTTCAAAGATACACATTCTTACCAAATCCTTTTCACTTTTTCAAAGACATTCTCTTTATATTGATGAAAGAAAAAATGGAGTATCTATTCTTCAATTTAATAGTTTAGCATATCATTCTGTGCTATATTGAAATCTTACTGGAAACTGAACAGCCAGTTTTCTGAGGTGAAGTTAACTATAGAACTGAATTTTGAAGATAGAATTTTTTTTTAAAGAAAGCATTTCTAAGCACTAAAAACATATTTTGGAAAACACACAGGTTCATCCTATTCTGTGACTTTTTCAGGATTGCTAATTAACTGTAAATTTTCATATTGTAAAAGTATATCCCCTGGCTGCCTAAACCAGAATAAAGAGCAACCAGGGTTCTTATGAATTTGAATGATAGAAAGGGAGCACCCACATTCAGGATTTTCAGAAATCTGGTTGACTCTATTTCCCACACTCAAGCCTCCGTAAAGATAGAGGATGGACCCAGAGAAAATGGCAAACATCCAAGAAGGACCCTATCACACCAAAACCAATCTTTGTGATCATACATTTCCTTCTCAGAATGAATTTGTTCTTCTTTTCATTTATCTATTGGGTTCTTCAAACGGTAGATGTATTTATGGATACTAGGTGAAAGGTGAAATAGATGACTCTAGGTACTCTGAGGTACTCTGGGTACCTTTTTACTCTGACCTTTTCTATCAGTAGAAAAAATAATGACCATATTAAAGCTGGTTAATACAATTAGCATAAATTCTCATATGGACCAAATTTTTAAAAAATCTAAGTCATGGATTATTGGTCTTGGGAAACATCAACTTTCTCTGAAATATCAAATCATGGCTCACATATTATTTGAAGGGGTTTTGAAAAAATTTGAACTGCATTTATAGAAGGTTGTTATTATACTACAAGATATTTAAGCCACTTGTTTATGGCAAAAGGCTTAAAAAATTGACAGGTTTTACAGTCTACTTAGAAGGGAGAAGAGGAATCATTGGAGGCAGAAAGAATGCATTTTAAATGCCTACAGGGTTAATATCTTTCTACATTAAATGATTTTTAAAATATTTTTATTGTCCTTTCTTCTCCTGGAATTTAAATAATCAAACTATTTGACTTCTTTAACCATGCGAGTGAACTTGGGTGCTGTGAGTCACAGCCATTCTGGGGGAAGGACATCTTTCCTTTGAACATAAAGTAAGAAGATTGGGTTGAAGAAGGAAATTACTACTAAAAAGACCATTTATTAAAAGGACCATTTCAAAGAGCAAGAATCAACCTTTTCCCCACCATTATGTACTATTGAATGCAGGAACCACAGAAGGGAATTTTATCTCAATCAACATTATTCTGGCATTATTCCATGCCAGGTCACATTATTGTCTTCATTCACTAAATCCTTTCTGGGTACCTTTTTAGACCAAGAACTGTGCTATCCCACAGTGGGTGAGATAGACACAATCCCTGCCCTCATGCCACTTTGTTTAGTGGAATGTTCTTTTGGATGCCCTCTTAGTTCAAAGGGTGATTGAACTAATCACCCAATGCCGGGTGATTCTACATGGCATTTTACTTTTTGACTCCTTGAAATTCCCTACTTTAAAGAGCTCTTCTCCATTGATTTTCCAAGATATTACTGTCTTTAGGTGTTCTATTTTAGCTACTGCTCTTTCACTTTCTTTTTCTTTTTAATGTTGATTACTGGATTCATTCTAGCTTTGCATACTATTCCAAATGCTGTTTTTGTGCAATCATCTGTTTTCTTTGGATTGAGCTATCACTTGAGATGCCATAGACAGATGACTCCTAACCATCCCCAGTGCTGACCCTCCTGAGCTCCAAACTCCACATCAGTAATTGCTGAATATTCCACATCCTGTTTCTCAGGTACCTCAGACTCAACATAGCCTAAGCCGGCCTCAGCCTGTTTTCCCAAATTGTTGGCGCCTCCTACCTTAGGTATCTTAACAGTGTTGCCATCTCTCAAAACAGAAATCTTAGGGTCATCCCTGACTTCTGCCTTTCCCATGTGGCTTCCCCTCAAATCTGCCATTTAGCTTTCTGTCTCCTCATGGTAAAATCTCTGTCTGCTCAGCTGTCTACATCCATATTGTCCTAGCCCCAATCAGCTGCCTCAGCTGGCCTCCTGCATCCAGCCTTCCTCTGAGGCCTCCCCAACTTCTCTGTGGTGTGGGGCAAAGGACACAGATGTGGAAGTTGGGGGGCTCTGAATTAGAATCCTACAACAGGACTGTTGTAAGAATTCCATATACGGAGCAATGTCTGGCCCATAAATAGTTTCTCCTCCTTCTACCACTTAGTTCTCCATTTTTTTATTAAAGTTCTCTTTCTAAAATAGTGATATAGTCATTTCATTCATTTTTTGAAAATTCTCCATTACTGGTTAAGCGTAATTCATTTTTATTATGTTTTTATTAAAGTTCTCTTTCTAAAATAGTGATATAGTCATTCCATTTTTTGAAAATTCTCCATTACCGGTTAAGCGTCCGACTTCGGCTCAGGTAATGATCTCATGGTTTGTGAGTTTGAGCCCCACATCGGGCTCTGTGCTGACAGCCAGCTCAGAGTCTGGAGACTGTTTCATATTCTGTGTTTCCCTCTCTCTTGTACCCTTCCCTGCTCATGCTCTCTCTCTCTCTCTCTCTCTCAGAAATAAATAAAACATTAAAACAAAATTTAAAAAAAGAAAATGCTCCATTACCTTATGTCTTATACATTAGTATGTATTGCATGCACATGCACAAATGTTCACACACACCATTTACAATAAAGTGCGATCATACAAAATATAATATTTTATAAGTTGTGTTTTATTTAACAGATATTTAATGGATACCTACTTTGAGCTAGGATCCCTGAAAGATATCTGTAGCAACCACTCTTTGTATCTGGCCTCAAGCCCTCAATGGCGAGCCTCTGTGATAGTCTGTGCATGCTACACCTTTGTATCCTAGGCATGCACTAAAAAATATCTCCATGTGTCCTCCTACGACTTATTCTGATGCCTCAGAAGCTCACTTTGCTCTCACATAAGCACATCCCAGAAGCAATCCTTATTCAGTGGTGACGTAAGCTGATGGATGAAGTAGATAAATATCCCAGCCCCCTGTTTTTTATTAGGACAATTGGCAGGCACCCCTTCATGCCTCCTCATTAGGTTCACAGCAGGATTGAGCAGTTGCCCAGACTTAACTGGTCAACAATCATCCTTTATTGGTTTTTCCTTCTTGTCCATCTCACTGTTCCCCACTCACTCACTCCTATACCCTTGGACCATCTCCCAAATAAACTTCCTGCACCCAATCTTTGTCTTATGCCCTGCTTTTAGAGGAACCCAAACCGAGACATCATCAAGCAGTTACAGATATAATTAAATTGTGATGAGTAAGAAGGATGAATGCAGGATAACGTGAAGCTATATGGCCAGACAAGACTTGGGGGAAAGTATATTTATGTTGGGAAATGATGAGTAGAGGAAAGCATATTTATGTTGGGAACTAATGAATAACTGTGAGTTGGCCAAGAGAAAGGGGAAGTCTGTGAACATCTTTCCAGATCAATAAGTGTATATCTTTATCATTATTAATGTCTATGTAGTCTTCTATTGTACGTGTGCCCATTTTTAGCATCCTTCCCAATAATGGAAAATATCATTCCTTTTATTCTTTGAAGATTCAATCAGTAAAAAGTCTCACTGTTATTTTATTTGCATTTCTATGATCATTATTAAGGTCAAACATTTTCTCCATGTATTTATTGGCTATTACTCATTCATTTCTGTTGATTTACTTGTTCATGACGTTAGCTTACTTTTCCATAGGAGTTTATATATAACATTTAAAATATGGACATAGTCAAGTCTACTAACCTTTTTCTATAGTTCCTGTGCTCATACCATACTCTGAAAATCTTCCTCTACCACAAGATTAACTTTCTTCGCTAACATGAAATTTCAACTTTATCATATTCTGAATTTTTATTTATACTTATATCTGCTTCTGGCTTTGTATTTTGTTTTATTATTTTTCCTGATTGCTTATGCTACCACATTTTCTTAATTACTGTGTTTTGGAAACATATTTTCACATCCAGGAGTGTAAGCCACTTGTTATATATATAATCCATATTATACATAATATATATGTATTATACATTTAAAGGTAGTTGTAACTTTTCATATTGATATGATTACAAACTTAGAGAAGAGTTGAAAGAATGTTACAACTCTCCTATACCCTTTGCCCAGAATTACCAATTATTTACCTTTTGATCTATTTGCTTTTTCATTCATATTATCATTATCACTTCCTCCCTATTTTCTTGTATACATAATGCACACACACGTGCACACACAGACACACACACACACACACACACTTTTTTTCAAGCTATTTGAGAATTCACTGCAGATACAACTGCAGTGCAGATACCCTAAATATTTCACTGTGTATTTCCTAAGGTGAAGAGTATTTTAAAATATTTCTACAGTACATTAATTAGAAAAAAATTAGGAAAATTTAACATTATCTCACCATAGTCCATATTCAAATTTTGTCAATTGCCCTGATTCTGTCCCTACTAGGTTTTTATGCCACTACCAGCACCATCTTCCTCTTTCTCCCACCTCCCCACCACTCCTCCGCCCAAAGAAGTCCAGGATTCAATTCCAGATTACCCATTGCATTTAGTTGTCACCATACTGTCTTACTTTGAAGCAAGATACCCTCATTGTTTCTCTTTCTTGACCTTGATGTTTTTTAAAAACTACAAGCCAATTGTGGAATGCTCCCATCTGAGGTTTGTCTGATGTTTCTCCATGACTAAATTCAAGTTAGCATTTTTTAATGTTTATTTATTTTGAGATGGAGAGAGAGAGAGAGAGAGAGGGAGGACAAGTGGGAGAGGGGCAAAGAGAGGGAGAGAAAGAATCTAAACCATGCTCCATGCTCAGCACAGAGCCTGAGGCAGGGCTCAATCTCACTACTGGGAGATCATGACGTGATCCACTTAACCAACTAAGCCACCCAGGCTCCCCCAAGTTAGGCATTTTTTTTTTTTTGACAGGGATATCATAGTAGCAATATTGTGTCCTTCTCATCATGTCAATCAAATATGAATTAGTTTTTGAGAGTACAGAGGATGTTACCTCTGATCATTTAAGTCAGTTTCATCCAGATTTATCTGATTATTTTACAATCATTTTGTTAGGTTTCCAGAAAAATCTTTTTATTATTGTAAATCCTCTTGATACATAGATTAATTTTGGAAAAAATCAGTTTTCTTTATTTTTAAAGTCTGCTTTTCTGTCCCTCAGTAACATTTGTTACTACTTTTTTCTTTTTATGGGTTCCACAAATTCCTCTTCAACCTTAAGTTTTTAATTTTTCTGACTGTAGTTGGAAACCACATTTCTTTTTTCTATGTATTTTGGTTATTTTTTTTTTCTTTTTGGCTAGGTAGGAAGTCAATTGATCTTCATATATATGTGGAACTATTTTGCTTATCTTTGATAGCTTTTATAGTTTTTCATGGTTCTCTTATATTTTATAGATAAATGACCCTAATAACCTGCAAATAATGATGTTTGTCTCCTGGAATTGAATTCAGAGTCTATCAGTTTTTAGCTTGAGTTTTAACACTACTTAACCTCACTCTCTTCAGCTGTAAAGAGGGTATGAAGAGTAAATGCAATGATATAAACCTCTTATTTAGCAAGATATGAAGCTCTCAATATATGTAAGCTAGTAGTAGAAATTATAGTAAGCTCATCTTAGAAGTCATGGAACAGATCCTGTACTCACCGTGTTAAGTTTTTGTTTATGTTACTTTTTTAATTATGAATTGGGTCTTTGTGGAAATTTGTATTTCAACGCATTATTGCTAATACATAGGAAAGCAATGGTTTTCTATATTATTATTGAAATGAACTTTCTTACTAAAATTATTAATTCTGATGAGTTTTCAATAATGGGTTTTACAGGTATAAATTCACATAATCTGCAAAAATGCAACTAGTTCTGTATTTTCTTGTTTTATTACATCAGTCAGAATTCCTAGGTAAAATTGTTAGATACTATTAATTTCTGATTTTACGGAGAATATCCATAAGGGTTTCATCATTTTCTGTAAGGTGTTCATTAATTTTAGATTATATTTTTATTATATTAATCTTCTAATCTTACCAAACTATAATTTCTATGATCACAACGTGAATCATGATAGAAATGAGCATGTTTTCTCCTTTTTTTTGTAATAATGGATTGGAGTAATCAATTATTAACAAGTTTTCTAAGGTTGAACTATCTTTGCATTACTGAAATAAAGCCTATTTTGTTATAGACTTCTTTATACTCACTTGATTTACTAATACTTTATTAGGATTCCTAAGTGATATCAAACATTGACTTTTACTTTGTTTTGGGTACTATGTTTCTGTTCTTTGTATTAAGGATATGTGAGTTTTATTAAATAAATTGGAAATCTGAAAATCTTACCGTCTCTTTCTGTTCTCCAGAATGATTTGAGTAATATAGAAGTATAGAAGTATATGTTCCTTCACATTTGCTTATAAAATAATTTGGTACCAGCAGCTTTGTGGAGATTGAGTTTTATGTTTCAATCATTGCTACACTTTCTTCCATAATTATTGGCACATTGGGATGTCTAATTTTTTCTTAGGTCACTTTCAGAACGGCTTCCCATTAACATTGTCTTTCTTACAGATTCTAAAATTTGTTACCATAGAGTGTCTCCATTGTTTTTCATCATGCATTTCCCTTCTTATTCCTAAAGTAATGCATTTATACTTTCTCCCAAGTTTAATCTTTACCTTTGGCAGAGTTTGGCTCTTTTATTGTTGTTGTTTTTTTAAAAAGCCAGTGCTTAGATTCATCAGTTCTATGGTGTTTTAATTCATTGCTTTCTGATTTTATAGGTCTTTGAAATCCTCCCATCATCCAATATTCTAAATCTTCTAAATCATCCCATATTCTTTACATTTGTTATTTCTCTGTCATCTTAAGTCATACATTTAATTCATGGATTTTAATTTTTTCCAGTTTAGTAACAGAGATCTTAGTTTAAAATGGTTGCATTGTGGCCCGGAGTCACAGATGTTTGGTAGCTGATGGGGATTGTCCAAACCATATCATTCAAACTTTTTGTTTTCCATGTTGGGAAAGGAAACAGGTTAAAGGCTTGTTTCATAGCTAGCTAGTCGCTGAACCAAAGTAAGAGTCAAACAATTTTCCTGACCCTCTTTTTCCACTGCACCACTCCACCTAGCTTCTTAACCAAAAGGACATGAGATGAAGTAGTAAGGTGAGATCATTTCTAAGCAGGAATGTGACCTGTCTGCTATTACAGCTGGGGAAACCCCTCTCAAATGGCCAGAACTTGAAGTAGCCACCTAAGTGCTTTTAGAGTACTTTTTTTTTTCTTTCTTTGGGACAGAGGTTAGTTTGTGTTGACACAAGCTCAATAAATAAACCTTCTGTTGATTGAGGCAGGGTGCAAGGCCTGTAGAGGGCGGCTTTGGATCTGGAGTTTCAGAGGTGAGGAGCCAGAGCCGCACCTGCCAGAAAGGAGCAACACATTCCTTAGACTCCCGGGCTCTACAGCAGACCTCCCAGGTTAGAGAACTTCATTCTTCCTTCTCATGGTCCCAGCCTAGCCCTTGCCCCATGCACCCTATGTGCCACTGGCCCATCATGATTCGATTACGTTTTTACCCCAAAGCCACGTTGGAGAAGGATTGCCATCTCCTTGAATTGTATATAGTTCTCCCGGCAGAGACACTCAGCTTAGCAGTGGGGGCGGGGAGAGGAGAAGAACAAATGGAATAAAAGCAGCTCAGTAAATGAGCGATGCAGCCTGCCCGTGACAGTGCCCTTTCTACCTTTCCCCTCTCTTGTCCCCTACTGTGTTAGTGAAAATTGGAATGAGAGGGAGCAGTGTAGACATGGATTCAAACCTGAGTTTTTCTTCCTTTTTACTTAAATACTTTCATAAAACAGAATACTATCTCTCAAAAATAAAAAAAAAATTTTTTAATTAAAAAAAATGGGGCACCTGGGTGGTTCAGCTGGTTGAGCGTCCAACTTCAGCTCAGGTCATGATGTCACGGTCCGTGGGTTTGAGCCCTTTGTTGGGCTCAGTGCTGACAGCTGAGAGCCTGGAGGCTGCTTCAGATTCTGTGTCTTCCACTCTCTCTGCCCTTCCCCCACTTACTCTTTGTCTGTCTCTCTCTCTCTCTCTGTCTCTCTGTCTCTCTCTCAAAAATAAACATGAATTTTTTAAAAGAAAATCAGTATATATTGATGATTTCTTGAGATTTTAAGAGATGAACTTATGTGTATGTACATATCTGTGAACAGACAGATGCATGTATTTTCTACACACAGCAGGGCAGTCTGAAACCCAGAGGATCTCATGGGGAAGTATCTTTATGTAAAGTGACAGATGTCTTCATCATGGAAATAATTTCCCCCTTCTTTGTGTATCTGTTTTGTCTGGGATTTTTACATTTCATACAAAATAATGCTCAGGGCGTGTTCTTTTTCCCATTTCTTGCACTGCATGAAGATAAGGGAAGTTTTACTGTTGTCCCCTGGAATTACCTGTAAAATGCAACGTGGCTTGTTCTGAGACAGCCCATGTGTATTACAAGGCAAACAAGAATGGTCTTGTTTACTCTCCAACAGCCACTTCCTGTGTAGCTGAAGCTATCGTTCACGCTTAAAGATGAAGACACAGAAGCTCAGGGAGGTTAACTTACCCTAGGTAACACAGCTAACAAATGCCAGAATCTAAAATCAGACCCAGGTTTTCTGATTTCTAGTTTAAAAATCTTTCGTCTTCCTGCAAGACCAAAGCAATTTCATACTCTGTGGTAAATTCTTTAAGGTCCAGGAGAATGCTTTGTTTGCCTTCATACAGTGGGTTTTCAGCTGTTTCCCAGAAGATTGTATGCTTCGTGGCTTATCATCTTTCATTGATTTGTATCTTCGGCAAAGCATTACATATGCATTCTTTGGGAAGTCAGATAACAAGACTTTTAAGTCTTGTTAAGACTTTTAAAACTTTAAAAGTTTTAAGACTTTTAAAAACGAGCCATCCCCTAAGCCACCCCACATAATATAATGAGTTTTTGTTCCAAAAATACTCCATTCAATTTGATGGAGAGTTTGAAAGTGGAGGGAGTAAGAAGTTGCTTTTACTTAACAACTACTAGGTCGTGGACGTGTGTGCTGCACTCTCATAGAGTATCTTCTTTAATCCTCAAAACCACTCCTGGGACTCTAGCCCCGTGCTATTTCCACCTTGCTGGACTGCCTCCCGGTGCTATGAGAAATGCATTTCTTATCAAGTGTCAAGAACATCAAGATGTTTACTATCCCTCATGAAAGTTCATGAAGTTCATGGTTTTCAGAAGTTCATCCTGTTAGTCATGAATTGCTTGGTTACTAGTAAGCCAAAGATGAAACTAAAGCAGGGGTGCGTGGGTGGCTCAGTCAGTTGCATGTCTGACTTGGGCTCAGGTCATGGTCTTGCAGTTTGTGGGTTCAAGCCCCGTGTTGGGCTCTGTGCTGACAGCTCAGAGCCTGGACCCTGCTTCAGATTCTGCATCTCCCTCTCTCTCTGCCTCTCCCCTGCTTGTGCTCTGTCTCTCTCTCTCCAAAAAAATAAATAATAAAAAAACTAAAGCAAAGTGTAGCAGCAATTTTTTTAACCAACACTAGGTATTCACTGCCACTTTCTTACAACTTTATTTGAACTTTTGTAGCTTTTCAGAAGCTATACAAGTCAGTAGTATGTAATTTTAAGTAAATGTTCTTAATTTGGCTTCTGGAATATTGCATTCTACCTTGACTACAGAATGATGCAGAGATAATCCTATGACTCCTGAACAGATAGAACTGCATTCATAACATTTAGTGCAAACACTGGACATTTGTTGATGCAAATTACGTTTACTAATATTTTTCTTATATTGAGTTTTCTATTTCAATTGTCCATTAAGGGCATCTGATGAAAATTTCATTTTTCCTTCCTTTTCCTAGTTTTTCTTATTCAAAGATAAACCCTGAATAATTTATATTATTATTCTTTATAGGGGCCAGATGATTAATCTTGTCAGGTAGCCTTATTCTCCTTGGTTCATTAAGTTGTAAATTCCTTGAGCTCAGGAACTCTGTCCAATTCTTTTAATCTCAACTCCCACCCCAGACTTAAATTTTTAATACATGAAAGAGCTTAATAAATGAGTGTTGTATTCAGTGGAGTGGAAATATAACAGCTGTCTGCCCTTGGTGGACATCCTGTTCGTGCCTCCACGAACCCCATTGTGTGTTCAGGGGCGAGAGCTTCCAGAGGGGCGCTTAGGTTCACAGGGAGGCACAGTCACTATGGCAGACAACAGAGCCAGAGCGCTGGGCTCCACACTCCAAACTGGCTCCCCCTTCCTCTTGCTACGGAAAGTGTTGCCCTTCTTTGCCCCGCCCCTTCCCTGGGATCTGGGTTGTCATCATTGCGTAGATCTATTGTGTATCATTTAGAATCTAGAAATGTGAATTGAATGGAAGAACACTGGAATTCTCCCCCTTCTTCCTCTTTTACTGTATAACTAAAAATTAAAAAGTGACTATCACGTGATTACTTTTTGCCCTCACTCATTTTGAAACTTAACGAAAGCAATTGTTAAGAGTCCTGTTTGAACAATTTGTGAATCAAGAAAGTCTACCCTGTAAGGTTAGAGTAGGTGTTCAGGCCTTATCCTTATATATCAACCTTTTACCTAAATATTTCAGTTTGTCTTGAACTCTTATTTTTTTTTCTAACTTCCTTTTTCTTCTGTTAATGTCAACTTGCTAGGTATGTGTGTTAAAGTGTATGAAAATCTAACTCCTACAGCGCCAAACTGCTTTTAGAATTTGCAGGGACTCAGAAGAGACAGTTCTCCTGGTATCCACCTGCCCCCCTGCTCCGAACCCGAGGAACCTGGCTCTCTGTAGACATGAGCACGTCTGGGGCAAGGCACTGGTGGTCCCGGCAAGTCAGAAGGATGAGCCTCTAGCTCCACAGCCTAGCAAACATTTGCTGAGCACTTACTGTATGCCAGGCACTGTGCTGGGCTCCGGGGATACAGAGATGAGTAAGAAATGAGTTATATTCCAGCAAGGGAGACTGTACATAAGCAGATAATTATAAAACAGTGTAGGAAGGCTGTGGTAGATAGTTGTACAGAATAAAGGAGGAGCACAAAGGAGGCACTAACCCAGCTGGCAAAAGCCAAAAGCAGTTTCTCTTTCTTCTTCTTTTTCTTTTTGAGGGAGCTGGAGGGCATGTAAGCATGCTCATGTGCAGGGGAGGGGCAGAGAGAAAGAGGGAGAGAGAGAATCCCAAGCAATATCCATACCCAGCACAGAGCCCGATGTGGGGCTCCGTCACACCATGAGATGCTGACCTGAGCCAAAAATCAAGAGGGGGACACTTAACTGACTGAACCACCCAGGTGCCCCAAAAGTGGTTTCTGAAACAGAGCCTGGGAACTGGGGTGGAGGATGGTGAGTGATGCAGGGCAGGGAGTGAGAGAAGGGAACTAGGGGTGAGGAGACGGTAAGAAAAGGATTCTAGGAGGAGGTGCACCATGAACTCAGGCAGTTAACTGAGAAAGGGCTGGATGTGAGGGGTGTTCAGGGCACTAACTACATGAGTTGAGTGTTGCTGAAGGGGCAAGCACAAAAAAGGTAATTGTAGGAGAGGAGCGTAGTGGAAGACACGCTTTATCTTGTCAAGGTATTGAAATGGATCTACTAGTGCCTTTCTGCCTACAGCTGCAAGGAGGCATTAAAAACAATGTAAGCAGAATGACCCTGCCTTTCGCCTTCTAGATGGAACCATTGGAACAACATTTAGGATATGTTTGAACAGCAGAGCACCAAAGTCAGAGAGAAAGCTCTTGCAGAATCTAGGCAAGAGTTAATGGGGCAAGGGTGACAAGAATAGAAGAGGCAATGAATTCACGGCGGTCAAAATTGGCAGCACCGGGTAAACAGTAAGCACGTGTAGTGGTGGTCAGGAGAGGGAATTTAGAATGATTCCCAAGTTAGAAACTTAAGTGGTCAAGAAAATGCAGGAGGGGTAGCAATTTAGAGATTATGCTGATTTCAGTTCAGGACATGTTGAGTTTTGAGTGATCCTAAATATCCAGATGGAAATACCCATCAGGGAGTCAGGCACACGCGCCCACATCTGAGGTGCTAGCAGAGATTTGAGAATATAACTATTGGAAGAGCACATAGCCAATATTTGAGAATGAGAACACAGCATTGATTAAATTTTATCCCTCCATTAATACCTGTCTAAAAATCCCAGCCTCCTTTGATATAAAGATGTAGATGTAGGCACACATACGTATGTATACGTGTACTTATACACTGTTCCCCCACCCCGCTTCAGATTTAAAAAAGATAATAAATATTCATGAAGCATTGCATCAAAAGAGGCATTCTCAAGGAATGTAGACAAAACAACATAAACCAAAACCCACACACCTACTCCAAAAAAAGAGCAGTGCATGTAGAAAATTACAGCTTTGAATCCATGTCGAGGAAGAGTGTTTGACAGCTACAGGATATGAGAAGATTCAAATAACTAGCTTGTTTGGTTTGAGGGAAAAGAATGTTCATGAGAAGTCATAAGAGAACCCCTTATATCCTCAGTGTCAAGTAAAGTCACCATTAATACATTCCCACCCCCATTCACCCTAACCATATGTGTTTAATGTGTTTACAGAGCCTTTCTTTTCCCCTCTAGTAAGTATGAAACTACAAAATACAGTACTGCTTATTTTGAGATCTGGGCATTCACTAAACTTTGACCTTTCAAAAAAAAATTTTTTTAATGTTTTATTTATTTCTGAGAGAGAGAGAGAGGGAGAGAGAGAGACAGCGTGAGCAGGGGAGGGGGAGGGTCAGAGAGAGAGGGAGTCACAGACTGAAACAGGCTCCAGGCTCCGAGCTGGCAGTCAGCACAGAGCCCGACGCGGGGCTCGAACCCACGAACCGCGAGATCATGACCTAAGCGAAAGTCGAACGCTTAACCGACTAAGCCACCCAGGTGCCCCTAGACTTTGACCTTTCAAAATGGAAGTTAAGTTTTATGCATTTTCTAGAGAAAAGAAGCTTTGTATCTATGTTGTATGATATATATTACCTTCCAGAATGACAAACAATACTGAGAACTCTTGTACTGAATGATTTCAATAATTGTATTTCTTATGGTTCCTCTCCTAGAATGGGAGAAAAATAAACATTTTTAACCAATGGTAAATATTATATGTTCATGTCTGAATCACACTGAAACTTCCATGCTAGTTTTTCCAAAACTCTAAAATTTTCCAGAATTCTTAAATGTTTTATTACTGTGAACACTGTAAGAATTGTCTCTCAATACAGAAAAGGGCAATTAGAAAAACCACAGTTATGAATCTGTCCTTTCAGATCAATAGTGAGTTAAAATAAAGACCTGACAAAAAAATAAAGTCGTATAAAAGCTCAGGCTGAGGTAATGGTTCATCTTTAAGAATTTCAGAAGAGGAGCGCCTGGGTGTCAGTCAGTTAGGTGTCTGACTTTGGCTCGGGTCATGATCTCGGAATCTGTGAGTTCAAACCCCACATCGGGCTCTGTGCTGAGAGCTCAGAGCTTGCTGCTTGCTTCAGATTCTATGTCTTCTTCTCTCCCTGCACTTCCCCTGCTCATGCTCTGTCTCTCTCAAAATTAAATAAAAACATTAAAAAAAAAAAGAATTTCAGAAGAATTATCGTGGGAAAATGAGAATCTGCAAAATAGCTTTTATTCAGTTACTAGTCAAACATCTACATCTGTGTGAAGACCAAACTGAAACCACAATCAATCCTAAATGGAAAAAAACTGACTTCCCTAATAGATAGCATTTCATAAAGGCAGTGTGACAGTTGATCCTTTGTGGAGAAACTTGTTCAACAACAAGAGAAATACAGGTTTGTGTATAACAGAGTTTAGTGAAAAAAGTGTTGACTTTCAGTTCATTTGTCTACTTTGAGGAAAGTCCGTACAAAAATATAAATTATAGTTTAACTTTGCCCCTCTTCAATAGTTGATATGTGCTGGAGGAGAAAAAATTAATTTCTTAAGTCGCCTGCATAAATTATAATGATAAAGATAATTTATTTGGCTTGTATTGGATTCCTGAGCCTAGCTAATAAAAATTATTTGAATTTATTTTTCTCTGGTCCACCTTCTTTAGCCCAGGTAAAAGTAGCTGACTTTGTGTTGGTCACAGAGTATTGAGGCCTGTCATGCATGCAGGAGAGGAGGTGCCTGGAAAGCAATGTGGAGGAGTTTAAGGCATGTCATAAAGTTTGTACTGGGTATTTCCTACAGTGGCCTGCCACAATGCTCAAAGTGGCCATTAACAAATGGCTTTGAGCTAAGGCAGCATTTCCCAAACTTTGTTTTGTACGACATCAGGGCTGAAGGATATCCATTACATAGAAAATAATACAGGCATTCTGTATTCAGGTAAGTTTGGAAAATGCTGGTTAAACAAAATTAAGTAGAATTGATTCAAGTGCCTTCAGCATGGTCCTTTGCATGGTGAATCTCCAAGAGAGGGTGACTGCAGAATTTCTTAGATATTTCTCTCCTTGGCCTCCTGCATAAACTAAGATTTTCACTAGATCTGTTGCTTAAAATGATGGGTTAAAGCCAGGGCACCTGAGTGGCTCAGTCAATTAAGTGTCTGACTTTGGCTCTGGCCATGCTCTAGGTCATGAGTTCGAGCCCTGTGCCAGGCTCTGTGCTGACAGCTCAGAGCCTGGAACCTGCTTCAGATTCTGTCTCTCTCTCTACTGCTACCCCACTTGTGCACTCTCTCTCTCTCTCAAAAATAAAAACATTTAAACAAATAAAATGATGGTTTAAGGTATTGACTAAAGAAGTTCTGTGAAAATGGTTGTGTGGATCAAGGAAGATTAAACCAAAAGCCTTAATTAGTACACAATTAAGTTGATTTCTTTGTACTTTATAGTGTTTTTAAAAACCTGAAGCCAACATTTACAAATCAGGTACATGTAAAAATCAGTGTTTCAAAGTCCTCTTGAAAAATCAGAGAATGAGACAAATCTGGGCCTACAGGCCTCCACAAGCACAATGCACTGGGTCTTCAGCAGCCAGTGCCCTTTAAGAGTGATGTCTGCCTGGAATTACCACAAAGCGTGCTGGCGCCCAGTTTCTTACACCAAGACAGCCTCACTCATTTACCTCACATGTGTAGCTACAGAAATACCCCACTGGTCTCTCCCAACCATATGGTACTAAACACCAGATGGATTCCTTTGGTTCGCTGAGGATAGGCTCTGAGGTTGAATCCAGTAAGTGGTAGATGGCAGGACAAAGCCTGGAATTTGGAACCAAATGTGCTAAAATGTTGACCGTGGTTATCTATACAGGTGGGGTTATAAAATGTTTTCTCTTCCTTTTATTTATTTTTTTTTGCACTTTCCAAATATTCTATTTCCAAACATCTATTTCCCTTTTAATCAAAAAGAAAATTAAAAAAAAAAAGCTAAAAAGAACATGAATAAGCAATTTTTTTTTGAGATTTGGCTACTATGAAAATATCTGCCTTCCTTTAAATCGTAATTAATAAAACCAATAAGAAGTATGAACTTGAGTCAATAAAGCAAAAATAGATCTGTTTCAAGGGTTGTCTTAAGATCCTGTCTCCTAGCTTTTTATCATAAATTAATAATAAACTTATAGTTACATTTTATGGGGGGTAGAAAGATGTTGTTTTAACTTATATGAGTTTGGTTTCTGGAAGTTGGACATCTTTTAGCTTTTAGAATATGATATTAAATAAATCACCATTTTATCTAGAATTGATAAATATAAATTGAAGAATAGTAGATCTTTCTGAGATGATAGAGGAGCTTGGGAGAATAGAAGTGGAAAATTAAGGCCCACCTTACTGATGAAGATAGTTTCACGTTTTGGTAAAGTTTCCTTGAAGCCAGCTAGAACTCAATAGTGGATGAAGAAACATGGTGCATTCCAAAATTTTGTATTAAAACATAAGCATTTGGGATGCTGAGTTGGAATTTAGTTCCTAGGCAGAGGAAAGAAAATGGCGCTTCCTTCCAACAACTGAGAGTGGAAATACTAGAAGGACACCTTTTCCATTCCTCATTCATTTCAATTGCTTTTGCCTGGTCATAGAAAATGGCCCAGAAATGAGGGTGGGGCAAAGGAGATGGTTTCTGGGTAACAGTAAGGAACAGGGAGGAAGGAGCCAAGAATAAAAAGGAAGAGGTTGAAGGTAGTTGAGAAACAAAGAATTAAAAGGGATATTTATATTTTATAGATTTTGGTAATAAAGGAAGAGTAGGCTTGGTTGTAATTAGTTTCTTGACCCCTCTTACTATGTTTTCTCCTCTATAAAAGGGATATAATGGTAGTACAACACTCATAAGTGTATATGAAATACTGCATGAGAAATGTGCAGCACAGGACATGACTAGGGCAATGCACAATAATTTACTATTATAAGCATTAGATTAAGAGCAAGTGGTTTTTGCTATTTTTTTTTAGCGGGTACTGATAAAAGAATGTCTCATATAGGATAAAAACAATGAAACAAGTTGATATTCTGAGATTTGTTTCATGGCCTAGTACATGGTCCATTTTTTTAGATGCCCTATATGAATTTTGGGGGGTAGAGAGCTCTCTGCCCATTAGATTAGGCTTTTTTTTTTAAATGTTTTATTTATTTCTAGGAGAGAGAGACACACACAGCGTGAGCAGGGGAGGGTCAGAGAGAGAGGGAGACACAGAATCTGAAACAGGCTCCAGGCTCTGAGCTGGCAGTCAGCACAGAGCCCGACTCGGGGCTCGAATCCACGAACCGTGAGATCATGACCTAAGTGAAAGTTGGATGCTTAACCGACTAAGCCACCCAGGCGCCCCTAGATTAGGCTTCTTAATTATAATATTTAAATCTGTATTCTTCCAACTTTTTTGCTTAACATCAGTTTTTGAGAAACTTTATTTTTACTCTTGTGTATATCACAAGCAGTGAGATATTAAGAAACTGCTTATCATATAAAGCTAGGCTGGTATTTAAATGGCTTTGAGTTATAAAGGTTTTCCTTTGACTAAACCTGAATTTGCACAGAATTGAGCAGCTCAATGTATATAATGGCTAGAATGTTTCAAATGCTTTTCATTAAATGTGTGGTGTCACCTCAACAATCAAGGTAGTGTTAGATCTAGCTTCAAAGCCATTGAAGGTATTCATGCTGCCACTTAGATCTGGAAGGTTTGGATAGAGAGTCTGAAGGACATCAGCAGCTATGGAAGCTGGGAAAAGAATCTTCAGCCTAGCTAATTTTGTCCAGCCGTGTGTTGTCTAGGAAGGTTGTACCTAGGCCAGCTAAGATAACTGATATTTATCCTGAACTTGACCTGTTCTTTGACCTAAAAGATTTCACAATTTTTCTTGGTAGCTTGTGAGGAAAATTCCTCTTAAGAAATGCCTTCTCTTTTCATTTACTTATTTACCCATTCATTTATTCTGTAACATTTGTTGTGCACCTTTTCTGGACGGCTCGCTGTAATACTGAATGTGTTACCTGGGAATCTCAGTGTAGACATTCTTTCAGGCCTTCTAGTTTTATAGAATTAAACGCTAAAGACATAATTCAGGACAAGAAAATTCTTAAGTGAAAAAAGACTCACATAATATGTGTCTTTTGGATATATGTATATCTTTTGTTCACTCTTGATGCTGATAATGGAATCAGAAGAATTGTTTTCACTTTTATTAACTTTATTACCTGAGGTCCAGGACATTTCTGAGTCCTTGTCAAATGCACTGATGAAAGCATAATATTGCCTTAAGAAAAAAAGTTGTATTGAGTTTTAATTAACATATAATAAATTGCTCATATTTAAAGTATACAAATTGAAGGGCACCTGAGTGGCTCATTCGGTTAAGCATCTGACTTTGGCTCAGTCATGATCTCACAGTTCATGGGTTTGAGCCCCGCATCAGGCTCTGTGCTGACAGCTCAGACAGAGCCTGGAGCCTGCTTTAGATTCTGTGTCTCCGTCTATCTCTGACCCTCCCCTCCTCATGCTGTCTCTCTCTCTCAAGAAAATTTTAAAACAATTTTTAAAAGTATACAATTTGATTAGTTTTGATGTATACATACATCTATGAATCCACCTACCCTCCAACATTTTACTGTGCCCCTTGGTAGTCCCTCCCTCCGCCCCTCCACACCTGTCACTGGGCAACTACTGGTCTGCTCTAACTGTAGATTAGTTTACATTTTTCAGAATTTCATATAAATGGAATCATACAGTATGCATACTTTTTGATCTGGCTTATTTCAATTGGCATGATTATTCTGAGATTCATCCATGTTGCAACACATATAAAATTTGTTTCCTGTAAAACTGCTGTGAATATCCATGTACAAATCCTTGTATGAACTTACACTTTTATTTCTTTGGGGGAAGTACCTAGGAGTGGAATGGCTAGATCATATGAAATGTGTATGTTTAGATATTTAGAAACTGCCAAATTTTTTCTAAAATGATTTTACCATTTTATAGTCCCACCAAAATGTAGCCAGTCATTTAAAATCTTAGCTATTCCAATAGGTGGACAATGGAATGTCACTGTGATTTTAATTTGCATTTCTTTAATGACCAATGATACAGAACATGTTTTCATTGCTTATTTGCCATCTGTATTTTGGGAAGTATCTTTTGATATATTTTGTCCGTTTTCAATTGAGCTGTTTGTTTTCTTATTAATTTTCCTCACATATTCTAGATACAGGTTCTTTATCAGATAAATGTCTTCCCAATGTTTTCTCTTGGCCTGTGACTCACCTTTTCATTCTCTCCACAGTCTCTTTCAAAGAGCAGAAGACTTTAATTCTGATTACGCCCAATTTATTAATTTGTATTTTTATGGATCAGAGGTTTTCTCCCTATGTTTTCTTTTAGAAATTTTGTGGTTTTATAGTTTATATTTAGGTCCGTGGCCCATTTTTAGTTAGTTTTTGCATGTAGTGTGAGATAGAGATCAAAGTTTGTTTATTTTAGCATATGGACATCCAATTGTTCAATCACTATTTGTTGAAAAAAACTATCCTTTCTTCACTGAATTACCTTTGCATCTTTGTCAAAAACCAATTGTCCTTTGATATGTGGGCCCACCCTGTTCTGTTTCACTGATATTTCTATTTATCTTCATGCCAGGTTCATATTTTCTTGACTGTCATAGCATTATGTTGTTTTGAAATTGGTAGTATTAATCCTGTTTTTCTTTTTCAAAGTTGTTTTGGCTGTTCTTGATCCTTTGCATTCTCATATGAATTTTACTATCAGTTTGTCAATTTCTACCAAAGAAAAAGTGCTAGAATTTTGATTGTGATTGTGCTGAATCTGTAGATTAATTTGGAAAGAACTGATATCTTAACAATATTGTCTTCTGACCCATGAACATGGTATATCTCTCCACTTATATAGGTTTTTTGGAATTCCTCTTAATAATATAAGTGTAGTTTTAATGTCGGTCACATCTTTGGTCAGATTTTCCCCTAAAAATTTAATATTTTATGGTATTGACTTTTTAAATTTTATTTTCCAATTTCACTGCTAATACAGAAATATAATTGCTTTTAATACATTTATCTTGTATCCTGCAACCTGTTGAACTTACTTATTAGTTCTCATAATGTTTTTGTAGATTCTGTTTGGTTTTCTACATAGATGCTTGTTTATCTGCAAATATAGTTTTACATTTTCCTTTAGAGGTCTTTTTTTAACTTATACTTTACCCAGTTTCACTAGATAGGACCTCCAGGACAATGTCAGTTAGAAGTGGTGAGAGTGGACATTCAGTCTTAATGGACATTCAGTCTTAACTCATCATTAAGTATGAGTTATCTGTAAATTTTTCATAGATTCCTCCATTAGGTTGAGGAAGCCTCTTTCTCTTCTTACTTCACTGAGTGTCTTCATCAGGAATACCATCTTCTAAACAGATAAATTTTTTAAAGTGGTATTACAGTGATAATGGTACCATTTCATTTGCCAGAATAGTAATAGCATGTATGTGAATACATGTAATTTCTCAACTTGCTTTTATTTATTATCCATTTTGTATATAATATCTTCCACCTGAGGATATGAAGCATTTGTTAGTTAAGTCACACAAGGCAATGGTGAATTAAGCAAAAAATTTCTTTCTTTTTTCTTTTTCCTTCCTTCCTTCCTTCCTTCCTTCCTTCCTTCCTTCCTTCCTTCCTTCTTTCTTTCTTTCTTTCTTTCTTTCTTTTCTTTCTTTCTTTCTTTTCTTTTTTCTTAAGACCAGAAAATCAAAACACCAGGACATTAGCTTAATCCTGGTGAACAATGATTTGTTTGTCTGAAGCCAAAATTTACTAATTTAGATTTTTACATCAAGGAATATTTTTTGAACAAAAAATTAAAAGAAATTTCTGAATACTACCCTTTCTGCTCTCTCTCCAATCCAAAACAGAACCCGAAGCATGTGGAAGAAAGCAAAATCTGGATCTAAGAACCAAAACCAGCAAAAAGAAATCTCATGGAGGCAGCATATTAGACCCCTGATTTATTTCAGGAAGTCAGTTGCCCAGGTCCAGGATTCATAGCAAGACATGTGTTGAAATTTGGGGATTTGGGTTGGTCAAACCATAAGACAGTAAGGAATTAAGGCTGAAGTAATAAAAGCTGAAGTAATCTTGTGTTGCTTTACAAGATGCCTGGTGATTATATTGAAGTTAGAATTAGTCTTATGATTCCCAAGACTGGTCAGCACATCAGAGGTTTTCTGTCTAATTCTTAACAGCATGTATAGGAGGGAAGTGGGCTAACCAGAGGTAATTTGTTAAGATAGGAAGAGTCAAGAGGCCATATCACAGGTGGAATGCTTGAGGAACTATGACTAGAAGTGGTCAAGCCTGTTGAGACTCTGAAGCAATAGCTCAGCAAAGAGATAATGAATCCTCCCACTGGGCAGTGACAGCAGAAGTACAGAAGAGGACACAGATGAAAAGATGTTTAAAAGATAAACATGACATCATTTGGGCAGAGTAATTCCAAGGTCTATAGCGTGAGTCCCTGGGTAAATGGTGATGCCATTTTCATGAGATCAGAAATTCAGTAGCCGCAGGTTTGGAGAGGCCAGTTTTGTACATGCTGAGTTCCCACTGAGAAATGTTTGGTATGTGTTGAATATACAGATCTAGGACAATATGGGGAAGTTGGGTTGGGGATGGATTTAGACATCATGGTACAGAGTTGACAGGTGCAATCATAGGTGAGAATGATGAGTGCCACTAATGCTCCTGCCATCTCAGTGACAGTAGTCACTGGCCAACTTCATTCTAGCAACCACATTTCTGAGATTGCACTGCCTGGTATTTGGACAAAAATATTGAAAAGTTTTATTCTTTTATGAATGAGAATTTCAGTTCAGTCCCTTAAAGAGAGGAATAAGACGAAGGACCCTCAGTTTGTTCTCACACAGACCATGGGGATGTGTTAGTAGTATAGAGAGGGAAATTTGTGTATGTTGTGCCCTCTCACCAAAGAGCTCCACAACAAGCCCAGAAAAATGTACCCTTAAGCCCTATCTTACTTAACCTGAGAAAAGGCCAGGCAGTTACACTGGCATTTCGCTGAGACTTGCAAAATGGAACAAGGCAGAATGCAAGTGTAAATGAAGCTGGATTTCAAGCCGGTGAGAACTGGTTCTAGAGCTGATGTAAGAAGGTACAACCTACATGATATTAAAGACTTGTGTAAGAATCTGCTTCAGCAAATCCCTCTGTCACAAATCTGGAATACATAAAGGTGATTCAGGAGAATGGTTACTTGGTGGAGCCAGATTTTTTTCAAATGCCTTTTTACATTTTGTTAGGAATTAGCAAATCATTTGAAAAGGTTGGAGCCAGCTTTTCAATACAGATTTTTAGAAGCAGGTGTCTTCCATATGTTTGGTGGTGGTATTAAAAAAAAATCTATAATAATGCTAACTTTGGGGTTTTCCTTCAATCTCCTGTTGTCTAGGATTGCCTGATCTTGTTTTCCTAATGTCTGCACTTTTGTATGATGTAATGCCATAGTGTGGGTAAGGGTCTGCTGTAATTGCTGTTTTATGGGCGTTTGGTGTTATGTCACATCTTAGTGCCTTTGCACATTTTCCCCTCATTTGCTTTGTGAACTCGTTTCTCCTCTGAAACCCTTCCCTTCCCATCCACCTCTCCATCAAGAAGCATTGACTAAATACCTTTTTTGCATCACCTCTGCAAAGAGCGGTCACTCTGTGTTGAAATAACTAATTTGTTGGAGCACTTGGGTGGTTTAGTCAGTTGAGGGTCTGACTCTTGGTTTCAGCTCAGGTCATGATCTCGCAGTTTGTGAGTTTGAGCCCCCGCTTCGGGCTCTGTGGTAATAGTGCAAAGACTGCTTGTGGTAACAGTGCGAAGACTCTGTCTCCTCTCTCTCAGTAAACAAACAAACAAACAAATAAACTTTAAAAAAAGAAAAGAAAGAACTAGGTTGTTATAGTTTGGCTTTCTTCCTAGATTAAGAAGTTCTCAAGAGCAGACATGGACTGAGCAGACACGTAATAGTTCTTCAATAAATGGGCTTGCCAGAGTGACAGTTCAAGAGAAAAAGGGGAGAAAATAGACTTTTAAGGAGTCCCTAAAGAATTTAAGCAGAAAGACCTGAGACAGTAGGAGGAAAAATAAGAGATAATGTGATGGAAGCCAAAGGAACAAAGAACTTTAAGAAGAAAAGCCTGGTCGTTAGTGTTGATTATTATAGAGAGCCAATGAGATAAGTACTGAAAATCCTCATTGTGTTTTTTAGGAACTGAGAAAAGATTTCCTTAGGCATAATTACATGTTAGATAATAATGCAAGTGTTGTTGCCAACACCAAGCAAAGATGTTTTGGCCAAAGAGGTGGCCAGTGACCTCTTGGAAAGATACATTGGTGGAGTGCTTGACTTGGTGATATGCATCATTCTTATCTTCTACACAATTGCTTTTTCCTGGTGACAAACCCACCACTTATTGGGTCCTCTCAGTTTAAAAACTGAATAAAGAGTTCAAAAATAAGAAATATTGGGTGCCTGGGTGGCTCAATCAGTTAAGTGTCCGACTCTGGCTCAGGTCATGATCTCACAGTTTGGTGAGTTTGCAACCCGTGTCAGGCTCCCTGTCTGTCAAAAATAAATAAACGTTAAATATTAATTAAAAAATATTTGCAGAATATTCAGTACAACAGAGTCAGATTGAGATATGGAAGGTAATTTGGTGAATCCGAACAGGCCTAAAATCTTCCTGATGATCATTTTTTGGAACGTGATAAAGAGAAAGATGGTTCCAGTTATCAGATCGTGCAGTTCTAAACCTGCAGCTTCCTCACAAAGAGCCAAATAATTCAATAACACTTTAAAACCTACCATGATTCACAAGGAAATCATGGCTGCAAAGTGAGGAAATGTCTTTCAATGAAATATTTGAACATTCTGAAACTGAGAAGATAATGCCTTACTGGAAAGGATAAAAGGTTCATGAAATGGTAGCATCATTCAATATAAAATACACAACATCTGGAAGCATAAGAAATGAGAATAATTCAAAAAAGATTAGCATTGGATCTTTTTAGGAGAATGGAGACCTTTGAAACAATGGTTATTACAAAGTATAAAAATAGAGAATGTCCATTATGTACTTTAAATTACTTAATTATGCTGTAAGTTTTGAGATTCCTCCAAACCCAGAGCCCAAATCATCATTCTTGTGGCTGCCAAAAAAAAAAAAAAATCTACTTTTGGCTGTTACTATAAAGCGGGAGGAGGTGTGGACTTAACATTACAATCTCTGTACGTCCTCATTTAGACCAAACCAAGCTACATTTTCTGTGGTTGATTATCATTCGTGTTGGCAGCCAATTTAAATATTTTGAAAGACAAGTTTACTTCTCTCATGTTCACAGATTTAATACTACTTTTAAATATATATTATCCTTTTGTTTTCATCGCCCTAAAATTTTAATAATAGCAGATTCACATTGTTCCCATTTTTCTTTTTAAGGAAATATATTAAAGGAACTGTGCTCCTCTCTGTTTATATTCTCTATGAGGGGACAATGAGTTGAGCAGGAAAGGGATTAATTTGAACCTGTCAGGAACCTTTGAGACCCCTCTTACAACATTTAAGTTTTAGGTAATCAGGGGATGGAGGATATCTCTATAGTAAGGTAGGAGGTTTTGTCCTAATTATAACTTAAATCTCAGGAAAATACAGTATTTAATTAAGCGCATTTATGGGGCACCTGGATGGCTCAGTTGGTTAAGCATTCAGTTTCAGCACAGGTCATGATCTCATGGTTCATGAGTTCGAGCCCCGCATCAGGCTCTCTGCTGTCAGCACAGAGCCTGCTTCAGACCCTCTGTCCTCCTCTTTCTCTGCCCCTTCTCCACCTCTCTCTCTCAAAAACTAAAAAAAAAAAAGTAATGAAGTACATTTAAATATGAAAAGCCTGCACATGGTTACTTTATAATTAAAACAATTCTTACTTTCATCTCATAAACCTTACAGACCTACTGACAGCTCACTTACAAGGGGCAGGCCTAGGGACATGAGCTGGCCCACCCCTCAGTCATACAGTTGATGCAAAAAGAATCTGCTTGAAACCAAGAGTTAGTTTAGGAAAATAGAGAAAGACCTTTCAATTGCTTTTAGATTCCAGATACATTTAATAAACCAGCATGGTGTTGTAATGTAAAGCATGGACTTGAACATGAGCTTTGGAATACTATAAAACCTATGCTTAAATCTTCCCTCCCTCAGTTTCTAGACATTTGACTCAGTGCCTCGGTTTGCTCATCTACAGAACAGGACGATTAGGAAGAATCAATGAGATAATGAATGTCAAAGGTTTAGCAAAGAACCTGGCTGGTATTAAGCATGCAATAAATGACAGCTATTATTATAATGCATTTCCGATGTGTATGTTTAACACTACCCTTCCAGCCAGCCCCTTGAAGACAAAGACAAAATTATATGTGCACACCATACAGCTGTACCTGTTGCAGACTGTATGATAATAACACCCTTTCTCAGAGACTCCTATTTCATTTCACACATAGTCTTAGTTAGGCTCATGATGATACCATGAATCAGGAAAGAAGCAGTCACTGAATAGCTCAAACTTCTGCTTGTTTATTGCTGTATATCTCCCTGTTTGCATAAAATATTTGTGCGCTACAACTCTACCCTGCTGTGTCTTTGAAATGTCAATACTGGTCTTGAGCTTTTGGAAGGTTTTTTTCTCTTATTATATCATTATCTCAAAGTTTAAAAAATACTTTTTATTTCTTTAGAAAAAATGCGTTTTCATTAAGCTGAGGGAGATTCAAGCAGTCTCATGGGCTTTTAAAAATAGTTTTGTACAAACCACTCATTGTTTTCAAGTTAATGATACATTTCAACCTGATAAAATAGTTCTAAGTCCTGTGAGGGAAGTGGTGTAGGTGCTTCTCAGAAGTAGTAAAATAACCTGATAATCTAATATGTAAATATAACTGCTGGGTTATAATTATACATATAATTGCTGGATTATAATGGCGCCCTTGATCTGGACGTAATTGTTAAAAAAAAAATACTTTTGTCTTCAGACAATCTGTTGTGGTTTGAAAACCTGTGGCCAAAAGGGCATAAGGAGAATAGAGAGGGAAAACTCTCTTAGCAGGGAGGTGTATCCTTAACTAGGTAAAGACACCCAACATCTGCATTTTAACAAATAGTAAAACCTACTTGGCATCCAGGAAACCAAAGTAAATGATGGTTTCTAAAGGACTTCGAAATCTTTTTTAATGTTATATATCTACAGGTTCCAAGCACCGGGAAGAGAAAAGGCAGATCTTATCTCCTTTATCTTCTGACCCTCACTGCAGCCAGACAGAAGAGAGTTGCGCGTGCTCCGTGTGTGTGTGTGTGTGTGTGTGTGTGTGTGTGTGTGTGTGTGTGAGAGAGAGAGAGAGAGAGGGAGAGAGAGAGAGAGAGGAGGGGGTGAGCGGGGAGGGTCGATGGGAGAAAGAGAGGGCACAGAAGACACAGCCCTGGGGCATGGCTGGGGAGGATAAATCAGACAGCTATCATTTCTGCACAGTTAAAGGAAAGAGTACAGAACATTTCCACATAAATAGAGTGAGGGGGAAAGAACAAAGGGCACAAAAGCGCCAAATCCAGAGGAGATAGAAAGAAAATATGTAAGAGGTCAAGCTGGAATCGAGCAAATGCTGGTTTTTCTCAGACCACCAAACCACCGACCACTTGGGTTAAAAGCAAGGCAGAGACCCGCCAGCGTAACATTTACTTTTCATCTGCTGAGCAGAGGCCACCGTCAGTCCTGCGGTCCCAGCTTGTTTGCTAGACCTCTGACCCTGCCGCCAGACAGTTGAACTTTTAGAGAAGCCTTCCGCCAGGTAGACACAGGATGGAAGGGCGGGTCGGGGAGCTGTGCTGGGTTCCCGGCACTGCTGCTCCATCCACACCCACAGTGCGTTCCTTCCTGATCATCACCAGCCATCTCTCATCTCCTCCTTGCAGCCAACTTCCAGTTGGCTGCCGGCCACATAAGGAATTTCATAAAGACGGATGTTCGTTCTGGGTACGCAGTTCAAAACAAAAGGGTACGAGGCAGTATAAAAATGTGTCCCTCACACTTTTAAAAATCTCCAAATTTGAGAAGGAGCATGAAAAATAAGACTTGCAATTTGCATAGGTTATTTATTCTTAAGTAGCAGGTCGTGTTTCCTCTATGGCATTGCACTAACGGCAATTCCACATGGCGACCTTCACACCACTTTTTATGACCATCTGCAGGAGCAGGCGCCCGTGTGCCCACATCTGCTCAAATTCCCCGCTCTTCTGCACCTAAGGATTTTTTGGATCTCTCCTCCCCTGTGCTATTAACTGTTGAAGGGAGGGGCTACTTAGTAATTCTACACCTGTTCAAGTCCACGCCTATCAACTTGCTAAGCTTCCCAAACAAGTGCTGGGTAAAGCATGAGAACGTCTGAATCTGGGATTGAAGTGGCTGTGGTGGCTGCTGGGTTTGGCTTTTTGGATTTTTGTTAGAGTCTCGAATGTATCTCCTACAATGGCAGTTGATGACAGCAATTTATATTCCAGAACGAAGAACAAACTAAATTCGTCTCAAAATGATTATAAATCATCAAGACGGAGTAGCCTGCCGCCTGAACTACTCATAGGAAATGACATTAGAGGGAGACTTCAAAGAAACTTGAAAATTTTGGAGCCCGTTCACCTGAGGCGCCCGAGAAAGAGACCGTCCATATTTCCAGGTAGGAATTGTTTAAGTTTATACCTGCCAGTAGGAAAATAAATAAATAAGGACTGTATTTCATTTATTACAATCAGATGTGTTACATTTAAAATTAACCTGGGACATTTGGGAGCTTATAGGAGACAAATAAATATGTCTAAATTAAAAAAAATAATAATTCTTCCATCTGAAAGCTTCGTCACCTTCCTCCTTTTCTTTTCTTTGTTTCTTGTAACATCTTTAAGGATCTGTAAATAGGCAGCTATTTTATTACTTGTGAGGAGCAGCCAGATCATGGAACTGCTTTCCTTGCAATTTGGAAGAATTCCATGCTGCATTTCATTCTCTGGCGTATTTTCTTTATTTTGCAAGATTATTGGATTGTTGAGTGAAGCCGATGTTTGTGTGCACCAGAAATTAACACCATTAAATACTCAAATGCATGCTTCAAATTCCTGTCTTGCATCAGAGCCTAAAACCATTTGTAGTAAAGGGCTCAATTAAACAATGTGGATAGTGAACTGTATTGCAGCACAGAAGACTCATGGATTTCAATCTTGATAAAAGGACTCTGATGTCTGCTTCAGATGTCCATGCCTGGATATTACAGGTGTGTAGATCATATAAGATGCCTATGACAGGGGCATCACTGGAGAGTGATCGCTGGAGTGTATGAATTATGTAGTCAACTTGATCTCAATGCTGTTTGCATTGGAATTTCCTGAAGAAACTAGAAGTGGCCTTTCTGTTATGATTGATTTGTTGGAGTCTCTACGGGGGACTGATTAGACCCAACTGCCAAGGACTAACTCTGTGATGATAGAAAACAAACAAACAAAAAACAATTCAAGCAGGTTTTACCTCGTAAAGATGGAACTGAATTTCCTAGTAGCTGAGTCATTACCCAGCTTTAGGAAATCGGTAGGAGGTGATTTAGAAATTTGGGGACTCAAGGCCACAAGCTGAAAATTACATTTCTTAATGGAGCTGTTGTTTTCATTCATTTCTTCTTGGTTCAGTGATATTGCTCTGATGTCAGACTCTGCTGCAGGAAACAGCAGAGCCCAGACTAGAATGGGCCAGAGATCCGAGTGGGTGAGTGTGCTGTGATGTGAAGGAAGGGGCAATATGAAAAATACTTCAAGAAAGAGTACTGACTTGTCCAATGTATCTAGAAAAATAATTACTTTCTGCTGGTTCTCTTTGATCTGAAGGTACCAAGGAGCCCAGGCTGGCCTGGTTATCCTGATATGGTGTGCCCGGGAGCACCTTGTGTTGAGTTGGTTTGCTAGCACTTTTTCACAAACGTCTTCCCAGACCTTTTCTTCACCTTCTGCTTTTTCCGCCCTTCCTTTATTCTTTGGTTTAACATCGCCCAGATCCATTTATCTTATGATGCCTCCTGCCTTCCTCTACCACTGCCGGCCCAGCCCCATACTTCATGGAGCCTTCTCCTTCTTTCCAATCAGCCAGATCCTGGGGCATGTTGTCTCCTTCCACTGTGATTCCCATTTGTCTTCCCTTTCTGTAAGGTCATTTCACTTTGGGCTGTCAGCTACAGTGGGAAAACTGTGGGAAGACCTCTTGGTTTGGACCTCACACAGGTTATCCTTTCTAAGATCTTGAATTGTCATGACTGATACAACAGAGTAGAGTTGTGAAAAGGGCCCTGTGCTTAGGGGAAATGAGTTCTAGTCTAGACGGTGCCCCTCAATGGCTGTGTATTCTCTGGGCCACTCCACTGACCCTGTGGCCTTCAAGTACATTATTTGTTTCTGCCCCACTTTCCCTCCTTGGGGACAGCGACAACAGATAGGCCTTTCTCACCCTTCCAACGTTTCACTCTATTGACAGGGTAGAGAGTTACCTGGCCAAAGTTTGGGCAATACTAGCTACTTGATTTCTAAATTCCTCTTTAATTAAACCATGACTCCATTGTCATGCAGATTGTACCACTTCTTTTTGCAATGGATAACTGCAAATCCCACCAAAGCTCCTAAGCGTCACCTGAAAACAGAAATGTGCATGGACTGTGATAACTGTCGCCATCTTATACAGCTGTATGGCTGCACACAGTGAGCAGATTATGATGCATGTGGGACCTGAGAGAGAAACTAAGGTGCATCTCGGAATTAACAACTGGCAAAACTAGGGCTCAGACCTGCTCAGACTCCAGTGTTAAAGCTGTCTATTACATGGCACTCCATTGTTAACGTTGTTGTCATTTTTCTGATGAGATTCAAGACTCAAAGAGATGTCAGCACTGCACTGTGTATTATTCACTCTGACATGCATACCCTCAACATCAGGTCTCGTGTTCAGTCCCGTGCTGAACAGTTAACCGATTGTCAATCCATCCATTCATTTATGAGATATTTGTTTCATTCCTGTGTTAGGAATAGACCTTTAAGAATCTAACTACATATTACCTTTTCTTCTGTTGCCCACTTCTCCTCTATGAGCCATCTCACACTACAGAGAGTCATCCACCCAAGATGCAAGTCTGTTTGCTTCATTGCTTAAAATTCTTCAGTGTTACCACTGCTCTTAGAATAAAATCCCAACTCCTTAATGTGAAGTATAAGAGGCTGCATAATCTGATCACTGCTTTACTCCCCAGCCTCTCTCTCAGCACACCTTCCCCTGGCATCCCAACCAACTCAACCAACTCAGCCCATCATGTTTCCTATTCTAGGGAACCCTACCTGTACAGTCTCACTTCATTCCCACCCTGGCTTTCGGTGTCAGCTTGACATCCCTTCTTTTAGGAAGTTTTCCTGACCCCTGCCTCTGGGTTGGGTCCATTCTGTGTCCTCCTCCTTCTCCTAACACCTGGACTTTTTCCTATCACAGCACTTATCACACTGTATTGTAATTGTCTGTTTACTTGTTGGTATCTCCTACTAGCCAGTGAGCCTTGGCTCATATCAGTCTCATTCACCATTGTATCCCTAGTACCTATCACAATGCCTGGCACATAGTATGTGCTCAATAAATATTTATTCAATTGATTCAAGATGCATTGAACTGAATTAACTCTTGGCATACCTTGTTTTCTGTCTTCTTCCAGACTTTCTTCATTACCTCCCAACACACACACACACACACACACACACACACACACACACACACACACACACTTACATCCTTGTTATGCCCTTTGTGTCATTCCCCACCTGGGCTTCAAGGCCCAGTTAAAATCTTCTATCTTCTTTAACCACCCACTCTACTTCTCTGACCTATTTGAGTTCTCCTTTATGCATACGACTTCCTTGGTCTCAGTACTACATAAATCTGTTAAAAAAAAAAAAAAAAAGAGTACTTCCTGGTATTATGTTCCATTGTCTTAGTCATAATGGGTTCAGTGGTCACTTTGTTACTTTGCGGCAACTGATAAGTTTTCATTTATATAAAAATTCTCTGAAAATATGGACTGTATCTTATATGCCTTTGCATGGCCCAGTTGTCCAGGAGAGGGAATTGCACATAGTAAGTGCTCAGCCAAAATCTGGTGGTGAATTAACTGATTTTCTGTGCAGCTGAGTCCATTCCATAGGGCCTGAGTCTAGCTCCAGCAAAGAATTAGTTGGCATATAGAGACTATAACAGGGGAAGATCTTTATACTGACTTTCCTCATTTTAAGAAATCCTGATAAGGGGAAAAGCACAGGTATTCCTTGTCTCAGTGTGTAAGTCATTCATTGAAACATGTGCTAAGATTCTACTGTCTACCAGGGACTATTCTAGACCTTGGGGAGATAGCAAATAGTATGTTTCTGGTCAGAGCAGATTGGAAAGAATGGGTGCCTGGTATATTATACGACTCAGTAAATGCCTCCTCAATAAAGGAACTCAGGGCACTGAATGTTTAAAAGGAAAGCCAATACATTTTAAAATCATATTTACACAAAAACATTAAATACTAACCATTTTTCTTCCCTTAAAGAAGACTCAAGGGGCACCTAGGTGGCTTTGTTGGTTAAACTTCCGATGCTTGATTGTGGCTCAGGTCATGATCTCACAGTTTGTGAGTTCGAGCCCTGCATCAGCAGGGCAGAGCCCACTTGGGGTTCTCCCCTCTCTCTCTGCCCCTCCTCTGCTTATGCGCGTGTACACACTCTTTCGAAATAAATAAATACAACTTAAAAAAAAAAAAAGAAGACTCAACAATAGAAGTTCGAGCTGAAGTTCTACAATTTCACCAGGGGCTCACCAGGCACGGTGTGAGTGTATGTCTCTAGCAAGCACCAGCCTGGCCTCCCCGTCCTCCTAAAAGCTAACGGCAGGCTCAGCTCAGGGAAAGAAAGGGAAGAGAGAGACATTCTCCTAACATACACCATTCCTATAAGCATGTCTGATTAAAAAGAGCATCTCGTCCTGTACCTGGAGGCAAGTGGGGCTCAGGTGTCAGGTGTAAGGGACTGTTCACTTGGTGCTCTTAAGCAGACAAGGTGGTCTGTATAATCAGCAAGTTCTTAAAATGTCTTCCTGATTTTTACAGTCATCTGTTGTGAAAAGCAAGCACTCGTCTGCTTGGAGGAAACAGGCGGTTCCACATATTTCCTTGTCGCTTAGTCAGAGGACAGTGTGATGCGGATTGCTCACGGCCAGAGGAGGGACTCTGAGCAGCACTCACAAGGCACATAGACCAGCATCTGGCTGATCCCGATGCTCAGTTTTAACTCAGCCCGTTCCAAATGGCATGTTTATCTTCAAATCCACGATCTAAAAAAAGTTATTTAAAATCATATTATTTGTATTATCAAATAGATTTTGAACATTTCTAAAGTTAAACTGCTTTTTTTCCCCCTTTTTCTTGCTGTATGTATGTTTCTATTGGAAACTCAAGGTAGTCATTTGAACAATGGCACCTGGACGTGTCCCAGCTTCCCTTGAGGGTGGCCAGAAGGAGAATTTGAGGATGGGCAGTTTGATTCAGGTTCCCTACTTATCACAGGCACAGTAAAAGACACTGTAATTAAGCATGCCTCCTCAAGTATTTTGTTCTCTGGTAGAGTTCTATCATTCCAGAACTCTGCTGAATAGCACATTTGGTGACATTTCAGCAGGGCCTTCACGGGAGGGGGAGAACTTAGGGCCTCCTTAAAGATGTGCTATAGAAAGATTGTGTCCTGGGGTGCCCAGGTGGCTCAGTCGGTTAAGCGTCTGACTTCAGCTCAAGTCATGGTCTTGGGGTTTGTGAGTTCAAGCCCCACATCAGGCTCCATAATGAGCACACGGAGCCCTGCTTGGGATTCTCTCTCTCCCTCCCTGTCTGCCTCTCCTCTACCTGTGTGTGCAATCTCTCTCTCTCTCTCTCTCTCTCAAATGAATAAACTTAAAAAAAAAAACTGAATCCTGGGATCATGTTTTGTCATCACTGGTTGCGAATATGCTCAGTGGCTCTGCTTGGTAATGGCAGAAGCCATACTTCGTACACCCTGGTATTCCCCACAACACCCACTAGCAGGCTTTGCATATGGTTAAGTGTGCAAGAGGTGGTGCAGTAGTCCAGCAGGGCAGAAGACGTGTGAGAATAAATCACGACCACTCTGTGGGCCGCACCCCTGCCCATCTGGTCCCGTAACTTCCTCCAGCAGCTCCTTCCACAGCAGGCCACACTTAGGCACCAAAGCAGAGGGAGCCTCAAAAGCAGCAGTCTGAACTTCTATTTTAGCCAAAGAATTTCACAAAGTCAATATCTGCCCCACTACTGAGTTCAAGTTCTGATCCTCTCTCTTACTAAATGATTAAAGTCACTTAATCTCTCAGAATTTATTTCCTTCTCTGAAAACACTAGTTTCACGAGTTGTGTTAAGCTCCAATGAGATCACGTGTGACTGTAAAATTATACACAGCTGTGATTGCCAGGGGTCTCTTATTCTTTGGTGCCAGTAAAGGTTTTGGTTTTTCATAATTAGTGCTTTTCCTATTCATGGGTGGATAGTGGGTGTGATTATAACACTTTCACAAATCTTCATGGTTGGAAAGTTCTCCAAAGTATTCTTTTTAATGTTTATTTATTTTTGAGAGAGTGAGAGAGACAGAATGTGAACAAGGGAGGGGCAGAGAGAGAGGGGGACACAGGATCTGAAGCAGGCTCCAAGCTCTGAGCTGTCAGCACAGAGCCGGACGCGGGGCTTGAATTCACAAACTGCAAGATCATGACCTGAGCTGAAGTCCGACACTTAACCGACTGGGCCACTCAGGCATCCCTCTAAAGTTTTAAATCAAAACCTTTGCTAATCTAAATTCTATATAAAGAGACACTAGTAAAAGACACATTAATTTTTTCATAAAAAGAGGAGGACATAGAAAATCCTATTTGTGATACATTATCTATGTATTTTCTTATCGTGAATCATTAAACTTGAGAGTCCTGTCATGTAAAACCTCTGAAAATTATTTAATATTAGAAACATCAATGTCTGTGGTTTATAAACTTACTTATAGCCTTGCCATGTTAAATACTTTTGCCTAATTTTGCCCTATTTTGCAAGGCCTTAACCTTGCTTTTGGAAACTCAGTTCTTATGCTTTTTTTTTTTTTTAAACTAAAACTCAGACTAAGAAGATAATTGGTTTGCACTTATAATTTTTAAAAAGTCGCCTCTATAGAAGATTTTAAATGAATTCACCCCTTGAAATTAATCTCTTTAAATACTAGTGTTTAGACTTCAAAATCTTCTGAAGGTCAGTGTTTAACATTTTGACTTAGAATATTTAAAAATATTTATGGCATTTCTTACTAAAAACTACTGGGGCAGCAGACACAGCCTGCTTACTTAAATAATCAAATTTATATATTGGACGATTTTATTCAAGGGGATGAAGTTTTTGTTCCTGTTTCACTTTGTTTTCTAAAAAGAAAATGGAAACAAACCTTTAATAAGATTAATAGTGGTAAACCAGTTACTTTAAGGAACACAAAAATGCTGAGACTGTAATATTTATAGGCATGATTTAAAAGCCAGCGGAAATATGTTTTACCTTTGTGCAGGGACCACGTGTACCCAGCGTAAGCAGAAGGTGTTAGATTTATAGTTCCACCTCAGGTATTTGTCCCTGTCATAAAAAAGAATAAAAAATTAAAAATATAGGTTTCTGAATTCAGGACTTACTGTATAAGTATTTTGAAAAGTGGCTTAAACACTTCTGTTCTGAAAGCAGTTCCTCTCCATTTGTTGATTTACAGAAATGTACAAGTTTACAGATTTGAGTTCCCTTACACTTTCCCCACTATTGTATTGCTCTAATACAATAATAATTGTAATAATTATGCTAATTATTAGAGCTAATAATGCTGTAAATATGTATTCACATTGAGACTAATGAAAATATCACATACTTTTACATCCATATAATTTGGTGCTTACTCAGTATAGTTCAATGGTGATTTTTAAGCATTTTTATTATTTTTAAGAGGTTTTTGTGCTTTTTAAATTTTTTAATTTTTTTTTTTATTTTTGAGAGAGCGACAGACAAGTGTGAGTGGGGAAGAGGCAGAGAGAAGGAGACACACAATCTAAAGCAGTCTCCAGGCTCAGAGCTGTCAGTACAGAGCCTGATGCAGGGCTGGAACTCATGAGCCATAAGATCATGACCTGAGCTAAAGTCGGACTCCCAGCCGACTGAGCCACCCAGGTGCCCCATTTTTAACTGTTTGCATAAATAATGTATTTTTAACAACTATTTAGGTTGGGGATGGCCCACCAAATACTCATTTACCTGAACCCCCCCCCCACACACACACATTCTTTCACTCCAAAGACTTTGGGACTCCGTAACTATCTAAAGGATGTTTGCCTTCAAATTACAATTAGGATACCTCTGGTTTTTCTTTCAAATCTAGAAAAATATAGAGTTGGGAGCAAGGGGTTACAAAATGAGATGAGGGGCATCTGGGTGGCTCAGTCAGTTAAGCAGCTGACTTTGCAGTTCATGAATTTGAGCCCCGCATCAGGCTCTGTGCTTGACAGCTCAGAGCCTGGAGCCTGCTTCAGATTCTGTGTCTCCCTCCCTCTCTCTCTCTCTCTCTCTGTCTTTCTCTCTCTGCCCATACCCTGCTCCCACCCTGTCTCTCTTTCTCAAAAAATAAACATTAAAAAATGGAAAAAAAAGACCCAAATAAGATGAAACAGGTAGTTATTTTCAGGTGATGTACATGTACAAACTCATCACAAGATGACCAGGGTGTTTTTCAGTCACAATTTGAAAATATTTCCATCCTAAATGGGTCATGAATTAACTTTTTTGTGCTGAGCAGCTGATTGTCTTGTACTTCTGAGCATCCTGGAAACATCAGAAATATATCCAGACGTAGTTCTGAGCATCTCAACATCCAGAGCCCAAAGACAGAGGAGCCCCAAGGATGCTCATTAGATGAGATTCACCAATGGTGTTGGCTCCGCTGTCAAATACCATACTTCTCTCCCCTCTCCACCATCACTGACACTTAAGAAAGACTAAGGTCAGCTTAGTGGATGATCCATGTTAGATAGCGTTTTACAGTAATTGTGGGCAGGAAAGACACAATTGAAGGAAACATTTCTTACTTTTTAGTATTATAGAAGGTGCCCAATGGTAACTGGAAGATACCCTTAAGAAAGACTGCAATATCTATTCAACAAGAATCTAAACTTTGTTTTGCTGAATGAATGTTAGGTGCAAAACACTGCAAGGAGTGGATAATGGTTAAGGAATGGATACACAGTAATTTGTTCTCCTATCTAATTTTTTACTAGGAAAGCACGGGGCATTAATTTGGGCACTCATGCTTCTCTGACAACCAATATTTAAGCCTCTGTGTTGCACCAGCTAGTGGGCATACTGACACCATTTCATCTGGCACAGGAGCCCTAATTGGCAATGAAGCATCACCCTACAGGAAAGTCCCAGGAGACCTTGATTCTCCCCCTCCTCCCTTTCCTCCTCCTCCTCCTTCTAGCCCTCTGCCTCCTCCCCCTCCTGCTCTGGGCTTCTTTGCCAGGGCTTTGTTTCTTTTTGTAATTTGTGCCTCTTTTCTGAGCCCTGTAAAACACAGCTAGATGGAAAAAAGTCGTGAGTCAAATGTCCCTCCCTGAGGCTCAACTCAGCAAGGGTTTTCCAGTCCTTTGAGATATTTGAACTCCTGCATAACTAAGGGAATATTAACTTATCAATTTAGGGCAGAGGCCCAGACTACCCATCCCTAGGTCCTCACCCATGTTAAGAACCACAGGGTAAGACACTAGGACTCTCTCTACCACCTCTTGACCATTTAAAAAAAATGGTAACAATGTGTTATGGACTGAATGTTTGTGCCTTGCATCCCCCAAATTCTTATGGTGAAGCCATAATCCCCAGTGAATGGTATTGGAAGATGAGACTTTGGGAGGCAGTTAGGCCATGGGAGTGGAGCTGTTCTGAAAGTGCTTAGTGCCTGTATCAGAAGAGATTCAAGAGAGATGATCTCTCTCTCTGCTGTGTGAGGACACCCTGAGAAGGCAGCCATCTGCAAACGAGGAAGAAGGCCCTCACTAGACATCAAATTAGCTAGTACCTTGACCTTAGACTTCCAAGTCTCCAGAACGGTGAGAAATGAGTGTTTGTTGTATAAACTACCTAGTCTACAGTAATTTGTTACAGCAGCCTAAACTGACTAAGCCTCAGTGCTGGTTGGAGGCAGCCAACTGGATGAATGAGAAACCGTTAAGCCCTTAAAAATAAAAGCTGATAAGCAATGCAAGTAACATTATAAAATATACAGAAATGTTCCAATGAATAAAATTTAGTGAACACCCTTCATGATACTGAATGCTGCACAGAAATCGCATTAATCAAAAACAAGATAAACTGTAAGCACTGTACTTTTTCTTTGGGTACAGAATCATAGAAATATTGCCAAATGTAAATGCTTTTAATAAACATGTCACAAACTACTACATAACTATTTAAATAGAAGGAAATACATTTTTGGGAAATTGTAAACATCTCAAAGTTATGGCCTTGCATTTTGTCTTAATTTCTGCTAAAATAGGGCTTTGTTATTTCAGATACCCCCATGCTGTTCAGTCATTCCTTCTTCAACAAAAAGTTGGTGACTAAATCTGGATGCTTAACCAACCTTAACTAATATTTATAATGATAGGAGCCATTTTATTCGCAATAAATCGGCTTCTGATTTCTGCACCATATGCTCCCACACAGACAAAGGTGGATGGGCAGGAAGAAAACGGAAGTGCTGCAGGGTGATATTCTCCATGGACAACCTAAAATGAAGACACAAAATCTGCATTAAGGGGTGATGATAGCGGGTGAGGGCGATATGGAAGAAATCCATCAGGAAGTTGTCTAACACATGCAGCAGAGGGAACTTAAAAAGAACAAAACATAAAAAGAAAATAATGTGACATCCACATGTACAGTCACCTCCCACAGCAGGGAATATGTGAAGTGGCTTTTATTTTGAAGACTTCACTGCTATGGAAAGGGCAAGATGACTGCAGGTACGAAACTGGGTTTGGTGTTGCCTTTGGGAAGTGGAGAAGCTCCCTAAATGTTACCCAGGTGGTTAAGAGGAAGGGCAACCTGAGTGCCATCATTGTTTATTTGCTAAGTAATGGTTCCTCTTTTAGAAGGTTGCTTTTTGTTGTTTTTTTTTAAGTGTCCAAACATTGAAAATAGTGAGGAGTTAACACATTAACTAAGGTGGGATTAAATAAGGTGGGATAGGAAGAATGGAAGTTTTCTGTTTCATCCTTTCTCCCAAACAACAACAAAGGATTATAACCCAACCACTGCCTCTGAGGGATTTACAAGACAGTGGATCAGAGGGGAGAGGAGGTAGAGGAAGAAGAGAGAGAAAGAAGCCCCAGAGAGCTCATTGGATTCTCTTATTTCCACACTCCTCCTAAAGGCTCCCTAGCTCAGTCTGTACATTATAACCTAAATGTGTGTGTGTGTGTGTGTATGTATATGTGTGTGTGTGTGTGTGTGTGTGTGTGTATAGATTAGTCTCTAGCTTAATTATATTTGGCAGCAGAGGTAGAGATTACTATATGCAATTTTGATGCTTAGACAGAAGTTTTCATTACATTTGAAAATACAATGTGTACCTCAATAAAAAAAAAAAGAAGAAAAGCAATGAATAAAAGCAAAGCAAAGAAAATACAGTGTGTAGGAGTAGATGAAAAATATACTCTAAAATCCACCATCTTCTTTTAGAAGCTATTGTAGAGTGGTATAGTGTTTGTTTTGCTTCTTTAGATAAGTGTGGACATTGAACACTGAGGGATACTATAAGATAGCTTAATATGTAAAAGTTGTGCACAAAGTACAGATTAATCAGCCAACTGGAATTCTGCCCATACCCTAACATGTCTGCAAGCCCCTAATTTCTCATACTCAACAGTTATAATCTTAAAGGACCACATTGCTGTATGCTACTCATTGCTGAATGAGTGGTGTACAATATCTTTTTAAATGTGGCATAATAAACTCTTGTGTATTTTAGGAATTAAAATAAAGTTATAAAATTGAAGGGCAATAAATGTCAAAGTGCCAACATTCCTCCAAACAGCTTTTAAGAAATATAATTAGGTGAGAAGAATATCTCACTTTCAAAATTGTTAATGCTATTATTGGGAAAATAGGGAGAAGTGCACCCATCTTTAAGTTGTATGAGTTAGTCAAGCCTGCATCTTGCCTACTCCAGACATCAATGAGCTATTTCAGTTTGTCATCACTGTTGTTTTAACCGATGAGAGGGCATTTTAAAACTCTATGGCATTTCCTCAAAAGTTTAATTCTCTCCTAGGTATCCTACAGATATGCCTTTAGTCCTGGAGATTGACTACTTTATTTCAGAGCCCAGACCAAAAAGTGGTTGGTGGTTGTGCTGTTGAAGAATCTAGACAAGAAAATAGCCCACTTGGTAGTCAGCATAGTAAAGAATCAGAGAATCATCAAATTTTGGACCTGAAAAAAGTCTTAGAATCTAATTCCATGCACTCATGTTACATATGAAGAAATAACAGACCTACACAGACAGTTCACACTGAGGGCCTCCTGCTTCCCAGTCTAATCTTCATGATATCACCACAGAAACCTAGATTAAGAATCTCTGCAGTCATTTTTTACGAACAGAAAGAGTGAAGAGAAAATGACACTCACAGCTTTCCTTTCCACAGGGCTGTAGAGGCAAACAGTCCATGCACCAACCTGTTTATTCAACCTCCCCATGCTCACCATTTTGTACACTGTGGTGGGGTGGGGGTGGTAGACAGGTGAGGTTGCAAGTTTTAAAACATACATGTCAGTCACAGTTGGTGAGACTCAACTGGGATGGCAGTTGAGTCTAGTGCATGGCATCAAGATCTCAGCAGGTTTTAGTTTTTAATAACTCTTTTTTAGGGGCGCCTGGGTGGCTTAGTCGGTTAAGCGTCCAACTTTCACTTAGGTCATGATCTCGCGGTTCGTGGGTTCGAGCCCCACATTGGGCTCTGTGCTGACTGCCAGCTCAGAGCCTGGAGCCTGTTTCAGTCCGTGACTCCCTCTCTCTCTGACCCTCCCCTGCTCATGCTGTCTCTCTCTCTCCTAGAAATAAGAAAAAATTTAAAAAAAAAAAAAGAAGAAAAAAAACCATAATAACTCTTTTTTAAATAAAAATTTTAAATACATTTTAAAATAAATAATATCTTTCATATATTAAAAAATTCTCTTTCTTTGACAAACACAATCAGTTGAGAGAGAGGAAACTTAAGTTTAACGTAACTTTAGTTCAAAGAAACACACAGGAAACATGATTCTTCTCAGGAGAAAACCTGGATCCTATATAAATATTGTCTTTTGGGGGAGAGGGTCAAGGAATATGTTTCTTTTGAAAGGAAAAAGGTCTATTGAATTTTCATTGCCTTCACAGACTGAGATTTGTCATCATTCCCTTACTACAGTGAGGAAACAAAGTTATATGGAATTTAGATATTCATTCAGCACAAATGACTTTGATTTAACTTTGGACGCCCCTGTTCTTTAAAAGCCCTTTGAGTCACCCTATCACATGAGATTTTTTTCAACGCTTACCCTTACAATATTCTTCAACCTGTAGCCATCTTGCTGGTTCCTTTCTCCTTCTCTTCTCCCCTCTACCCTTCCAAATCACTTTCTACCATGTCCCCACAATTTCATCCCCTTCTCCCTCTGTTGTATAGAGCAGTTCTGGTCTTAACCTTTCCAACTTCTCAACTCTTCTTCAGGCCTGTTATTGCATATCCAAAACCAGTCAAGGTGCTCATCCAAATCTGAGGCTACTTCCTTTAAGCCTGTGGTCAACGTAAGAGTACATGAGAACCACCCACAAATCTGATTAACATTAAATTCAGATGCAGGCTCATCAGTTTGGGATTGGCCTAGAAACACTTATGTTAATAGTCATGATTTGATTCTGATAGAGAGATCTTGAACTCATTCTTTGGGAAACTCTGTAGTACAGTGAGATTTATCTTCTACTTGAGGCAGTTGGAGTCTAGATATCAGGGTTTTCTCTCCTTCTCATATAGAGAGAAAGAGACCCCACTATGATTGGAGTTAAACATCTCCCCATTGTTTTATCGCTCAGCCCATCCTATGGTATAAGCTAGAGATCACTCTCTTTAGAAGCTCAGTCAGTTGAAACTTGGGTAGACTCATTAGCAGGGGATAAGACTCATATTTCCTGTCCTAAGAGGATTTCTCTTGTCAGAAACATGTTTGTATTCACTTGAACGGGCTCAGTGACCCATGTAGCTAAGTCACATAGAGGACCAAGCCTACCCTGAGAGAGCCCAGAGGACTTTGCTTACCATCCATCCTCCAATGGTGTTTAACAGAAGACAGTCTTAAAAGACCAGGAAGGAAGACCATTTGGGATTAGCAGAGTTCCACACTATTTTGTATTTTTAATATCCAGCGTAGTTTGTGATTTAAGTGGCATTATTGAATAAGAGTAGCTTTGTTTTCAACTCCATTTACAGTATAGCTGTGTCTCTTTCGAAAGATCATTCAAATACAAGAATCAGAAAGTGATCCAAGGGTCATTATAAAGTATTTACATTATCCATGCTATGAATTAATAAATTATATAAGGCATTTTAAATAGTTTGTTTTATTGAGATGAGCACTGGGTGTTATATGGAAACCAACTTGACAATAAACTATGAAAGAAAAAAATAAAATAAAAATAAAAAATAAAACAAAAGAAAATATTTTGTTTTACAAAACTGTGGTGCCCACTCCTCAGAAAGATATTAACCCTACTGTGTAAAGAAAGATATATATCTATATTATTCTTTCTAATGAGTTTATCTTTTTTCATGCTTCTGTCATCTTTTTACCTTTATTCTTAGCTCTTTGAATAGAAGAGCTAAATTTTCTACTTTATTGTTGTTGCTGTTGTTGCCTTGAAACATTTTACTCAATGATTTCAGCCCATAGTAGGTGCTCAGGAAAATGCTTATGTCCTACCCAGGGCACTGCATACACTCCCCTCTTCCATTAGCAGTGTTTGAATCTAGTTAAGTGTTTTAACCACCCTGTGTTCCTGAGAATATTCCCTGTAAAGTAAGATAAAAATAATAGCCACTGCCAAGAATCTCTACTCTTTTAGGACCCCTCTGGAGTCTAGAACTGCGTCTCTGAAGGACTTCTCTCATCCACTGGTAGACTTCTACAAAACATTGAATTCTGCATTTTATTTTTGATAGTGCATCGCTCATGGCCCCTTTGCTTTCAGAATCAAGGCTACGCTCCCAAGCACAGCGTTGAAAAGCCAGCAGCCCTTCTAGACTGGCTCCTGCTCAGATGAAAGGCTTCATCCCTGCCCCGACCCCTTCCATGTGCTGCTCCGACTCCACCAAACACTGGCTGCTCGCTGGCCCTGCTGGTCTCTCACTGGCACAGCTCTGCACACAGCCTTCTTCATCTGCCCGCCATGTTTTTCTCTGTCATCTTCTATTTCAAGGCTGAGCTCAAAGATCACCTTATCATTCAAACTGTCCCTTACAGTCCCACTCCCAGATAATTTAGTTGAGCCCCACCTTTTGTTCCCTGGGTCTTTGCACATTGTGCAAATAGCATTGAATTCTGTACGTGTCTGTTATTCTCACCACCCTCTCTGCCCAGGCCCCAAGCCTTTCGGGGTTAGAAACTGTAACCCACAGATGAATGAATGAGTGAATGCTTTGCCTGTCTTAACTGCCTGGTTTGTCTCAGCCATCAGTAACAAGCACAGAGCTCAATTATTTCCTAAAAAGCAGTAATCTTTTTTTGTATTCATTCCCTGGTGAAAGTGGTTTCCTCTACTTGCTCCTGTCTCCAAATCTCTTATCACCTGGATTCCTGTTATTTTACTCTTGCTTTAATATATCCCAGTTTGACAAGATTTCTTTGCTTATATTACTAGCTACTTTAAATCCTTCACAGATTTCATTAAGTGATAACTATAATACAGTATCCTCTGAGCATTATCTGAGGTAAATAAAATATTTTTCCTTCAAGGGCAGCCTCCTTACCTGCCCCCCATTTCTCTTTCTCACTTACTGTATCCCGGGTGGAGCCGACGTCAGTTCTTCCTCTGTCCATCCAGTTCCCTAATGGTTTTGAATCATTATTCTTTATTAATTTGTTTTGCTTCAGCATACATAATTGACTACAATTACTTGACAGTTTCATTTTGGATAATGTAGATTTACAAATTCAAAACTTTGCCGTGCACTTTACTTTTGCTGATATCATTATGTATGCTTCAATAGCAGGGATTATTGTGGTGTTTTATGCAAACAATATGGAAGAGTTAAGTAGCAAGAATGAAAAGAGACTCAACCAAAAGAGATCATCATAAACGTGTCTGAGGATAGAAGTGCATTTCCTAAAATTATTAATATAGTAACAAGTATATTCAACTCTTGCATTAAATAATTGGGTATAGAATCTCATTCCTAAGAAAGCTTACTGAAATGATGGTTCCTTGATGTATGGAATGGGTTGTTTACCTGATGAAGCAGCATACAAATATCTCAGGAATAACCAGCTTTACAAATGACAGCAAACTCCTTAGGGCAAAGACTTTATACGTTTGGCACAATTACACTTATTGTACACCAGTGCTGTATAAATATTTAATAACTGTTCCCCCACACCTATTCCTGGCAGGTCCAGCCTTCCTGACTTGTCATGTCCATAATCAAATATGTATTTCCACATTAATCATTTGAGGTGTGGTGCCACGTTTAGGCTGGTTTCTCTGGGATGTTGCCAGCTTCTCTAGGGTTGAGGTGTGCTCTGGGTGACTGGGATATATATATAGATAGATAATTAGCCATGAATATCAAACAATACTTTCTTTTTTCTCCTTGCTTTTAAAACTCTCTTCATCTTTAGAGATAGATGACTTACAGAGTGAGCTGTATTTTCTCCTGAAGGTAAAGCAGTCACTTTTTTCTGAGTTTGCACTGAGACCCTGGCTTCATCATCAAGGCTCTATAACTGTAACTCTAACTTCACTTTGGGCAGCTCACTTGGGCTCTCAGGAGGTCAGCTTGCTCATTTGAAAGAGATCCTCTTGGGCTGTTCACAAATGTTATTTCTGGCCCCCAAGTTCTAGTGTATTGCCTATTTCCAGATGTAATGTTTGTGCTTGTTGACTCAGAAGAAAAAAAATTAGTTCTCTTGTAAGTCTGCCTTTTGAGAGAATTCAAAAAAGGTTCTATTAAATACTGGATCTGTTATCTGATTTTCTTTTTTTAAGAGAAATTTACTCAATATTAATTATATATAAGCAGGGGGTCAGTGAGGCAATAAATTTGAGTGTCAAAACACATACATGTAGAATAACCTGGCTGTTTAATTATATGGATTTTCAAAGAACAACAAAATTTCAAATGATCAGAAAGAACAAAATCTACTGATTCTGAGAGACGAAAGTCTACTAATTGTGTGATTGTGTGAACTCCTCTCTTGTTTCCTTTATCAGTAAAGTGGGAATCTTATCTTTCTGTTTACCAAAGAACAAGAAAGAAGGTAAAGACATCAAGGTCCATTGCAGTTACAGGAGTTTCCACTGGAAATTTTCTGTATAAAGATGCCGTAGAGGCTGGTGCTTCCAGTGTCCTGACCGTGGGAGAGCCTTCATGTGTGTCGGCTTGCACTTTCCCTTTCAGTTGCTCTCTTGACATTTGCCCCCATTTCCTTGGGTCCAGAACCACCATCTTTGCTCATGCAAAATGTCGTTTGTAGTTGCTGCAGCAACCCTAATCAGCCCTCAGAACGATTTAATCTGTTCTTTGTTTCCATTAACCACTTCTTCCCAAGACCCAAGTTTATCTGCCAAAAGGGTAGTAGGCAAGGCTCTGTAAAAATGCTGTGCAAACCCTTTTAGTGTTTCTCACCCTGTCTTCCTCTCCTTTCTGGGAATTCCCAGCCTGCAGTAGTTACGTTTGTACACACACAGGTTTCCATGGGCAACTCAGGTAAACTGGAAATTTCTGTGGCCTAAGTCAAGATCAGGATCATTTCTACCTGTAATCACTTACTTTTGTGAAGTTTAAACAAATGGTTCAGGGAAGTGAACCCCAGGTAGCAGGAGCACAGAAAGCTCTGGTTAAACTAAATCATCACCATTATGTAAACCTCAACACCTAACAATAACTTTCATGCTTCCCATTACAATGACTTATGCCAATTTTAGTCTCATGTTTAAATTACTAATATTAGATGTTAGTGCATGAATACAACCAGCATTGGCACTGTTTTTAAGAGCAGTATGTCATATTTATCTTTCTGGATGCTTTTAAAAATGCATACTTCCTCCATGGTGTCCCCAAATACTAATTTTGACTTTTCCATCATTGACTAGAATCACCTTGCCTAATTTGATTTTTGTTTCTATGTTAGTAGATCTTGTAATATTTATTGTTATGATTATTTTTCCATATTGATTCTTCCCCTCAATGGCTGTTATTCATCGAAAAATCACACACAGGATTATTCATTCATTCATTTATTCACTCATTCATTTTGTAAATACTATTGAGTACCTACTTCCTGCCAGGAAGTGGACTATTACTTGTTCATAAGTCTTGGTCTTCTATTATTACAGAGCTATCTATTCTTCCCTTCAATTCTATCAATATTTGCTTCATATTTTTAGGAGCTCTGATGTTTGGTACATATATTATTATTTTATCTTCTTGCTGAATTAAGGTTTTTAATATTATATGATGTCCTTCTTTGTCTGTTGTAACAGTTTTTGACTTAAAATTTATTTTGTTTACTATTAGTATACCACCCCTACTCTCTTTTAGTTACTATTTGAATTGAATATCGTTTTCCATCTTTTCACTTTCAACCTATTTGTGTCCTTAGATCCTCAGATCCAAAGTCTCTTGTAGACAGCAGAGAGTTGGATCCTGTTTTTTTAAAAAAATGTTTACTTGTTTATTTTGAAGGAGAAAGAGTGAGGGAGAGCAGGGCAGGGGCAGAGTAAGAGGGAGAGAGAGAATCCCAAGCAGGTTCCACACTGTCAGCACAGGGCCCAACATGGGTTTCCATCCCACAAACCGGGAGACCATGACCTGAACCCAAATCAGGAGTGGGGCACATAACCAACTGAACTACCCGGACACCCCAGATCCTGTTTTTTCTTTTTTTAATCCATTATGTCAGTCTACATCTCTTGATTGAAAAGATCAATCCATTTACTGCAATTACGGATAGCGGAGGGCTTACTATTGCCTGTTACTTTGATTTTTTTTTTCTGTAAGTCTTATGGCTTTTGTCCTCATTTCCTTCCTTGCTGCCTTCCTTTGTGTTTAGCTGTTCTTTTTTTTTTTTTTTTTTTTTTGCTATGGCCTGTTTTGATTTCCTTCTCATTTCCTTTTATGTATATTCTATAGATACTTTCTTTGTGGTTACCATGGCGATTATATAAACTATCCTAAAGTTATAGCTATCTATTTGAAACTGGTGACAACTTCACTTACAGACAAAAACTCCACTTATTTACATCTCTGCCCATTCCTCAGCTTAAATTGTTGATGCCACAGATTATATCTTTATATATTGTGTACCCATTAACATAGATTTATGGTTATTTTTTATTCATTAGTCTTTAAATCCATAAAAGAAAAAACAGTGGAGTTACAAACCAAAATTATAATAATTCACATTTTTATATTTGTCCATATATGAATCTTTGCCAGAGGACATATATATTCATATTGTTTCAAGTTACTATTGAGTGTCCTTTGGTTTCAACTTGAAAGACTCCCATTAATATTTCTCATAGGCCAGGTCTGGTGTCAACTCCTTCGACTTGTATTTATCTGGGAATATCTTCATTTCTCTCATTTTTGAAGAGTGGTTTTGTCAGATATAGTATTCTCAGTTGACAGTTTTTCCTTCTAGTACTTTAAATACATCATCCCATTGCCTTCTAACCTGCACAATTTCTGTTGAGAAACCCACTAAAAATCTTATTGAAGCTCCCTAGTCATGATGAGTCACTTTTCTCTTGCTGCTTTTAAGATTCTCTCTTTGTCTTTGACTTTCTACAGTTTGATTATAATGTGTCTCGGTGTGGGTCTGTTTGTTTATTCTACTTAGAGTTTGTTAAGATTCTTTTATGTGTATATCCATGGCTCTCCTTAAAGTTGGGACAGTTTTACTATTTTTTCTTCAAATAAATTCTCTGCCCCTTTCTCCCTCTCTTCTCCTTCTTGGACTCTCACGATGCATATATTGCTGTGTTTGGTGAGATCTCAAAAGTCCCTTCACTTTTCGTCATCCTTATTTCTTTTTCTTCTTTAGACTCAACAACTTCAAATGAATCATCTTAAAGTTTTATGATTCTTTTTTTCTGCCTATTTAAATTTGTTCTTGAACCCCTCTAGTAAATTGTTCTACTCATTTATTGTTTTCTTCAGCTTTATAACTTTAGTTTGGTTCTTTTTTTTATGTTTATTTTTTTATTTTTGAGAGAGAGAGAGCACAAGCAGTGGAGGAGCAGAGAGAGAGGGAGACACAGAATCCAAAGCAGGCTCCAGGCTCTGAGCTGTCAGCACAGTGCTCATTGTGGGGCTGGAACCCACAAACCATGAGATCATGATCTGAGCCAAAGTCAGGTACTCAACTGAATGAGCCACTGAGGTATCTCTAGTTTGGTTCTTTTTAATAATTTTGATCTGTTTGTTGGTGGTCTCATTTTATTCATGAATTATTTTCCTGAATTTGTTTAGTTGTCTGTGTTTGCCTTTACCTTACTGAGCATACTTAAGAAAATTGTTTTAAAGTCTGTTATGCCCAAGGCCTGTGTTTCTTTAGGATTAGTTTCTGGAGATTTATTTTGTTCCTTTGAATGGGTCATATTTACCTCTTTCTTTGTATATCTTGTGATCTTTTGTTGAAAATAAGGCATTGGAAAAACCTATTTTCTCATCCAGTCCTAGTAAACTGGCTCTGTGCAGAGGAAGATCACTGATTAGCCTGCCATGAAGATTCAAGGCCTTCTCAGCCATCTTCTGGAATATATGTTTTCCCTGGGCCTGTGCATATGCTTTTTCTTCTCCAACTCACTTGTATACCCAGCTACTTTTAAATCTATTAATTTTCCCTCGAGTTTTACCCCTGCTATTTGTCAGGATTTTAGATATTCTACTGTATTCCTCTACCTGTAATCCCTGGCCCAGGGGTCTTCAGCCCCTGAAGGTCTGATGTCCAAAACATGCCACCATTCCCATCAGTGTTCTGAGTAGGCCAGACAGAAACCACTCCCTCCAACAAGCCAGAATGTTGCAAGCAAGTTCCACTCTTTCCTTCTGTCCTGGGGGAGGGACCAGGAATTGGGTGGCATTCTCCTGACCATGTCAGGCTGCACTGGGGAGGGTAAGGGCAGGCAAAAATGCCTCATCCTATTGCTTTGAGTGTGACCTTTTCTTGGCTAGACATTCACTTGGTTGTACAGCTTCTGAACTCACTTCCAGAGTTCCCACAAAGCTACTTGTTCCATATATTGTTGTTCATTTGGTATTTCCGTGGGAGAACAAGGGCCGGGAGCTTCTTAGTCTGTCATTGTGCTGACATCACCCTTGCTCATAAGTAACTCATAATCTAGACACAGAACAAGAATGACATAAATTTTTGTGGTTTAGAAAAAATAACTCTTGAGATTACACATCCTTGTATAAAAAAAATAAACTTCAGGACCAGAGAAACCATTAGAAACCTGTGTACTGGACTTGGTGAGAAATGGCAAGAGCCTGAGCTAAAGCAGAGGTGTACACTGAAGATCTATTTAGGAGTTATAGTTCAGTAGCCTCCTGGATGCACAGACCAGAGATGTAATGATGGAGGAGACATGGAGTCAAGAAATAGACTAGTAGATTCCAGTAACTCTGTGATTTTAGTCAAGTTTCTTGGCCATTCTGAATTTCATTTCCTCATCTATAAAATAGGGTGGTTCTGAAGGTTGAAACAGATACCACATATCAGTGCCTAGTATATATATAGTAGGCCACTAATAAGAGTTTCTTTTTATTTCATCCCCCTATCTTTAACCAGTATTACTAGATTATGCCATTTAGTGGATGGTGATACTATTAACTGAATAGGAAAAGTATAAGCCAATCTTTTAAATCCCTGTGTTCGTTGGTTTGACTGTTTGTTTTTAACTCCTACTCTTCAGTGATAGTATACATTAGGCAGGTTCTATATAAAGAAGAGTTTGCATTTATATTTTCTTACCCAGGCAAGCTGTCCTAAATTTCCTAAAATTATTATCTGATTCCCAGAATGTTTTCCAAAAATGAAGCAGGAAGCAAGGTCACTTTTAGCACCCTGGTTGATCCCAGGTTATTCTGTAAATTTGGAGCTAAGTGGTAAAAATAATTTGTCTCCTGGCTCTTGAACCAAGGCTTTATTACTGTCACCAAATCTGAGGCTTTTAAAGAGTCCTGTGAGAATTTTCTCCAAATGATTCTAATTTGACAGATTAACAGCCATGTAAATATATTGTGTGCATTCATGATGACAGTTTGAATGTTATGTTTAGAGATTATGAAAGGAAAATAGAAAAAGGAATTTCAACTTGCCTTCTCTTCCCCTTAAAGTGCTGACCTTTCTATAAAATTATGTTTCTGTAAGATTCAAATTGCTATCAATACTAGAAAATATAAGTTCTCCTGCAACTACTATTTCATGCGGAATATATATCTAGCTTTACAAATCCTAATGCAGTGGCTTGTAATGGATGAGAAAGAACAATTTTAAAACCTTTTCTTGAGATATTTTAGAAAAATCAGGATGATGTGTTTACCCCTTGATACCCCTTGATTCAACTAAAGAAATCAACTAGCTGTAGTTAATGTAAGTGCATCAGATTTTAGAAGATGATAATTATATATCCAGACATTCCATTCTGATAGGGAAAATGCTATTGGCTTATAAAACATGAAAGCTGAGAAGCTGGGAAAATGCCAGCATCTAGCTGGAGAGTGATAAAGGCAACTGGACCCCTGTGCTGTTTCTTGCAAGTCACACCCCAACTTCCCACACAACCAAGAAATGGACTTTTCCAGAGTCCTGAATTTGATTAATCATGTTGTATTTTTTTTAAGTTTTTTAATTTATTTTGAGAGAAAGAGCACAAGCAGGGGAAGGGCATAGAGAGAGAGAGAGAGGGAGAGAGAGAATCCCAAGCAGGTCCCACACCATCAGCACAGAGCCTGACGACTTAGGGCTTGAACCCACAAACTACGAGATCATGACTCAAGTCAAAGTCAGATGCTTAACCGACTGAGCCATCCAAGTGCCCCAAATCATACTGTATGTTTTGAATTATTTTTAAGAAAACAAAGGGTATGAAATATTAAGTAATAATATCTAATTCTTTTCTCCTCATCCTACTGCTGTGGTACATTGCTGGATCTTCTCTCTTATCTAGTGAAGTAGCCACATTTGTTGGCAAAATGTTACCTTCCACAGAAAAAGTAAGAATCAAATTTTTTTTATATTGAAGATGATGAAACACTGGAAGACTTCTTATTATAATTCATTGTTACACATGTAGAGATGTATTTTTGTTTAGCAAAGTCCTGGTAGTTGGAAAGACACAATTATTCAGTGAGTATGTCTTTGTCTATTTTGACATGTGACACTGTGTTATTCAGAGACTTTTATTCAAGGACATTGTAAGGCTGAATTTCTCAGAGATGACACATGGACATGCACAGACACAGATAATAGTTTTGTCTCATAAAGCCTTATCTCTTGAAAGACCTGGCTCAGATGATAAGATTGCTTCATGGAGCCCTGATGTAATTGAGGCAGGTGCCCAACAAGGTATCTGCTGGCATCCCAGACTCATTTCTGGGTCCCAGACTCATATACACTCCAGGTATACTGAACTCCAGGCAATAACTGAAACCTGTGCACCACTTTCTTTCTTTTCTTTCCACCCGCACCTCCTACGCCACCATCCATGCACTTTCCCTCACCTCCATGCTGTCCCCACTGGCTAACATACACTTCATCCCCTCCTGCTCCATCAATGCTCTGATTGTCCTATAATTTTCAGCCTCCTTCAGAACTTGATAAGCATTAAGCCCTTCTGGAAAGCTGCCTTTACATTCATGCTGAGTTGGGTCCCTTTCTAAGTATGCCTTAGAACCCTCTGCAAACCTTGGTTATGATGTTCTAGTCACTTGTTTTCTCCCCCATAGGATAGTGAACTCCTTGAGGATAAAAATTTGTGTTTTTTCAAATTAAAAATACCTACAGTACTACCTGGCACCTAAGCAGGACTCAATAAATGGGTGTGTTTTTAAATATAATTTATTGTCAGGTTGGCTAACATACAGTATGTAAAGTGTGCTCTTGGGTTTTGGGGTAGATCCCCATTGAATTCATTGAATAAATGTGTGTTAAGTTAGTAAGTGGACAAATGGGTGAATGATTCTATCCTGATATGTAAATGGAATATTGTCATGTGTACACCAGAATCATAGCTAACTCTTCCCAAGTCACTTCCACATGCCAGGCATGGTACTGGGCTTTTTCAAAGAATTTGCTTATCTAACCCTATTAATGACTCTATGATGGAGATATCTTTATTTTCCCCATCCTGTAGATGAGAAATTGAGGCACAGAGAGTGCAAATAACAAGATCATACCATGCAGACAGATTTCAATCAGGGATTTGATGAGCCCTTACACTCAGTCTATACTTGAAGTTGTATGGCTACTAAGCCTATGCTAAAGGAAGAGCCATAGAACTTGCTTTTGCTATATTATTTGTACTACTAAAAAAAGAAAAACAAATCACCTACAACCCTTAAAACAAATATTTGTGTTATCTGTAAATATTTTCTTTTACTTTCTTTTTAATTAAAAGAATTTTAAGTCCTATATATACATAATTTTTATCTTAACATATATTATATTCATATTTATGTTACTACCTTGTCCTCATAACCATACTAGTTAATGTGTGATGGTCGTGTTCCAGGTGAGTTGATATGCTTAGCCAATTACCTACTCTTAGACATTTGTTTCTCTCTAACAATACTATGGTGAAAGTATTGTTTATTGGGGATCTCTTTTGATGTTTCCTTAGCTTTTCAGAAAGGGAATTTCAGCATGAAGGACACACCAATTACTTAACAGGGAAATAATCAAGGGGCCCAGGCATTCAGCACTATGTCTGTGGTTTCTGGAGGCGCTAGACTGGAGAAAAGACTAGCTGTGATAGAGTCCTTGGGCTAACCCTTATTAACTGGGCAACCTTCCCTGTGGGGAAATGTCCCAAATCCAACAGCTCAGACAGAGGACAGTCTGAGGAAGAACTCATAGTCCACACCTCTTTAGAATACAGAATGGAATCTGGTGAAAGTTGGCATCTGTCATGGCTACAAATACAAGTTGGGAAAATTGTCAAGACAGGGCCATGTACATCATGTGAGGTCTGTGGAAGAGAGGAAGTAGCCCTGGACTAAAAAGTTGCCTGAATTATTTAATGCTCCTTGGGGGAACTTAATGTTGAAAGTCTCAGGAATTTAAAAAGCAAACAAAAAATGCCAGCTAGCATAACTGATGTCTGCTTCTTGGCAGAGGTGACTCCAGAGCTGTTGTAGACCTAGACTTCTTGAGACATTTCAGAGAGGACACTGTCATTTATGTGATGATAAGGATCACTTCTATTTTTGTAGTTTATGTGCAGGCATTTAGCATAACACTTGGTACATACTAGATGCTGAATAAATATTTGTCAAACTAAGGCATAGGTAGGGTAGAGAGCATGTGTACATAGGCATCAGAAAGATTTGGATTTGAAACTTATATCTATTGCTTACTGACTGGCCTTGGACAAATGATTTCACCTCTCAGAGCTTCAGTTTCCTCATGGAAAATGAGGACAGTCAGGTGGCTTAGTCAGTTTAGCATCTGACTTTGGCTCAGGTCATGTTCTCATGGCCCATGGGTTCTAGCCCCATGTCGGACTCTGAGCTGACAGTTTGGAGCCTGGAGCCTTCTTCAGATTCTATGTCTCCCTCTCTCTCTCTGTCCCTCCCCATTTGTTATCTCTCTCTCAAAAATAAATAAATAAACATTAATTTTTTTTAAGGAGGGCAGTCTGATTGACCTTGCCTAGTGATTTATACATTGTTTGGCTATGTAATGATTTGTAGGAGATAACCACATAGGGAAAATCCAAACATTGCTTATGGCAAAACAATGTCTTAGGTAAGAGAAATTAAATAGGTAAGAAATAAATAGGGAGAGAAATGTGCAGGAATATAACTTAATGCAAAAGTAAGAGAGCTGCAGGAAAAATAGGAATAAGGTGTGGCAGGAACTCACCAGAAATATAATTGAAAGTGAAAGAACCAGCATTTCTAATTCTTACAAAATGAACTAGTTATTTCCCACCTGATGACATGTTAGAGCCTTCTATGGATAATCTCATTTTTTTCATTTGGCTTCTTATTTACCTCTAAATATGTTACACCTCATATAAAAGATTTTATAACCTAGGGATTCTGAAGTATTGTCCTCAGTAGATCCTGCCGCTGTTTAGGACATTGTGAAATTTATTTTGAAATTCTCATTTGGTCTGCAAAGTGCTTCCTAGAAATCTCTTTAGGAAATTAATTTGGCATAAAATAGAAATTACAATTTGATAGGAATTTTAGAATTCAAATTCATACCTTGTTTTATTAGTATAAAAATGGAGTTGTGTACTCCATGTAGGCACGTGTAGTCTGTGTGTGCGTGTGTGCGTGTGTGCATGTGTGTGTGTGTGTGTGTGTGTGTGTGTGTGTGTACTTTGGTAAAATGGTGTTACTTGGTGCTAAGACTGGGTGAGGACTCTGAGAACGCAAAAACTGGAGGACAGCCATAACAACACCACTCTGAGCTCTTCCCATGGTGATCTTCTCAAAAGCTTCTGCTCCCTCTCCTGATGTTTCATGCTCAAGGATCGCTGGCAATAATGAGCCTCCCATAGAACATTTTTTTTCCTGATTTTTCAGGCATTCTGCCATCCTTTCAACAGCACGTCCAGGAGCACCTGGGTGGCTCAGTCGATTGAGTGTCCGACGTTGGCTCAGGTCACGATCTCACGGTTTGCTGAGTTCCAGACCCGCATCGAGCTTGCTGCTGTCACCCTGTCAACACAGAGCCCACTTTGGATCCTCTGTTCTCCTCTCTCTGCCCCTCCCCTGCTTGCACTCTCCTTCCACAAATAAATAAATATCAAAATAAATAAACAGCACCTCCAATCTTACAAAGTGAACACCGATTAAGAAAATAACCTGCTAACTTCTTTGTAGATTCTAAGCTATTCATCGTCTGGTCAGGATGCCAACTCTCCTGGTTCTCCCAAGAATGGATGTAGCTTTCCCTTTAACTGATAACCTATGTTTCCTTTGATTCATTTGTGGTTTATATAGCTTAAGGGCTTTTTCCCTTTAATTTAAAAAATAAGAATAAAGCACTTCACCCAAAAGAAGAATAAAAAATACTATGACACCTATCCACCCACTCTCAAAACAGATGCTAATAGTGTAAGAAATTAAAACTTTCATATATAGATTTTCCTTGACTTATGATGCAGTTAAATCTCAATAAACCTGTCATAAGTTGAAAATATCATAAGTCAAACATGCATTTGATACACCAAACCTACTGAACAGCAAGGCTTTGCCTAGCCCACCTTAAATGGGCTTAGAATATTGGCATCAGCTGTGGCTGAGCAAAATCATCTGTTACAAAGCCTATTTTATAAGAGTGCTGAATATCTCATAAAATTGATTGAATACTGTACTGAAAGTGATAAACAGAAATGGTTGTAATTAAATTTTTTAAATATTTATTTTTGAGAGAGAGTGTGTGAGCAGAGAAGAGGCAGAAAGAAAAGGGGACACAGAATCTGAAGTAGGCTTCAGGCTCTGAGCTGTCAGCACAGAGCCCGATGTGGGGCTCAAACTTACAAACCCTGAGATCATGACCTGTGCTGAAGTCAGACACTTAACTGACTGAGCCACCCAGGCACCCCAGGAACAATTATAATCATACCGGTTGTTCACCCTCATGAGTATGTGGCTGACTGCAGCTATGGCTGCTGTCCAGCGTTGCCTGAGAGTATTGTGCTGCATATCACTCAGGAAAAACGATCCAAATTCAAATTTTAATACGTGGTTCTACTGATTGCATATCACTTTAGCATCATCATAAAGTAGAAAAATTCTTAAGTCAAACCACTGTCAGTTGGGTACCATCTGTGTGGTGGGACCTCCCTCTCCACCCTTTTCCTATTCCTCCCTTCCAAAAGATAGTAATGGATTCCTGACCTTCGTGTACTTCATTCCTATGAGGCATCTTAATAGGTTTGCTACATATGTCTCTATCCACAAGAATATATCTTGTTGTAAGCCCTTATTTCCTGCTTCCACACTGGCCTTAGAGTTCAAGCTCCTAGCTTCCCAAGAACAGCTACTACTCCCTCCAATCCTTTCTCTTGGGCTCATCATAGTGTTACCTCCTGTGCACAAAGGTTTTCAGTTCCTGGGCATTTCAGGTCCCCTGTGGCTTCCCCTCTTTCCTACAAACTTAGGTATGCATGTTAAAAATTGTGTACTGTATTGTAGCCTGCCTATCTGGGTAATTTTAACAAGAATCTTTTCAGGTTATACTCTCTACAACACTGCAGAAACTAGACGTTCTCACTTTATTTTTATAAACCAGTCATTTTCCTGTCTTTGTGAATGTTCTGGTGGGACTACGCATAAGACCATGTTTGATATGCATGCGTGTTAGGACCCCTGTCTACAGTCGTGAGTCCCTCAGGCCTCAATTTGCCCAGTTATGTAAACTTTTTTAACTTTAAGATTCTGTAATCGTTTTTTTTTTAAAGTATTTTTTATTTATTTCTAAGAGAGAGAGACAGCATGAGCAGGGGAAGGTCAGAGAGAGAGGGAGTCACAGACTGAAACAGGCTCCAGGCTCCGAGCTGGCAGTCAGCACAGAGCCCGACGCGGGGCTCGAACCCACGAACCGCGAGATCATGACCTAAGCGAAAGTTGGACGCTTAACCGACTAAACCACCCAGGTGCCCCATAAGGTCCGTAATTGTTAAGAAGTGTAACAGGAGATGCCAAGTATTTAGGAGTCCAACAAAAGAGGTTTTATAAAAATATTAACTCAAAATTGGCATAATTTTGCATAAACATTTTTAGAGAAATTTTATTATAAACAACCTTCATTTCTTCTTATGTTGAGAATATTTCCCAAAATGACTCTAGATATTTTCTAAAAGAAGACACATAGAACCATAAAGTAACATTTTTTGTGTAATATGTGAATATGTTGCTTTTTTAGCAAATAGCCCTCAAAAGCTTGCATTCTTTTCCTTAATAATGGCTATTCTGTATTTCTTTCTTAACAAAGCTTCCTTTGCCCTTATCCACTCAGTCAAACCACTGCCAAGTTTTTAATTATAAAGAACTTACCTTACAGGCTACTTTGAGAGAGATGAATCCTGACCACTTACTGGAAGGATAAACTAGAAATCCTAGTTAAGTAAAGTTTCACCTGAAATGTTCTGTTCCGACAGGGTCATTTTTCCTTTTAGAAAATCTGGCACGGGACTCTGTCCCCTGGGCCAGGTTTCACCTATGTGCTCCATTGCCTCCAACGCTTTGCTATGATCTGCTTGTCGTTTGCTTAAAGCCCAGTAAACATAAGGAATACAGCAGGCTTTTAGCCAAGCTGAGAACTAACACTGAGTAATTTCCAATTCTTCCTGATTAAATGTGTCGTTGTGAAACTGGTGGAGGTAACATATTCCTGGAGCTCCCGCGCCTGGAACTGCACACGAGGGCACAGTCAGAATCGTCAATGTAAGTCTCCCCCCCACCCCCTGGAGTTGCATAATGTGTGATTTACGCATACCATGGGCAATGCCTCCTACGACTCCCTGTTGCTAACACTAAGGTTGGCCCTGAGTTTCAAACCATGACTGCGACTTCTTCCATTTTAAAAAATGTACCTGGATATTTATATTTCCCCAATATAAATTGCTTTGAAATGCATTTTATATCATTTGGGGGGATAAACATAAGCCTAGGAAAACTGATTATGGAAAATAAAGAGCCTGTTGAAAGAGATAACCATGGCAAGTGATTCTGGAAGTTTTAAGGAAACCTTGAGGTAGAAGTCTGTCAGTCCTGAGAGTGTGGGGGAAAGGGGAGCCTTCAAGGTCCTTTATCAAGCAGGAGATGGCTTCTTTTTTGAAGTCCAGGTAAAGAGACAAACTAACATCCAAACCAAAAAATAGGATGCCGGTTCTGCCTCAAAATGCCATCATATGATGTAGGGCAAGACCCAGGCCCTGTGGTCCATAGTCACAGCAGATGCCTTTCCAAATGTAGCAGATGTTAACTTTGTTTCCATTAGTACCATACAGAAGTCTGACACATACTTGCCTTCTTGATTTCCATGGACATACCAGTTTCACCTTATTAGCTTTCACAGGGTTTTAAGTAACCTGGTCCTCTGTTCCCTGGAAGACATTTTGTTTCCTTGGTATTAATGTCTTCAGTGCCATGAACATTCATTATGAATGTTTAATGCTGACACAAACTTTTTAATGCTGTTGATCTAGTTTAACTACCAGGGGTATCTAATGCTGATATTTTAACCTTCCCCCCATGTGATTGGCCTGTTTCTAGGTCCAACTATTCATTCATGTATTCATTCAACAAACATTAAGCATCTTTGATGGTCTAAGCCTCTACAAGGCTGGGACTTAAGTTGCAAAATAGGACAAGAAGAAAGTCCCTAGTAATAATCACAACATGTAAGCATTACTCCAGTAGAGGTCAAGAGAGTGTCATGGGACCATACAGGAGGCAGCTTTATTTTTTATGCTCCTAAAATAGAGTCTCAAACCTCCTGATCCTTAAATTTACTGTTAGCCAATAAACCATATTCTGACATAATTGTTTACTTGTTCCTGAATTATTGAATAATTTCATTCTTTTTAATATTCTAGTTAGTCACTGATATATACTCACTACTTCTCTTCCTCCATCTATTCAAAAAAATAATGGTACTTACATTTCCCTTCTCTGAAATGGATATCATAATGAAAATATCAAGAAGTCACCAATATTTGGCGGGGCGCCTGGGTGGCTCAGTCGGTTAAGCGTCCGACTTTGGCTCAGGTCATGATCTCATAGTTCATGGGTTCAAGCTCTACATCAGGCTCTGTACTGACAGCCAGCTCAGAGCCTGGAGCCTGCTTCAGATTCTGTGTCTCCCTCTCTCTCTGGCCCTCCCCCGCTCACACTGTCTCTCTCTCTCAGAAATAAATAAAACATTAAAAATTTTTTTAAAAATTCACCTATATTTGGAAACTACTATACAAAGAAAAGTTGCTCTTTCAGACATTGTACTTACTAGTAAAAACATAATTAAAAAATTACATAAAAATATAATAGTTGGGGGCACCTGGGTGGCTCAGTCAGTTAAGCATCAGACTTCGGTTCAGGTCATCATCTTGCAGTTCTTGAGTTCAAGCCTCATGTCGTGCTCTGTGCTGACAGCTCAGAGCCTGGAGCCTGTTTCAGATTCTGTGTCTCCCTCTCTCCCTGCTCCTCCCTTGCTCATGCTCTGTTTCTCTCTGTCTCCAAAAATAAATAGCAATTTTTAAAAAATTTATATATATATAAATTTGTATATATATATAATATATAATACATAATAAAAATAATATATATATAATAGTTGGGACACCTGGGTGGCTCAGTCAGTTAAGTATCTAATTCTTGATTTTGGTTCAGGTCATGATCCCATGTTCGTGAGTTTGAGCCCCTTGTCAGGCTTTGCACTGACAGCATGGAGCCTGCTTGGGGTTCTCTCTCTCCCTGCCCCTCTCCTGTTCATGCTCTCTCTCTAATATAAATAAATATTTTAAAAATATATAATAATCAACCAGTTATATTTAGTGTTGGTTTACTCAAATATATTTATGCTTTGAATGACCTACTCTAGACATATTTGGATGCCTAGTTATTGGGGATAATCTGAAGATGTGAGACGTCTTTAGAGTATTGCTAGAAGTCAAGGTTGTGAGTTTTTTTTTAAGAGGAAAAGCAGACAAAGAAATCTAGATGGAGACATGTACATGTCATGTCATGTACATGACAATTAAATGCCATATTTTTGTGGAAAGAAGATAATCTCTTTGTCTACATATTAAAAAGAGCAAAGCACTTATATTTGATGAAGCCAACATCTATGATGAAAGGGAGTAATTGAAGGTTGATATGTTTATTGATAGTTAAGCATAGCATAGAATTAGTTAGATTCCATCAGCTTAACCATAGTAAAAGTGAGAAAGAGTTTTAAGATAGAAAACATGGTTCCTATAATGGAAATCATATGGAAATATGGAATATATAAACTGAAGACAGTAATAGAGTCATACATTTGAAGGAGTAATGCAATAAAACCCATGCAGAAGGTGAGAAACTACTGTTTTCTTCCAATTCAAGAGGACCTTCCATAATGCCCCTGTTAGATCTCTTGGATTGTTAAATGATTCTTTGAACTTTTCTGGACGCTGTCGGAAATAAGGAACTTCCTACAGTGAAATCAGTCCATTCCCTTAGTGAGCAACTCTAATCCAAAAACTTTTCCTCATACTAGAACCAAATTCACCCACCTGTAACATCTACTTAGTTCTGTGCTCCAAAGACACAGGAAATAAGCCCAGTCTTTCTGCATTGTGACAGTACTTTGCTCATACTACAAATGGCCATGGTCCTTCTAAGTTTCTCTTCATAACCTAAATATCTCCCAATTCTAAATTGTTCTCTGTTGCAGCTTATTTTTTTACTCTTCAGTATCCTGGGCTTCAATTTGTGAGATTCCCTTTAAAATACAGTGGTAACACCTCCACTTGTGGTCCGAACACTGCCAAAATGAGATTTCCTTTTGAAAGGTAGTCCTATCATGTTACTGTTTATAAAAAGAGTTTAGTACTTTCATTCCCAATCTTCTGAGTTTCTTTTCTGGGTTTGGTGCTTTTTTTTTTAAATTCAAAACCAGTACTTGAGCATCATGCTATTTCAGGCACAGTATTCGGCCCTGAGGACAAAAGATGAGTAAGACTCACTGGAGAACTTTATGATACTCTAGTGGGAGTGACAGACATAATAAATAATTACAATATGATGTGTGATATATATGTGAACTCAGTGCTCTAAGAACATAGGAAAGAGAATTTACTGCCTGAGGAAACTGGTAAAAGCTAATCATTCATTCATTCAATCAATAGATGTTTCCCAAGAACCTTCTATGTTCAAAACACATAATAGATACTCATTTGTAGATTCAGAATCATATTAAGTATGGTATCTGGGCTATATATTTCTACACTACCTATGAAAGTTTAATGTACTGTTTGTGAACTTCATGGCTACATTTTCTTGTTTTTTAATCCAGTAATATGAGAAGGTAGTGAATAACTATTTGTTCCTAAATGATTACTACTTTCTTTTTAAGTACTTAAGAACTGGGGCACCTGGGTGGCTCAGTCGGTTAAGTGTCCGTCTTCAGCTTAGGTCCTGATCTTACAGTTCGTGGGTTCAAGACCTGAGTTGGCTCTGTGCTGACAGCTCAGAGCCTGGAGCCTGCTTCAGATTACGTGTCTTCCTCTCTCTCTGCCCCTCCCCTGCTCATGTGCTCGCTCTGCTCTCTCCCTCTCTCTCTCTTACAAAAATAAATAAACATTTTTAAAAGTGCTTAAAAAGCACTTGTTTTATAACTTTCTCTGGAATTTGGACATAAAATAAAATCCATGTCATAGTTTTGCAGTTTCTAAGCTACGCTTTTCCTCTTTGTAATTTACCACTTGTTCCATTTGTTGTTCTTTCTCCAAAACTAAAATAGCAGCTTTGTGATCACATCAATAGTCTTTTCAGGGTGCTCATATATGACTTATTTGGGTCTGAAGACTTGAGTGCCTGGTTGTCCCCTTACTATCTCTTACTTCCTGATGGAACGCACAGTGCATTCTTTGGTGTTACTTCCTCATCAAGCCTTTGTTTATCTGCTTCCAAAATTCTTGTTTCCTGGAGAGCCTGCTTTGCCACCACATGAGTATCCTTATAAGTCTCTGGTTTTATTTCTCATGAGGATCATTTGGGGCATGGGTTCAGAATATTTTATTTTTTAAGCTGTGTTCCCTTTAAACTCACTGGTGGGGTTGGTGGTATTCATCTTTTCTTTGCAATAGTAATGAAGGATAAGACTAGAATATAGATCAGTGTCAGGCAAATAATTGGGGAGAAGCTTTACAAGGTTGACATGAAAAAGATCAGGCAATGGTCTGGCTGAAGCTAGTCTTTATATGAAAAGGAGTTGTAAGTGACCTCATACCTTGGTAGCTCCCTGTCATAAGTGTGTGTGATTTTTTGCTTTAGTGCTTATATTTTCTACATGAATTATTTAATATAAAATGTACCACATGATATAAAACACAAAATATATAAAAACTCTATACAGTGTAAAGCCTCCCTTCCTTCTGTATTTCTCATCCATCCAGTGCTACCTCCTTTACCCCCTTTACGTTATCCCCATTATTGGTTTCTTTATACATACACAAGTAAATGCAAATATAGGTTACTGCACCTCTCTCTTACACAAGAGGGAGCATATTATAAAGATGGTTTTGTCAATTGCTTTTTTTACATTTCATGTATCTTGAAGATTTTTCCAAAGCAGTGTATGTGGAAGTCTTTGCTGTTCCTCAAAGGTATATGTATTCCACTGTACGTGTACTATTGTTTACTTACCTTCCACCCTATTGATAGACATTTATATTGTTTCCAACCCTTTGATCTGACAACACTGCTGCGGGGAATAACCGAATGCGAGCCAGTGTATCTGCAGGATCACTTTCCAAAAGTGGAATTCCACGTCATTGTAGGTTGGATAGAAGCTGCCATATTAACCTCCTCTGGGATTTGTATCAATTTACATTCCCACTAGCAACATATGAGGGAACCTATTTTGCCGTAGTCTCACCAATGGAATGTATTGTCTAAATTAATTTATTGTTAGAACTTTTTATGTACACATATTATACTCCCCCAATTTAAAAAATTCTTCTGATGCCTGTAACTCTGACATTTTTCATACCCTAGTGAGGAGCATAACACTGCTTTACCTCATTTTCCCTACTTTCAGAGTATGAAGTGCCCCTCCTCATGTTCTGGGCCTCAATCTCATCCCCCAAATCAGTCAGGACTCGGCTCCCCGATCATCCTTTTGTTCTTATGAGTCTTCTGCATGTCACTTTCTATTTCTTCCCCTATGCCCATGAGCGTACTCCCACTGTCCCTATTACAACAAGTAGACGGGAAGACCCTCTCTGGACCCCATGTTTTCCTGTAGCATCAGTTTTTAGAGTTATGTCACCCCATCTAGGAAGTGCTTATTAAGGCCAACAAGCCATACCCACATTCCTGCCCCACAGAGGTTGAGATGAGGTCTCCCTTCTCTCCTCCCCTGTGGCTCCCTGTCGTTATCTCTGTCACTCTACTTACCATATTACCTGAACCACATATTTAATTTAATAAATTTTGGGGCACTTGGATGGCTCATTTGATAAAGTGTCTGACTTCGGCTCAGGTCATGATCTTGCTGTTTGTGAGTTCCAGCCCCGTGTTGGACTCTGTGTTGACAGCTCAGAGCCTGGAACCTGCTTCAGATTCTGCGTCTCCCTCTCTCTCTCCTTCTCCCATACTCGTACTGTCTCTTTGTCTCCCTCTCAAAAATAAAGATTAAAAAAATTAATAAAAAATTTTAATAGCCACAATAAGGAATGAAAAAGAAACAGGCAAGTTGATTTTAGTAATATTTTCTACCTAATCCAACATATCCAGTATGTTACCATTTTATCATGTAATCAATATAAAAATGATTATTGAGATATTTTATATTCTTTTTTTAAAGGTTTATTTAGTTATTTTTGAGAGAGAGAAAGAACCAGCTGGGAAGGGACAGATAGAGAAGGAGAGAGAATCTCAAGCAGGCTCCTGACTATCAGCACAGAGCCTGAAGCAGGACTTGCTCTCATGAGCCATGAGATCATGATCAGAGTGGAAATCAAGAGTGAGATGCTTAACTGACTGAGCCACGCACATGCCCCAAGATATTTTATATTCTTTTTCGTATGTGAAGTCTTTGAAATCTGATGCACGTATTCTACAGCACAACTCAAATGCTCAATAGCCACGTGGGGTTAGTGGCTACCATACTGGACATCACAGGTTTAGGCTATGACCCAGTGAGGACATAACCAGTGCCTTGCATGTGGTAGACACTCATTAAATGTGGAAGGAGATGAGTGGAAAGGAGCAATCTGCAAGTCACCATGCATATGTAATAAGGATCATCTTTATTAAATGTTTTTGCCTTTTGCATTTCCTTATGTTCAACCTTTCCCTATTCTGCACGGGCATGTTTATTTCTAGAAGGTTAGGTTTGCTGCAGCAAGAATATAAAGTGAAAGAAGGAATCAGTTTTTAGCTATCTCATATCCAAAGCCAGGCTCTTTCTTTCTTTCTTTTTAAAGAAAGAAAAGGAATGTTTTATATTTCTTTTTTTTAGCTCTCATTTATATATGAAAAATTTAGACCTTACAGACTATCAAATATACTAAAATCTATTTATAACTCAACATGTCCAAGAAAGCTCTTGCTATCTACCTATTCTCAGTAGAAATAAAAGATTTTTTTAATGTAGTACACGTAACTATGTGTAATACATTTAAGATTAATAAGAAATTAGCAAAAGAAGTATCACTGTGCAGTGTGATCAAATGATTTTAATGCAACCGAGACCTGGTTATGTAGTGTGTAGATAAAAGACACTATGCTGCAGGGTAAAGGACAAAGATCATCCTTTTTTAAAAAGTAAATTTAGGAATAATAGAATGCACTAATCCTATTCTACATTTTGGCCCATCTCCACAAAACGTTCTTTAAGATGTATTCTTTCTTCACCTTTGACCTCATTCAGAATGTTCTAACGCTGAAACAATGTTGCAAGATAACAAACAGAAGAATGCCAGGGAAGAAGACAAGGGCTTGACAGTTATTGAGTGGAGACAAAGGGCTGATTTGTTGCTCTTTTAGTTACTAGAAAAGATCATTAGGGCCAGGTGGGATGCACGTGGGTAAAGAGGGCACCTGAACAAACAAGTATTGAATTTAGAGAATGCCTTCCAGTCACTTCTGGGCTACGTTCCCAAGGCAGACTCAAAAGTTACCTGCCCTGCCAGGTACCTACTAATCTATCCCCCTGGGAAGGAAACACTGTCTCCATGACTGTTTGAGGTGTCTCTTGAAAGCTCCAAGTATGATTTCTTTTCTGTACACTAATTGGTGCAGTACCCCGTTTTGAATAATTAAACAAGTATTTTTTAAAAATGTTTATTTATTTATCGTGAGACAGAGTATGAGAGAGTGGGGGAGGGGCAGAGAGCATGGGATAGAGAGAACCCCAAGCAGGTTCTGCACTGCCAGCACAGGGCTCAGTCTCACAAACCATGAGATCATGACCTAGGCCAAAATCAAGAGTTGGATGTTAACCAACTGAGCCACCCAGGCGGCCCTAAACAAGTAATTTTTGATGGTGGAGTGGATCTAGTATTCCCTGAAACTGTCCTAATTGTCCCAGATGAAGGAAAGACTTCACAGATATTTCAGTGTACCTACAACTAAGACATTGATGTCAGCCTTTAGATTCAAGCTGATAGTTCCTGCCAGGGGGGTGGAGTGAGGATGCAAATTCAGGTGAATTAGAAGATATAATATGAGGTGTCATCTGCAAAATAAGAAACTGAACACTTCATTTAAGGTTTTGGTTTTCTCTTAGGCTTGTATTCATAAATGTAAAAAAGAAATGCTTGGTATAGCATGGAATACCATTGGCGCTTTTTTTTCCCCTTTATATAATCTTAATATTTTGTATATATGGGATATATAAAATAAGCTGAGTGCTAGGACCTCCATGATTTTGCCCCAGGCATTTAACAGGATGCCAGCTTCCCATGTATAGACCTTCCAGTCCCACACACCTGTACCTACTCTGTGGCAAGTTGAGCTCATCATCTTCCCATGTGTACTCTTTCCTCTAATGAAGCTTCCATTATCCCATTCAAACACCTGTGTTCTCGGCAAAGGAAACAATCAATAAAACTAATAGGCAACTGATGGAATGGGAAAAGACAGTTGCAAATGACATATCAGATAAAAGGTTAAAATCCAAAATCTATAAGGAACCCACCAAACTCCACACCCAAAAAAACAAATAATCCAGTGAAGAAATGGGCAGAAGACATGAACAGACACTTCCCCAAAGAGGACATCCAGATGGCCAACAGACACATGAAATGATGCTCAGCATCCCTCCTCATCAGGGAAATACAAATCAAAACCACACTGAGATACCACCTCACGCCAGTCAGAGTGGCTAAAATGAGCAAATCAGAGGACTCTAGATGCTGGCGAGGATGTGGAGAAACAGGCACCCTCCTACACTGTTGGTGGGAGTGTAAACTGGTATAGCCCCTCTGGAAAACAGTGTGGAGGTTCCTCAAAAATTTAACAATAGAACTCCCCTATAACCGAGCAGTAGCACTGCTAGGAATTGACCCAAGGGATACAGGAGTGCTGATGCATAGGGGCACATGTACCCCAATGTTCATAGCAACACTTTCAACAATAGCCAAAATATGGAAAGAGCCTAAGTGTCCATCAACAGACGAATGGATCAAGAAGATGTGGTTATCTATACAATGGAGTACTCCATGGCAATGAGAAAGAATGAAATCTGGCCATGTGTAGCAACATGGATGGACCTTGAAGGTGTTATGCTGAGCGAAATAAGTCAGGCAGAGAAGGACAAATACCATATGTTTGCACATATAGGTGGGTTAGGAGGAAGCTAATGGAGGGCCATGAGGGAGAAGAAGGGGAAAAATAGTGGAGGAGAGGGAGGGATGCAAACCATGAGAGACTCTTGAATGCTGAGAACAAACTGAGGACTGATGGGGATGGGAGGGAGGGGAAGGAGGGTGATTGGCATGGGGGAGGGCACTTGTTGGGATGAGCACTGGGTGTTAAATGGAAACCAACTTGACAATAAACTATTTAAGGAAAAATATAAAAATAAAATAAAATCGCCCTTATTAAAAAAAACCAAACACCCATGTTCTCTCTATTCTATCCCTATCAAAATGCCCTGCACAAATGACCTGAAACTTTTACATAAAACCAATAGAGAAAAGTCTCTTCAAAGACTTGAACCATTGAGTCTTCTGTATGTGTGTCTATTTCCAATATGACAAGGCATTTTACTGTCTGTCCTTTTCATGGGATGAGGAGGATGAGTTAACTCAGGAGGAAGAATTAAGATTTATCAAGAACAACTGTCTGCTCTAAGACTAAAAATAGGGGTGGGACTTTTTTGGCAGGGGGCATCCTCAAGGCTGGACCCTTTTCCTGATGAGCTGTCAGAAAGGAATGGAACTAATCTTTTGGTTTGGGTGGAGAGTGGGGTGGAAATAAATGCAGAACAGCGTGGTTACTTCTCTTGGTCAGGAAGGGAACCGAGTTGCAGGTTCCATGGGCGGTGGATGCCCAAGGTTGTGCTTGAATCCATCTCACAAGGCAGCGCCTCAGAGGAATTGGGCCCTAAAGACAAGCGCTGGCACCTAGACCTAAGGAGTCTGAGCAAGAGGGATCTGACATGAGGTAAAGGGTGGTTCCTGTGGGGAACTTCGCTTCCAAATTTCCCACCATCTGAGGCAGAAAGGAAAGCAGGAGAGACTTGGCCTCCACCTGGAAGAACAGTGTCAGACAGCAGAGGGGCTCCGAGCCTCCCAGCAGCATGTAGGGCAGCGATGGGGTTGGAAGACATAGTGAGAATAGTTCACTTTACAGTGGTTTACTCTATGTATGTAAATTTCACTTCACCTTCAAAAAAAGCGGGGGAGGTTTAATGATAAAGACTTAACCCTTCTCAGGAACTGGAGGTCTGGCAAACCTCTGGTTGGAGCCGTCAGGGCCTCGGGGGAATTCTCAAATGATCCACGGGAAGAGGAGGGAACACCAGAGACCAATTAGTAACAGTGTGAACAAGCGCTGGTGCTGGAGAAAATAAAGAAGTGTGGTTTCACTTGACCTTCACGTATTGTGGAGCAATGCATATCTATTATCTTTTAAACAGTATTTTTTTAATGTTTAATTTTGAGAGAGAGAGAGAGACAGAGTGTGGCCAGGGAAGGGGCAGAAACAGAGGGAGACAGAATTTGAAGCAGGCTCCAGGCTCTGAGCTATCAGCACAGAGCCCAACACAGGGCTCGAACTCACAAACCATGAGATCATGACCCGAGGCGCAGCCGCACGGTTGACTAACTGAGTCACCCAAGCACCCCTATCCTATTAAAAATATTGTTGGCTCTGCACTGCCTACAGAAATTAAAAACCCAAAGCTTTTGTAATGATGTTCCAGATTCTCTACATGAAGCTCCAAATCTTTCGTTGGAGTCTCATTTTCTGCCATCTTCCAGCCAGCCTGCATCCATAGCTGTTCTTTGATGTGATTTCTGCTTGGATATCTCTCTGTCTTACTCCTGTGGTGATAACGGACAGATGCCAGTTTGGGATTTTTAATGGGTTCAGAGTGAGGGGAAGAGCCTTTGAACAGCAGACCTGTTAATTGTCCATCTCTTACTTTCCTAAACTCCCCACTGCTCCCTTACCCTCCACATAAATTTTGTATCTCAGTAAAAAGAAATCTCATTTTTTATCTTATCAAACAATTAATCACTTTGCCATTTCTTTGCCTGGTATATGTATTCATTCACCCAAGAAATTCACCCAAGAAATATTCAACAAACATATCAGGCACTATGGTTGGCCCTAGGAATCCAAAGATAAATAGGTCATGGACCCAGGAAAGCCCTGCAATTCTAAAAGAAACCAAAATTAACAGTTTCCCAAGAAAGAAGGCTCACCTGTCATTATAAAAGCTATTTGACTTCAGGCATGCTTATTTACATCTCTTAAGAAGGCTTTCCTAGTACACGTGACTTAAAAGATGTTTTGAAGACTTATTTGTATCTCATTGATACAATCTTTGTTTACTTAAAATATTGAACAATTCAAAATGATTCTGTCAGCCACTGTGGTACCTTATGGTTATTTAGTCAATACGTAGCTAAAAGGCCACTGAAGCAGGATCTCTTAAAATCCTCTTTTCCAGCTCACTGCATCTTTGACTATGAAGCATGCAAAGCCTGAAACAGGGTATCATGGGAGAGATGATTTTGTCAAAATAGGATATTAAACAGCATATGGGTCATAACTTGAGAAAATCTGGATGTAGGCATGTGAACATGGTAATTTTTTTTTCTCTTCCAACATAGGTATCAAAGGAGGAAAACAATGCATTGGACTGTATCCAATTAAATAAAAACTATGGGAGGAAAACAGGGGCCACAACTTTGATTCTTCAAAGAGATTAAGTCTGGGTGGAAAAGATGATGGTGCCCCAAAGGACAGAGACAGTGGGACCATTCCCAAATCAGCATCTCCAGTCATGTATGAATATTCTTTTCTTAGCTGGAGTCTTTTAATAGATAATTTATTTTGAAAAATAATAAGAAAATGTGTCCGTTTAAATTCTGTAATTCCTATGCTGTGATTTCAATTCATTTCCCATGACTTTTGCTCTTCTATAGAGATCTTTAATATGCTTGTCACGAGAAGGAAATATTTTCTTCTAGGTTCATTACCTGGACCATGGTAAATAGATGATGTGGAAACTTACCTAACATGATCAAGTAAATTCTGGAATGTAAATTACCCTCTCTCTGTGGCATTCTGTTTGCAACGTAATTATTGCCTATTTAATACTGATTTTCCCAGCCCCTAGAGTGTACGGGAAAGAATATTGTAATCCCAGACTTAGCTCCAACCAAAAAAAATTTTCCACATACTATGTCATTTAGCTAAAAGTTTTGCCTTGAGTTTTCTGCATCTGGGTTAGATTTTATGTATTAATGTTTCCACCATTACTTCTAGAATATTTGGAATATTATTGGTTAAAATAAATAGGTAATGGAACAGTGTAAATTACAGAATGTAATAATATTTGTATAGCACACTACGCATTCACATGCATAGTCTTATTTAATTATCAAACTAAGAATCAGAGTCAGGTTATACTTCTATTCCCAATTTACAAATGGAAAAAAACCAAGTCTCTGAGAGGTTATGTAATTTACTAAGAAACACAGTTATAAATTGAAGCTTTTGAGTTCAACCAATTTTTTTTTTACTCCAGATCCAGCATTGATTATCCTCTTTTCTTAAAAATTATTTGTTTTCCTGTTTTTCTAAGGTAGTCCAAGTCTGGAATCAGGAAACCTGAGTTTGAATCGCAGTTCTACCAATCCTTAAACATGCGGCCTGGACAAAGTACTTGACCTCTCCAAGCCTCATATCTTGAGGCTATTAAATCTAGCTGATGGCTGACTGACCTACCTCTTGGGATTGTGAAGATTAAATTAGATTGTACTTATAAAGCTCAAGCATGCAGCTTAATAAATGTTGTTTTTATTGTTATTCTCAGAATAATTCTTTTTTTAATTTTTAAAAAATTTATTTATTTAGTTTGAGAGAGAGACAGACAAAGCAAGCAGGGGAGAGGCAGAGAGAGAGGGAGAAAGAATCTCAGGCAGGCTCCACACCGTCAGAGCAGAGCCTGATGTGGTGCTCAAACTCATGAACTGCAAGATCATGACCTCAGCCGAAACCAAGAGTCTGGTGCTTAACCAACTGAGCCACCCAGGCACCCCCTCAGAATAATTCTTAAGGAAACATTTTAAGAATTGATATGAGATTTCTACCTTTTTAACTTGCAATTTTAAGAATGTCTATCGGGCTCAATTCTTCAACTCTTTTCTGTTTTTTCTCAGCATGAGTACTCTTTGGCAAAGGTGTCTTAACCATACATGAGTCCCCAAAATAAAGTAATTTTTACTTCTTCCTCTCTCTCTCTCTCTCTCTCTTTTTTTTTTTTTTTTACAAATAGTTTATTGTTAAGTTGGTTTCCATATAACACCCAGTGCTTATCCCCACAAGTGCCCTCCTCCATCTCCCCCCTTCCCCCCCACACCCATCAGTCCTCAGTTTGTTCTCAGCATTCAAGAGTCTCTCATGGTTTGCCTCCATCCCTTTCCCCCACTATTTCTCCCCTTCTTCTTCCCCATGGTCCTCCGTTCAGTTCCTCCTAATCCTCCTATACGTGCAAACATATGGTATTTGTCCTTCTCTGCCTGACTTTTTTCGCTCAGCATAACGCCCTCAAGGTCCATCCATGTTGCTACACATGGCCAGATTTCATTCTTTCTGATTGCCATGTAGTAGTTTATGGTATAGATAAACCACATCTTCTTGATCCATTCGTCAGTTGATGGGCATTTAGGCTGTTTCCATGTTTTGGCTATTGTTGAGAGTGCTGCTGTGAACATTGGGGTACCTGTGCTCCTATGCATCAGCACTCCTGTATCCCTTGGGTAAATTCCTAGCAGTGCTATTGCTGGGTCATAGGGGAGTTCTATTGTTATTTTTTTGAGGAACCTCCACACTGTTTTCCAGAGAGGCTGCACTACTTGTTTCTTCTTCTACCACACCTAGCAGCGATTTTATAATTCCATCTATACTACAATGAGGTTTAGTTCTCCTTTTCCATATTTTCATGCTATGAATTTTCCCTGCTTATAATTCAATTTAATTGATGGGCACAGTTGGAGAAATTCTCAATAAGTCAAAAATGTTAATCTTACTTATTTTACAATTATGATAAGACATATAGTTAGAATTTCTCATTCTTTTTTTTAAGGTTTTTTATTTATTTATGAGAGAAAAAGAGAGACAGCATGAGCAGGGGAGGGTCAGGGAGAGACACATAGAATCTGAAACAGGCTCCAGGCTCTGAGCTAGCTGTTAGCACAGAGCCCGATGCGGGTCTTGAACAACAAACCGTGAGATCATGACCTGAGCTGAAGTCTACCGCCCAACAGACTGAGCCACTCAGGTGTCCCAGAATTTCTTTCTTAATCTCTTTAATAGTTCCCATCTCTTCTTCTGTCTGTGCTACATTCTACATAATTTCTTCAGATATACTTTTCAATTCACCAGTTCTTTCTCTAGCTGTGTTGAATTTATTGTTAAATCTCTTCATTTCTAACTTCACTTATTATAATTTTAATTTCTAAAGTGTATTTGTTTCTCTGAGTAATCTATTTGAATACCTTTTAATTTTTCTGGTTGTGAGGGGCACCTGGGTGGCTCAGTTGGTTAAGCATCTGATTTCAGCTCAAGTCATGATCTTGTGGTTCAAGAGTTGCAGTTCTGCATCAGGCTCTTTGCTGACAGCTCAGAGCCTGCAACCTCCTTCCAATTATGTGTCTCCCTCTCTCTCTGCCCCTCCCCTGCTTGTACTCTCTCAAAAATAAATAAAACATATAAAAATTTAAAAAAATATTTCTGGTTCTCTGAACATATTTTCAAATTTGTCTTACATTTATTTAAACATAATAAATGTAGTTATTTCAGAGTCTGTATTTACTAATTCAGTATCTGAAATCCTCGGAGATCTATTTTTGCTGTCTGTTATTTCTGCCAATTGTTCCTTATGATGTCTTGGTTCCTTGTGTATTTAGCAAGTTTACTAGTTAGTTTCTTCCTGTGAACTACTTATTTTCCTTGGAATTTTATGTGTGACAATTCTTTGAACCCAACAAAAGATGCATTTTTTCAGAGATGTTTGGCACTTATTTTTTTTTTCTAATTTTTATTATTGAAGTATAGTGGACACAGAACGTTATCTTAATTTCAGGTGTACAACATAGTGATTCAACAAGTCTACACTGTATGCAATCACCATAGTGCGGACATCATGATCACCATCCAGCATTATTATGGTATCATTGAGTATATTCCCTATGCTGACTCTCCATCTCCATGACGTACTTATTTTATAAATGGAAGTTTGTATCTCTTCATCCCCTTCACCCACTCTGCCCATCCCCTTACCTCCCTCCCCTGACAACCACCAGTTTGTTCTCTGTATTTATGAGTCTGTCTCTATGTATTTGTTGGTTTTGTTTTTTAGATTCCATATATATGTGAAATAATATGCTATTTCGCTTTCTCTGTCTTATTTCACTTAGCATGATACCTTCTGGGTCCACCAATGCTGTCACAAATGACAAGATCTCATTCCTTTTTATGTCTAAATAATATTCCATGGTATATATACCTCATTGTTTGTATCCATTCATGTATGGATGGATACTTGGGTTGCTTCCATATCTTGGCTATTGTAAGTAATGCCACAATAACATGGGAGTACATGTATCTTTTCAAATTAGTGTTTTTGTCTTCTTTGGGTAAATACCCAGAAGTAGAATTACTGGATTGTATGATAATTCCATTTAAAACATTTTTGGAAACCTCCATACTGTTTTCCACATGGTTATGCCAATTTACATTCCCACCAACAGTGCATGAGGACCCTGTCCTCTCCACATCCTCGCCAACACTTGCTATTTCTTGTCTTTTTGATACTAGCCATTCTGACAGTTGTGAGATGACAATCTCATTGTAGTTTTGAATTTTATTAATTTTATTTCCCTGATGATTAGCAATGTTGAGCATCTGCAAATGATGTATCTGATAAGGAGTTGATATAAAAAAAATGTATAAAGAAGTTACACAACTCAACACCACACACACACATCTGATGTATAAATTGACAGAGGATCTGAATAGACATTTTTTCAAAGTAGACCTACAGATGGCACTTATTTCTGCCAGAACACTTCCTGACAATACACAGGATCACTCAAAATCTAATTTTTGGCCAGAAATATTTTGGACGATCTAAGTAGTGTGAAATGCAGCCCCAAAGTAACGTGAGGATCAGTGTGATAGTCCAGATTTTCAGCAGTGATTCTTTTTTCTCTGCTTAGTGCCTAGATTTGAAAGTGTAGTATTTGGGGGGGAGATCCCCCTGTTGGTGTAAAGATGGGTGCCATTTTCCATTCACATACACTGGGTATGTGTATGTCTCAACTTTAGGTTGGACTACATTGGTATAATTAGACCAGCTATTAGACACTCCACAGAGGGAGGAAATCTTTGGGCTTTTTACCTACCCCCTGTGTGGTCTTGAAAATCAAAGCTAGGGGCGCCTAGGTGGCTCAGTTGGTTAAGTGTCTGACTTCGGCTCAGGTCATGATCTCCCAGTACATGGGTTCGAGCCCCGCATCGGGCTCTGTGCTGACAGCCAGCTCAGAGCCTGGAGCCTGTTTCAGATTCTGTGTCTCCCTCTGTCTCTGACCCTCCCCTGCTCATGCTGTCTCTCTCTCTATCTCAGAAATAAAACATTAAAAAAAATAATAAATAAATAAAAAAGAATATAGCTTTGAAAAAAAATCAAAGCTAAAGTTTATACAGTTTAGCCAGTGCTCCCAGAGAGTCAGCTGTGATGTTCTGCTTAACTCTGAGTTCCTTCACTTAGGTTTTACGTCCAAGAATTCAAATAACTTATCCAGAATATTTAATTTGTTTCCAGGAGGAGGGTCAGTCCATGTACCTATTCTTCATATTACCCAAAGCCAAAGTCTCTCCCCATAGTTTTACCGATTCAGGCTTTTGTATCAAATTTGGTACAAATTTGGTAAAATTGGCAACTTGGAAAAACGATTTGATCCAGTGAAAATCAAGAAAATATGATTAGGCAATCGACTAAGTTGTTTCTTTAAGAAGACTATGCTGTCTATGCACCTGTGCTGACTTTGCATTCACCATACAGCAACTGCCTAGCAGGGATGGCCACCAAGCCGGCCCTCACCTGGAGGGCGGCTTCCGACTGATGCCAGGCAGGCTCATGTAGTACAAACCGCTGCTGCTCCATAAGGGTATATAGGGCTCTCAGTCTCTGGAAGGTAGTGTCCAGAACTGATCGTTATCCACACTAGAAGGGCAGGCAGACGGAGGGGAGAGCCAAGAGTGGTGGTGGGCGTGTTAAGTACACTCTTTGGGATACAGTGGAGCGTTAGTCCAGAGAAGAAGTCAAAGAGCAAAGGCCTAAGTCTGCCAGCAGGCATTCTCCCCAGAAAGCAGCAAGAAACATGGATCTGGAGTAACTAAGCTTCTCTGCTGCTCCCTGGGCTCTTGACAGCATATCCTTTCACCTCAACCCTAGTGTCCCAACGACGACTTCTACCCCCCTCACGGATGCAGCTTTATTCACTCAGCCCTCTGCCCCTCCTCTGCTCTCCTTCACTAGCCTGGTATCATTTATCAAGCAGAAAAATCTCTCTCTATAAATAGCATCCAAAGCTCTCTCTGCACTGCAATTTTCCTGGCCTTTTGAGCAAGACAAAGACATATTTGGAGCTGTGGGTTAAGGCAGTAGTACCGAGATTTTTCTTGGACCAGTTAAATGTTTAGAAAACTAAAAGTCATTACTAAGAGTTTATTTATTTTTGGATTTCTAAGTAAAAATATATATTTTAAAAACTCCTGCAAACTGTTTTCTGCTATTGTATCCATTTGCTGCATAAGAAATACCCCAATATGTGGTGGCTTCAGACAGCATGTGTTAATTATTGTCATGTTTCTGGGCCCCCTCTTGTCTGGGCCTGCTTGCCCGGGGTGGGGTGGGCCAGGGTGCTCTCATTTACACATCTGGGCCCTGGGTGTGGCCACCTGGGACCGATAGGGCCTCTCTCCACATGATCTCCAATCCCAAGTGGCCAGCCAGGGCATGTTCGCATGGTGGTCGAAAGGTTCTCAGCAGCAAGAGAGGAAAGTGCCAGCATACAAGTCCCATTGCCCACAGCAAGTCACATGGGCAAGTCCAGAGTCAAAGGGTGGAGAAATAAATTCCTGCTCTTGGGGGAGCTGCTAAGTCACGTCACAAAGGGACAAACAGAGAAGAATTTATGACCACTTGGGCTGCACCCTACTACCATGTTATTCATCTCATAAAAGAAAAGAACATCTTACCAAAAAATGGTTAGAATAAAAGGTCCTCACATGTAAAATATTCAGCTTTATGAAAAACCCACTGCATCACCCTATTATTATAATTACTCCTACCACCATGAGCTGGTGGAAACTTCATTCTGTCAACATTCTTCTGGAGAACAGCGTCTAGGACTGTGCTATTAGGAAACTGAATCTGGCAGCATTGCTGAGCACCAGAGAAAAGGCAGGGGGGACCTACAGGCAGGGAAGCCAGCTAAGAATCCAGAGAGAAAATCATGAGAGAGTGTGAAGGAGGCAAGTGGGCACTGAAATAACGAGGGAGCAAGGAAGTGTGATAAATAGCTCAGAGTAGGATATAGCACCAGGATGTGATGGTGTGTGTGTGTGTGTGTGTGTGTGTGTGTGTGTGTGTGTGTGTGTGTGTGAGAGAGAGAGAGAGAGAGAGAGAGAGACAGAGAGAGACAGAGAGAGAGACAGAGACAGAGAGAGAGGAGAGAATGGAGTCCTAATTCTGAGGATTCCACTCTGGGATAACCCCCAAATTGTATAATCATCTGTATTAGTTTTCTACAATTGCGTGACAAGCTGCCACTAACTTAGCAATTACAGACATCTGCTTATTATCTCACAGGTTCCTTGAGTGAGGAGTCAAGCATGGGTCAAAGCTTGATCTCTGCTCCAGGTCTCATAGGCCAAAATCAAGGTTTCGGCTGAGCTCGGCTCTTACCTGGAGGCTCCTGGGACGAATCCATTTTCGGGCTCCTTCAGGTAGTTGGCAGAATTCGGGTCCTTGCAGCTGCATGACTGCGGTCCCCGTGTCCTCACAGGCTTTTCCTTTGCACAAGTTAACAATGGCTCATTGAAACCCCTTGTGCTTTCAAACTTCTGCTTGTTTCTTCTGCCACCAGCCTGAAGAAGCTCTCTGCGTCAGAGGGCTCATGTGATTGGGTCGGGCTCACTTGGATAATCTCCCTATTTTAGTGTCATTTCTGCCATATAACATGTTCCTGGGAGTGACATCCCATCAAATTTATGAGTTCCAAGGTTTAAACAGACAGCTTTGTGTGTGTGTCGGGAGGGGGGGATTTTGGAAATTCTGACGACCACATCATCTTTTGGAAAAAGAACATGATATAATTAAAGAGATTCCTTTTTCATGAAAACACAATTTTATGGTGAAATTACCGTCACCTCACAGGATTATTGTTAGACGTCTATGCTATAAGAATACGAAAATGCATTGTGAAGATAAAGAATTGGAAGGGGCACAGATTCATAGACTTGGACCTTAAAATCCACCTTCACTACTCACAAGCTGGATGATCTTAAGTGGGTCAGTGGCATCCAACAGCAATCTCTCTACCCTTGGGGGTTTTATTACTGGCTGCCACTAGGTGTCACTGCCACTGCTGGGGAGAAGAGGAGCTCCTGGTGGCTGTTTCCGCTATTCCCTTGAATCGATTTGGATTGAAATCCTGTGTTGTGGATTCCAGAATGTGGAGCTCCTCATCCCTGGGAGAGTCAGAGGCACAGAGAGATCTTGAGGAATCCAACTCTTCCAAAGGGGTGAGCCACACGTTTGCTTTGGGAAGGATCTTATCATCCATGTGGTTGGGGGTGAAGTTTGGGGTGAGGAAGGGGGCCTGGGGTGCCTCTAACATGCTTCGCATGTCCTTCGGCAAGATCCTGTAGCCGAAGTTTTGGCAGGGAAGTGAAGGGTTTTCTTGCCCTCCGTGTAGTTTGGCACCACTGAGACAGAAGTGGATAAGCTCCTAAGCCTAAGCGCGAGTCATAATGCTGAGGTTCAGGGTCCAAGGTGTAGCCTTGGGATTCATAATGCTGAGGTTCAGGATCCAAGGTGTAGCCTTGGGATTCTTTGTTGCAAAGGCCCATGTGAAACTTGGCTCTCAGGACCTGTACCATGTTCACGGTTGTTCTTCACTGGGTCAAACAAATGAACTTCAGATATACTTCAGAACCGCAGGCTTCCAGATCAGGACCCTAGCATGAGGGATAGAGCCAGTGCAGACGTGTGCCAGCCCTACCAGGCAGCTAATTGAATGTAGCTAACTTTCACAAGAGAACTCTTGCCATGAAGATCTCTCTGTCTCGTAGGATGTAGGGTGCACACTTCGAAGAAGATGGCATTTCTAGATTTATGCTTAGATTTATTCATCACTGTTGTGATGGAGTGACCTACAGTGTGGAGGAATGAGTGTTTATACATGCTTTTTTAGCACTAGACCCTAATTATCAAATGTTTCTAGAACTGTCCATCTTTATGAACCAATGCCACTGAAGAAGACAAAGACTTCACAAGTTAAAAAGTATATTTTATTAATTCATATAATCTCTGTACAGAGAACACTGATGTTTCAACAACCTAATGGTATATGGAATGTTTTAGAATTTAAAAATCACACAGGAAAATGTAAAAGTTGAATTATAAGTGATTTTTTCCTTACCATGTATTGTGAGAAAGTCAGCCTTGAGAATTATTCCCAGAAGCTGAGGTCTGAAATCTTTCATGACTTTTTAAAATTTTTTAATTTAAATTCAAATTAGTAAATAGCATAATAATAGTCTCAGAAGTAGAATTTAGTGATTCACCACTTACATATAACACTCAGTACTCATCTAACAAGTGGCCTCCTTAATGCCCATCACCCATTTAGCCCATCCCCCCACCCATCTCCCCTCCAGCAACCCTCAGTTTGTTCTCTGTATTTGAGAATCTCTTATGGTTTATCTCCCTCTCTGTTTTTATCTTCTTTTTCCTTCCCTTCCCCTATGTTCATCTGTTGTGTTTCTTAAATTCCACATATGAGTGAAATCATATGGTATTTGTCTTTCTCTGACTTATTTTGCTTAGCATAATACATTCTAGTTCCATCCACGTTGTTAAAAGAATGTGAAGAAATAACAAGAAAGCAAATTAGTTAAAAAAAAAAAAATCTACCCAAGCAGATAATGCAATAATTAGATCGGATAGCCAAGGGCTATAGAAGATATAAAGACAAACAGGCATCCCCCCAGCCCTTCCCTCCGCCAGCTTGTTCTCTGATAGGGACCCGTTTCTTGGGTGAGAGCCTATCTCTCCTTGCCTGTGAGTCTCAGCTTGCTTGTATCTAGAATATAAACTCGTGAAGTGGTGTACAATCCTGTAATCTGTGCCGATGCCCATACCTTTTAAACGACATTTATAATCAGATCCTGTCTCCTCTCTTGGCTCTGCCATGAGTGTCCTAGTTGGTTTATTTTTTATATCAGAAGTATATATGGTGATGAAAGAACTTTCTAGCACTTGCAAAAAGAAATGATAGTGATGGATGGGATTTTCTAGTTTTTACCGTGTATTAATATAATCCTCACAATGACCCTTTGAGATAGATGCTATTATTCTACCTCACTTGGTAGAAAACTGAGGCACGGGGGGCGGGGAGGTTAGTCATTTTCCCAGTCACATGGCTAGACTGTGACAGAGCAGGATTCACACTCAGGAGGTGTACATTCACCTGAGTCTCTGCATGGAGCCCATAGTTCCCCAATGGGCAGTTGGATGGGAGCATGTCACAGGTGAGCGGTGCTCATGGGAAGTCACTGGCCCTTCCAATATATGGAATGGGCTTTCACCTTTGTGTCTTCTTTCTACCACCATTTCTAAGGAGAAGCTGGTTTTTTAGAGCCCCAGCTTCCCACTTTGTAAAATGAGTTAAATGTTTCTCTGCTGAAAACATTTAAAGGGTGTGAATCTTGAACAAGATAAGGTACAGTCATGCGCTCAGTAAACTGTAATGCATTATCTCTACCAGGTGTTATAATGATCTCTTATAATTCGGCTTTAAGAAATAGATGAGGCCATTCTCTGATAAAGTATTACTTTTATTCTTTTCAAAATACCTAGATTGTATTTTGCTTGCTGACAGATATTTTGTGAGTTTATGTTCCTTTGGAGAGAGGGTAGGAATACACTGTTGAAAACCTATCCTAGAGAAGGTTCTCACTTGTCTCTAAGATAGCATTTAATACGAGCCTGTCTACACCCAAGGCTCTGCTGACATCTGCATCCAACCTAGTAAGTATATGAAGCATTTTGAGATAAATTCTTTATTATGTAAAATAAATTCTTTTAAGAGCAGGGGCCAGGGGCAAAAATGCTTCCTGGCCTTGAAGATTGCCTTATTTGTACATGACCAAAGTTCTCCCCCGTAGGTTGCTTTGTTTCCCAGAATATTCTAGAATCTTAGTTACATAGTTGTGTTGTAAGAACACAGTAAATCAAATCCCGTCGCCTGAGCATCAGTGAGTGTCACAGCAGGGCCAGGACGGAGTGGCCTAGTTGCATAGATCACGCTTGCTGACTGACTCCACCTGGCAACAACAGGAAGGATCAAGTGTCACTTCAGAAACGGACAACAGGCCAGGAAGCTCTCAGTCTTAGAAGTGGCCCAAATCAGTATAGTAAAAAAGATTAAAACCTGACAACCAATTAGGATGGATCAACTTTCTTAAACTCAGATGAATGAATCTTTAAAAAAAAAAAAAAGAAAGAAAGAAAGAAAAGAAAAGGAAGGGGCACCTCAGTGGCTTAGTGGGTTAAGCATCCAATTTTGGCTCAGGTCATGATCTCATGGTTCATGTGTTTGAGCCCTGTTTTGGGCTTTAGGCTTACAGCTCAGAGCCTGGAGTTTGCTTCCGATTCTGTCTTTCTCTCTCTCTGCTCCTCCCCTGCTCTCTCTCTCTCTTTCTCTCAAAACTAAATAAACATTAAATAAACATAAAAATTAAGAAAAAAAGGAAAAGTCAAAATTGTTTTAGTCTCTGCAAAAAGACATCATTTTCTACTCCAGAAATAGTCAGGGTTAGATTGTGTGCAAAATGCGTACTTAGCTAGTAATATATTAAGGAACCATTTTTCTGAATTAGCATTTTTCTCTTTTTCCCAGTAAGATAATTTTTGAGCTGTATCTTTTGTTCAAATTATTAAATTGCCAGATTTTATAGCCTAAGCAATGTGACTTTATTTAGCCTTATTAAAGTGCCATGCATTTCAACATGGCTCAATTCCTGCTTAAATTTTCCAAGTATGAATCCAAAATCCAAAGTCATGGACCCCAAAATAATCATCATTCAGATCATTTGTTTAAAACAAAGGGTTTTCTATTTTGAATGCATAGGACCTTATTTGTACTTATTATAAAATTGCTTTAAAAACAGAATTGCATGGGGAACTTCGGTGGCTCAGTCAGTTAAGTATCAGACTCTTGGTTTCAGCTCAGGTCATCATCTCACAGTTTGTGGGTCTGAGCCCCATATGGGGCTCTGCACTGACAGGGTGGAACCTGCTTGAGATTCTCTCCCCCCAGCCCGCCCCTCCCCCAAGTCGTGCTCACTCTTGCTCTCTCTCTCAAAAAATAAATACACTTTAAAAACAGAATTGTAGAACTGTCCTAAATGAATCTCTGTTATAGTTACTGGCTGAATATATATATATGACTTTGATTTTGATAGTGGTATAAAATCAGTCAATTCAGTTACAGCCTTCCTGTGAATACTCCCCATCTCACCTTTCCCTCTCAATGAATCACTTCCTTTGCTGCTTTTGCCTGTTCTTCCTCTCTCTCCATCTTTCAACCTATATCACTTCTCTAGCTAAACCATCTTCCCAGTGGACCTGCAGCAGATGTCCCCTGGAAATTACATGAAACATGCATAGCTTCTGTATGGAATTCAGTGTGTTTAGTGTCAGGGCATTCCTAGTGTGCAGGAAACTGCTTAGAGTGTGTGTATGTTTATTTCCGTTATAAGCACTTAAGGGCAGGCATTTGTTTTATCCTTCTTTAGGTTCCCATTTTTAAATAAATATTTTATTTATTTATTTATTTATTTATTTATTTATTTATTTATTTTGTCTATAAATCTCTGCTTTCTAGCTTTATTTATTTATTTTTTTACAAATAGTTTATTGTCAAATTGGTTTCCACATAACACCCAGTGCTCATCCCCACAAGTGTCCTCCTCCATGCCCATCCCTCCTCCCCCCCACATCCATCAGTCCTCAGTTTTTGTCAGCATTCAAGAGTCTCTCATGGTTTGCCTCTCTCCCTTTCCCCCACCATTTCCCCCTTCTTCTCCCCCTTGTTCCTCCATCAAGTTCCTCCTAATCCTCCTATACGTGCAAACATATGATATTTGTCCTTCTCTGCCTGACTTATTTCGCTCAGCATAACACCCTCAAGGTCCATCCATGTTGCTACACATGGCCAGATTTCATTGTTTCTCATTGCCATGTAGTATTCCATGGTATAGATGAACCACATCTTCTTGATCCGTTCATCCGTTGATGGACACTTAAAAACATGGCTCTTTCCATGTTTTAGCTATTGTGGAGAGTGCTGCTATGAACCTTGGGGTACATGTGCTCCTATGCCTCAGCATTTCTGTATCCCTTGGGTAAATGCCTAGCAGTGCTATTGCTGGGTCATAGGGGAGTTCTATTGTTAGTTTGCTGAGAAACCTCCACACTGTTTTCAAGAGGGGCTGCACCAGTTTGCATTCCCACCAACAGTGTAGGAGGGTGCCCGTTTCTCCACATCCTCGCCAGCATCTAGAGTCCTCTGATTTGCTCTTTAAATAAATATTTCTTGATGATATAAATGATTAGATCTTACTTTCTGACTCCTCTTCTTGACTGCATTTTTCATTCCTCCTAGACTGACTGTAGTGGCTTCAGTGTAACGGTTCATGGTAAAACTTTTCTCTCCTCATATGTCTGCCTTGCTTCTCTTTTCTTAAATCCACACTTATGCCACTCACTGCAGGAAGAACTCAGAGATCAAGTGGGATCTGCTAAAAATGCCCATGATGCGGAAGCACAGCTGACAATCGAAAGCTCTTTCATGGCATATAGATATAAAAGGGAAAAAACTCAAAAGGGGAATTTCACCTGCTAACATTGGGAAGTTTGTCTTTAAATTTCTTTAAGAGCCTAGAACTAGTGATTCTCATCCTATTAGTCCCAACTCTTCCTCTTATGACAAATATTTTACCAAAGATAATACGTTCATCTATCCATATAACTTTTAAAAAATCTATTTTTAATTCCTATATCTGTATCTTATATCTTTAATGTAAAAGAGAAAGGTCAAGAAAGTAAGCCATGATAAACTACTCAGAGTGTACTCTGACTCTGTTATGTGGGAGACACGGTGAAGCAGGCAGATGTGTGCACCTGTCACAGAGCCAACCACGAATGTGTAGACCCCCCCCCCCCGGGGCAGACTGGTGTAGGTGGGAGCCAAGCATGGTGCCATTGCCTTCAGTGTTATGATTTTCCAAATCGATGACCAATTCTTGTAAAAGCTCCTGACACAACAAACTATACTCTTTCCTCAGTGTACATAATAGTTGCATTCCTTGAAAATGTAGAAGATATTTAACCTATGCAAAAATACTGTTTATATGTACGACCACTAGATATTAGGCTCGGATCATTATAAAGGAGTTTTTCATCTATGAGGATGTTAAGGGGAACATTTGGAAGTCAGGTCAGACATGAGACAATTCATTGTGCAGGAAGAGCTCCACACATTGAAGGACACAGAACAGTTCTGTCCAAACCCTCTGCCATCACTGGTACAACCAAAAACCAGTGGTTGTGAAAAAGCCCCCTAAAGGGTGGTATCAGACCTATTAAGAACCACTGCTATTAAACAGTAATAAATCTGATTCTATTTTATTAATGAAATTATTACAGAAACCTGCATTATGACACTATCATTTCGAACTATTACTATTTGTGTTGCTACTAGACTATAAGCCTATTGAGGGTCAAGGCCATATCTCACTGTATCCAGAAGGTCCAACACAGTGTTACACAATGAATTGGTGCTCAGTAGCTCTCTGTTGAATGGATACAGTCTGATGAAGATCTACTTTATTTTCAAGGGAATTGACCTTGATTTCATTAGTAATACACATACCACTTTTTATCAAACTTCATTGTTAAGACAACACTATTAAGAGATTAAATACTGGACTATAAAAAAGGAGAAAACAGTCGATGATCTGTTAGAGAAAGCCGTCTTTCTTCATCTGTTGAATTTTTGAAATATAATGTGTGAGAAAGGAGATGCTAGCAACATTTACAGACTCTGTGGTGTTTTCCTTTAAAAAAAATATACTCTTCGTTGTTATAAAACAATTGACAGCTTCTTGCCAATGATAGGGCAGAGAAAAACAATAAAGATGGTCTATCCCCAGGGACATTACTGTCCATTTGGAGAGATGGTCTGAACATCTAGAACCATTAAAGCTAATAATCAAGTATCATGTGGAATAGTGGTGTCCTTACATACAGTGAGAGACCAGGGTAGAGAAGACCATGAGTAGTCAGACAGCTCATAGAAGAGGAGGGCTTGAGCAGCATGTGAAGTGGTGAACAGAACTGGAGCTGATAAAGAGGACCACATTTTAGGCAAAAGGAGAAGAATGTAGCAAATGCTGGAGGTGGCAGTGATCATCAGGGGAGTGGCCAGGATAAAGGCAGGGAGAGGTCAGGGGTAGTGCTGACGGTGGGTAGGAGAAGTTTGGTTGTTGGGGAAAAATGTAAAGGAAGTTGGTTGACAGAGGAGGGACCGGACCAATTATTTAGTTTTGCCAAAATTACTTTTAAATATCCAGTGTTAACTATATGTTGCATCTTGGAAAAAAAAATTTCCGCTAGAAATTTGTGTCAGTGAAAATCAAATGTTTATGGTTAGATTTTGGATTGAATGCTTAGTAGTTATATTAAGTAAGTATCCAAAAGGAAGAATGAGAAAAGAGAAAATGTTAACTTTTGTTATTATTTCATTTTATTGTAGTTTATTTTTTTAATTGTCTTCATTCAGTTAACTAATGTTTAAGTAGATTAGAACACAAAGTTAGAGGAAGGTTATATGCTGAGCTATGCGTGGCTTGGAATCAAAAGTCACTTACAACTATGCCACCTTAGGCAATAACTTACCCTTGATGCACCTTAGTTTTCCCATCTCTAAAATAGGGGCAATAGCTCATTCATAAACACATACGCAAGTCTTTGGGTCAAATGCAATAGCATGTAAAATAGCCCATTTTGTGGCACATGAAAGGTACTTCATAATTACTAGGTCTCTTACTAGGTTGAAATAAGATATTCTATCCCTTTAAGACTAAGTACAATTTGTGTTCAATCATGGAACTATTTAAGCTCATAAAACTTATCTCATCAGCCAATCAAGCATTACTTGAGTGACCCTGGATTCTCTAAACTTCAGTTTCTTTGTCTACAAAACAGGGATAATATACCAAACTCATAGAGTTGTTACAAGAATTAAGTAAGATGAATCATGAAAAGTGCTTTAACATACTCTCTGGCACATATCAATCTCTCAAAAATACTCTCATTAGTATAATCATGCTATTAATGTTATTGTGATGCCTATTACATGCTATGCACATACACTATCTCTTTCTATCTTTATTACAGTGCTAAGTGGTATGTATTTTTTTATTTCAGCTTTACTGAGGTATAATCAACATGAAAATTGTAAGATAGTTATAGTGTGCATGTGGTGATTTTATATGAAAAGGTTCCCCCCTCCCATGTAGTTGATTAACACACCCAGTGACAGGTATTATTAATGTTCCTATGTTTGTATGAGCAGGAAACTGAAGAATGGGGAAATCAAATGACTTGCTCAGGGTCACCAATTGCCTAATTGAAGAGGTTACACTGGAACACAGATCTTCTAGTTCTGAATCTGGTGCAGTTTCCCCTATGCCAGCGCTGTCTCAAGGCTTTGTAGTGTGCCAGGATAACCCTTTCCTACAGCCTCCACCTAAAAATGATTCATGGAGGGGCACCAGGGTGCCTCAGTTGGTTAAGCATCTATCTTCAGATCAGGTCATGATCCCACAGCTTATGTGCCAAGCCCTGCGTCAGGCTCTGTGCTGACAGCTCAGATACCGGAGCCTGCTTTGGATTCTCCTTCTCTCTCTGCCCCTCCCTTGCTCACACTCTTTCTCTCAAAAATAAGTAAACATTAAAAAAAATTTTAAATGATTCATAGAACAGTTTGTGAAACATTGGACAGAATAGCAAACATTTCCTAAGACCCCAGAGCCTCAAGTAACATGTTATATGGTACCCATCCTGTCTTGCACACACTCTGCTTTTCCAATGATGAAGACAGAGATGGAACAGGGAGCCCTATTCTCATCAGCTCCTTTTTGTCATCGATGCACTTCTCCCAGTGCCTTCATGCTGACACAGAGGACTGTGGGGGTCAGATGGGATATTTGACTTGTAGGATTTATTCAACACAGTTTACCTTTCAGTACTGATCACTGCTACCTGGGATTGGAAATGTGTTCGACTTACCACCATCTAGTTCACAGGATCGATTTTTTTTAACATGGTTGTGATTCAGTATTAATCATCTCCTTGGTTCCATTTAGAGTGTTAATATTCCTCATGAAAATAAATATTTTGGAGGTACAGCTAGAACATAAACAAACATGGAAGCGTAGGTACTGCAAACCTAGACATATGTTGGGTTGTAGAAGTTGCCATCTTGGCTCCATATGTAGTATTGGTCTTGGCACACGGCAGACTTCTAGCAAGTTGGAAATAAAGTTTATGGGAGCAGGCAAATGTTAAACATCTGCCAAAACGAATTACGAAACAAAAATCTTATTGACTGAAAATGTTTGTGCTTTTCAATTACCTGAACATCATGATGCTCAGTATTTCTGAGCTATGTGAAAGGCCTCAACTCTTGACATTAGGACTCAGGATTCCTCAAAGGAATGGAAATAGGAGGATGTCCTGTCCCCCTCCTCTTTAGTATTCAAGGACAAGTCTTTTTTTCAAGATCTCTGTAAGATTGTCTGGTTATTTTTTTTTAACTGGATTACTGTGATTGGAAGTATATGGGTTCATCTGCTAAGCAGAGTCTGTGCCAAAAGAACCTTTGGAACAACAGCAAAATTCATGAGATTCTTGTGCGTTTCACTCTGTTCTTTGAATGCTGGCTTCTTGAAAGATCTATGGGCAGCCACAGGCGCAGCCAGAATTAGCACAGCCAGAATTCACCATCTGCCGCTGCTCTTGGGAGGATGAGAAGAAGATGATAATTTTTAATATTATTAATTATTCTTCATTAGACATTTATTAAGATTCCACAGTCTTCTACTGTTGGAGCTCATGCTCTAAATTAAGCAGATTTAAGAAACAGGAATGTCTGTCTACTTTGAAAAAAAAAAAAAAAGACCAAACAAGCTCTCAGAAAACAATTTATAGTAACTGTACTTAAAATTTTTTTTATCTTATATATTGCGAGATCCAATGGGTGGATAATGCCTTCAGATGAAGAAATGTAAAACAGAAGTTGGATGTTCTGATACTTTGACTAGAATCTGTAAATGGAGACAGATGTTTAAAGGTAGACCTTTACTATGAGGAGTACCTATATTTCACTCATCAGTTGTAGAACCAGATTAATAAAATTTCACCTTTGGTAAAGGACCCTGGAGTTGCCTGACCCTGTGTCCTTTGCAAGAAACTTTTCACTAATATCCTCATAGAGGGTATGTCTGGCTTCTGTTCTGATACCTTCAGTGACCAGAAACTCAGAACCTCCAGAGTAAATTCATTCACTCAGCCTATTTATTGAGTACCTACTATGTGCTTGTCTTAGTGGAGCATAGCTCTAGCCAGAGGAGTCAGCTAATAAACAATAAACTCATTAAATAAGTAAATTATATTTTGGAGTGCTCATTCATTCCTCTTTGGATGTCTCTTTTTGTCAGAAAAATTTCCCTTGTATTTTCTTCTATGTAATAGTTGCTTAGGTATGTGAAGAAAGTATTCATTCCCCTCTTAATTTACCTCATTTTAAAATCAAACACTCAGTCGGTTAGGCAGTTACTTAGGAAATATTCGTTTGCTGGGGCTTCTCTAATAAAGTACCGCAGACTGGGCAGGGTAAACAACAGAAGTTGGCTCAGAGTTCTGAAGGCTAGAAGCCCAAGATCAAGGTGTGGGCCAGGCTGGCTTCTTTAAAGCCTCTCTCCTTGGCTTGCAGATGGCTGTCTTCTGTGTTTGCACATCATCTTTTCTTTCTGTGTGTCTGTGTCTTATCTCTTCTTAAAAGACCACCAGTCATATTGGATTAGGACACTAGTGATCCCATTTTAACTTAATTAATTCCTTAAAGACCCTACTCCAAATACAGTGACATTTTGAGGTATTAGGGTTTAGGACTTCAACACGGGAATAGGAGATGCATGATTTAGCCCATAACATATATCCTCTTACATAGGAATATGCACAAGCAGGCAGGTAACTCCACAGAATAGAATCAAGCAGGATGGTCACATCCCATGTTCTAGACATCTAGACTATCTTTGATAGCCCCAGCATTGTTAACTGGCATTGAACTTGTAGTCAAAGAGAAAAGCCAGATCTTTCAATGACTTGTTTGTAAGTCCCATTTTCCTCCATCCTTTGTTTGGAACGTTCATTCATTTAGTTATTTATTCTGTAGATGAGTCCTGAGCATCTGCTGCACTGTAGCTATTGCACAGGTAAGGAAACAAGCAGATATTATCCCTACCTTCTTCGAGGCTTAAATTATATCCATGATGGCTTTGAAATACATGTGAACAAACAAATATATAATTATAAATTGATATATGCTATGAAGTGAATGAACATGTAAGAGAGGCATCCTATTTTGATAATTTGAGGAGGGGGGGCCAAAGTACAGAGTTTTGCTGTTATAAATACAACAAAATATTTTAAATATTATACAGAATAGTAACATAAATATATTCATGTAATATAAATTATGATAATTTTATTTTAATAAAATAAATAAAATATTACACATTAGATTTGGCCCATATTTCACTCCTTAGTCATTTCCAGGAGAGAGCCTGGGTGTCATTAGTTATATACATACCCCCTAACTTCACTTTATCCTCCAGTGAGATGGGTATGATGCATCTGCCTTCATCCAAATTATAATCAAAATGTCTAACAAATCAGAACGGTACTGTTGTTGTCCGAGAACCAACATTAGTTAAAGGTCTAGCCATCACACAGAAACCAGAGCTCTAATTAGAAATACTAACAAGAGTCAAGCTGCCCTCTGCTAAATCTTCTGTATCACTAGCCTGAGTCTTAAATAGTTCTCTGCTTCTGCCACATTTATCACAAAAGGCCTTTCAAGTTGTCTGTCTGATGATTCTTGAAAGGTCAAGTCCATTTAAAGAGTTTCACTTGTAATGAATGTGGGGAAATGAAATTGTTTTCAACCTAACCAGAGAGAATACCATTTGCAGAACAGCATGTGTGTGTCTTATGGTACCATGGCTCAAAGGTGATGCCCACCAGATTCTTCTAACTGGACTGGACCTGTCCTTGCAGGCCCAGTGCAGAAGCCTGAGGAGGCATGGGCCCAAGGCCAGGACGCACCCAGACCAACTCTGCGGCATCCTCTCTTCTTACCTCAGGCATCCCTTGGCTTTCACAAGCAGTTCTGTGCTTGCTGCCCAGGCCCAGCTGGTTTCCCCCCACTCAGCTCCCATGTTTGTCATGGACCATCACACCTCGTACTTCAATAAAAGGCACCCCACATCTCCTGGCTGTCAGCACACCGAACTGACTTTCTTTCTGGTCAGTGTACAGGAAATTCAATCAAATTCAGAGAACTGGAAGTTGAGTTCAGCCAGCAGGCACCTCAGCTTAGACCATCACTGAGCTACCAACCCCCAGGTGATGGCAGCCTCACATCTGGGCAGCACGCTAATAACAATAGAGAAAATGAAATACTTTCAGAAACAAACCTGACCTTTAATTTCGCATGGACGATATCTTGTCAAGGTTCATGAGCAGACAGGTACTGCTGTGAGCATTTTGGATGTGGATATATTATTTGACATGTTTGCTTCTCGATTTGGCACATTATAGTCCATGATATGCATAGAGCAAGTTAAATTGTGATAGTTTTCACTCATTCATTTACTTCTTCATTCAGTATTCCATGAGCACCCATCTTGTTGCACTCAGCATTGTTCTGGGTACTTGGATTAAAGTAGGGAATAAAACAGGGGCACCTGGGTGGCTTAGTCGGTTAAGTGTCTGACTTCGGCTCAAGTCATGATCTCCTGGTTTGTGAGTTCAAGCCCCAATTCAGGCTCTGTGCTGACAGCTCAGACAGAGCCTGGAACCTGTTTCAGATTCTGGGTCTCTCTGTCTCTCCTGCCCCTACCCCACTTGCGGCTCTCTCCTCTCTCTCTCATTCTCTCTCTCTCTCTAAAAATAAATAAACATTAAAAAACATTTTTTAAAGTAAGGAATAAAACAGACATGACCTCTGGACTCTCAGATCTTATATGCTGGTGGGTATGAGAGACACACTATGAGCATATAAATGTGTATTATTCAGAAAGTGACAGATGCTTCGAATAAAGTAAAGCAAGGAAAGGAGGATACAGGGACAGGGGAATGAATTCTTACCTTGTATAGGATGCTCAGGGAAGATCTTGGGGACAGGCAGCGACCTGAAGAAAGTAAAGCAGTAAACCATGTGGACATCTTGGGAGAAAGAGTTCAGGTGTAAGGAAGAGCATGTGCAAAGCCCCTGGGTATGGCCTGTTCAAGGAATAGCAAGGAGGCCTTTGTAGCTGGAGTAGAGCTAGTGCTTTTTTAAAAAATTATTTTATTTTTGAGAGAGAGAGAGAATGAGCAGGGGAGGGGCAGAGAGAGAGATGGAGACACAGAATCCATAGCAGACTCCAGGCTTTGAGCTGTCAGCACAGAGCCCAACACAGGGCTCAAACTCATGAACCATGATATCATGACCTGAGCCGAAGTCAGATGTTTAATGGACTGAGCCACCCAGGCGCCCCATAGTGCTTATTCTTCATTGCTGGTGTTTCAGAAAGTGTAACAGAAAATCAGATTGATTCTTCAGTAGACTTGCCCTGTGTTGTTATTGCTGTTTTCATTATTAACTCAAAGTACATGAGAAAAGAGTATTTTTATTCTATGTTCTTAACTGGCTGAGGAGTTAGTCCTGGTGTGTGTGTGTGTGTGTGTGTGTATTATGCATATACATATACATGTATGTTTAATGAATCAGAAGAACAGCTGAAACTTAAATTTTTATGCTTAAGTGTGAGAGAGTAAGAGTTCCTTATCTACCTAATTTAAAAAGCCCTCAGTAGTCTCTTCTCTAGTCTGTTATTAGCAATCACTCCTACAGGTGCTATTATTTTCATCCTCCAAATAAAGCACGGGAATTGAGTAATGGCCAAAGTAGTTAGAAATGTAAGAACTCTGCTTCTGTGTTCATTTCCTCACACCTGTTTACCACAGGAGCAATCCCATTGGCGGCAGATGATTTAATAAGCAAAATCCGGCGTGTGGTTACTTCCTGAAGTCAGTCTTTTCAAGCACGGTCAGCCTTACCTGAGCTCCTGGGAGCCCATCTCTGGGCACTATGCTTCCTGAGAAAGGTTAGGAATTTTTTTCCATTGCCAAGCAAGTGTTTTTCATGCTTCTAAGTGTTTCCATGTATCAGGTTCTAAAAGGCCACTCTATGGGGAGCAGAGTGTGTGAAGGTGATGTGCCAGACAAACCTGGCTGTTTGCCCAGCTGGAGTGGTTCCAACAGCCCGATGGGGCTGTGACTGTCCTCCACCAACATACCAGTGACCTCAGAGAACACCAGGACACTTGGGGTATAAGAAGAGCAAATGAATAAAGCTATAAATGCTGTATAGTTTGACTCTGAAATGTTACCAGTATAACTTCAACTAGTCCTGAGAAGAAAGTTTGCTTATGTGAGAACAGTGTTTGGACTCATTCTCTGGCCATAACCATCTTATTTAAATGCTTCAATTTCTGCACCTGTGAAATTCGGAGACCTAGTGGGACTTTACAAGGTGTGAAGGTATAGTAAGTCTTTGGTTCCTTTGTGGAAAAGAAACGCACAGTGAGTCGGGTGATGCTCTTCCTTGGCTGGAGCTGCTCTTATGTGAATGATCGACTAAGTAAGTGTGTTCCAGTAAAATTAAGTCCTGTCATGGACAGGTGTTTACAGAACATGATAAGATTGCATGAATTGCATTTGTTATCTTCCATGTTTTTATGTTGAGCCTATTTAAAAAATTTTTGTGTTAATGGCAGAAGATTTCAAAATTAATCTCTAGAATTTACATCTGATCAAATTAATGAAAACAGGCTCTTCCAAACCATCATGTGATTTTTTTTTAGTCTTTGTATGAAACAATTCATTGTTCCCCTTTCTATTGTTTCTGTAGATTTCTAGAGAAAATCACTTAATAGGTGAACAGCAAAAGAATGTAGTTTGTGCATTTAATGTATTGAGAGTGATGTTGTCATATCTGTTACCTGCGGGCTCACCCACAAAAATAAACCTCAGCTGGCATTTTTAGAATCTATTACTTTCCAGGCACCATGGTAGGTGCTGGTAATTCAGAGATGAGGGCCACATCCTTCCACTGCCTTCAAGGAGCTCTCATCTTAGTGGGAGGCAGACGAGTCACCTAATAATTACACAACTGTGTAACAGGTACTACTGGAGTCAGTCGAGCATTTGACTTTGCAGGGGGAAGTCCATCAGAGCCTCTCAGGAGAGGGGGTAAGGGTTCGAGTGGGTAAAGTGGGAAGAACAGGCAGGATGCACAGGGCAGAGCCTAACAGCCCAGGGCTGCATGATGTCTGGGGAACTTGCGGATAGTTCTGTCGGGCTGAAGCATGTGTTGCATGAAGTTGGAGACGTAGGAAATGGTCAAGGATGATGGCCAAAGGTTGAGCTCTTTCCCTAAAGCAATAGAGAACTACGGAACAATCCAGCAGCAGTATGCAGAAATGCAAGACCCATGAGAAGACTACAGCTTTGCGCCAGGCAAGGAATTATAAGTATCCGAATTAAGACAATGGTGGTGGGAATGAAGATGAGCAGACAGACTATAAGGAGAGCAGACTCTCAGAAATAGCTGAGAGAATTGGCAGGGCTTTCTGGGGCTTTGCACAGGGTGGGGGGATGAAAATGAGTGGGATTCTCAGCTTTCTAACTTTAGTGAATTGGTGAATGGTGGTGCCATAATGGTGGTAGTGGAGAAACTGGAAACTGAGCAAGGGCAGTGGTGAGTTCAGATTTAGACACATTGGATTCAGGTACCTGAGGGGGACCTAGGTAGAGACAGACAATGAAAGGTAAAGAGGTGCATGTGGATGTGGACCTCAGCAAGATCTGAGGTACAGGAATTAGGAAACATCACACAATAGTTGAAGCTAAAGGTTAAATAGAATTACGAGGCGATATTTCCATATGAGAAGAAAAAGGGGCTCAATGTGGAACTGTAAGATACTCTTACGATAAGGGAGGTATAGAGGAGGAAACTTTACAGCAATTAAGATCAAACACTCACAGAAGTAGGAAGAAAACAGAGGAGGCTGATGAGGAGGAAACTTTACAGCAATTAAGATCAAACACTCACAGAAGTAGGAAGAAAACAGAGGAGGCTGATGTCACAGAAGCCAAGCAAAGCCAAAGTATCAAAAAAGACAACCTGACCAACAGTGCCAAATGCTGCCAGGAGGCCATGTTAGGGCAGGATCAGAAGGTTTCATGGGGTTTGGGCTTGGTCGTTCACAAAGCGCTTCTCCCAATGAGCTAGGATGGCGGTAGGTTGGAGAGTGAGTGGGATTAGGAAGAGTAGACTTCCCCCAGCCTAGCTGACCAAGTGCAGCCCCTGTCCCTTCTATCACCTTTCAAATCAATGGGCTCTGCATAGCATTGTTAAAACAATCAGGGTCAAAATTTTTACATTAAACTCAATTCTGGTCAGACATCTGCCTGGGACTTCCTAACATCTTCTGTTATTCCTAAGTAGAAAAGAGTGTTAGAATCTTACTAGAGATGTTATGGCCTTGATGCAAGCAATCTTTAGCACAAGAAAAACCCTGTTTTGAAAAGGATGGGTGTAAAATGGTCCCATGAGAAGTCTCTCCCTTAACATCCATGAAGTAACAGGACCAGTGTCCTGGCTCTCTACCTTAGCAGGCATTGGTGGTAGGCACAAGGGCACTGGGTTCAGTCTACCCAGTTCTCCCACCAATGGAGACCTTGGGTGATTCCGTTTGAACTTAGGCTTGACACTTTCATCTATATAATGAGTAAATTGGGCTCAATGACTTCCAAGACCCACCTCTACTTGGTCCATGGGACTTTTATTCTGTCTTCAAATCTGCTTTTTGTTTTCCCTTCTCCATACCTCCCATGCTTTGCTGCTCCTACACGTTTAGCTTCTACAGCCGCCAGGTCTATAGTACGCTGCTTGGAAAGGGCCCCATCTGCACCTGACATGGTTGGAGATGCTGTTAGGAAAACAAGAAATGGAACACAGAGAACATGGGGAGTCTTCTAGCTTCCCTTCCCTTTGGCTCTTCATCTTCCTTTGCTGTCAGCTTACTCTCCCTCATGCTGCTCTTAGCCCCAAGTGGGATTTGTTCAAACAGATATCAGAAAGCCTGAAAAATTATTAACAGCTTCTGCATAGAAAAGATTAAAGCCCTGAGGCAACTAGGGTAAAGTCACTAATGTGCTCTGACTCAGTGTCATTGGTTAGAATATTTGTTCATTCATTCATTTACCCAAATGGCTGTCCACTTAATAATTACGTACTGAGGGTCTACTATTTCTGTGTTGACTGCATTTCCCTAGTATCCTAAAACACAAGGAATGAAATGCCAAACACAATAAGGTGGACTCTGCCCCAGCGGAGATGATAGTCCAAAGAGGGAGAAAAGCATATTGACAGAAATGAACACAATTAATGTGTGATAAGTAAATGCATGTGATAAGTAAATACAAGTAAAAGTAGCTGGGGGTAATTTTAACAGTGGACCTGGAATTAGTCAAGGCTGTCAAGGGAAGGCTTCTCTGAAGGTGTGCTATTTGGGCGGATGGAAGAACAGCCAAGGCAGGAGAATGCAGAATAACCTGTAGGTTATTCTGGAAGAGCAGTACTCCTCACCCTGAGCTGGAGGAGGGCAAGGTGGCCAGAGAATTGGGAGAAGGGGGTGGCAGGGCTGACTGTGCAAGACATGGGAAACCAGGAGATTATGAAGTGATGAAAGCAAAGAGAAGTTTCAAGAAGGAGGTTGCAGTTCTGCAGCATCCAATGGGCAGAGATGCCATTTTAGTTAAGGACTAAGAAGTGCCCACTGGCTCATTGGAGGCTATTGGTCACCTTAGTAGGAGTGTGGCCACAAGAGACTGACCGGACCGGACTGAGGTGGAGTGGTGGGAGGCTGCGTGTAAGGGCAGCTATGTTGAGACACAAAGCTATGATTGGGAAGTCAGGAAGCTAAGGTAAAAATTAGAAGGAATGTGCAATAAAGGAAGGTTTTTGTTTTGTTTAGGTTTTGCTTTTCAGATGAGCAGTATTGAATGTTTTAATAAAGACTGGAAAGATCTCAGAAAGAAAAAGGTTAAGATACAAAAGACCAAAGGAGTGAGGTCCCGGGAAAGGAGCAGAGATGAGGTCAGAAGACACATTTCCTCCATTGCAATAGGGGAGAAAGGCGGTTTTGGGGATTTGGTGACAGAAAAATTGGAGCATTCACATCCACTGCCATCTATGAGGCAGAGACTTCCCAGAGAATGGGATGGGAGGAGGGGAGCAGGAAGGCAGTGGAGTGGATGAGGCAGGGCAGGGGGAAGGAGCCCACCTGAGGAGGTGGCTTGTGCTCCCCAGACCTGCCCAGAGGGTTTTCCTTTCTGCTCACCACCTACCCCTCTGATCCTTGTCAGCATCCCTACAAGTATGTAAAAAGAGTATTTTGATTTTGTTTCCTGTGGTTTCCCAGTGCCAAATTCCACCACTTCATATAATTTTCTATACATCATAAATTATTCTGATATGGGAGCAGTGCATTTTGCTCTGGTAATTTTTCTTCCTTGTTTTATTTTATTTTTTAATGTTTATTTATTTATTTTCAGGAGTTTGGAGACCAAGATCGATCGGTGGGTGGAAGGGGCAGAGACAGAGGAGAGAGGATCCCAAGCAGGCTCGGTGCTGTCAGCACAGAGCCCAATATGGGGCTCCATCCCCCAAACCATGAGCTCATGACTTGAGCTGAAATCAAGAGTCAGATGCTCAATCACGTGAGCCACCCAGGTGCCCCCTCCCTATTTTATCTTTAATTAATTCCATGATCCTTCTCTCCATGTTCTTTCTTTTACTCTTTGAGTTGCCTATAACCTTTGGCCTCATTTGAAAAGCACATGACTTTCATGCCTGTCTTTTCTGGTTGTTTTTTATCACCAAATGTCATGCGTTAGTCTGCTTTTCATTTCATTTTTACAGAATACATTATGAGCCCACTTACATACAGGTTGTCTCTCTCTCTCTCTCTCTCTCTCTCTCTCTCTCTTCTCCCCCCCCCCCTTCCATTTGGGCAACATTTGTGGCAATAACTAGAATATCTGCTAGATCTCTCCTTTCTGTCTCTCTCCCCATTCTGCCATGCACCTGGTACTCACCAGGTCCTGCTACGTCTCTCTCTTGGCCTTGGTGTTATGTTGTTTCTGCTCTGCATTCTATGCTTGCAGCCTTCAGATCCATGTCTCTTAGCTCCAGACACCCACAGTCTTTATGTTTCTTCCATTGACAATCTGAGGCAGGGGAGCTCCCTTGGTGATATAAATCCTCTTGTTTGGGGTTCATTAGTCCATATGAAGTATCTTCAGAAATAAGGAAGGATGAAGAAGGAAACTAGCATTGGGTGCATATCTTATGCTGTCTTATATTAACGCTTATCCTGCTGTGGGGGGTGCCGATCCTGGTTTAAAGACAGGCAAATGAATCCCAGTGAGACTTCTTGAGAAGTATTTCAGGGCCAGGACTGACACCATCCTTATTCCCCACCTAAAGCTCAGTGGTTGGAGGTTATCACTGTGCATCATTTGGACACTCATGAAGTAGAGATCCCACTTGAAGATGTGGGCCTTGACTTGCTTCAGATACTGAACTACTTCTGATGTGAGGTGGCTCTTTTGGCAATGAGGCATTTTTAGTCCTGGAGCCCAGATGTAAGGCACCTTCACCACTAGGTGGAGATGTAGCAGCGCCACAAGTAGTCACCATGCACATGAAAAGTAGGCCTAATGACAAGTCTTCTAGAGCTAGGGCCTGCAGACTACCTGTTTTTTTATCATTCAATAATTTCTTGAAGTGACAGCCACATAACAAAATCAACCATTGTAAAGTGACAGACAGTGGCATTTAATACCTTCACGGCGTTAGACAACCACCACCTCTATCTACTTCAAAGACATTCTCTCACTCCTAAGTAAAATCCCTAACCATTAAGCAGATTCTCCCCATTTCCTTCTTTCTGTACCCCCTGGTAACAGTCAGTCTGCATTCTGTTGCTATGGATTTTCCTATTCTGGGTATTTTTTATAAATCAAATCCTACAGTATGCAACCTTCTATGTCAGGCTCCTTTCACCTTGCATGATGTTTTCAAGGTTTGCCCATGTAGCATGGATCAGTAAGTATTTCATTCCTTCTTATGGCTGAATATTCCACTGTGCAGCTTTACCACAATTTGTATATTTATTCATTTACCCATTGGTGGACCTTTGGGGTGTTTCCACCTTTTGGTCATAGTGATTATTGCTTCAATGAACATGGATGTACCTGTAACTGTTTGAGTCCCTGTTTTCAGTTCTTTAGGGTATATCCCAAGAGTGGAATTATGGGATCATGTGGTAATTCTGTGTTTAATTTTTTGAGAAACTGTCAAACTTTTGCATAGCAGCCCAATGGTTTTACTTTCCCAACATAAGATTTTCAAACTTTTTTGACCATGACTCACAATAAGAAATATATTTTATATCACAACACCACATTCACATATGTGTACATTTTCATTCATATAATGCATGTGTGTGTACACAAATAACAGTTTTTTATGGAACTGTGCTGACCCTATTACTATATGGTGCACTCTGATGTGTTCCTTCCTGTTCTATTAGAAAAATATGCTGGTTTTGATCCACTGAATGAGTTCCACACCTCAAAGCAAAGTGAAATCTTAAAAATTAAATTAGTTGTTAAGACCAGAGTACCGTTGGGACACCTGGATGGCCCAGTCAGTTGATTATCCAACTCTTGATTTCAGCTCAGGTCATGATCCCAGGGTTGTGGGATTGAGCCCTCCATTGGGCTCTGCACTGAACATGGAGCCTACTTGAGATTCTCTCTCTCTCTCTCTCTCTCTCTCTCTCTCTCTGCCCCTCTCTCCTACTCATGCACGTGTTCTCTATCTCTTTCTCAAGAAAATCAGTACCATTTTAAGTGTATGTAATAATATAACATCTCCTTTACACTTAGATAATAAAAGAATTTAGGATACAACTTATCAATACATATAAGTTTTGGGGAGGAGAGATTATCAAACCTATGAGGAAGACATTTTATATAGTCTCAAACATGGACAATTTAGATCACACACAAAAGTGAGTTATATTGCATGTACCTGTTAGAGTGTGAAGACTGTAATTAGCTAGTGGTTTTTTTTTTAATTTTTAAGTTTATTTATTTATTTTGAGAGAGTGAGAGAGAGCACAAGCAGGCAAGAGGCAGAGAGAGAGAGAGAGAGAGAGAGAGAGAATCCCAAGCAGTCTCCATGCTCAGTACAGAGCCTGACACGATCTTACAACCATGAGATCATGAACTAAGTTCCCCAGGTCCCCCACATAATTAGCTGGTGTTCTATCACCCAGCAACAAATTATTTGGTGAGTATTGCACCTGTAGCTTCTGGGAAAAGCTTTGTGATATATGTTATAATTTATTGAATATCCAGTTGAATAGAGTAAGATACTGAAGAGCGTGGTAGGGATGGTAGAAAGAGCAAGATAAAGAAGAAGAGAGAGAAAGAAGTAGAATCAAGCGAATGGGGAGAAAAACACAAGAAGCTTCTCAAATATGTTGCAATTATTTATTACCATCTTTAAGAATCACCTGAAACTGAGCTTTCCTGGAAGGAGTGGTGTATGGGAAGAATAGAAAATACTGGTTAAGCACATGCTCTCAAGCAGATCCACAGATAGGATTGCGGGGATCCAAGGGCTAAGATGGGAAAAAATTGCGCTTGGCTTCTCATTAACCTCTAACCAAAATTTATTATTTTCTTCAAGTACAAACATAGGCAACAAAAATAGTATTAGCAGTAGCTTTGACTTTACTACCAGTTGAACTCACAGATTTTTTTCTGTTACAGTTGCTTTAAGTGGACTTCAATATTTTTTATGTTTACTCTTTTATTTAAACATTATTATAATTATTAGGCTTATCTCTAGGTTATGCTATTTAAAGTCTTATTAAAGAAATGCATTATCTACAATACTGCAATTGTGTGTGTGTGTGTGTGTTTTTAAGTAATTTGATAACTGTATTCAAAATAACTGGTTTCCATTGTAATCTCCTGGGTTTTGTCTCATTTACATTCTGAGAAGAAGCCCAGTGGCTCTGCTGAGTGACCAAAAGGGTCCAAAAATAGTTGAGAACCCCCTAGATCTGCACTGTCCAATAAAGGACCCACTAGCCGCGTGTAGCTATTGAGCCCATGGAATTTGGTTGTCCAAACTGAAATGTGCTGTAAAATATACACCAGATTTCAAATATTTAGTGCAAAAAATATTGTGTCCCAATAATAATTATATATACATATATTACATGTTAAAATGATCATATTTGGGGTATATTTGGTTAAATAGAATATATTAAGTTTAATCTCACCTGTTTAAATTACAAATGTACATACTAGAATATTTTAAATTGCATATGTGGCTCATGTTATATTTCTGTTGGACATGACTAGCCTCGCATCAAATCTGAGTTCCAATCATCATATAACCAGCAATTATCTTCATTATTGTTATCATTACTCTGCCATGTTCTAGCTATTGGATCCCCATAAATTTCAATGTCCTCATCTGTATATGTACACATAGAGCCAAAGGAGAGAGTATTACTATGTTCATTCTAGACTTAGCCTTCTTGCTAATCCATTTCTTACTATCAGAAGTATCCCAAATTCTTATCCAAAAGTCTAAAAGAAGGCCCATGTCCACTTCCCCTTTCCTTACTCTTCTGCTGCCCATTGTTGTAATGAACACAAAATTTAAATTATATACATGAAAGTGACATATAAAGATGAGGATATAACAATTTATAGAGAAAGTGAATTTTTGAAAAATTGTAAAGGATAAGAACAAATTCTCTTGAAGAGCAAAGAAGGTGGAAAATAAATCTTGAGGTAGGGTGGAGTCATAGGCACACTACCGTTGCCACCCATCCTGTATTTATCCAGAAAGACCTAAGTGGCATTTGGATAAGACACCAGCAAACCACCAGCACATTCCTGGAGTTTGCAAATGGTCACTTAAATAGCAGGACAGCACTGGTATGTCCCTAACCCACAGCTGAAGTCCAGCAGGCTTCCACAGTAGCTGGAAGTTAATGATGTGTTTCTTTAAGAGGGAAGAGCTGAGAGGAGACCTCCTGCCCTTTTGTGTGATCCTTACACTTCTGGAGCCCTGAGCATCCTAAAATGGGCACCCTGGGAATAATAAACCCTTTCATCTACAGAGTCTCCTTTGAGGTCATGAAACAACCTTCTGTAGATAGCAGATCGTACAGTATCACCTGTATCCTTCTAAAGGAGAAGGGAGTAGCTCCAACACCAGAGTGGATCGCTGTGGCCAGTATCTGGTGGAGTGAGGGCTGACAGGAGCTTGGGTTTCTCTATAACTAACACCATGAGGATCAGAATCATGACCCTCCACCTCTGTTTCCCTGAGCTGCTCAAAGTGACCTCATCCAACCTGACCATCTGCAAAGATCATTATTCTTTCTCTGGCTTCTCAGCTGAGCCGTGCATTTGGAACTGCTCTCACCACCAGCTTGTTAAACTGTTCCCTCCCATCACTCAGACAGTTTCTCGTAGCCCCACCCTCCTACACAAAGCTCTGCCTGTCTGGTCAAAATAGGGTGGTGATTTCCCCACCCTTTCTAAAAACATGCCTTGCAAGGCTTTCCCTATCCTCCAAAATTTACTTGCGCCTTCCCAGTTACATTTTCTACTGCGTTTGAACTGTGCTTGGGGGTGGAGAAGGTGATGTATGTGTTTCTCCACTTCAGTGTTGCTGGGCTCAGACCACAATCCTCTAAAGGTGGGATCAGAGGGACTGAACCACATAGCACTAGGAACAGATGGTCATTTGAAGGTTTAATCAGTGATGCTCAGTGAGGTAGATAACTTCTTTTTAAAGCTTTAGTTTCAAATGAAGGGCTGTTCTATGTATCTTTAATTCCTTAGTTCAACACTTCATCTCAGTGACAATGACCTGGTTTTCAGCTACAGATTATCTCTGGTTTCCAGGACTTGGACAGCTGTAGAGTGTGCTTCCATTTTCTCCTAAACAGAACAAAGCACTTTGATACTGCCTTATTAACTTCACAGAGAACCCCTCGATCATTTTCACTTTCAGGTTGGTTTATCTCTTTCTAATTTCCTTTTTCTTCTTTTGGTTCTGGGTCAGCTTCTTCTCCTAATCAGCCAGCATGTGCTTTCTATGGGATACTTTTGGTACTAGCTTTATCAAAACAGAATTGAGAAGGTGAATCTGTTGCCCAAAAGTTAAAATAACGTATGCCAAAGACCAACATCAAATAATTTATTATGCAGTGCTCTTTCCCTGAGCCAGGGTCCCTCCCAATAATATGGAAAGTCAAAGGCTGGCCTACCCTGGGAGATGAGGCAGTCTGGTGATGAGAAGCAGCTTTCCTCATGTAGTAGACAGTAACTTGTTCAAGGTCATAGTATCAGGGCCAGAATAAGGAGGAAAATAGTTTCCTAACTCTTAGTCTATCAAAGTTTGCTGGCAGGTAACTGCAAACATGTGATCATACCTAAAAGAAAGAAAAAAAAAATGTTCAGTATGTGCAAAGTTTAAGTAGCAAGTATATAAAAAAACTAATCAAAATTTCCAATTTTTCCTGATGTTGGTGACTTTAAAGATCTAGATTTCAATAACTATTTTTTTTAATGTTTTATTTATTTCTAGGAGAGAGAGAGAGAGACAGCATGAGCAGGGGAGGGTCAGAGAGAGAGGGAGTCACAGACTGAAACAGGCTCCAGGCTCCGAGCTGGCAGTCAGCACAGAGCCCGACGCGGGGCTCGAACCCACAAACCGCGAGATCATGACCTGAGCGAAAGTCGGACGCTTAACCGACTAAGCCACCCAGGCGCCCCTCAATAACTATTTACATTAACTGGTACCTCTGAGGGAAAGTTGATCTGCCCCTTATGACTTAAAATCTAAAATTTATTCTTGTGTGTGAAATTGGGAACATTAGTGGGAATATTAGTTCTATCCTTAAAAGGTATTTCATTTTTAATCGCTTAATAAATGGAATGTCTTACCATAGACAAAACGTTTAAATGCAACTATGAGAATGCATCTCTTTTGTTTGTTAACTTATCATTTTCATAGGGAAAAAGCTATTTTTAAGTGGCAACCAGAGTTTGGAAAGTGTGATGGTTATTTTTTATTCTAAGTATTATTAATCTGTGCATTTTTGGTCAACAATGATATGCAAAGCAAATGCCGTGTTTTTACTTCTTCAGAAAGGAAATAATTTATAATTAAATATTATTGGCTCCTATTGTGATATTGCACCTGTTTGTATCTCGGTATAAATAAGTTCTCTGGTTGCTGGTGGTATTCAAAAATAGGGTAGTAAAGTTATCGGTACTGTTGTGTGCTTTTGCGGTAAAAGGCAGTCAAAATAACCCATATTTTCTGTTTACATACAATATTATCTGTAAATACAATATTAAATACTTCTTGTGCCTTGCAGAAATTGAGGTCAAATCTTTATATTTATGTGTACAAAATACATATGAACCACATCTCCTGGTCTGACTGTAGGATAATAATATCCAAAGAGGTCTACCTTGAGAGGTTAATAAGAAGAATAAATTAGGTAAATATTGAGCCTCTACTAAGGTAACCAGACTTCTATCCAGCTTACCCTGGGCACAGAAAGTTAGAAGCACTAAAATATTAAATAAAACTTTTTTTTTTTTTAAACCTAACCTGTACAAGGTTAGGCTTTCGTTGCTTCTGCAAAACTTCAGCCTTCCCTTAGTAGCCAGCGGGGCAGGGGGGTGACTGGAGATGGAAGCCCTCTGCCATGAGCAAGGTCTCTCTCTCCCCCTTTCCCTAATCTGACTGTGGAGTTAAAGGGGCATTTTGTGTTGGGTATTCTGGGATCGTTGCTAGCTATCGACCTGCTATTTACCAGTTGTCCTCTGGCTACATGCTCATTTAGTTCTCATGACAGACCTGTGAGATAAACCCTATTTTAGAGATGAAGAAACTGAGTCTGGGAGATGTTCAGCAGCTTTGCTAAGCAACACAGCTCCTACACAATAGAATAGAGCCTTGTTTCTGGCATACTATATTGTGCCCCTTCTAATTAATACCCTCGGAATATTTGCTCTTGAAGTCACCATTCAATTGTTTGGAGAAGTGTTGAGAGAGAGGCCCAAGTTTTATCTCTCCAGTTATGAAGATGCTGGGGATAGAGACCTGAGTTAACTGATGCCCTAGACCCAAGTCATTCTCATGGTGTCTCAACACCACTTTTAGAGAGGTGCCTTGCAGGTGCTTAGCAGGTGTGGCCCTTAGCTTGGGTTTGTCCATAAAGATCCTTTGAAATACAGTCTAGCAGTGTGTCAATATCAAGTTGAGCTCAATTAATGTTAATCCCCCTACCCTAGTCTAGAATAGACTTGATACACACCCTGGGTGACAATGGGCTTATGGAGTGAGGCTTCCCTGCTCAGAGCAGGAAGAGAAAGGACTTCAAGCTTGACCTGCCCTCTGCTGTCATTTCTCTATGCCATCTGATGCCTTTCACTGCTTCGATCCTTCAAGGACTTCCCATTAGCTAGACTGACGTTCAATTCCTTTGTCATGGCCCAGGATTCCTTATAAAACTCCTTTGCAGGGGAAGTAAGTAGGGAAGAAAAATGGGTTCTTCTGATAATTGTTAATGGAGACAATTTTAGGAGATACTATTTTCCTTGTTTACATATGTGTAACAAGAAGCTGTGCTCTAATGAAGTTCTGGTGCATTCAGAACACTTAAATATATTTCAGTTCATTTAGAAAAAATTATTTGTACTGATGAGTAATGGAGTAGGGATTTTCAAAATTTGCAGAATCTATTTTTGTGAAGATTTGTGTATGTGGGTTGGATTTTTTAAGGGAATGATTCTTGAGTTTTCTGTTTACGAAATGAACATTGTATGGCATCGCTTCATATTTTTTTCTCTGCTGTGTTTTAGCACGAGATAGATCAGCACAGATTATGCATCTAAAATATATCAAAAAGTTTCTGATTTATCTTGATGCTTTATCTCTAAAAGGCCTCATTCTGCTTAAAGCAAAACAAAGCCCTTTCTCCATACTTGTCACCACTGATCTCAAGTGATGCTTAATTTGATTTGGAAGCGTTCTTATTGAGAAATAATACATACTAGTAGGCATGTAGTATTCTTAATGCTTTTTTGGAATTTTAGACTGGGCAAAAATTGAGAAAGCAATTTTTTCTTATATTCAGTGATTTTCCTTTGTTTCCTCAGGATGCTAGGAAAACAGTTATCTTCTGCCTAATACATTCTATGCATGAATGTACATGTCACTCTGACAATAATTACACATGTGTGCCCATGTGCAGCCATCCACAGGGAAAGGGGGCGGATTCCAACCCTAACCCAATCAATGCAGTCCGACTTTTTAAAACCATTATGAGATGGCTCTTGATGTTGGCAAGCATCCAGATTGTTTGCCTAGCTTTGTTGTCACATTTTTTTGAACGCCACACATTTTAATCTCCAAAAAAATTGTCAAAAATGCTAGGAAAGAGAAAATTAAATATGGATCAAAACACAAACCGATTGCACTTCTGTTGCACATTTTTCCCCCACAGGCAACAGATAGCACTAGGCATGCATGACACGTCTGTTCATTCAGTGACTCATTCTATGTGTTCTTTGCATGAGAACTTAGCGTGTGCTAAGAGCTGTGGCAGACACACAAATGAGACACACATGGCTCTTCTGGAAGGACAGAAGAGAGAGTAGGGAATGCCACAGACTGTAATTTACAATCCATGCACTCTTTACCACCCACCTTTGTCCCACCCTGCTGTTCAACAACCTGCGTCGCAGGTGGCAGGTGACCAGTTGGCCTCTGCCTTCTTGAAATGCTCTCTTTTCTTAGTCCCCACTGCACCACCCCAGGCTGCCGTGAGTCCATAAGCTATACTGATCACAATTAAGTACCTCTTCCTGTGGACTGTGTATTGGCCAAATGTGTGGCACCCACCAGGGTGGATGCATTTCTACCTCTTTACAGCTTGGAGAGTGGAGTTCAGACTAGATTGCCACCCCCACCCCAGGTCAGGCATCCTGATATAGACCGCGACTTGTACAAGGAATCAAATTAATATGAAAGATAACAGCATTCTTCTCTAGGTTTCTTTGGGACGGACAAAGCCCCAGGGAATAATTGCTTCCCCAGGCTAAAGCCTGACAGAAAGGCAGTAAGCAGTCTTAGAGAGCCAATGGGACCTGAACCTAAAACATTACTATCATGTAGTGTTAACAAGGGTCTTAGCTTCTCTTCCTGAAGTTTGGAAAAGGAGTAGGTAACCGTGATTTTTTGCTTGCTTATGATTAAATAAATAAATAGATACAGATAGATAAATGACTCTGGTTTTAAAATTTGTTAGACCTAAATTTTGCCAGCTCTATGACCTTGACTTTATTTTATATCTTTTTGCCTCCATTTTCTCATCTATGAAATGGGGCTATTTTTTTTTTTTAATGTTTTATTTATTTCTAGGAGAGAGAGAGAGACAGCGTGAGCAGGGGAGGGTCAGAGAGAGAGGGAGTCACAGACTGAAACAGGCTCCAGGCTCTGAGCTGGCAGTCAGCACAGAGCCCGACGCGGGCTCGAACCCACGAACCGCGAGATCATGACCTAAGCGAAAGTCGGACGCTTAACCGACTAAGCCACCCAGGCGCCCCGAATATTAATAGTACTATTAATAGTACTTCATAATGGGTTGGGGGTGAGGACTAGCTTTGATAAAATTGGTATTTTTAAACACACTATTAATGTTGAATAAATGTAGATGGTGCTATGATCATATCTCAGGTCACTTTCTGACTTTTTCCCCCCATTCATGGACACTACTTCATGAGGCCTTTCAGCTTTTCTGTATTACTGTTACTTTTCTCTGAGCCTCCGACATCTGTGCCTAATTCCTTGTTTTAAGATCCATTACATGTTCTAACATTATTAAGGAAAGACCCTTCGTTCCTCTTAAATGACATCTGGAACCTCATAACAAGCCAGGGACAAATTCAGATTTTATTTGTATTTTAGGTCCCTCTGTCCAGGTGCCTGTTCTGACGACATTTTTTTATAAGCATCCCCACCCCCGCCAGAGAGGAGACAAAAAGATAAATGTTTTATCCCAGCTTGCAGCAGGTGTCCTTCTATTTGATTTGTAGGCCTTTCAACAAAACAAAAGGCCTTTTCTGTCCTTTTACAATATATACTCTCTTTAAAAGTACTCTGATGAGGGAAAAAAAGCACCCATGAGCAAGATTTCAGGTTCTAATGGACAGAGCCTGAGTTCTTTGTTACTGGTTCGCTCCTCACAGGGAAAACGATATGCCACTAAAAACATTCTTTTCTTAATAGCATCTAAAAATTTAGGATAGTTTCTTCTCAAAATATGTACAAGTGGCATTCTCAGCAAATTAATATGTTTATAGCAGGATTGAAAACTTTGAAAAGCCAGTTAAGGTCTATTTAATAAAGTCAGCCAAGAGAATCTGTGTATGCTTGAGTAACAATATATAATAGAATGCTTACTTACTGCAGCTATTTCAAGTGTCTCCAACTTGCTAGCTCCAAATTGTTACCATTGGTGTTCAAAAGCAATATACCTTCTAAGTCCCATCAGTGTTACAATCATGTGGTGAACTTAAAAAAGCTCTATTCTGTTGTCTCCAAGGGTTCATAATAAATATCAGTATAGCTAAAGCTTAATTGTTTACTATACACAAGACATTATGTTGAACACTTTATTCGTCATGTCCTTTAATCTTTACAACAATTGAATGAGGTAGGTACTACTATTATTTCCATTCTCCAAGTGAGGAAACTAAGTCTTAGTGAGGTTAATAGCTTGCTCTGGGTCCCATAGGTAGTGAAGTCTGGAGCCAGGTGGGCATCTGGGGCCTGTCTTGAGAGACCGTGCTCATGAACTCCAAGGCACTATGAAGTCTCCCTGTTCATTCATTGCCATGGGCAGGCCTCAGACAAGTGGGTATGGATATTAATTTTTATTTTTGAATATGATAGCTGTTTTGAAGTAAAAATCTTTAGGTCCTGTCTCACGTGGAATCCATATATTCAAAGTACAGATGATAAAACTCGCTTATCAACTCTAGTATGCTTATAAATGAAAAAAGTTCATCAGGTACGAAATTTCATGAGAATAAAACACTGTGAGAGGAGCTGGAGATCTTGGTGGCTGAGGGCTAGTCTTTTGTGTAAGTGTAAGGAGTGTGAAAAGCTTAAATTGATGGTGCCTTGGGGCATTTCAGGACAGTAATTCTTAGTCTTAAAAGTATTTTGCGCTCTCTTTTCCATTTCTCAAAAGAGCTGTTAGTCCAAAAATCCCTATCTGTGTGTTCATTTGAGGCGAGTTGCCCAACATTTTTATGTTCAATGATTATTAATATGGCCTATTAATTTATTTAGAAAAATATTAATGAGAAATGTACTGGAAAGGGAGAATTAGTCCGTGGTTTATGAGACAGTTGGCCAAATCCCACCTACTGAAACACAGCCTGTCAAAATTATAATACTCTTATTTAATCCCCTGGTCAAGCTAAATGGTAACATGAAAGAAAGCTAACCAAAATCAGGACACCTGATATCAAGACTTCATGAACTAAAAAGCCATTGTACAGCAAGGAATCTAATGCTTTTGCTTCCTATCCTTTTAATACAAATAAATAAGCTTTATTGGGCTTCATGATTCTTAGAAACGATAGGATTGAGAAACAGATCCGTCGTGGAGCCTGACATTCTGTAAACAAGCCCACTAAGCATCCCCTTCAGATGCACATGTTAAGAGTGGAGTGCCTCTCAAAGCGACAAGCTTTTCTGGTAGGCGGAAGCACAAAGTGCAGCTTCCACTGTGCCGGTGAAAGAAGGGGAAGAAAAAGCCCAGGCAAATGCCCTGTTGTTACCCAGCTTTCCTACTGCAACAAGGCTGACAGATGGGGCTTTTAAAAAAACGTCCCTGCAACCCGATCCAGGGGTGCTGCAGCGCGATGCAGTTGTGTATATTTCAGGGACAGACACAAGGGGAAGTAGCAGCCAGTGCTCATGCACTGGAAGCATTTCTGAAGGGAGAGGAGCCACAGGAGCTGGGAAATTCCTCCTCCGGCTGAGGCCGGGGCTGAGCGGTGGCTCAGGTTGAGACCGTGGGCAGGGGCAGGGGGTGGCGCTCCCAGCCCATCCCTCAGCCCTGCAGAGAGCCGTGTGGGCCGTGGCTGCCTGCACAGTGTCAGGGAGGCCAGCCAAGAAACCCTCCCTCCCAGGGGAAAAACGGATCGCAGTTCAGGTGGGGACTTCCTCGGTAGCGTACCTGGCTGGAGCAGAGCATGTGGGCGGCCGGCAGCGGGCGGCTCTGGTTATGGCAGCCCAGAAATGAAAGCAGCGGCCGCCGCCACCTCTGAGAGCTGCAGACAGATCAGCACCCAGCAAATAAGAAGCAAGTCCTAGACCCGGAGGAGGAGGAGGAGGAGCGGCCGCCGCGCATCTCTCTCCCGCTTCTCTCCTCGGCGTCCTTTAAATGAGGACTCCCTGCCAGTGCCGGAGGTAGATCTGCAGAGGCTTCCTCTCCGCGGCTGACCCCCGCTTCCATCACTAACCTGTGACAGGCACATCTCCACACCCGGTACCTGCTCCTCCAGCGGCTCCCAGTCCAGTCCCAGGAGCCTCTTTGTATACCGCCGACATGGCCAGCCAGCAGGATTCCGGCTTCTTTGAGATCAGTATCAAATATTTACTGAAATCCTGGAGTAATAGTGAGTAATAGAAAATAACCTTTGTTTGTTTGTTTGTTTGTTTGCTGGATGTTGCGTAAGGTTCGAGAAATAAAATCTCAACTGGAGGCATATGCTTGGGAGCCAAGGAAGTTTTTTTTTTGGTTCCATCTGCTATGAAATTCAAAATGTCAGAGACTGAACTAGCTTTCCTTAAGTGCAAAGTCTGCAGTGGAATCACAGTAGATTTTGTTAGATTAAATTTTCAAGTGAGATAGCCCTTCAGACTCTGGCAGAGCACAGGATGGGGCATTCTAGGTTGCATTTTCTGCCTTAATGTTTATTTGATTGGGCTTTATCTAAGTATTTTGTGGAGTGTGGCTTAGTCAAAGGGGTGTGGCACAGTTTCAGAGTACTTCATAATTGTTTTATTAAGGTATTGTCTACAGAAAAAAAGTGTTTAAAGTCTGAAATCGAAGAGTCCTCTCTTTTGCACTAGAGGCATTTGCAGGTTTGTGTCTCTCCCTCGTCTGTGTGGGTGATGTTCAGGATGCTATCTAATGTTTGGGGATTGTTTATATATATATATATATAATATGTATTTATGGATATTTACATATATAGTGTTATAGTCCAAATTAGTAACATGCTTTCCTGAAATATAAACAAGTGAGATTCTGACCCTGATCATTTATTAGAATATCAGAATGTTATGGCTTCTGAAGTTCCATTACTGACCTACTTAAAAATTTTAGCAATAACACATTTTAAAAAGACAAGCTCTCAGACATCATGGATCTGAAATCAGAATTGAAACGAGGCCTTCAGGTGATCAGTGATGCCTTGTGTTTTCTGAATAGTTGAAAAACAAAGTCTTCTCTATTTCACCAACAGCCTTTGTGCTTGCTTTGGATAAAAGACCGGCAGCTATTACAGATCCTTAATTGTCTGAAATTTAAAAAAAAAATTCCAGGAAAATTTTGATCCTGTATTATGAGCATACTAATTAGCCTACCTGTGCTTAAAGAGCTGGCGATTAATTATCTCCCACACAGATGACCTGTGGCCAAGATTGTTCTTATGTAAACAAAACCTGGGCAGAAGAACCTCTACCATAATTGCTCTAAGAAAAGAGCCAAAGTACCTTCGGCCTTAAGGTATTCAGGGATGTGCATCTCAATGATATCCATAGAAACCGTTTTTTCCCCAGGTCATTTTGCACCATTGTATACACTATGGGGCTCCTCTGAAGCTGTTTTTCTACAAGTGGGAAGCCATTTGGGAGTCTTGCTGTCACTCAAATAGCATTCCTTTTATCTGTTAGAGTCTTAATTCATTTTTCTTGGATCCATTATTTGTGTAATTCTTCATACTCAAGGATGAATCTTCCTTTGTCTATCCACCCTTTGATTAATGAAAAGGGTTTGACACACAGGGTTCTTGATGGAGCAATTTTCCAATAACTGGAAAGACTTACCGTGAGTTTGACTTTGGTATGTGGCTTTGAATCATCATTTTGAGTACACCAAGGCTAGATTATGTTCTCCCATCATTTTTTGTCATTGTCTCATTAAATAGAAAATTGTGTTGTGACAATACTGAGGCCAGGGGGATTTCTTTTAAAATTTTGCTCCCTTTGTCAATTTTCAAGTGACTCTAGACAAAGTGTATATTCTTTCCACCTTTCCTAACCCCCCCACTACCACCCCACACTAGACACACACACACACACACACACACACACACACGCATGCACATTCACTCCCTCACATCAGGAAATGGTTTAAAATGACTATTCATGTTTACTTTGAAAGCATCTTGGACACAGTTCTGAATTCTTTCAATTCATTCAGCAAATATTTATTCCACACCTATTATGCTGGGCTCCGGGGCTGCAAAGGTGCATAAGACCCCATACCTGCACTCTATCCTAATTTCTTTATTACAGAAGAGTGAACTTGGTGATTCTCTTAGTGTTTCTTTGGAAGTCAGAATGCTTTTCAGTCCTTTCTTAAAAGAGGAAGAGGAAATACACTTTATGCTTAGTCTTCTTTGAGCTTGTTGCAACACTAACCTGCTTTTAACCTAGCTTAGCTCTCAGTTTTACATATTTTCAGTAGCCAAGAGAGAAAGGAGATTGTCTATAGGAAAAAGTAGCCTTAGGGCTTTGGCCTACTCAGGATAACCTGCCTGCGAGGATGCATCTCGGAGCCACTCGTCAGCCAGCATCATAGGTTTGAGAGGCCAGGATGCCCGCCCACATACCTGAGTGGAGAATCAGACTCCTAATTACATAGCAGTGCTTATTTATAAAAGTACAACAATTAAAAAGCAATAAAACAAACTGTGTAACCATGGCTGACTGCTTTGCAAGGTGGTAGGTAGTAAGAGGAAAGATGATTCCTTGAGCATGCCCGTTAAGATTTCCATTCATTGTTTTAAAGGCACATTGTGGGGGAAATGTAATTTCATGTTATGTCTGTCTCCTCTGAAGAATTAACAAGTCAATTAAATCAGTCATTGCCTGGTGAGATGTATTAGCTGTTTATTCACTGTTCATTTTGACACTCTTCTTCATTGGCGTGCTTACTCTGTCAGGCTGTCCTTTCATGTTAATGGAGTTGGGAATTAAAATGGCCTTGATGTCTGGAAAGAAAATGTCCTTTGTAGACCTCACTGTGGAGGCTCTCCTTAGCCTCTTGGACACCCTCCCCCCCCTCCATCCCCCACTTAAGTCCTATGGCTTCTTCCCCAGTTTATATCCAGACTTTTTCCCATCCATTCAGTGATTCTCACAGTTGCTCTCCTTGGTGTTCATGGCCACAGCCTCCACAGGCCTTTCTGTTTAATCTGGAATGCTCCAATGGTCTCCTAACAGTCCCCCTGATGTAGAGCTGCCTGTAGAGGCTTCTACCAGCATTTCAAAGACCACACCACAGCTCCCTCTTGCCTGTGAGCATGTGACTGCCATTCAGGACTCTCTTTGAGGTCCTCACCCATCCTCTCTCTTAGACTGTTTTTCTGCCCCAGCCAGATTTAATCTGCTCACCCTTGTCTGCATTTTACCACCTTGCTCTCCACTCCATGCCTGTATGCACCCTGGCCTCCTAATCTGGCATGCCGTCACCTAGAACACACAAGTTGCAGGACCAGATGGGCTTGGTTCTGGTTTCTTATCTCCTGCACTTGCGTGGCCTTGGACAATTTGTTAACTCCTCTCTGCTCCGTTTTTCCTCTCTGTAAAACGGAAGCAGAAATAATGGATACTTCTCAAGAGTAAAAGAGGAATTAAGAATTAAAGCGCTTACAAGAATATCTAGCACATCATAAACACTCAATAAATGTTAAAATAATATTAATGTATTCCAATGCTCCTCTCACTTCTAAACCCTCTTAAACTCAGACTCACACCCCTTTTCCCCCTAGTATTGACATCATTTGTGGATTATTCTATGCGTAGTCCACACTTGCTACACCCCTAGAGAAGGGAACTATGTGAATATGCCAAAAATAGTTACTTGCTTTCAGACATTTTTTTCTAGATTTACCTTTTAACAATACCCCCCTTTCTACCTCAGCTTCTAGTAGAATATTCCTACCTTCCCTAAGTAAATACCTTCCAGCAGCATGGGAGATGGCTTGCCAACATCCTCCGTGGCAGTAAAGCCACTTGGCCTTTCAGGTGTGCTACAGAAAATGTTTAGAGCAGATAGGTCCAACTATTTCAGAGGAAAGGAGGGCTGACTTTAGACTGATGTAGAGCGCTAGCATGTGGGCTCTCTCACCCATCTGCAACCTCTCGCTGGGATTCCTTGTGTCTCTGTCTGCCCCATGTTGTCCAAATGTACACAGGCCCAATGAACAAAGGTACGTTCAGAACCTATTCAACATCTTCATCTTTCCAGGGCTGTTGGCCTCTTTCTTATAACATCTGTCAAACCCTGCTACCCCATAGAGGGGAACTTTTGAAAGCTTGTTAACTCTTTCAGATAACGAGACTTCCATCGACAAAATAAACTGGTCTGCAAAACTGAGCAAGCCCTTTGCTTATTTTGGAAGGAGCTGGTGTGCACTGTGAAATGTCTAATGTTGCTGTAGAAATACCTGCATCAGTGAGATGTGGATGTGGCATTTTCAGATATACTATAGTGCATTAAGTTGTGATAAGGACAATATTTCTGTCCAGCGTAAAAATGCCGATTAGTACCAGGTTAGCTCTGGAAACAAAGATCCCATGCACATGAGGATGGGAAACACCACTGACTGACTGCAGAGCTATCCTTAGGGAGTCCTGTTTATGTCATCAGTGTAGCCCAAAGACACTATGGGAAAGGCTTAAGAGAAACCTCAAGGAAAAGAGCTGGTGTGAAGTAGAAAACTAAAGATGTGAACCAAGTTGCCTGAATCCAGCAGAGCAGTTACAGTCCAAGTACAGACACGCTCAAGTGCAGAGCACCTCAGTTCTCTTTAAAGAGTAGGGAGCACCCAGCCCCATCCAGGCATTCAGGAGGGAGTCACTCTCATGCTCCTGTCACTCAGATATCTGACCGTGCATGCACTCACTCAGGTCATGGTCACTTCTGCTAAAGTAGTTTATTATCTTGATGAGAAACAAAACCCCAGATCAACATCTACTCTCAGTAGAAAGAGCCTGTTCTTGGGTTTGTGATGAAGATAAATAACAAGTGGGGGTTTTGTTTGTTTCATGAGTTGTTTTTTGTTGTTAAAATGCTCAAACAATTGGAGAATAACAATAACTATCACACTGACTGAGGGCCCACTCTGTGTCAGATGTTATGCTTGGTGATTTATATGTGGGGCAACCACATCATTATTTGTCCAAACTGGGACACTTTTGAGAGTGAAAGTTAATAATTATACTGGGACTGCCCTGGGGAAAGGAGGCCATATGACCACTGTGTTTATTATCTTCACTCTTTCCAATAACCCTGCAAGGTTATGTTTTATCCACCTTTTACAGATGAAATTTAAAGAGAGAGAGAGAGAGAGAGAGAGAAAGCAATTTGCTGAAAGCCAGGATACTAGTAAGTGCCATAAACCTTTCAGCTGATAATCACATTTAAAAAAATCACGCATAAGTTGATCAAAGGGTCAAGAACACTTTGGGGAACTTAGTGCTTTATAGGTGGTTTCATTCTTGTTGGCTGAGGTCACTGCCAACTCTTAGCCTCCTCCCTCTCTCTGCACCCCTGAAGCTTGTTCACGTGCAAGATCACTCGCTAGCTCAAACTCTCTGTGTTTCTCTTCTCCCACCCTCTATTCAAAGTCCTATTGAAAAGTAAAGACCATGGACTAAAATCATTAAATGTTCATTTGAATCTGATCTGAAACCTCACAAAATATACCTACTTGATGCCATATGGTTACCTCATAGCTCAGAAGTTGAACTCTGGGGGAATTAAAGCCTTATCACTCAAAACTAGGAATATTTAAGAGGAAGTTGGTTTATTCATGATCTTCCTTCCCCTGCCCACTTTCCCCCAGAGCCAGCGGTGGAGAGCACCATCTTCCTAGCCTAAGACCTAAGTATTAACAAGTCTTCACAATTATTATTACAAATAATACCGTTTGTTCACTATGGTCATCTGATTAAACACACACAACACACACATAAACGATTATAGCAAAAAGGTATATTTCTTCTGTTAAGACTGTTTCATGTTGGTTTTTCCTTCTTTTTAAAAGTATATATAAATATATAATTTTAATGGCTCTAGTAAATAAAAAGGTACTAATGATCTTTACTTCTTTTAGAATGGCCATTTGCTTTCTTTTTTTTTTTTTTTTTTTTTAAATGTTTTATTTATTTCTAGGAGAGAGAGAGCGCGAACATGAGCAGGGGAGGGTCAGAGAGAGAGGGAGTCACAGACTGAAACAGGCTCCAGGCTCTGAGCTGGCAGTCAGCACAGAGCCCGATGCGGGGCTCGAACCCACGAACCGCGAGATCATGACCTAAGCGAAAGTCGGACGCTTAACCGACTAAGCCACCCAGGCGCCCCATAGAATGGCCATTTGCTTTCTTTGCTGAGATTTCTCTGATACTTCTGTTTAGGAAATGGTAGCAAACTTCTAATCCTCTTTAGCATTGGTAACAGGGAGAATATTTCCAGGACTAATGTAAGTCTCATTCAGATATCTCATTTGACCTAATAGCACCAGTCTCAGCCACCATAAAGCCTTCTACAAGACTGGCGACACAAAATGATTTGATTTCAACTTCTTTGCCTACTTCTGCATGCTGCTTGGTGAAGGTGCCAACAAGAACACTTGTCAGGCAAACAGAAGTAGGCAAGAAGGAGCATGACCTGGATACTTTTACGATCTGGACACAGCCCTGGATATTTGAGAAAGTTGCCAGTATTCAGATGTTTCAACTGAACATTTAGATGATACAGTGTGAAATATTCTCTTTATTTAAAAGACCTCTATTTCAAAACAACTCAACACCTATGACTCATTGGTTCATTTCTGGGTACAGTTGAAGGAATTGAATGGGATACATATGTCCTGATCATCTTATTAGTAACTTCTATATTTTTAAGCTCCATGTGGTATTCAAAATGATTGGGCTCCGACGTGAGTTTGGGTGGAGAAATGACATTTTTCTGAGTTGGGGCTGTTCTGTGGATTATCAGCCCTATACACAAGGTTTTTGTGCAGTTCTTTGCTGGTACTAAATCTTGCATTTATTTCGTGCCTTGTGGTTTGCTCAGCACCTTAAAAACATTACCTCATTTGATGAATGAGATGCATTGATTATGAATAAACTAGCTTCCTCTTAAATGTTCCTGGTTTGGGATGATAAAGCTAATTACCCCAAAGTTCAACTTATGAGGTGTGAGATATCCATATGGCATCAAGTAGGTGTATCTTGTGAGGTTTCAGATCAGGTTCAAATGAACAAATAATGATTTTCATCCATAGTCTTTACCTTTGACTAGGACTTTAAAAAAAATGCAGTGTATCTTGGCATCTATTACTTAAGACACACAAAGGTGAGTTTGTTTAAAAAAAACATATGTATTAAGATTTTCTGTATTTATTTGTACCCTACCATTTATTAGTCATCTTTTTCTTAAACTCTCAAACATGTCTAATTTTCTACAATGTGATACCTTCTGAGAATCCCCCCATCTACACACAACTCCTTGCAGAAGATTTAGCAGACAACCACTTCCTAACAGGTGCATGGCATCTGTGAAAAAAGAAAGTACCCAGCTTTATCTCATCTTCTTTCTTACTAATCTCTGTCATTCGATAGATTCCTTTTATCATATTCATTTAAATATCTCTCCACTGTAGAACTGTTGGCTACACGAGTAAGAAAATGTCCTCACCTTGAGTTGAAAAGAATCCTTCAGGCTTGAAGGAGCAATGAGAATAGCTTTTTCCATAATGAAAACTTTACTTCCTTTTCCACACTAGATTATACTCAAAAACTTAGTATCTTAGCATCAGCTTTTCTTGGTTATTGCTCCAAAATACCTTGCTATTGCACAACATTTTCAGAGAAGCAAGGCAAACACTTTCCAAGACTTCTTTCTGAGCACAGTGTGACTGACACACTGCTTTAGGGCTTCCTAACCGAGTCAGACTGGATTCTATCATCGGGGATCTCAGAGCTTACCCTCCTTCCTCGTTAGTTGCAGAATTCAGAAATATTCATGCAGAAGTTCCTGGTACTTAAAGAATCTGAGGGAGAGGATCGAGTGGTATTTCAGACACAGTGTATGTCCTCAAGAATTTTATTTGAGAGAGTATGTTTGATAGATTCTGTTGACTTTAACATTATGGATTTATACTTTCATGGCATTAGACAACTGTTAGAAACCTGGTGTTTGCAGACAAATTCCTATAAGAACATTTTCAAATATCCCTCCTAGCAAGACAGCTGAAGGAGAAGAGGAAACATAAATTATTCACCCTGGGACTCTTGACTGGACTAGATGTCAGTATTGGGGGCAGAAAGTGTCTCAGATGGACCTTCTTTTCATTAGAAAATAGTAAAGAAAAGTTACCATATTTATCAGCCTTTGGACCTGGGACTAATTGAAAGCCAGTTCATTCTTCATTTTGAGTGGTTTTCCCACTCTCCAGAACATTGAGGTTAAAGAAAGGTGTGTGTGCAAGAATTACATATTTCTGTAAGTGTAATGGTCCTACCTCTCACCTATATTGTTACAAACTCTTTTCTTCTTCATGGAACATACAGGCACAAACATTTAAATATTAGTCACCCAGAACTCCCAGCTGCTGAGCAGTGAAAGTTTATATTCTGCCAGCATATCAGACTCTACAATGAGTCTGATTTTGGTTTAATTCCTTTATACTGTGTAGTCATTTGATGAGCTGCAGATGGAAATTTAAGCCAAAGCCATAACATTTCAGCTAATACTTTTTATGCTGCTGTAAGAATTTGTTGTCATGTCAATTTAAGGGAGTTGGAATCTTTTTCAAGAAGGCATTCAAATCTATTTTAAGAGCTTTTATCAACTCTAATTTGATATACCACTCTGACTGCCTCTGCTGTTCTTAATCAATTGCAAAGTGCAAAGTAGTTTAGCAGTGGAAGACAGCTTTGAAATTTCCAGAATTTCTCAGCTAGTGCCATGGGCACAACATTGTGGAAATATACAATTAAATCTCCATTAAAATTTCTTGCCTAAGTTTAAGAGACACTAGGCCGACTTCTTTGAGTTTAGACTTAAACAGGTAAATATGTATTTTGGCAGCCATGAAAAGGATAGGGTGTTAGATTAACCAGGGCAATACTTGAGTAAAATTCCATTTGAATGTTATATTTATGTAGGATTTGGCAAATCAAGAAAATGGTTTATTACATAAGGGTCAAATCAATGACATGCTTCAATTGTTTAAATACAAGATTAGGTTTTTCTTCCCGGCTTTTCTGTTACTTTTCTGTGTGTGACCTTGTCTCCTTTCCCCACTTCCTTATGTGAAAGGAACAAACATGCCACCTTGCCTCTACCTGTTTAGTGTGAAGGGTTTTGAATACCTCCCCTGAAAAATGAGGTTTATGTAAACATCATAATACATGCCAGTTATTTCTCCTACACCATTAGAGCCAAACCGAAGGAGGTTGAGTTGTACATTATTGAACTTGGCTGATTAAGTAGAGTAGGATCTCTGTCTTTCTAAGCTTGATCAGTTTCTTGAACTCGTCTGTTTTTAAGTATCCTGAATGAGAAATAGGTGTCACACTACACAGCCTATCAGGTTCTTTCTATTGTTATTTTTTACAGTGAAGTCACTGTGTATCTAACTCAGTGAATTTGAACAGGGTTGTCTACAATCTGACGCGCTGGCATTCTTGATCGGGAGACAAGCATTTCTTTTTGCACAGTGAGATATGGTGCTTATAGAAATTGCCAGTATTCTGGAAGCTTTACAGTATATGATCATACAGTCAAAGGATATTCTCTTAGGTTTTGGTAGATATTATGTTTCAGTTAAACCATATGGAAATAAAGAAGGCCATAAGGATGCAAGATAGTATTAAAAAAAATCTGTCTGAAACACTGTTTGGTTTGTTAAACCATCCACCTTTACTTCATGTACACACTAGGTAGAAAGCTCTTGTTGATGGCTTTAAGATTATTAGGGGCACCTGGGTGGCTCAGTGGGTTAAGCATCCAACTTTGGCTCAGGTCATGATCTCGTGGTTGGTGAGTTCAAGCCCCACGTCGGGCTCTGTGCTGACAGCTCAGAGCCTGGAGCTGCTTCGCCTTCTGCCCCTCCCTGTCGGCCCCTCCCTCCCTCACATTCTGTCTCTCTCTCTCAAAAAAAAATTAATAAACAAAAAATAAATTTGTAAACAAAGATCGAATACTAAGATTGCTTTAAAAAATAATTTTAAAACTAAAATATGTTGCTCTGGAAAATGTTGAATAGATCACCTATGACTTTAGCAAATTATAAGCAGTTATTAAAATGTACAAGTTTAAACACCAACTAGAATACAATTTGCAGGTTTTTTTTCAAAAGAAAATACTCAGCTTTTCAATTTTTGGTTTTTGAAAACCACATTTCTAATGAATCTCCCCTATAAATGAGGTCTTGTTATTGAATGATGACACGATCTCCACACTAGTATCACTTGTAGTATCTCAGCATCCCCAAATTAATCTTCTGCTTTTCTAGTGAGGATTTTAGCTTCCTAAGGGAGTTTCAAGAGAAGCCAAGCCCTGTATTGGGCCACACTGGGTGTTTTGATTCACTTTCCTCGTGGTTGGTGGTGGCCCTGAGTCCTGTTCTCATCTTTTCTTCTAGGCTGAGAGTATTACAGAGACAACCTGTCCTCTATTTTATTTGACTGGATACAATGCAAGAAAATAGGAAAGTGAGAAAAATTTTAGTATTCCCTGATGACTCTTGCATTCCATTTCCTAACAACCCTCCAGTTCTTATAATGGGAAAGCTAATGCTAGTTTATGCTAATTGAGATATCAATTTTGAAGGTGTTTGAGAACCTGGCCAAATTTTCAACTGAAAAAAAATTTTTTAACAATGTTAAATAATTGAATTTTAAGAAAGGTCAAAATTAGGAATGAGAATGAAGATTCTACCACATTTAAATATCCAAAGATCTGTTTTAACTTAGCTTCTTCATGTATGTAATATATTATGATATATATAATAAGCTTTCTCTTATTAACCATTTTGTTAGCTGCTTCAGTGCTTACTCTCATTTTCCTAGAAGAGCAAAGGAGTTAAATTCAATTTATTGTCTTTTCAAATTAGACACTGCTCTACTTTTAAAAAGGAAAGAAATATAAATTGGAAATGATTGAGTATAGGATTCTGATAAGGGACTTTTATTCTAGGGCCCAAATCCCTCTTGTCACTAATCACAATACAGTAACATGCCTGCTGTTCACAGGTATAATGGTATAGTGAGTCTATAGAACTTTTTCTTGCCATCTAGTAATTTGAAATGTGTATTGTTTTAGGATGCTTTTGCCATAAATACTAAAATAACTGCATAAGGACTAAAAGAATAAAGACTTTTGTTTTTTTAATGTTTTATTTATTTCTGAGAGAGAGAGATAGTGAGCAGGGGAGGGTCAGAGAGAGAGGGAGACACAGAGTCTGAAGCAGGTTCCAGGTTCTGAGCTGTCAGCACAGAGCCTGATGCGAGGCTCGAGCCCACAAACTGTGAGATCACGACCCGAGCCGAAGTTGGACACTTAACCGACTGAGCCACCCAGGCGCCCCAAGAGTAAAGACTTGTAATGAGCTTATCTAACCCACATCCTGGAGATGGGAGGTTCTGGGTGGATTTAGAAGCTCAAGGACTAAGACCATCCAATCTTTAGGCTTGTCACTGCATGGTCACAGATGGCCACCTCAGTTCCAAGCATCTTTGCTTTACTTCAGTGTCAGGAGAGGGAAGGAGTTTAGGTTAAGTATTTCTTCCAGCGAGAAGGAGATAATTTTGCCTAAGACCCCAGCAAACTTTCTCTTGAATTCCTGATTGGAATTGGGTGATACACCAGTCCTGGCAAAGCTGAATGGAACTACCACATTGGCTTAGACAAACCAGGATACATCCCCTGGGACTGGTGTGGGTTCACTTTCTATAAGACAACAGACTGCTACCTGCTACTTGAGCAAAATAGAACTTCTTATTGAGGCAGAAAGGTAGACAACAATAGAAACTGCCATAAAGCAGATACCATAAAATGGTAGATAACTATTAATAAAACTCCCCACTTTTTGTTACATAACATTGGATTAAGCATAGCATAATATTTGTAAGGCCTTATGAAGTGTCAAGTGCTATATTAAATAATTCACATGCATCATTTCCTCTAATCTTCACTATGACCCTCTTTTGCACTTACTATTTGTAGATGACAGAGCCAGGAAATCAGATGTAGCATCTAGGGTAAATGCTAAACTATGCTACCTCTCATCATCCTTTGCAAGATAAAGAAATTAAGTGAAACTGGTGAAACTCGGGTAGGAGCAGAGGGCTATTGACATGTAATCCCTGCTAAGTTATTACAGTGATATTTGTCAAAAAGCAGTAGCAAATGGTTCTGAGAGTTCCCAAATAAAAATTCTGTGCCTGTCTGTCTCTGATGTCAGAAAAAAGAACATTTCTTGATGTTTTTCTTATGCTCATAAGAATGTCCATGAGGTTTTTTTTTTAAATTAACTTATTTATTTACTTTGAGAGAGAGAGAATCTCAAGCAGGTTCTGTACTGTCAGTGCAGAGCCCAATGTGGGGCTCAAATTCACAAACTGTGAGATCATGACCTGAGCTGAAGTCGAGAGTCAGATACTTCATGCACTGAGCTACCCAGGTGCCCCCAGAGCCTCTATTCTTACTGGCTGCCCAGCAGGAGCCATTCCTGTGTTCATTTTCCCCAGGATGTCTGAAAGAGGCAGATGCTCACTTATTCTCAGCCTTCAGCACAAGTTTGCAACTGTGATCCAAGTTGCTGGGGAAATTTCTGGAATGTATTTTTCTTCCTGAAAATAAGAGAAATGCATCTTTTGCCACTCTCATTGACCTTCTGCTTCTAGCCTTTGGACACAATTTGTGTAGACAGCAGAAAATATTTTGAATTCTAATACCCTGAGATGAATTTTAGCTGAACATGAGCCAAGTTCCTGCTCTTAAGGAGAAGATTGTCTAGAGAAAGGGACCTACAGAAATCTATAATTATAATAAAATATGACCAGTAATCAACCCCCTGAAAGATGTGTTGTGTATATGAGTAAGAGTGACTATTGTTTGTACATAAATATTATTCGTTGACTCCTAAGGCCAGATATTCCCTACTATTTTCCTATATTGCTTATAGTTATCTCCAAAGCCGAATCTCTTCTCGCCAACCTGGTAAAGCTATGGCTTTGTCTCTCTCCTTCAGGTCCCTTATTCTGCCCAGCTTCCTCATCATAAATGCTGAATTTCATTATTGGTCAGTCCCAGACAAGAAACTAGAGTCCTCTTCAGCCCTTCTTTATCGTTCATTGAAAACATTGCTAAAGCTTGTCATGCTTTCTTTCCCAAATGACATCTCACCCATCTGAATCTCTGTCACCATCACCTCTGCCAAGATCTGGTTCCAGGTGTTTATCATGAGCAGCATCCCATCTGGAGCATCCAACTCCCCCTGGCTGGTGTCTCTGCTGCCACCACCTTTCTGGGACAGTCTGGTCCTTGCCACAGCTTTGAACACTGATCTCACCTTTCTTTTGTAATGGTGTGTTGGCACTGAGTGTGAGATATCCATATGTAGGGATCGAGTGACAAACACTTTTGATGTTCATGGTTGCAAACTCATTTAATAGTTAAAATGTCATCATGTACTGAAAGTTCATCTGAATTCATTTTATAGGTTCTATCTATCAAACTTTTTGTTTTAGAAGGCTTAGGAGTTCTATAGAATGCAAAAATGGACTTGATACCTGACCCACAGGCTGTAATCACAGTCATGGGCCAGGAGTGGGATGAGAGTATTTGTTGTCAAGCTAGAATATATTACTCTGTTTATTTTTTATGCTGGTGAGATTGAAAAAGCTTGGATTTGATAAGCATGATGCAGAAATGAAGGGAAGACTGCCTACAGCTAGGGAGAAGACTAAAGGTTAAGCATAATTATCTGGTAAAGAGACCTCAGGCAGAGGATCTAACTAGTCATGAAGTGTACACACTCCAGGGATGGAAGATCCACTCATCAATTCTCAAGTGTCCCTCATACACAAAATAACAGCCATCAAACTTGTGCAATGACCTCATTAAATATCATATTGTTCTGCCAGACAAGGCCCTTGTTTTAGGGAGTGACTAAGAGACTGTCACTTCTTGGGCCAGGAGGATGAAAACATTCTTTGGACTCTGGGAGAAGGATAGACATAAATTGTTGGTACTGTCCCTAGGACGTCCCTCCCCATTTCAGCCTGTGTCTTACTGGGCCATGTTTCATATTAGAAGATGACTACTCAGCTGATTCATTCACCTCAGTGTTTTCATGAAGTTTCTGCTATTTACCTACACAAGGGAGACAAGATTAGCAAAAAATTTTTATGGACAGCATAAATTCAATGTCAAAGACCTATCCAAGCCCAATGGTCCTGGAGCTGGCAGAGTCATACGCGCTTAGAGCTTGAGTGCAAGTTTCTGTCTCCTCCACTTTCCCCAAGAAATGGTTAGAAAGTTAACCAAGTCTGGAAGAGTCAGCCAGGAGAATCATCCCACTTGAGTTATTTGCTCCCCCCCACTCCTTGCTAAACAGAGAAGTGAATCACACTCTTCACTGAGCCATGCAGCGGAGGGAAATGATGCAACACTGGTCACATGACACAAAGAAGAAAGGCCCATTATGCAAACCTAGTTCTTCATTGTGTCCTGGTATAAGGAGAGGTTAAATACCCACACTGGAACGCAGCACAAAGCTGGGGTTCTTAAACGGGAATCCTCTATTTGAAGATGGAGGCATTGCAATTTACTTTTTGTCTTTTCTTTATTCTGCCTTTTTGACTACTGGACTCACTAATTTTGATTATAATATCAAATATGGAAAGAATTTATTTAAGCTTGTTTTATTTCCTTTTTCCATATGATTTGGGAATTTATGAACATACACTTTGCCTCAGCTACTTACTTGCTATGTGATCTTGAGTAAGTTACTTAAACTCATCCCCTAAAAAAGGTATGAACTGTCATATGTTTTATAAATACACCTACCAACCTGTAGAGCCGTAGCAAATAAGTATACGTCTATGAAGTGTTTAGTACACAGCCTCAATATTGCAATTGCTCAGTAAATGGTAGCCATTATTATTATTAATTTACCTATTTCATGCTTGTCTCAATTCCTCGATGAGTTAATGCATTTATCTTGTTTGCTCATTGCCAAGACAGAATGACCAGGAACTGAATCAAGAGTCCTGTGGTTCTCTGTGACGTCTTCTTGGCTTGGCAATCTGGTCTTTACCACTTTAAATAGACATTTTGGTAGAGAAGTATGGTTTGAACACTTCAGAAAATAAACCATCTGAAGCTATCCAAAGTGAAACATGTTTCTTTCAAATTCTTAGTTGTGTAGAGTGATAATGTTGCAGGGTGTTTGTATATGCTACAATTGCAGCATTTTCTGTGTCACATGAATTAAACTTTAAGCATATGTTTTTTGTACCTCAGCCAAACTCCTCTCCCACGTATGATGAGTTCACAAGTCCCTTTTGGGGCAAAATTTTATCTCATTGCCCCACTTCCCCTATGCTTTCTACACTCTTCCATTGTTGCAACAGTGACGTTGTGTAACTGGGCTTTGCCTGTCTAGGTTCCCCCCACCCCTGCACGCCCTGGGCTAAAAATCAATCATCCTGTCATTATCATATTCGCTAGCAGATTTCAGGGCACATTGGCTGTTGTTAATATATTGTTAAATGTTGGTAGACTGGATACAAGGACCTGAATTGGTGTGGGTTTAAGGACAAACTTAGGTGGCATTTATCCCATCAGTAGACCAACCCCTAGCAAGCAAGACCAAATGTTTTGTATTTTGAAGTCTTTTATTTCAAATAGTAATTTAACATCTACACTTGGCTGGAAACTCCCTTTCCTTGTGTGACCCTCACCCATTTTCTTGGAGTAAAATTCAACACATTCAAATGTACTTCTGTGTTCACAGAACTCTGGGAAGTTGTGTCTATGAAATTCAAAACGAAGTTAGAGTGAAATAATTTTTTATTTGTGTAGTGATCAGCCAACTAGAGAAAATATTTCTGTGATAAACTGCCTTTGTTTTTATCTTTTTTTTAGTTTGAGAGAGTGTGAGTGCGTGTGTGTGTGTGTGTGTGTGTGCGCGCGCGCGCGCAGGGAGAGTAGCAGAGGGAGAGGGAAGGAGGGAGAAAGACAGAAAGAGAACCTTAAGCAGACTCCATGCTCAATGCAGAGCCCAAAACGAGGTTTGATCCCATGACCTTGGGATCATGACAAGAGCCAAAATCAAGAGTCAGACACTCAACCAACTGAGCTACCCAGGTATCTCTGTCTTATTTTTTGTTTTTTAATGTTTTATTTATTTCTGAGAGAGAGAGACAGCGTGAGCAGGGGAGGGTCAGAGAGAGAGGGAGACACAGAATCTGAAACACGCTCCAGGCTCTGAGCTGTCAGCACAGAGCCCGATGTGGGGCTCGAACCCACGAACCGTGAGATCATGACCTGGGCCGAAGTTGGACGCTTAACTGACTGAGCCACCCAGGCGCCCCTCTGTCTTATTTTTAAACGAATTTTCATTGAAGTGTAGTTGACACACAGTGTCACATTAGTTTCATGTATACAACATAGTGACTCAAGAACTCTATATATCTGCTGTGGTCCCCACTTTGTAGCTCCCATTGGTCACCATACAACAGTATTACAGTACTACTGTCTCTGTTCCCTATGTTGTGCCTTACATCCCCATGACTTAATTCATTCCACAACTGGGAACCTATATCTCCCATTCCTCTTCACCCATTTTGCCCATTCCCCTCTTTTTTTTTTTTTTTGCATCCATTAACCCTGTCAAAAATCAAAGATTGCTGTCTGTAAAAATATTAACATATTTGTCTAAATGTCTTTAAGTTACATGGATTTAATATAACTTTACTTTTAGGACTTCTAACCACTTTTTCCAAATTAGAGCAAAACCATTATTGGTGAAATCTACTGAATTAATGTAATTTTTACTGACCAATGTCTTTTCCCATGTGAGAGCTGCTGCTCTTTCATATTTGAAGAAACTGATTGCCTTACTAGAAAAAATCCTGAACCCAAAGATTTTCTCACAACCATTGAGGTGGATGTACTCAAAGCATCAGCCCAAATTGAACATGCATGAATAAGTTATAGGAAGTTCCTGAGAGTGAATCGGCAACTCCTCCTTCTTTCTTATAAAGTATTAAATGCCTCCTTGTGTAGGGCACCATGGTAGAGAGAATGCACCGTGGTTCAGCAGGCCCTGCTCTTCCATGGGCTTTCTGGTCAACGACTGCCTGCTTTGATGAAAGGGGAGAAAGAAGCAAGTCGCAGAGAAAACAAAAATGTTGATCAAATACATGTTCTACCTGTGCCAGCCATTGTGCCAGGACTTAGGGACAGTGACATACAGAATCCTCAAGAAGAGGAAGTGATACATCATTTTAAGTGGGAGGAAAGAGGCTAGGACTAGTTCCAAGAGGCTGTGACACTTGAACTTGAGAGAACGCTGCAGAGAGGAGGGGGAGGAGCAGAGAGAAGAGCATGAGTGAATGCAAGGAGGTGTGGAAGTGGCCAGTTCAGGCTGTGACAGCTAGATTCCAGGGTACCCATCAGAGAGTGACAGGCGGTGCATAAGTTGGGTCAGGGATCGTGACAAATGTTGGAGGACCTGATGAAGGGTCTGGGTTTCATCCTGAAAGCACTGGGCAGCCTCCACTGGTTTGTACGCAGAGAGCAACAAGGTCATATCCTAGCTCACTCCTTTTTTTTAAGTATTTTTTAAGCTTATTTATTTATTTTGAGAGAGACAGAGACAGCATGAGTGGAGGAGGGACAGAGAGAGGGAGGGAGAGAGAATTCAAGCAGGTCTGTGTTGCCAGTGCAGAGTCTGATGCAGGGCTCAAACTCATGAAACCATGAGATCATGAACTGATCTGAAACCAAGAGTCTGACACTTAACCAACTAAGCTACTCGGGTGCCCAGATCTCGGCTCACTCTTGGAGTCCTAGCTAAAAATGGAGGTGGGGAGAGCCGCTGTGGGGATAACCCAACAAAGAGATGACAAGGACTCAAATTAAGGTGGCAGCAGATGTGTTGGAGAGGAGGGAGCAGTTTCAAATTATTTGTTGGAGATAGAATGGCCAGGATTTGGTTTCTAGGCTAGATCCAGTCTGTGCTTTATTTTAATGTACGATAAAAACATGTATGATTATATAGCTCATGTAAGCTGCTCAAAGAGAGACAGAAGCAATTACCCAAGGAACAGTGTTTTGAAAATTATATATTGAATAGAAGCTGTGCTCTTTAAATAGAATATTTGTGTTGAGGATGAAAGGGGATGGCAGCGTTATCTCTTGACAATACTCATTTGATTTACTGCACTGAGGTAACACAGAGGTGTCCATAGTCTGTGTAGAGCTTCTGTTGAATTTGTTTCATGGTTATTCCCAGGTTACAGATTGATGGACGTGGTTTTGTTTTGTTTTTTAATAAACTATACAATTCAGATGACCAAATGACCTTGAATCACTTGAATGTACAATTCAGCATATAATGAATGCCACACAGCCCGCTGCAATATGTTGGGATGGTGTGAGAGTGTCAGTTCATCTAAGTTTTCTAATGCAGCTTCTACTTCTGAAGTCTCAGAGGGAAATGTACTATGATTTTCACAGGAAACCAATGAATCATGAAGGGTCCCAGCATTGGCATTCTTAAGAAACAAGGTTCAAGGTGATCTCTGTTAGCTACTTTTGATTGTATTCATAGCTGTACATGGTTTGTTCCTTCCATAACAGACAAGAATTATCAACTGTTTGACTTTCTCTGACTCTCTAGGGACAGCAGTGTGCTTTCTGGGGCCATGTATACTTGCATAAATCCTTCTAGGAGGAAGTTTCTCCCAGTCCTAAGCAAGTTGATGATGACATAGTTTTCTATGTTTTTATGCCAATTCAAACTCCATCCCATTAAGCTAGTTGAGTCAGATTCTCACAACGCCTCCTTCCCTGCCCTTACATGATGAAACTTCTGGAAGTTACATTAACTTTTATGGGCTGCCAGGGTCTGATGGTAACTATCTTAGAATGCCACTGAGTGCTCTGGCAACAATAAGCAATGGCATGTGGTATGTCATCACTTAAGAAAGTAAGGCACACATGCACATAACTTGATTATAAAAACCTATACTAGGGGCGCCTTGGTAGTCCAGTCAGCTAAGTGTCCCGACTGTTTATCTCATCTCAGGTCATGATCTCATGGTTCATGTGTTCAAGACCCACGTCTCCACACTGGCTACATGGAGCCTGCTTGGGATTCTCTCTCCTTCTTCTCTCTCTCTGCCCCTCCCCCACTTGTGCCTACACATTCTTTCTCAAAATAAATAAATAAAAATTTAAAAAAACCCTATACTATCTTGTGTACTCTCAATTCTCTGAGTGAATATTGAAAAAAAATATGAACTTAAGATTAATTTATAATTATATATCCACCACACAGTATTTCAGGAAGACAGGTCAACATGTCAACAAACTCCACAAAGGCTACTTAATAATGAAGATTATTCACATAGAGGAACCTACTTGAATATAGTCATGAACAGAGGTAATTCAAGCCAAGAGGTTATGCAGTAATAAAACTCCATTCATATAGCTATGTATTTAAATATTTCCATCCCCTTCCAATTCGGGAGCTCAAAGTTATTGCATCCTAGGATGTAACTGGGTGAGGAAAATAACTGTTTCCCTCTTATTTGGTTAAGGGAGGTTTTGTGGCCCAAGTGGAATTTTTAAAAGGTCTTTGAAAGAGAAGATGGGTCAGCAGGATTGGGAAGAAAAGGGATGTCAAGTAAGAGTGTGTAGTTCAAAGTGGAAGAAGCAAAGGAAAAGAGTGGCTTGATGGCTGGCCAGAGCAGATGGGAAGGAATTCCAGAACTGCCTGTTGGAATGAAAAAGAAGCTCACTAAAAACTCATATGCACTTTTGCCAGTTTAGCTTTCTATTTAAATATTGAGCCCATTTTTCCCAGCACTTGAATTCCTGCTGGGTTTTCAGGGGATATTCACTCCAAGACACTAAACTGCATGCACATGATGGAATGATTCTATAAATCAAAATAGTGGTGTGCCTATTTGGCTAATGGGAATCTATATTAGGAAGTCACAATCTCTTATACAATATTACCAGGTTTCCTTCCTACAGAGATATGCTTTTTAAAAATTGGGATGCGTGGGTGGCTCAGTCGGTTAAGCGTCTGACTTCGGCTCAGGTCATGATCTCGCAGTTTGTGGGTTCGAACCCCATGTCAAGCTCTGTGCTGACAGCCAGCTCAAAGCCTGGAGCCTGTTTCAGATTCTGTGTCTCCCTCTCTCTCTGACCCTCCCCTGCTCACGCTGTCTCTGTCTCTCTCTCAAAAATAAATAAAACATTAAAAAAATTAAAAAATTAAAATTTTGGGACACCTGGGTGATTCAGTAAGTTAAGCGTCTGGCTCTTGATTTCAGCTCAGGTCATGATCTCACAGTTCATGGGATTGAGCCCCAGTTCAGGCTTTACTAACAGCACAGAACTTGCTTGGGATTCTCTCTCTCTCTCTCTCTCTCTCTCTCTCTTTCTCCCTCCCTCCTTCTCGCTTTTTCTCCCCCTCTGCTTCCCACCCCTCAGAATAAATATATAAACTTAAAAAGTTTTTTAAAAATTTAAAATTTAAACAAATCATTGAAAATCCACTGTGTGAAAAACACTGCAGCAGAAGAAACCTGGATGAATTGCAAAGACATGTGAGGTACTTACCTCAAAGAAGCAGGCTAGGTGGAAATCCATGAGGTACTTAGTAAGGATGATGATGGCAGTACAGGAGTTAATACAATTGGTGTGGGATTAATTGTAATGTGGATGATAATCATGTTAAAGGATTATTAAGATGTTTAAAAATCTGTTCCCCAGTCAGTTTTATATTTTGGTTTTATATGGATTTGGGTGCCATGTGGAAGTATTTAATATCAGAGAGATCTTTTATGGTGTTTTTGCTTCTCAACTTCTAGGAAGCAATCTGGTGTAGTAGGAAGAGCACAAGATTCTGGGCCAGAAAAGCTGTATTTGAGTCCTTTGCTCTAGCATTTATTGGGTGTGCCATGTTAGACAAGTTAATTTAATTTTCTCAGCTGCCAAGTGGGGATAAAGGTAATCACTTCTCAGTCCTACCCAACCTGATACTTTTTTAAGTGATTAATAAATGTTGGCTTATTAAATCAATAAATCAATATGTTCATCATTTATTTGTGAATGTATCTGACTCCTGGTAATTTACTAACCCATGAATATGCAACATTGGCTTTTCTTAATGGCTTTCCATGTTTATTCACAAAAACTTTTGCTCATATATCTGTCTTATAAAGTAATAATTGGTCTTGAGAACAGCATATGTAATAGAAACATAATGCAAGACACATGCAATTTTAAGTTTTTTAGTGGCCACATTAAACTGAGCCTTAAAGCATCTGAAATTAATTTTGATAAATATTTTGCCTAAATATATCTAAAATATTATCATTTCAATATGTAATCAGCATAAAATTATTAATAAATATTTTACATTCGAGGGGCAGAATACTTCTTCAAAATCCATTGCTTATTTTATACCACCAGCACATCCGAGTTTGGACATCAAATTGGTCAAAATATTTGTTTTCATTTCCATTTCATAGAACTTATGCTTAAATACAGTCTCACATATGCAATTCTTACAAACCTACCTAAATGTTTTTCAGTAACTGAATCAAGCCTCAGGTTTTAAGTTTTAATTTAAATAAATTAAAATTCACTAACTCATATGCTCTGGTCATACTTCAAGTGCTTTATAGCTCTATGTGGCTAGGGTAAAACAGCACAGGTAAACCTGTCTTGAATTGTTTTTCAGTAAGATCTTGGAGTTTTAGGCATTTCATCATTTAATAATATAAAATAAAGACATTCTAAATTTGTACTTCATTTTGGGAGTTGCCTTACACTGACTGCTTAGTAGTGACATCTGACACCCAGCTTATCATTTTGCCTGCTAGATTTATGAGATCTCCTTTGAATGAAACTCTATAGATTAGCCTAAATCATGTTTAGTTACTTTTAAAATGCTGCTGAAGAATTGCTGTTTTTCCATAGTAGAAGTCTGAATTTATCATATGAAGAGTCTGAGTGTTAGGCTGCATGACTTGTCCAAGGTCTCATGGCTAGTTGTGTGGCAGAGCCAGCCCATAAACATGGACTTGTGGGTCCATGCTGCCTTGGAATCTATATTTTGCTTCTTTGAGGGGCAGGTGAGTTCCTGATACACTGCTTTGGACACAATGCCCAAAAGGAGGACCTTATGTTTGGCCATATTTTTTGGTTCTCAAAAACATTAATAACCCAAAATACAAGGAGAACATGTTATAGACTGAATTTCCTGAAAGAGTTCTTATTTGGCAGAGCAAGGTTATAGAGATGGAAGTGGTGGGGAAGAGGATTCCTTAGTAGTAAAAACCAATGTGCCTTTCCTCCACTCCTTCCCTGCACTTGTAAAGGCAAAACCTAACTTGGCAGAAAAACAATTATAGCCTCCCAAATAGTGGTATTCTTACTACATACATTTCTATGTATAATTTCTCTTTATATATATATATGTAATATCTCTTTTGGAAATTTCTCTTTGCCTCTAAATAAAACCAGTATAGATGATTCATAAGCATTGAATGGAAATGGACATGGGCTATTTAGCTGCATGGGCCCCTAACATTCAGTGTAGCCCATTCTTAGACAGTTAGTTTCTTTTTTTTAAATCTCAAAGATACTTTTTTCTTTAAATTTGAATTCTAGTTGGTTAACCTACAGTGCAGTATTGGTTTCAAGACTAAAATTCAGTGATTCATCACTTACATGTAACATTTAGTGCTCATCACAAGTGCCCTCCTTAATACCCATCACCCATCTAGTCCATCCCTCTCCAACCCCCCGTCATCCACCCTGTTTGTTCTCTATCATTAAGAGTCTCTTATTGTTTGTTACACTCTCTCTTTTCTCCTCCTTCCTATATGTTCATCTGTTTTGTCTGTTAAATTCCACATATGACTGAAATCATATGGTATTTGTCTTTCTCTTCCTGACTTATTTTACTTAGCATAACGCACTCTAGCTCCATCTACGCCATTGCAAATCGCAAATTTCATTCTTGTTGATGGCTGTATATACAATGGAATATTGTATTTTATACACACACACACATACCACATCTTATTTATCCATTCATCAGTCAATGGACACTTGGGCTCTTTCCATAGTTTGGCTATTGCTGGTAATAATGCTGCTATAAACTTTTGGGTGCATGTATCCCTTCAAATCTGTATGTTTATATCCTTTGGATAAATACCTAGTGGTGCGATTTCTGGATCATAGGGTAGTTCTATTTTTAACTTTTTGAGGAGTCGCCAGACACTGTTGAATTCTATACACTTTCTGAGTGGCCAAAAAGGCTATGAGCTTATCTCCTGAGCTTTTGGCATTAACCATGTCGCTACAGTTTATATATACATTATAGAAAAGGTTCATGCCTTAAGTCAAAACTTCAAAATCAGAAATCTTGGTTCAAAAGATGCTGTCTTTGATTCAAGTAGTTATTTACTCTCATTCTGACTGTACTTGCCTCACCTTCAGTGAACAAGTCAATCAGAACTGAGCTCCCCAATCAGGTTTATTTTATTAAGTATTTAGATGTTTGGGATTAAAATATGAAAATCCTTCAGAAGTTTTCACCCTTTGTTGACACCATGTCCTTCAGCACACATACCACCCCCACTTTTTTTTTTTTTAAATTTCTAGGACACTATTCAGAAATGTCTTTAAGGACTATTAATGGATTCCAGGAGTTTTACTCTGAGGTGAATGGCATTGCCCTGCTTTGTGCTTTGTTGGCATCATCATTAATTGTGTGAGAGCTTTTAAGGAATTTTGCATCCATCAAGTGATCATTTGTTACCTCTTGCCTTTTGATCCTGTGCATCCCCTTTGCTGAGGGCTTAAAATTAAATAAGCCTGCTTGAATTGTGTGCAAAAGAAAGTCAGACTTGGAGCGAGAACTTGTGTTAGTCTGTGTATAAAGTACTTGGCATTTGGATTTTGGAAAAGGAACTCTGAGACTGTTTTAAGGTAAGAAACAAAATAAAGACAGAATAAGCAAACGCTAAGATTTTTAGGCTTACTTTCTGATTGATGCTTCATTATGTTGGAAGTTGTAGGTTTGAGAGTACCAGCTTGATAGCTCTGTTCAGACGGTAACTATTTTAAACTTTCCTCTGCATTCTTCTGTCTAGGGAGGCAGTTACAAGATCCTCAATTATCATTTATTATTATATATTTCCAGGGGCCATCAGTAGCTTTCACACCTGGCTGTACTTCAGAATCACTTATGGAGCCTTTAAAAAAGACAGATTCTGGCCTCACCAGAGGTTGAGATTCTATAGGTCTTTTTTGACCCATAATATAATCTGTACCTTTTATAGAGCTCTCCTGCTTTGGGTAATTCCTGGGCTTTGGTCAGGCCCATCCTCCCACCCCAAATAAATGAGTTAAATTCAAGAAGCAAGATCAACACAATAGTTGTCCAAAATAGTATAACTTAAAGACTTGTAGGCAGGAGAAAGATCCAGTTGGGGATTATGATTATAAAACAGAGGAATGTTTGTAAACAGATTAATGGAAGTCGTTTTCCGGAGAAAAAGCATCTGGAGTATTTAAAAATATGCAACATGTAAATTCTTTCACTTCCCATTCATGTAGAATCCCTTCTGATTCTCCTCCCCAAGGCTGGGTTTAAGTCCACCTGGTAATTTATAAGAGAACAGGTGATACATGGAGGCTAAAGGAGCCTCTACCTAGGTCCAGGCAGTCTGGACCCAGTGAGCTTTGCACGCATATTGGTGGATCACTGCTTTAACAGTGGCTTGGTTCCAGAGGCACCCCGTGCCAAGACAAGCCAGTATTTTCCTCGAGGTCTTCCTGGTAAACATTTTCAGGTTGCATTTGTTTGCCGCATATGTCTCGAGGCAATGACATGCTTGGCAAAACCATCTATAACTAGAAGCCTCTTTGATAGCCACCAGTTCCAAGCACAATGACACATTGTCTTTTTGGAGTTCTCTGATCTTAGTATGGTTCCTACAGGGAAGAGGCAAGGCTGAAGGTGATGTTTGCTTATGTTATACTTAATTCCTATGTTGTACTTGATTCCTACCTTAAGACAGCCTCAGAGGTTTCTTTGTCTCTGAAAGATTTATTAATACAGATGAATGGATATGTTCTGTACTATGTTATTTCATGGAAAAATAGTGAAAAGATACAATCCTTTTGACACTGGCATCTACGGTTAACTGCCATATTTCCGTGATCATACTTTAATATTTGTATTTACTAAATTTCCAGAAAGACTAATAGATGTTATTATACATATAAATATAACCACTTTATTACTGAAATGTCTCATTAACTATATCACAAACTAGTTCTAGAGCCTTAGTGAAAAATATTGTATTTATAAGACCAAAAAACCAACCAAACAAGAATCCTCATCAGCTTAAGTTTCCTATCACTTTAAAGTTTTGAATGATATAGGTAGTGTTAAATATGATCATTTTAAATGCTAGCTTTTTCTTCAAGCTGGAAAAAATTTCTGGGTTGTGTCTAAAGGATAGTTCTTACTTCCCATAAGCAAGTAGTGTGGGTTGACATTGACCTTAAGGAAGGTGAATAGACTGGTAGGTTACATTGAATGAGAGTCGTTATATGATCTAACCTTCATGCTAATAAAGTAGCTATTAGTCGGTCAGTAGCTTAAGAACAATCTTTCCTGAGGTGGTGAGGTTAACTAAAGACTCCAGGAGCTTCCCTGCCACTTCTAAGCTTGTGAAGGTAGATGTATCGGGTTTGGATTTCCATTTGCCCTTAAAAATATTTGTGGCCATGCCACCAGGCCACCCAGAAGCAGAGAAGTAATTTTTATGAACATTAGATGAACTGTTAAAGTAAGAATTTAATTTAGATTTGAGGGTTATTATGGATCTATCATTTAACATGCCCATAATCCAGTTTATTTATTAAGTTTAGATTATATTAATATAGTTTAAAATGAATGACATTTATTTAGCATCATCAGAGAACAAATGATCTCTGAGCCAACTTCTCCCAGGCATGAAGCTTAACCCTTGAAGTGTCAAAACATTTTAGCTCAATAATTTTGAATAGCATTCTTTCTATTAATTACCTTAGTATTTTCTATATTATATCCGTGACTGTAGGATGCTAACATAATTTAACCGTGTCTAAATGAATTCAGATCAGCACATGTATTAATTATTAAAGATTCTATAATATACGGCTACCTTTGGAGCTCTTAAAATGTTAAGGGTCAACTCTTTACACTAAATTATCTTTAGGTTCTTGTCCTTCATAAATTTTATGTCTACTTTTTGTTGTTTCTGCTTTTTCTATTACTGTCAGCCATCAGCTGACAACTGTCACTTACTCAACTGTCAACATGCCTGACTTTAAGAGCCTTCACCCATCCATGATTTGTTGCTTTTAATCTAATATAAATTGAGGGGGAAAATTAGGGTGTTAGAATAGTATCAAGCATAGGAGAAATCAGCACTGTGTGGAGATGGATGGGGTGAGGTGGGAACTCAGTATCAAAGACTGTGAGCTTTAATAGAAGGACTTCACGCCATCTGTTTGGAGTATAAAGACACCTTTGATGATTCATTAATTCGACCTGTACTAGGCCCTAGGGACCCAAAGATGAGAACAATGTGGTTCATGCCCTTAGGATGCTCCCCAAACCAGTAAATGCCTGGCTACCACAGAAGGGTGAACAGACTGTGGAGGGCATTGAATAAGACTATAATCTCTGTAATTTGGCTGGGTTTTGAATATGTGAAATTTCTGGGTTAAAAGAAAGTAGATTATTTGAGGGCTGCTGTTAAATGTATACAAAGGCAAATACACTAAGGTTACCACTGCCTAGAAGTTCCAATTCATGTTAAGGAAAGTACTGGAATAAAAATTAATAAATGCAGTGACTCTGAGAGTCTGACAAACCTTCATCTGAATGATCTTGAGCATTCTTATGTTTATTCCTTTCCATCAACTCTGAAACAGAGATGTTAATGCCTACCTTATAGGGTTGCTGTGAGAGCCAAATGAAATGTTATGTGAAAAGTGCACAATGGAGTAACTGAATCCAGTTCAGTACCCCATCAATGTTTTCTTTCCTGCCTTTTTGTTTTTTGGTTTTGTTTGTTTGTTTGTTTGTTTTCACTTCCCTTAGATATTCTTAGGTAAGGGGTATCTATAAAGAGTGAAAAATAAAATGACAAAAACTTCTTTTCATATTTCCATGAGGCTGTTTTGAGTCATGTTCTTTTAATTGAATGACAGTCATCATTTGAAAGGCTGGTCTAATAATAGCACCAGAGATTCGAAGCTGACAAAATGCAAATTTTCAGTCAAGTCTTGATTCCAATTTAGATGTGGAAAGAACAGAGTTGAAAAAGAATCCTTGTTACTCAAAACACAGATACCTCCATAGGCACACTATCATATTATAATTGTTTGGATCCCTTTTAGTAAAAAAATAAACCGAATGCCACATGTGCACATCAGTCAATTTCTTAAAAAAGGTTATAAACCCTAAATATGTAAGACTCAGGGCATCTTTGCTCGCATTTAGCTTGCCTGAATCACTTAAAGTGTTCATTTGGGTAATTTGGACATTTTTTCCCTTCCTGTGAAATCTTCAGTTCATCAGTCAATTCCCCATACCATGTTGTTTTGTGGTTCCATCCTATATTGATAAAGAAAACCTTCAGTGACCCTGAGTAAATCAAGAACAGAAAACGACTTGGGTTGCATGCCTTTTGTGGCTGTGTCAGTGAAGAAAGAGATATTCATTGACCCTCATTAAAGTCTTCTGTCAGAAATAATGCCCATTGAAAGATCAATTAGTTACACTTTTATTTTGCTTTCAAGTAACTTTACATTTTCCTTCCCAGTCTCTTCACTGGCCTAAACCTGTTTTCTTTTTGGAGGTGAAACGCCTAATGTTCACCAATACCGGCTCCTTCTTGGTCTTATTAATTAAGTTTTTAACAAGCTGATTAGGCTGTGCTTTCAAATAATCTGACGATAGATTTTAACCCAATCACTTTTCTTTACTAGTTGTATCAACAGATGTTCAGCATTTCATTTTTCCTTAAGGGTGTATGGTTTCTCACTGACTCTTGGCTTCAATTGGGGATTCTTTGCTATTGGTTTTGTCCGTAAGAATTTAAGCTGTTTAAAGCTGTTTGTACTTGTGGCCAAGAGCTCCTAGTTCCCAAAGCAACAGTTTATCACCCACCCCGTGTTATCTTGGCTCTTAGGGTTCTTCAGTCTCAGGAACCCAACAGCACCAGCGGGTTAGATCTGTGGGTAACGCGTGTGTTCGGTATGTGCGGCCTGTTTATGACGAGCCGTGTGGGTCGGGCTCATGTTCCTGGAGTGCTCTGAGCAGCTTTACTAATCTGTCAGCATAGTATGTTCTCGTGGATAAATATAGACATACGGGCACTCTGCGAGTTGTAGGGCACTGTCGTACTGTGCTGCTAAAAATTGTCCCATTGGTATGAAGAGTCTGCCCTGGACGGAAGGCCTGTTTTAGTTTGTCTTCTACTGTAGGTCTTTAGCACCTGACTAAAAATACACCTTGGGCCAAAAATAAGAGAGCCCTACCTTGTGGCTGAGACACTTATGGTGCCAGCGAGCAACAGGACCATGGAGTCCGTCATTATGTTTTTTTGCTTTGGAACATAGTCTGTGTGGCAGTTCCAGACTGTTCGTTTGGGTTCCTTTTCAGGCTCATGGAGATTACAACAGCTTGTTGGAGACGATCCTGTGTGATCAGCTTCATAAAAGGGCTTGGTAGGTATGAAAGGCTGTTAGCATGTATGGCGTGGATCATTGTTAAGTGCTGAATGTAGGGAAGATTCTCCTAAAGGTTCAATGGATGGGGGCAGAGTAGGGCAGGGGCTGGGGGGGGAGGGCAGCTGCATCTGCATGTGGAGATCTACTTATGATGTCACTGTTCTGAGGCCGGAATAATGCTTTTTAAGTTTCTGTTTGGGATTGCAGTATTTCAGAGGTAATTTTTGTATAGAAGTCTAAGGAACAACAAGCTGTGATGTAATGGAATTTTTCTGTGCACTGAAGTTTCCCTAAAAGACTCAGTACGAATATCTGTGCTGCAAAATTGCAATCTGAAAAATAGCTTAGTATGTATCTGGAAGATAGTTAATACCATTGCATTTTATATTACAACAGAAGTAGGATTTATCCTTGATTTCTTCTAAATATTAATGTTGTAAATGCCCAATTATTTTGTTTAAAGCATTGAAATAAACCTGAAGCAGTTTTTCCTTTGCCTTTGGCTTAGCCTTCTCCAACATGCACAACTGAAATGTTTTCTTTTATCGTGTGTGAATTAAAAAACAGGATACCATGGGTAAACCAACATTAAATGGGTCCAAATTGCATGCTTCTGCTTTTCCTTTCTCAGAGTAATAGCCTGGTTTCATTAGTTCTAGCAGAACCTTGTAAGCAATATTGTACAAGAGTTCAGAAAAATTAATGAGAGGAAACTTCCATGACACAGGGTTAATTACATGCATCTTGGATATCGACCGTTTAACTTTCAATTTAATGAAGGTAGGAAAAGTTAATTTGTAAATGGTAAAGATACAATATACTGCTCTAATAAAGGAAAAACATTTTGTTTATTAATGATTTGGGAGATTTAATTACTTGTTAATTATTCTTTTGCACTATCTTTAGTGAAACTATTAGATATTTACTTATGATACTATTCTGTTTGTAGGAATAAAGTCTCTGTTAGTCATTAATTTACTCCCTACTTTGTGGTTTATAAAAACTGAGTGTGTGTTAGGGAACTTTTTTTCCCTCTCAAGAATTTTTTTTTTTTAATGTATACCAAGCATACAAGTTAAATGATAAAACTTACAGTTTCATGTATTTGGGAAAAATGCTGTATCTGATAGGGCTTATGTGAACTACTTATATTTTTGTTGTTTGATATCTCTTGTAAACGTAACTGACCCTCGCTGTGTTTCCACTGAAGGGACCACTCCCTTGATCTGGCAGCCATCTTAACTCCTTTTTCACTCACTGCCTTTCTACCTCCCAGTATGTAATATAACTTAACTTTTACAAGGGATTGGTACCAACAAATATGTTTCTGTAAATTCATAGATTTATCGCCGTCTTAGATTGTGAACTTATGGTAGGCACGTATCAAGTGAATTTTATGTAGTCATTGTACATGTCCATAGGTATTTAAGAATCTAATGAAACCTAGAATCTTTTTTTATTAATGAGCTGGCATCTAAATAAATAAGCGCACACGAACCAGGAATTTAATAAATGTTTTGCCATTGACAAAATAAAAAAATAACCAGACTACAAAGAATTTCACCTATTCAGTGAATTGATTTAATAATTGCTGACTGAGCTTCTACTGTGTACCCTACACCGGCTGTTCTTCCGTCACTGTAGATGTCGGAAATGTGTCTTGTGTTAATCATATGTATTATATAATGTGTATACGTGATATCTATATCATACATATATATGCATATTATTGTATATGTATATATTTTATAATAGAATGCATATTGGAATGTATATTATACCTGTGTGTATGTATTTTATAATATAATATGCATTAACAAAGGCATATGTAGGGCCTTCAGGTCACTGCCTCCATCACATAATCTAAAACGGGATCCTGCAAGGGAGTAGTTAAACTTTGCTTTATGACATTTATTTGTCAATATGGCAGCTTCTGGCATTTCTTTTTGGTGGCTGTCCCTGCACATCCAGTCTGCACTGTCCTCGTTGTCCCTTTAGGTCATATCCCGGTATAATGCACCCAATAACATAGTTGCAAAAACTTTTGTTCAGAGGCTATTCTTTTCTTTCTCTTGATGTCTGACTTCAATACTGTTCCAATAAAATGGCTCAGGTAGCTGGGCTTGTCATTGGGGTAGGCTTGAGTCTAATGCCCAGATAATGGTCTGCAAACGACTGCTATTCCCTCAGGCTCTAGAGCCTTTTTGACCATGACCCACAGAAAAAAAAACAAACAAAAAACCCCCCATATTTTGAATTATGATCCAGAACACACACACACCTTACATATCTGTAGATGCAGACAGACTGAAAACACAACTTTTGTGAAATAGTGCTTACTTAACCTCACTCTGCAGGGTGCCATCACCCTGCTATTTTCTCTTCTAGAGTTTTCTATTCTATTTCATTGAAATCATCCTGGTTAGCACCCCGTAAATAGGTTTCATGATCGAGTAGTGGGTCACAACCTGCACTTTGACAAACTGCTTTAAAGATTCCATAAGCCAGACATTTTCAGTACACCAATAGTCAAGTTCTCCACTGAAATGACAGGCTGTCATCCGTGATACTATATTCTGCTCCTGGACAGATTGGTGCTTTATTTGTCAGCATCTTGCTTGATTGCAGAAATAGCTCTTTCAATAGACTTAATGTGAGTCTTGGGTTGAATGTCAGGTGTCTAAGCTGGAGAAAATTTGTGACCTTATATATCTTAACACTTTCTTATTCCTTAATGCAACAAATATTTATTAAGTAATGGGTATTAAGCTAGAAGGCAAGGTTACAGAAGGAATAAAACACATTCCTTGCCCTTGTTGCACTTAAGTGCAGTGAGGGAGACAGGTAGAAAACAAGTATATAATGTGTCATCATATATCATCAGGTCAGTGCCCTGCAGGAAAGCAGAGCTGGGTAAAGGGCTAGAGGGAAGTACCAGGGAGTGGCTGGCCAGAGCAGCCTCTAATAAAATCATAAGGAAGTGAGACACCATCAAATGCCCTTTCCCCCCACCTACCTGACTTCCTACAACCCCACTGCCCCCATTCTCTTCAGCCTTGAAGCCTTCTCTATCTACCACCAGTTATTTCTAGGTCTCATCTTCAATGCCGCCATCCCAGAGAGTCCCACCCCAACCCCGTAGTGACAGATAGGTCTCCCCTGCCCCTCTCTTACAACAACCTTTACGGCACTGCCCATTTTTGTAATTCTATTTCTGGGCATAATGGCTGTCTCCCCTGCATATTACCTGCTCCCCCCAGCAGCTGACTCAGTGCTCAGAGTAGAGTGGGCCTTCAGTAAATATTTAATGGTTGAATAAATGAACCAACAAAATAAATAAATAAATAAATAAATAAATAAAGTTAATGAATGCTCTCCTACATTTATGTGCTCATCTGTTGGCTTTTCAACCTGATACTGCCCCATGGCATCTTACAGTTGAAAGCATTATATATTTTTTTAAGTCTCTCAGGCAGCGTTTTTAAATTTGTCTTTGAATTCTGCACACACACACAAAAAATTTTGCAGAGTAACTTATACATATCAAGGATCAACAGAACTTTGTTATTTAGTGAATTGATTAACTGATCTCACTCATACACTTTTGAGACCCAAATATTTCTGAAAAGACTCCAAATATATTATTGTAACATAGGTATGATAAAGGATGCCTGTGTAAATGGCACCCTGCCTGCATTCGTCCTGGCCACGTGCTGTAAGTATTAAACACTCTGATACCCACACCACACATCCCCCACATTTAGTTAATATGGAAGGGTATTGTTGGACCTGAAATCAGAGTGAACATTCAAACCTGTGTGATTGAACCTGAAATAAAGGTGATGTTTGATTTTTCAATGTAGTTTTTAATTAAGATTAGTTCCTCAATGAAATAATGAAGGGATGCTATTATTTCTTCATTATTGGCATTACAAAATATAGAGAATTTTTTACAAATGAGTCTTATCTTTAAAAAAAGTTTTATTATGAAACTTTTCAAAATACAATAAAAGAGGAAAGAATACTATGGTATATAACATATTGTCATCACTCAGATTCAACAGTTAACAAGATTTGCTTCAGTTATACCTTCTTCCTCTTTTTTAAAGCATTTCAAATCAAATATAGGTATCATTTCCTTGAACTCCATACACTCAATGTACATTTTGGAAAATATGGGTATGTTCTTACCTACCCACAGTGGTAATTTCATACATAACAAAACTGACCACTATTCTTTGATGTAACCTAATCTCTAGTCCATATTCAAGTTGCTTTGATTGTCATTTTCAAAAATGTCTTTTAACAGTTGGTTTGTTTCCATCAGTATTCAGACAGGGTCCACACATTGCATTTGGTTGTTCTGTCTCCTAAGTTCTTTTTTCTTTTTTTTTTTTTTAATTTTTTTTAATGTTTTATTTATTTCTAGGAGAGAGAGAGAGAGAGAGAGAGAGAGAGAGAGAGACAGGGTGACCAGGGAGGTCAGAGAGAGAGGGAGTCACAGACTGAAACAGGCTCCAGGCTCTGAGCTGGCAGTCAGCACAGAGCCCGGCGGGCTCGAACCCACCAACCGCGAGATCATGACCTAAGCGAAAGTCGGACGCTTAACCAACTAAGCCACCCAGGCGCCCCCTGTCTCCTAAGTTCTTAATTGTCCTACCCATTTATATCTCCTCCATTGACGTGTAGGAATTAGTGCAGTTTTCTTACAAAATGTACCTACCTTTGAATTATCTCTTTGCTTCCTTAGGGTGACATTTAACTTGTTCCTATATCCTCATTGTGGTTTTTTGTTTGTTTGTTTGTTTGTTGTAAATAAACATTAGCCACAAGATTTTGAACATGGACATAGGGCAAGTCACAACTTCCTTTCTTCCACATTGCCAAAGTCATTTCTCTTCCAGTGATAGGAGCCTGAGAGCCACTCTGTCATTCAGGAATACACAGCCAACATCATTTTCAGTGGTTGAGTGTCATAACTCACCAATATCCTGCCACGGGTAGGGAGTTTAGAAAGGGCTTCTAGAGTTGATACTCTGAAAGTGCTTCTTATATGCCTTAATTATTATAACATCTCACCAGTAAACCTATGTTGCATGCTTTCCTTATTGGGAAAGGGTGATATGACTGGATTTCAGGTCCACTTGTGTAAGATGCACTGTCTTCCATCCTTCCTTCCTTCCTTCCTTCCTTCCTTCCTTCCATCTTTATTCTTTTTCCCATAGTAGCTGGAATGGTCTTTAATTTGTGTTGTCCCTGAAACAGCCCTTCCTTAGCCCAACCTACACAACATCAGCATAACATTCTTCCCAGAAACCTGCTAGCTCCCAGATGTCCTCCAAATATAGTCTAAATGCATTGGTTTGCCCTTCAAGACCTTAATTCTAATAATAAGAACTAAAAACCTCTATTTTCATAGGACTTGAAAGTTTAAGTCCTATATGTGTACATATATATGTACTTGCTCCATTATTTCATTCACACAGACTGTATTATGGAATCAGATGGGTTCCATTCAACAAATATTAAGCAAGTTCAGTTGTTTAATTAATTATGCCAGGTATTGTGCTAATAAGTACATGGAATAAAGGCAAGATGTAGTCCTGTTCTTGAGAACTTTACAGTCCCTTAGTGAAGAGAAAGTTTGAACATGTGTGCTAAGATAGGGGTGTGTGGTAGGAGGGTGAAAGGAAGAAAGGACGAGGAGAGACTGAGCAGATGCTTCCATGCACTTGCCATACTATTCCCTGTGCCTGGGTTGCCCCTTTTTCATCTTTGCCTATCAGAATCCCACCTGTCCTTTATGTCCTGGGTCAAATGCCATCTTTCCCATAATGTCTGGCTAATCAGTGGACCAGAAAAGGGGTAATGCCTAGGCTCAGTATAGGGTTTTATGAAAGACTCTCAGTACATAATTCTTTTTTAATGTTAACACAGGTCTTGGGTTTACAACTAGGAATAAAGACAGGCTTCCTTGTGTGTCCAGCTATAGTAGAGGAAGTTGCTAGTGGTCAGGACTAGTCTCAGTTGCTAGTCTCAAGAAGGTGAGTGGAGCCAGAGAATAAGGGGAAGGGTTAAGATCATTTGTAAAGCTTTCCCCCATAGAGAGTATAAGCAATAGAATCTCACTAATTCGTATTAATTCAAGGGAAAGCAAGTGTTATTTTTATTTATTTGAGTATAGTTGACATATGATGTTACATCAGTTTCAGGTGTACAACAGTGATTCAACAAACTTATATGTTATGCTCACCACAAGTGTAGCTCCCATCTGTCACCATACAAGCTACTACAGTTCTGTTGACTATATTCCCTATGCTGTGCCTTTCATCCCTGTGACTTATTCACTCCATAACCAGAAGCCTATACCTCCTCCTCCCCTTTACGCATTCTGCTTGTCTCTGTACCCTTCTGTCAACCATCAGTTTGTTCTCTGTATTTATAGGTCTGATTCTGCTTGTTTGTTTGCTTGTTTGTTTGTTTAGATTCCACATGTGAGTGAAATCATATGGTGTTTGTCTTTCTCAGTATGACTTATTTCACTTAGCATAATACCCTCCAGGTCCATCCATGTTGTCACAAATGGCATGATCTCCTCCTTTGCGTGGCTGTGTAATATTTCAGTGTGTGTGTGTGTGTGTGTGTGTGTGTGTGTGTGTGTGTGTGTGTACATACCACATCTTTCTTATCTATTCATCTATTGATGGGTAAGTGTTCATTATTGTTTGGACTGTGCAAGTCTTGAATAAGTGATGTTCTTTATCAATTTTTAGTATATATTTTTATATAGTCATATAATGCATAGTGGCACTAGAAAGGACAACCTGGCCTGGACTCTCCAAAAATAAGAGGTAAGGAAACTGAAGCCCAGATAGTGCAAGTTCATCCCCAAGTTCACATGGAGCCACACTAGGACCCTTAACTTCCCATTTGGTGTTCTTCCTATGTTTTGCCTACAGAGCATTAACTTAGTTAAAGTTAATGAAACATATTTATAGGCAAATGGAATTAAAAACAATGTTATTAACTGGATTAATTGGTCTTCTTTGTTTTCCCATTTATTTATATCAGAAGCATCGAACTATAGTCCTGGGCCAAGAGCATTGTCATAACCCGGTTATGCCTGGTTAGAATTAGTTAGAACCAGCTAGAACTGATTAGAAATGCAGCTTATTGAGCCCCATCCCAGACCCACTGAATCAGGTGGGGCTCAGTCTTCCAGGCAAATCTGATGTGGAGAGATTCTGATCACCACCAATTCACATTATAAGTCAGCATATCCTTTTCAAAGTTAACATTTTAAAAATACAAAGCCTTGTCCAATTTATGCCAAAATTTGACTTAATGCATTGTAGATTAGTGAGATTTTCCTGCAAAAACTAAGCCAGAAGAGGAAGAAAATGGAGAGGAAAAGAAAATGAGAGAAGGAAGAGAGGCCAGTCAGTGAAGGGCACATGAATGAGAACAGTTTGTTCTGTTGAAGAGACGAAGGAAGTTGAAATTCAGGATTATCCTGCCTCTAGCAGGTTATTCGATCTCCTTTTGGTGAGAAAGGACCTTGAAATGTCAATGTAACCTCATCTTCCTTTGCTCACAGATCTTGGCAGACATTCGTTCAGGCTCTGATGACAGTACCTACTTTGAAAATTGGGGAAGGTCCATGTAATTGCATCTTAGCAGATGACAGACATTTATAAAGGAAATCACTGAAGTGTTACTGTCACTTCTGTAAGATAAAATACTGGAAGTTAAAGGAAGAGAGAAAAGAAAACAGAGCAGTGACTTGATGCTTACTTTCTCTTTATTGAACTCCTTTACTCTCTCCCGGGTATCCAGTCTCTAGGAGACCAAAGACAAAAATGGTTTGAAGAGGTCACAGACTGAACAGAGGTTCACTTGCTCCTTTTTAGAATAGCAATCAGTTAAAGTTGATATCATCAGTATATCTAGGAAGGAATGGTCTCTAGACTTTTCTAATGTATGTCAATAACAGATTTCATATATTTTATGGGTCTTCTATTCTTGGCTCTTTTTTTGTGCTCTTAGCCTTTCCAAAGCCCTTATACCAGCTAAAAGATGCATTCAAGTTTAAGGGGGCAGAGAACTTGGCAGGATGGACCTCTGTGGCTGGCAGATCCTCCAAATCACAACATCTGTACTTTATTTCTTCATCCCCTGAAGTCCCCAAACTGGTTGATACCAGGGCCAAACTGTGGGTAAGGGAGCTTATTTTATTCAGTCTTCCTCATAAACATCTGGTTTGTTTTTAAATTCAGGATCATACAAGAAGCTCAGAGGATTTGTTGTCAAATGAACATGGGATCAGATCCTGGGTTGACCACTCAGTAACCTTAGGCAAGACACTTAACCTCTCTACACCTACATGGTCTTATCTGTAAAAGTGAGATTGCTTGGCCTTCTAAGATTATTTTTGAGGATTAAAGACATTAATTATCCTGGGGTTCCTGGGTGGCTCAGTTGGTTGAGCATCTGACTTTGGCTCGGGTCATGATCTCACGGTTTGTGGTTTTGAGTCCTGTGTCGGGCTCTGTGCTGAACTCTTGCTCAGAGTCTGGAGTCTGCTTCAGATTCTGTGTCTCCTTCTCTCTCTGCCACTCCCCCACTCACTCTCTGTCTCACTCTGTCTCTCAAAAAGAAATAAATGTAAAAAAATTATTTAAAAAGACATTAATTATCCTAGAGATATCTTATGGACCCTGAAACTTGAAGGAACACAATTTGAGAACTATAGGATGGAGAAAGCTAAGTAGTGGAAGAGAAAGGAAAAATGTATTTCATCAATAAAAAAATGAGGAGCATTTCACATTACCAGAATTTTACATAAATTAGTTAAGAAAAACTTAACATGCCATTGAATGCATTTTTCTTCCAAGGCAAAAAGCATTCCTGAGTTTGTATTCTCTTCTTGACTAATTTTGAAATATATGAAATTAGGAGTCATCCATCTTTTTGTTAAGGAATGTTTTTCTGTTGCCCAAACTAATTGTTTCTTCAAATCCCAACATTTTCCATTTCTTAAGAATACTCTTCAGAGGAAAATAATTCTTCCTATCACATTTGCAGGATTTTGTCTTCTGTTTATCCTAATGTATTTTGCATGACTTTTAAAGTTTCTGGTCACTCTGAGTATTTGCAGTACCTTTTAAAATCCCATTTCTTAAGCACCCTCATAAATGCATTAGTGGACAATTTATTATAGTTCTATACACAGTGTGACATGTTCTCACAGTAGCTGCGTCATTCTGGGTTTGGTATGTTTTATGAAATGTTCTGTAATGCCAGTAAACAGAAAAAGTCTTACAGGAAAAGAGGGATTTGGGGGAAACATCAAGTCCCCAAGAAGGATCCCAGCACTTGGGTATTGACAGGATTTGCCCTTAGAACCCACAAAATGAATGAGGCACTGAGAACTGGCAGAAAGAATAACATATATCCAGCTGTGAACAAAGAAATCTAATCAATCTACCCCTTTGTTGAAAGATAGGTTACAGTGATCTCTAGGAAGTAGAGTTGTTTAAATGGACCTCCATTTCTAAAAGGAGTAGCGACTTTGAACAGTTACTGCCATATAATCTCAGGGGCACTTCAAAAGAAAAAGAAACCATTTCTTTTTTATTTCAGATGCTCAGAGTCTGATTCCCATTCTGGGAACATCTGAGCAAGCTTTGAATGTTTTGAACAACTAACTCTACGCTTGTCTGTCTTTATAAGCAGGGAGAAAAGCAGGCTAGGATGGGCCTGTTTCCTGAGTCACGAACTTTGTGAAGGGAGGTGAAAAGACTGTGTGTCCAGTGGGCATTTTGATTCATGCCCTTCACAGCCTGCTTAAAATTCCCATTCCCAACCAAAATGGACACAAAAGTGGGCAAGCCAAAAGGATGAGTCGGAGAAGCAGATCCTGCCCAAGCCAAGTGTGTGTGGATTTCCTTATACACCGAGAGTACACATAGCTCTCGTTCTTCTCCATGGCAGTTCCGGACCCAACATTTGAACATTTCTCTATTACCTCTCTGTGTCTGATTTTCCTTTTTTCTTTTTGAACATACTGCAATCTGACTTGCAGTGTGACTTGCTGTGTATATGTGCATGTGCATGTACATGAATTGCAGATTGTGTGGCCCTACCTCAGCAAACCATACACTCTGGGAGGGCAGGAGCCATCTGTTCACTGCTTCCTTACCAAGGGCCGAGAACAGTGCTGAAAACCCAGATACTCATTAAATAAATATTGGTCAAGATGAATGAGTGAACGAATGAATGATAGCCTTAACAAGTGATGGTGTTAACTTCTCTGAAAATCTGACTGAGAAAACCAATTGTTTTCCTATAACATGTGGTGCCACTTCTAGCCTCTGGGACATTCATATGAGGAAACTCGTTATGACATTAACTTTCCTTTCAGTGACATAATAAAAACGTAGCCAAACTATGAGTTGTGGGATGTTTGTATTGGTGTTGCAGCTTGGAAGTTAGTAATTCCTGGAAATGTTGGTAATTTAGGGAAAGTGCACTGAAGACCTTAGCCAACTAAGAGCAGCCAGCCTAAAAATCATATTAGTTGATGACACTGGGAAAAAAGTAGTCATGTTCAAAAGATCATCACTTGCAGTTAGAAATAGATCTAATAAAGAGGTAATGAATGGGTCACAAAAGACTGGAAAAGATTTCTTACAGAATAAGGAATGGACCCTGCTTTCTATAAGAAATAGAGACCCATGGAATGAGCTAAAGCAGCTCCTGAAACCATCCTACAAAACCAAATAGAACCAGATCTGGGGCTAAAAAAGTAGGATCAGCACAGCCCATTTAAGATACAAGAAGGCTATGGAGAAAAATTAGAACATGTTCAATCCAAGATGAAAATGTACTTGAGAAAATATAGAAAGAGAGCAAATTTCCAAAAGTTTCAACAAGTAAGGTCCCGGTTAATAACTGAACATGATGCCCTTCTTCTGGCCTCCGCCTCTGCTCCCCACCCACATGAACCCAGTTTTGAGTGACTTCCTAGGGACGTTGAGCTGATGTGTGCAAATGGGAAGATGAGCTGAATAGAGCCGGAGAGATGATTGAAGCAGATGGAGATGAAGCTCAAAAAGTTATCACTTGCAGGAAAATTTAAATGAGAGTAGGTTTTTAATCTAGCAAATTAAATCATTCCTTCAACACGTCTTTTTAGGTGGGGAAGACAACAGTGACCTGTTAGGACCCTTTCGTCATCAGGGATCCCTATTTCCAGAGGCCCCACTGCGGGGCTGGGTGGCCCAGCCTCTGCCACAATGGGGTAGGGAATCATGGACTTCAGTGGACCCTGAAGTGCAGGCCGACTTACTTGCCTGGACAGAAAGCAGTGGAAACACTGTGGTGGGAAGAGTCGATTCATACAGTAACTGCCTGCATTGGCAGAGCGGGATAGGGGCCAAAGTGTGGCTATTACTGAATTGGTGGTTTGTCTGTTTCAATCAAAAATAAGTTCCAGTTAAAAATTAGACCTATGGGGACACCTGGGTGGCTCAGTCAGTTGAGCGACCTACTCTTGATTTTGGCTCAGGTCATGATCTGATAGTAGGCTCACTCTGGGCATGGATCCTGCTTAAGATTCTCTCTCTCTCTCAAAAACAAAAACTCATATCTATGAAGAAAGAAATTAATTCTTCAGAGCAAAATTCTTAAGGTTGTTGTTTACCCTTTATACCCTACCCCAAAACTTTTTTTTTTTTTTTAGCTTTTGGAAATTTACATCATTCTTCTTCCCACTTTCTCAAATACAGGACTATATGTCAAACTTATTTTAGCTTTTCCATAGGATTTAGGGTCATCATCATGAATATTAGTTGTGACAGCATGCTAGATGGACATGTCATTGCCCCTACACTTGTCAGAGTGTCTGAATCTGTGGCCTTGTGCCACACAACTTCACACAACTGCATTTTTAAGTTCCAGAGCCTTTTTAGAGTGATGCCTTTTTTCCCCCTTCTTTTGCAGTTAGAGTTTCTACCCACAGATGTTGCATCTTTCCTTTTAATTTTCTGTTTACAGACTCCTGTGAATTTAAAAACTAGACAATTGATCTTAATTATGTGTAGGTTAAAAGCAAGCAAGTGCACAGGGAAAATCTAATGATGTTTTCTAGTGGTAATGTCCTAATATTTAGACTAGTATAGACTTTGTGACTGAATTTTGACTAGCAGGGAACATACATTTCCTGGTTCTCAGCTATATTGTCACCAAATAACTGAGTTACTGAAATGTGCTATGTCATATGTTTACTTATGAAAATTATTCCGACAAAAGGCTAGGATTTATTATGAATTAATTATGGTAGGATAAAGAGGAGTTATTAAAACAGAGTGGATCTTGTTCAAGGACACTTAGCCCTTTAAATTTTACTGCATCACTATCTGCCCAGCTAATCTGTTTAAAACAGGAATAATGGGTGCCCTCCCCTTGAATCTCTTTAAGCTCTGGCACAGGGCTCTGCTGGGCTAGGATAGTTCCTCTCTAAGGCTGTGTAGACTTTTGCACCCACAAGGATGTCTGGCTTTGAGGTACAGGTGACTAACATTTTTTAATGACAGTAGTGAATCAGTACTTTGGTCGTTTAAATGGAATATTCATCAGAAGGACATCCTGGTATCTAGATTTCAAGTATCTGGTTCAAAATGCAACATTGCAGAAGATGCCAGAGGTCACTCCTGAAAATTCTCTCACTATGGTTAGGACTTTTAGGCCCCAGAGTCTTATAATTATGAATCTGATCTTGCAATTATATATTACATCAAGCTGATTAGTGCTGTCTTCTAGAAATGGATTAAATCCTGGGGAAAACTAAAGATAATGAAAGATTGTCCTTCACTTAGATTTTCTCAGTTTATATTCCAATCTCTAGCCCTATGGCACAATGCCCTTGAAACATTAGGAAGACATCTCGTGGAGACCTTCGTCCCTTTATTAAGTTGGTCTTGGAAGGCTTCCCATTTACAAAACGCACCTGCACTGAGGGGAAGCAAGTAAAGCAGAGGAGTGACCAACACTTCATTTGCATCACCTGATTCTGAATATGTCTGATTAGAATCAACCATGCCTTTTAGTAAGCTGCTTCAAGTGCCATTTAACTAATGACTCTTCCTTGCAAATACTGCACCCTCTTGCTTTAACGACTCTTAACTCCTGACTCTTCTCTGAGAGCTCCCTCCCTACGAATCACTTCAAGATGTACAGAAATAAAGTAAGATGTCATTGTAGGTAGTTACTTAAGTGGATCTACTGAGTATTATCTGTGTGAAGAATTCTGTATTAGACTAGGAGGCTGCAATCTTGTTTGGGAACTTTCAGGGGATAATATTTAGAAGAATATATGGTTTAGTTATGGGGCCAAGCCTCAGCAAAACTATGTGACCAACTGAGAATTACTTCTCTTGCCAGCTATCTTCTGAGCCTTTCTTAGGTAATGTAGGATGTACAATGGCAAAGAACATGAGTTAAGTGTTTAAATCTTATAATACAGATTTACCAGGGTAGAGTGGGCTCGTGGAGGTAGGTTTTGTGGAGCTTGATCTAGACATGGTTATGAAAGGACAAGAGAGTTAAATGATCAGAGAAGAGTGGAAAGGAATAGCAAGAGAGAAAAGAGGGAGGCACAAGGAAGAAGAGTGTGCTCCTAGGCCAGCCAGGATATCAGCCTGACTTGGGGGCAGGGTGGAGGCAAATTGCTGAAGGCTATCAAAACTAGACCATGTGTTGAGGCTGGATGATAATTGAGAGCCTTGAAAATCTTGAGGAAAAAAACAAAAAATAAGTCATAAGTAAAGGCCTGGTGAAGGGGCACCTGGGAGGCTCAATAGGTAAAGCATTCAGCTCTTGGTTTCGGCTCCGGTCATGATCTCACAGTTTCATGAGTTCAAGCCCCATGTCAGGCTCTGCACTGAGGGTATGGATCCTGCACGGGATTCTCTCCCTCTCCCTCTCTCCCTGGACCTCCTCTTCTCAGGCAGTCTCTGTCTTTCTCAAAATAAATAAATAAACTTAAAAAAAATTTTAAGCCATGCTGAGGAAGGATTAGTTTGGTATATGAAATGAATGAAATAAAATCAGCACAGAGGCTGCTATGGTAATGGAATTATAAGTTTCCAAAGGCCTGGACCAGGATGGAGCTCATAAGAATGAGAAGAGAGGGAATAATATACATAAAGTATAAGAATGAGAAGAGAGGGAATAACATACATAAAGCATATTTTATTTTTACAACTTGAGAGGCCATAAAGCGTAGTGGTAGTTGAGATGTGGGAAGATCCTCTGAATGTAAGGGACCCCTCGACTGTATGGCAGGTTGAATGGATTAGAGAGAAAGGAGCATAGGGAAGGAAGAGATAGACCCTAACGTGAGGACATGTTTGTAATTCAACAAAATAAAATTTTTGTTTGGCCTCCTCAGAATTTTACTTGGGATAGAAAGAAGGCAAGAGAAGCCTTGAATTTTATTTTTAGTTTTGAGAAAAGTGTTCAGCTTTCCAGGGGGACTTTTTTTTCTCTTTTATTATCAATGACAGGTCACCATTATCTTGCTTTCCAAGCTAGCATCCAAATGAAATCCCATTTTTTCTTCACTCTTTTCTTTAATCTCTGTACTCAGCAACCCAGAACTAGAGAGACGTCCTTTAAAAAGTCTGCTTTATTGGGGCACCTGGGTGGCTCAGTTGGTTAAGCATCCAACTCTTGATTTCAGCTCAGGTCATAACCTCACAGTTCATGAGATCAAACCCTGCATTGGGCTCTGTGCTGACAATGGGGAATCTGCTTGGGATTCTCTTTTTACCTCTCTCTCTCTCTCTCTCTGCTCCTTCCCTGATGTCTCTCTCTCAAAATAAATAAATAAACTTAAAAAAAAAGTTTATCATCATCCTGTCCTCGACACTTCTGATGCTTCTGTCCTAAGCCACTTAACTGGGAATGTTTCTTTCATTGGCTGTCATGACCGACCATCTCACAAGTACTTAGGTGGAAGGAGGTAGTGCATAGTTAGAATTTGACATGCCAAAGTAGAGAAACATGAAATTTTCATTTACAAATAAAAATTGTTTTCCCTATCAAATTAAAAGAATTGTCTGACTCTGTTGCATTCTAAAAGGAGGCCACTTACTAGGGATTCTAACGGCTGTCTCTGTTCAAGATCTAATCCAATCAGGGAACCTGCACATCTTAGAAGAAATGAGGAGAGGTATCCCAACTTGAACCAAATGGTGGTGTGAGTGAAAAGTCAAATGCACACTTTCGATGGCGTAGATAGGCTCACTGCCTGAGCCTTTTATCTTTCAAGAGAAGGCATCTCTTTCAGGAGCAAGAGCCAGTAACTGGGCTTCTGAAACTTCTGAGTCATGGAAACTTCTGGAAGTCACTATCCCCCAGAAGTCTTTTCCTTTATTAGAATGAAGCACAGAGAGCTTCTGGCCATTAGAAAAACCAGGACAAGAAATCACTTTTTTTCCATGTACATTTTCTGAGTCCATTTCCCTGGCACATAATAAAGAAGCAAAAATATCTTAAATGTTGTATGATTCATCAGCCAAAAAAATCTTAAATTTTGTAGGATTCATAATTCAACATCAACAATTATGTTGTGTGCTTACAACATAATTTACCTAGGGGTGTCTGGGTGGCTCAGTTGGTTGAGTGTCCGACTTGGGCTCAGGTCACGATCTCACGGTTCATGGGTTTGAGCCCCATGTGGGGCTCTGTGCTGACAGCTCAGAGCCTGGGGCCTGCTTCGGATTCTGTGTCTCCCTCTCTCTCTGCCCCACCCATGCTTGTGCTCTGTCTCTCTCTCTTTTAAAAAAATTTTTAAGAAAAAAACATAATTTACATAAAGCAGTGTGATAACCAGAAATACTTTGAGAGTATCAAACATGCATAATGCAAACTTCATGTAATCAAAATAATTACATTCTGACACCATTCCTAAAGGCCAGGTTATGACATCAAATGCAGCATTCTTTGTATGATTCATATCCATATGTTTATGGCTTAATACAGCCAATCTGGATATTTACGGTGTTATTTTCAGTCAGTAAGAACATCTGTTGTATTTTTCAGCTTCTCCAGTTGGCAACGGTTATATCAAGCCTCCAGTTCCACCTGTTTCTGGCACACAGAGAGAGAAAGGGCCACCAACCATGTTACCCATCAACGTGGACCCAGACAGCAAACCAGGAGAATATGTCCTCAAGAGTTTATTTGTCAACTTTACCACTCAGGCTGAGCGCAAGATTCGAATCATTATGGCAGAACCTCTGGTGAGTATGTGCCAGGACACCTGTTTAAATTCATCTTTATACCAAATATTGTAGACTTTACAGCTGTGAGGAAAGATGGCTTCTTTCCCCCCTGATTTCCAAAGCTGTTTTTGATTCCATAGGTGATTTTTTTTTTAAGTTTTTTTTTAATGTTTTATTTATTTCTAGGAGAGAGAGACAGCGTGAGCAGGGGAGGGTCAGAGAGAGAGGGAGTCACAGACTGAAACAGGCTCCAGGCTCTGAGCTGACAGTCAGCACAGAGCCTGACGCGGGGCCCGAACCCACGAACCGCGAGATCATGACCTAAGCGAAAGTCGGACGCTTAACTGACTAAGCCACCCAGGCGCCCCATAGGTGATTTGTTTTTTAAGATTATAATTAAGTTTCCTGATTTAAAAAAAAAAAATGAGAGGGGCACCTGGCTGGCTCAGTCAGTTAAGCCTCCGACTTTTGATTTCAGCTCAGGTCCTGATCCCACGGTTTTTGGGCTCTGCACTGACAACATGGAGCCTGCTTAGGATTCTCTCTCTCTTTTTCTCTCTCTCTGTCCCTCTCCCACTCATGCTCTCTCTCTCTCAAAATAAATAAACTTAAAAAAAAGAGTGTCAAGGATTTTAAAAGAATCCTTAGCAAATACATTCAAGTGGCATGTTTCATCACTGCATTTAAGCAGTAATAAGCATAATTTAACAAGAAGAGGTATGAATCCTAGAAAAGTTGTGTTAGAGTCCCTGCTATGCATTTGTACTTTAGTCAAAATCTTGTGACTATTTTTAAAGTAAATGAAGAAAAAAAATCATTCTTCAAGTAGCTGTCTGGACTGCCAGTTTGAGAACATATGGTCTCAGCGATCTATTGTCTGAGAAAGTTATTTGGTGAGTCATTCAGAAACACCTCTTTGTTTTCTGAAAATTGGAGGACAGGAAACTCTCGGCTTACTTACCTTTAGGTCTCTTAGTAGACAGATAATGTCCTTGGACGTCAGTATCTTTCTTTGCAGATGATTCTGCTACAAAATAAGGCCTGTGTTTCAGTTTTACGTTAATTGCTCTAACAAGGTCTATGAAGACCGGGTACTGACTCTCAAAAGGACAGTCAGGAAGGAAGGAAGTCCAATTGGTAGATTCAGATTACTTGTTTTCTGACCTTGGCGGGAGAAACACAGTAAGAGAAAAGGAAAGGAATTCAGAGTGACACAGCTTTTTCTATGAAGCTCGGCTTTGTGCCTCCTGAGAGGATCGTGGGACATAAGAAATCAATGTGAGGTTTGCTTTACAGCATCAGAGCTTAAGATAATTAAGTATAATAGTGTTAAACCCAAAACACAAATTTCTAAAAAAAAAAAAAAATACATGGCAGATGATGTTCAACATCATCTGTTAAAAGTGACCTTTGTAAAAATCACAATTTACAAGTTGGGAATCAAAATTCAAGAATATTTGTTAAGTATATGGTTGCCTGAAAGTTACAAATTTTGCATTTTAAAGTTTTTATTAGATCAATGGAGGTTATCTTTATGAATTCTAACTTGCTATTATGGAGTGTTACTTGGTTTTATAGTTGTAATCATTTAAATTAAACCTCAGTATGGTACCTTTTCCACATTCACTTATTTTTGAAAATTTATTTTTCTGCTACCCTTTCTGCTAATAATAGCTAATATTTCTTAAGTACTCAGTATGTGCCTGGCACTGTGTTTCATTTATTGTCTCCATTAATCTTCATGAGAACCTTAGGTAGGTAATATTTGTATCTCCATTTACAGACGGGAAAGTTGGCACAGAGAGGGTGAAGTAATTGCCTAAGGTCACACAGTGTTGATTTGAACTCAAGCTGGGTACCTTCAGAGCCCACTTCTGAACCCTCTACATTCTGTTGCCAGTCTTTACGTGGATATCCTCATGTGACAATACCTTCTTTAATGTCTTAAAACCAACCAACATGGGTCTCTCCTAGAACTTGAACTGGCCAAAAGACAACTACCCAAATTCTCATAGCCCAAAATTGTGCTGATCCTTGGAACCCTGTGAGCACCTCTGTAGATGCTGAGGCTGCCCGACTACTTGCCCTGGGGGAGGCTGAGAAGCCACCTTGGCTCCAGAGGTTATGGGGGAGTTGAAGGAGGAGAGAGTGGTAAGGCACAAAGAAGAGTCCTTCCTTCACAGTGGCAGGTCAGGGATCTCTGATCTTGCTTGTTACAGTGCATTTCCCTAAGTGGGAAGTTGTACCAAAGTTGCAAGAGATGCAAAGACTAGGCCCCGACACCTTTTGAGCCATCCCTCTTTCCAAAATAATAGTTTAAATGCCATTATTTGAAAGTTTACAAAGTTAGATAGTTTAAGGTTAACTTTTTAATCTTTAATCATCTTGAAATTTGTTTGGATGGCAGTTTCTTTTTGGAGTAAACATTATGTCTGAAAATCTAATATGTGCCGTAGCATTCTTTTAATTAGAGGTAGACATTTTTGTTCTTTCAGTGAGACAACTTAAATGTCCCCACACAGGAAAAGTGGAAAAGAAAAAGTGTAAGTCCTTTTCACCAGCAGATCTTCATTGTGGGCCTAGCGTGACGGTTTGGATGCCAAGCACCAGGTAGAACATTATGTTCGAGAAATGTATCAATCAATTTTGAGTATTGCTGCTTTTTATAAAAAGGGACTATTTATTCCCCCTGTAATTTTTGGCAGAGATGTAAGTTTCCGTGCCATATCCATTTCTTGTCTGCTGAAAAATGCTTAGTAATTTTTGTCCTTGTATTTGTGCACTTACGGGGCAATACATGTGAGTCGATTTTGTGGCTCACTACTGGATTCAAAAAACTGTTAATGTGCAGTTGGCATTTTGTTCTGTAGCTGTAGCAAGAGGACTTATTTTTCTTTTTTAATATTTATTTATTTATTTGAGGGAGGGAGGGAGAGAGAGAGCATGAGCATGGAGGGGCAGAGAGAGGGAGAGAGAGGGGCAGAGACAGAGTCCTAAACAGACGCCACACTGTCAGCACAGAGCCCAACACGGGCTTGAATTCATAAACTGTGAGATCATGACCTGAACCGAGATCAAGAGTCAGACATTTAACTGACTGAACCACCCAGGTGCCCCAAGAGCTGTTATTTTTGATGTTTGTATAATACATTTAAAGTGAATTCCAGGGGCGCCTGGGTGGCTTAGTCGGTTAAGCGTCCGACTTTCGCTTAGGTCATGATCTCGCGGTTCGTGGGTTCGAGCCCCGCGTCGGGCTCTGTGCTGACTGCCAGCTCAGAGCCTGGAGCCTGTTTCAGTCTGTGACTCCCTCTCACTCTGACCCTCCCCTGCTCACGCTGTCTCTCTCTCTCCTAGAAATAAATAAAACATTAAAAAAAAAAAAAAGTGAATTCCAGTAAGTGCCCCCTACTATTTCTCCTGCTCAGTTAGGTATATTTGAAAGACATTGACTCGTCTAAAAGCCTGAATTTACTTAGCTTTGTATCAAGTCACAAAATTGTATTCTTTTTCTTTAATGTAATTGGAACTTGTATGGGAGTGGTAAGGGTAATTTTCAAAAAGTTGGAGGTATGTATTTATTACTTATGGAAATAACCAGGAATCTTTATGTTTCAATTTTAAAAGACTAAAGTCTTCAAATTTCCACATCAGTTAGCCTGCATGGGATTGGTTATACACAATATTAAAATTAAAGTTGTATTTACAAATTTCCAATATCTAAATAGTTAAATTTAATGAAAATAAAAGACGGGAAATAATAAATATTCTACCAGAATTACATTTTAGATTGTTTTTCTTTGTAAACATCTTTCTCTAGTTTAGCAGTATTGTTCTTTGTGCTCAGAGATGCTCAGGTCATATTTATTAGTATTTATGGATTAGTCAGTATTTTACTCTCTACTTTTATTGCTTCATGGGGTTAGTTTTTCCTTTTAAGTTTATTTATTTATTTATGAGAGAGAAAAGGGAGGAGGGACAGTGAGAGAGGGGGAGAGAGAGTCCCAAGCAGGCTCCAAGCTGTCAGTGCAGAGCCCAACATGAGGTCTCAATCTTATGAACCATGAGATAATGACCTGAGCCAAAATCAAGTTGGACACTTAACTGATGAGCCACCCAGCTGCTCCGCTTCATGAGGCTAGTTGATACCATTTGCTCTTGTCCAGTCTTACCATTATTTGACCTTTCCCATACAAAGTGTCTTAAACTAAATTGGATTATCTGTGGCTTTTTAAAATTTTTATTTCAAATCAAAAAAGTACAGAAAAGAATACAAGGGATACTCATTCCTTTTGCCTCCTACTCTTTCCCTTTTCTTAAATTTTTTTCTTCCCAGGGAGCCTGGGTGGCTCAGTCGGTTAAGCCTCCAACTTTGGCTCAGGTAGTGATCTCACAGTTCAGCGGTTTGAGCCCCGCATCAGGCTCTGTGCTGACAGCTCAGACTCAGTCTGCTGCATACTCTATGTCTCCCTCTCTTTCTGCCCCTCCCCAACTTGTGCACTGTTTATTTCTCTCTCAAAAAATAAATAAACATTTAAAAAAATATTTTTAATAAATAAATATATTTTCTTCTTCCCAAAGTATGTTTTCTTTAATTGTTTAAGAGTCACAGGTGGTAAATCACGTGGTCTTATTTATCTTAGAAGTCTTTATTTCTCCCTCTGCTATCAGTAATAGTTCAGCTGGGAATAGAATTGTAGTTTGACATTTATTCTCCCTCTAGACTTTTGGAGATCTATTTCACGATGTTGCCACTATCATTGCTGTGGGAAAGTCTTTGGATGATTTGTTATTGCTGGATTATCAATTTTGTTCCTTGTTTGCTTTTATGGTTTTTGTCTTTGTCTATGCTGTTCTTCAGTCTCACTACACTGTGTTTAGATGTGGCATTATTTATATTTCCTTGTTTGAGACTCTCATGCTTCTTGAACTGATGGTTTATATCTTTCATCAGTTTTGGAAAATTCTTAGTTATTAATTATTTATATGTTGCCATTCTTCTGTTTTCCCTCTTCTCTTTTTCTGGCACTCCTATTAAATATATGTTAGAATTCCTCATGCTATATTTCATATCTTTTTACCCTTCTTTTATTATTTTTATCTTTTTATCTCTTGCTACTGCATTCTGAGTAATTTCCTCAGGCCTAACTTCAATTCATTAATACTCTCTTGAGCTATGTCTAATCTGTTGTTTAACTTGCCCATTAGGAATTATAATTTTGGTGACTGTATTTTTCATTCCAGAACCAGTGTTTGGTTGTCTTTCAAAATCTATTTAGGTGCATTTTGTTTCTTTCTTAAGTTTACAATTTCTATTCTATGTCTTTGATCACCTTAAATATACATTTTTTTGTGTGTGTCTTCTTTTATTTTTTATTTTTTTGATGATTATTTATTTTGAGAGACAGAGAGAGAGAGAGAGAGAGAGAGAAGGTGAGTGGAGGAGGGACAGAGAGAAAGGGAAAGAGAGAATCCCAAGCAGGCTTCATGCTGCCAGCACAAAGCCCAACTTGGGGCTTGATCCCACAAACTGTGAAATTATGACCTGAGCCAAAATCAAGAGTAAGATACATAACAGGGGTGCCTGGGTGGCTTAGTCGGTTAAGCGTCTGACTTTCGCTTAGGTCATGATCTCGCGGTTCGTGGGTTCGAGCCCCGCGTCGGGCTCTGTGCTGACTGCCAGCTCAGACCTGGAGCCTGTTTCAGTCTGTGCTCTGTTGCTCACGCTGTAAATACAGCCAGCGTCCGACTTTCACTTAGGTCATGATCTCTCGGTTCGTGGGTTCGAGCCCCGTCGGGCTCTGTGCTGACTGCCAGCTCAGACCTGAGCCTGTTTCGGTCTGTGACTCCCTCTCTCTGACCCTCCCCTGCTGACGCTGTCTCTCTCTCTCTCCTAGAAATAAATAAAAATATTAAAAAAAAAAAAAAGAGTAGGATACATAACAGACTAAGCCACCTAGGTACCTCTATGTCCCTTTTAGGTTAGTCCCAGAGTTATCAATATCTGGGTCCAAATATTATGTGGGCTTGGAGTTTATGTATCTAGAAGGTGATAAAAGTAAATCCCAAACTCATGTAATACTTGGAACTATAATTTCAAATTCTCAGGGAAGGTGTTGTTGTTGTTGTTGTTACCCAACAGGTGGCAGGGACTGCTGGAATATCTTTTTATCTTCCTGTGCCAGTGGATAGATTTTTCCTAGTCCATTGATTAGGACTAGGCTTGGTTTAAGTGTCTTATTTCCAATGTCCCATCTCTCAAAGGCCACAGCTTTGTTTCCTGTTCCCAAGTAGACAACAAAAAAAAGGCCTTTAGGCTAATGTGACCAATAGTCCTCTCCCTGTACAGCTGCTATGTCACCTCATATCTTCTTGCTTTTCATTTCCCCTCTCATTTCTTGTGAATTTACTTCTGCATTTAAAAAATATCATACATTTCATTCCTCATTTCCAAGTATTCATAGCACATGGATTTTGAGTTTTCTTAGTCCACTTTCTTGCCAGTCTTTTGCTGAATTCTTGGTTTGCTTCTCATGCAGGTAAGGGTGGGCCTTTGCACTGTGAGGCTCATATGCAACCAGAGCTCCCATGGCAAGGGGGAGGGGGGTGCAAAATGAATAAAACAAAGAGTTGAAGGATTGTCACCAACTCTTCCTCTTCTGACCTTATCTGATGAATCTTCCCTAAGTAAAACCCTGTGCCTTTAATTTCCTTGTTCAAAACCTTCATTCCACACCCTTTCGCTCTGTGAAAGACAATCTTACCTTGCTTCCCTCCTGCTCCTTTATGAACCTGTGTTTCAATTCTGTGGCTGCCTGCCACTGTGCATGTACGTAAGGTGCTTCCTTCCTGGATGGGCAGTCATCTCTTCCTCCTGCTGATCTTTCAGCCTATCTTTCCAGGTCCTGCTCAAGTACCTCATCATTAAAGGGTTTACTTAGTTTCTTCCCTGCTGACTCTATACCACTATGCAGATGTGGATATACATACCTGAAAATCTCTCTCTGAACCACTGTATCATTCTTTCATGCAAACCGTACTATCTTTTTGAAATAGAATATTAGAGTAGATAGAATAGAAACTTTAGAGTACATTATAGGTCTGAAGGGTAAATACTGCTTTATAAAACTTTGAGTCATGTGTATGTATACCAGACCATAATGTAAAATGTATATTTTTCATGGCATATGGGTGGAGGATACAGATTTTGTAAAGTTAAACATTGTACTAGTCAGTAAGTTCCTTAGAGACAGTAATTGTGTCTGACTCATCTTTACACACACACACACACACACACACACACACACACACACAGCAGGTCCCCATATCTAGGACTCTGCTTTATATACAGCAGACAGTAAATAGTTTTTGAATAAATGAACGCGTGACTGTATGAATAAATGAATGAATGGATAGATCGATGAATAGATAAAAAAATTAATATAGTAGCTTAAAAGGAATGTCTTTGTAAGAACCTGTGCTTCTGAGGGTCATCTTGCCAACCTCTAAACTGACAATAGTGGATTTTGTTTTGTCCTTTGTACTCCTCAGCAAGATGATACCCTCAAATCTGCTAAGTATAAGAAACACTGATTCTTAGCCTTCTGCCTTGGGGCATCTAAGGATACCTCATTATTCACAGATAATGTCACCTGCTCACCTTAGCAATATGTGAAGAGGAGAGGCAGGTTGACTCTTAGCAGTTGGACACAGTCTCAGAATATACATTCTCATTATTGAGGAGTCTCTCCATTTATATGGCATCTGTCACTGTAGTCACAGGCAATTACCTTCTCAATAAACTCTTCCAAAAACAAGACTTTCTAACTTTTCAAAAGCAAAAGCACCCATAATCTTGACTTTGTAGATTTAATGGACAAGAACGGATAAAACCAAAGACAAAACAATTTTTCATTCAGTCTGATCTGAATTTGAATCTTGATTCAACCTCTTTAGTGTTGTGTGGACTTGAGCCAGCCAGTCAATCTCCCTTTTTTCTCATTTGCAAAATTAGAATAATGTAATATACTCTTAGCACATAGAACAGTTGAGAGAGTTAGAGGGAACGTGTGGAGCTCCTGATGTAATCCTTAGCGTACATTAAGTGCTCAGCCATCATAATCATCATCATCATCATCACAGAGGAATGGGTAGCAACCAACCAAATCTTCTGATATAGTTCTTTGGAGGCCAGCCTTATACTTCCTTCCTGTGTTCATTCAAAAGGAATAACGGGGCACCTGGGTGGCTCAGTGGGTTGAGCATCCAACTCTTGATTTCAGCTCAGGTCTTGATCTCACGATTCATGAGATCAAGCCCCATGTTGGGCTCTGCATTCTGCCTGTTTGGGGGTCTCTTTATCCCTCTCTCTCTTCCCCTTCCCTGCTCATGTGCATGCTGTCTCCCTCTCTCACTCTTTCTCTCTCTCTCTCAAAATAAATAAATAAACAAACATTTTTTTAAAAAAAAGTATAGAAGCTTCAGCAGGGCGATTGGATGCCTGCTGTTGGCCATTCACTGTTACTGTCAGATGGTTGTCCTAAAATCTGTCATGGCTATGAGAGAAGGACAGCCAAAGCTGGTTTAAGCAGACCTGGCCTGGATCCTTTAGGGACTTGTACTCTACAAGGTGACAGAAGAAAATAAAGAAAAGTACATAAGAGAAGACAGCACTCCACTATCTCACTGTATCTCTAGCAAAATACTGGAAGCTCACCTGGATATAAATTGTGAAAACCTAGAAAATTAAATCAGAGATTTGAGCTAAGCCCACACAGAATGGTTTTCAAAAGCTTTCCAAAAGGAAAATGTAATGGGTTCTTATGAGTCAGGGGTCTCAGAAACAAGCAGGAACATCATCATGCCAGGCCTTACTGTGAAGCCAGGGGCCCAAAATGTGAAAGGCTGGATTATTCAACTAAGTAAATGAAGTTCAGAAAATTTCAAGAACTTTCTTTTTCCCATTCATATTTTTACATTTATTGAAAACCTCAGGGGGAGTACTGTCTAATTTTCTTAAAGCCAGTCATCAATCCAAACTGATTTTCTTCCCCTCCCCCCATTTTATTGAGATATCATTCACATATATATTATGTATAACATATTAGTTTTAAGTGAATTCATTTTAGACAAATTGGTATTCATTTTAGGTGTATAACATGATTTGATGCATGTATATATTGCAAAAGGATCACCAGATAGATTTAGTAACATCCATCACCACACAGTTACAAATATTTCTTCTGGCAGTGAGAACTGTTAAGATCTTAGCAACTTTCAAATCTACAATATAGTGTTTTTATTACAGTTGCCATGCCAGACATGACATCCTCAGGACTTAGTTACATTATAACTGGAAATCTGTGCCTTCAAGAATTTTCACACTTCTCAGACTGCCTCTTTTCTCCATTCTCCTTCCTCTAATTTGGCCAACAGACAAGAAACTTGATTTTTCATCATAGCCCTGTCACCAGCCTATGCCTCTGACAAAGCATTTAAATGTAATCCATCATTTTTTTTCTCCTCTATGAAAGTTTTACCTCTAATGTATGTAATAAATGAAATATAAGCATCAGTTCTCCACATCTCTGGACGTATTAAGTGAATCCACTCTGGTTTAAGCTTCTGGTATCCTCGCAAGGAACTACAGGGAAACTAAATCGGCTATTGGACCGGGGCTTTCATCTGTGGCCTATCAGCATAAAATGTGAACAAGAAGAACAAGAAATTCTCATTTGCCCAAGACTTACTCAAAAGCAAGTAATTTATTCTCTACTTTGATTGAAAACTGGAAAAGGGAAAAAATACACCTAACTTTCATTCTCTCCTCTAGCAGAGCCTGAAACTGAGCAAGAGGTCAGTGCTCACCTTCCCCTCATGTTCTGATATTTCAAAACACTTTTTTGATAAACGGTGATGTGAAAATGGGTTATTACTGGCATGGCTGGACGCTTGAGAGTGCCTGCTTGCAAACTGGTTATTGGACAAGATACAAGCAGGATCTTCCAGATAGCATCCCGGAGTTAAGCTTGGAGCATAGGTATGAGGTGAGAGACACTTATTCATAGTGATGCTAACTGTGCTGTTCTGGAATGGAGACTTCATAACATAACATGATCTAGCAGGCTTGCTAACATAAAGCAAACAAGGCAATTTCTGTTTTAATGTAAGACCCAAAGTCAACTAGAAGTAGCACAAAATATCTTGTTGTTGTGCAAGTCTTTGAAGAATCAGGACGCCAGTCCCTGTTGAGCTACACACCATGAATCTGTAATGAAATATGCCTTAAGACCAAGCCAGTGTGAATGCCAGTCATGATCAGCTGGCAGAGACATTGAAAGGCCAAGCAATTAGTTAATGACAGCATTACTGCACACTGATGTTGCTCTAGGTTCAAGCAGTAATGTTTGTTGACAAATCTTTGTTCCTTGGCCCTGTGTCTCAGGCTTCCAACTCCTCCTGAGTGCTGATGTCACAGGGCTGGCATCAGGACAACTGTCCAGTTAACCCTGAAGTTGAGCAGGACGTTCAATGTGGAACAATCTCATGGGTAGCTCACCACCAACAAACTATATATAATGAGTTGTTCTAGTAGTTTTAGTGAATTCAGTTGTGACTCTAAGTAATCAAGGCCTTTGGCAAATGAAATACACATTCACTCTAGTTTCCTCTTAGGATTTTAGCCCAGATCCAATGAGTTAACAGACCAAGGTAAGGATACAGTCTATTTGTAGTTGTAAAAGACCTTTTTTCACCTCTGACATATACAGAGATTGAATTCATCCATAGTCCTGTGTTTCACCTCTTTAGATACCTGAGTTATCAGCAGACTTCTCAGTATCAGAAAATATCAGATTTTTAAATCAGCTTCTTAATATTTAAGGAATTTGTGAATTAGGAAATTCTGCTACACTAGTTGAAAAATAGAATTACTGCCTCTAATTAAGTATGTATCTTTATATGGTAGATCTTCATAAAACCTATTATAATTGGTCATGTTTATAGCCTGATAGCCATTCACTAACCTTAACCATGTGATATTTCATCATGCCCAAATCCACAAGTTGGTGATTTTTCGGCACTGTCTTATATGCCTGTCTTCCTATCCTAACCAAATGTTACATGTCTGTTGACTAAGGATGTGTAAATAGCAGGACACCAGCTTTAATGCCTCTGCACTGTGGGTCCCAATCAGCTTCCCAGAAGGACAACACTTTAGCCAAACTTCTCTTTAAATAGAGGCCTCTCTTGCTTCAACAAATCTAATATGGGAAATAGAAAGAGAATAATTCCTAGATATAGTTTGCAATCAAGTATAGTGATAGCATCAAATTAATCCTGTCCTGAAAGGAGACTAAGAAACCACTCTGGTCAGGTGGGGAATGTTTATATTTCACTTGACAAAGTACTGGCTCATTTTCCAAATTATGAATAAATAACTTTTAAAATAACTATTTCTTAGCAAATCACCTCAGCCTGGTACCCCATCCTTAATCTATCAAGGCATTCACCTTGAAATCTGGAAACTCACCCTAACCAGAAACAAAATAGTATTGTAGTTCAAGCTGGAGATAATTGTTGAAAGGTTTCATGTAGCTGCTGAATTAAGTAATCTTTCAGATGAGCTCACAAACTCTTTTCTTTTTTTTTTTCGGTATGTTGTCCAACTTAAAGTTTGTTTTCCTTGTTATGAATATTCTTAGAATCATAGAGACAAAAACCATTTATTTTGTGGTTAAGTTGTACTCCTAGCAATGAAAGGAAATTTAATGCACCATGATAGTAAAAGTTCAATTGAACCTTATACCAAATAAACCATATGCAAACTATAATGAAGTAATAATAATAAAAAAGGGCTTTTTAGTTGAACTTCATCGTATCCAATTCTGTTCATCCATTCATAGGCCATAATTTTTACATCCAGTGACTTTACAAGAAGACTATTAAAATTTTTTCTTGAGAATATAAAACTAGGGGAAGGTCCTCAAGTTATTTTCAGTCTAGTTTTTTCCTTCAGATTATATGCTTCTTTTACTATTTATAGGGGCTTCATTTTAACACAAAAGATTATTTGAAAATATTAGATCATATTTTGAAGAATCAGGAAATGCCAATAACAATAAGTTCAGTAACCTGGCGTAGTAATAAGCACTGAAGTCCCATCTGTACATTCACTGTGATATATTTCTGTGTTTCCATATAGCATTTTGACATTCCTGAAAGTGATTAATACAAGTGTAGGCAGCAGCAGTCTTTACTGTAGCATTATAGTAATTTTAATCAGCCTAAGTATTGATTTCCATAGGCCATGCTGAAAATAATAAGACACATTTTATTAGGTATTTTGGATTGTCACTGATCATCATTTGTTATCATTGTTAAAATTTAGGCACCTTTTGAGGGGAGCTTGGATCAACAAATAGCTTTTGAGAACAATTTTAACCAGCACAAGTCTTGATATCCACAGATTATGCTAACAATTATAATGTATCCTTTATAAAGTATTTTTGATAATAGCACACAGATAAATACATATATAGTATTTTCCAACTTCCAAGTACAAATGATTGATGCTATGTACTATACAAAGAGAAACAGAGAAATAAGATAAACCATCATTTTTTGTTTATCATATTTCAGGCATACTAATCTGCACATTAACCCTAGAAGGTGAATAAAAATAATAGCAGTTTGTGTTTACATAGAGCTTACTGAATGCCAGGCACTGTTCTTAATACTTGAATGATAGTAACCTTCACATCAACATCATGAGATAGTTACCATTACTACCCCACTTTACATGCAGGGAATTTGAGATACAAATTTGAGATAAACAATTTGTCCAAAGTCAAACAGTTAGCAAATGGTGGAGCTGACATTCAGCACAGACCATCGATCTCTAGGATCCTTATTCTTAACACCACACTTGTGGTCTCCTTAATTTTCATTCAGAGAAGCTGAACCTCAGAGATTTAATAAGACTTCAAAGGTGGTGCAGTCAGGCTAATGCCCCAATTCATATCCTGGTTTAATTAACTCCAAAGTCCACGCTCTGATCTACTTAGGAAATATGTACTTATTTATGTACATTGGTTGCAAGGCAAGAACTGGAGAATACCAGAACTATTAAAGAGTGAAAACTGGACTGTCACTTCTTATAAGAGTGATCAGGGAAAGAGTGGTGGGGAAAATAGGCTTTGAAGGATGAATAGAATTTTTTGATGAGAGGTGATTTGATTGGATCTGAGAAGAGTGTATATGATGTGAGTCAGTGAGTGATTTGTTAGTGGTGACAGAAGAAAATCAGAACATGACTGATTTCAAGTCTCCAAGGACAGCCCTGGGGATATAAACATTTTAGCAGAAAGACTAGCCTATGAAGGACACACACAAGGGATGCCTAAAAAGTTAGAAGAGAAAAGGTGGAAGAATGGGGTAATTCAAGTGGAAAAAAGAGAATCTCATCGCAGCTGAAAAATCTGAAAGAAAAGCACTGAAAAATGACCACCAGATTTGTCATTTGGAAAGTCACAGGGACCACTAGAGACAATATTTTTAGTGGTGACAAAAAAGTTAAATTGCAGGTGGTTTAAGAAAAAGAAGAGGGGAGGAAAATAATACAGGATGTATAGACCACTCCTCAAAGAACTAAAGATAAGAAGGGCATAGGGGGTGCCTGGGTGGCTCAGTAGGTTAAGAGTTCGACTTCAGTTCAGGTCATGATCTCATGGTCTGTGAGTTCGAGCCCCGCATTGGGCTCTTGTGCTCACAACTCACAGCCTGCAGTCTGCTTCGGATTCTGTGTCTCCCTTTCTCTCCACCTCTCCTCTCCTCACGCTTGGTCTCTCTCTCTCTCTCTCTCAAAAATGAATAACATTAAAATTAAAAAAAGAGAGAAGGGCATCGAAAGAAAACAGTGGATATGTGGTCAAGGCAGGCACTATGATGAAAAGGTCTAAGCATGTTGATAACTGAGAGAGCCTGCAGAGACAGGGAGGGTGGCATTGGGGTGTGAGGAGCTGTCCGATGGGGCAAGTCCCAGAGTAGGTTAGGAAAGATCCAGCCACATACACTGAATGTCCATTTAGTGAACGTAGAATGCCCCATTAGTGAGTGTACTGGGACGAAAAAAATCAAAAATAGCAACAAAATAGAATGTAACCCAGAAACAGATGAGTGAAGGTAGTATCTTACATTCCTTGGTAGCTGCTATAGTCACAAAAGGGAAAAAAAAATGCCTGTGGGAACTGCTCTTTTGTTCAATTAAAATGAAGATTAACTTTGTAGCTAAGTTTAATTGAAGTTTCCCCTCCACTGTTCAAATAATGGATTTGTACTTGGGACTATTGGACTTGGCAAAGAAATAGGCTTTACTGAAATTTGCAAAGCTAGCTGCAAATAGGACAGATTCTCTTGAGAGTTTTTAGAGATTTTTAATTTTTTGTGTGTGGTTTTAAATTTGTTTTTTATTTTAGAGAGTGTGCTTTCACATGAGTGGGGAAGAGGAGCAGAGAGAGAGAGAGAGAGAGAGAGAGAGAACCCCAAGTAGACACTACACTTAGCATAGGGTTCAATCCCACCACCCTGGGATCATGACTTGAACCAAAATCAAGAGTGAGAAGCACAACTGACTGAGCCACTCAACCACCCCACTTTATTTTTAAAGTGCCCAAATAGTCTTCCAGATTTGAAACTAACTCCAAAAATCATATCATGGGGTACTGCACATCACATTACTTGCTAGTACCTTCAACTGATTTGAGATGCTCCCTCTGTCATTCTCTTGACCTGGGAAATTTTTTTCCCATTATTTTGGGTGAACATCAGCATATATTGTTTTATTTAAAGAAATTTATTTTAATGACTGAATACAATAAAGGGAAACACAGTTGTGTCAGTTCTAGAAGCACCCTCCTTACGGATCTCCAGTTGTTCCAAGTTCTGCTCATCAGTCTTATCAGAATGTCATGGGGTGATATCTCTTTTTACCTGTGGACAAACTGAGGCAGACCTCATGAGGGCTCAGTTCAATGATTCCTGCAGGAAGTCAAAATTACCGGAGTACATCTTCAGGGCGATTCAGACCCTGGGTCCCTGATTGCCCCTCGTGTAAGGGAGTCTTTTGAGGACAGATGGTCAGTACTCAGAACTGTGAGTTCTCAGGCTCACCCCTTAGATCTGTTTCCAAAGTTGACTCAAAGCTGGCACAAATAATATCTGAAGAGAACAATATGTGTCAAACATAAAGATATTTTGAACCTCATTTTTCTTTAGTTCAGGCTCAGTAGGGTGCCTGTCTCTGTGAGCTGGAAGTTCTGTATGAAATGCTTTAGGTGGCATTTCAGCAGTGGAGCCCAGAGCTCCCTGCTCTGAAGAACCGTCACCATGCGATGGGTCTGCTCACTGCTCCCCTCCTTGTGCTCTGAAGAGAGATCCAAAGTGCAGTGATTCAGTTCCGAAAATTTCTAACTACTCAGACCAGATGTGTGAATTGTAAAGTTTCACTGCTGATAGCATCAAAACCCTGAGTCAACTATGCCAAAACATGTTCTTATAATAATCAAAAACACTGTAGTGTCAAGACTTGAGAAGTTTGGTAGTTGTTTTGTTTTGTTTTGTTTTTTTAAACATCCTACCATTAAATTAAATGGTTTCCTCTAAATTACATATTAAGAATTAAAATCACTGTAATGATGTTAGACTTCCATTTTTTTAAATTTTTAATGTTTTTTATTTATTTCTAGGAGAGAGAGAGAGACAGCGTGAGCAGGGGAGGGTCAGAGAGAGAGGGAGTCACAGACTGAAACAGGCTCCAGGCTCTGAGCTGGCAGTCAGCACAGAGCCCGACGCGGGGTCGAACCCACGAACTGCAAGATCATGACCCAAGCGAAAGTCGGACGCTTAACCGACAAAGCCACCCAGGCACCCCTAGACTTCCATTTTTTAAGAGAGAAGAGCAGTTACTTACTCCTTATAATGTTTTCCCCCTATTTTCTGTAATACAGCTTTCTAGTTATACTTGGAAACTTCCAGGAAGCTAAAATTAAAGCTTAAATATGTTAGTGGGAGTATACAATGCCCTGGGAAAATGGGTGAAACTCAGTTTCAGCTCCTAAACATTATGAAAGAGGTTATGTATTTTAATCTTATCTAATTTCAATAATAATGGTGTTAAAGGAATTTTAATATGGTAATGATTATCGGTTATTGAGTATGCCATTCATCTTTCAGTTCTGCGAAGTTAGGTTGGTATAATTTATTTTTATTTTACCAAAAAGTTAACTGATGTTTACAGAGGTTAAGTAAAATTTGTATGTTTGTAAATAAAGGGGACCAAGGATTCAAACTTGAGTCTCTGACTCCAAAGCCCATGCACTGAACTATTACATCAAACTGCTATCATTAAAAGAGATTAAAAGAGCATCTTAAGCAAGGTTGGTGACATATTTAATAAATTGAATAATCCCATATTAACTCCAGAAACATTGCTGGCTTACACATTTATTGAAATATCTCTGAGGGCAGTAGTTTGGATCATTTTAGATTGAAATGCTACTGTATGGGACACATTTGGGATTTTTTTTAGGCCACTAAACAGTCAGATGTAGAAATGATTTCTTAAATAAGCCCCTGTATTCCACAAATAGAACACCTTTTGATAGATGAGACTTTCCTAGACTTGTCCAACTGCCCATGTCCTGTCGTGTATGACCGTCTTTTCTCTTATAGATTACAGTGTGGCCCAGTGTGAAAAGACTAGAAGGTAAAAATATAGCAAGCATTCACTGAAATTGTTTGGAAATTGAAGGAGAAGTCAATAGCTTTCCTCTGCCCTTTGCAGGTAGATACACACACAAAGAGCTTCCAGAGTTTATCTTTTTTTAAAAATTTTTTAATGTTTTATTTATTTCTGAGAGAGAGAGAGAGACTGTGTGAGCAGAGGAGGGTCAGAGAGAGAGGAAGATACAGAATCTGAAACAGGCTCCAGGCTCTGAGCTAGCTGTCAGCACAAAGCCTGACTCAGGGCTCAAACCCAGGAACCGTGAGATCATGACCTGAGCTGAAGTCGGACACTCAACCAACTGAGCCACCTAGGCACCCCTAGAGTTTATCTTTTCTTAAGGGAGGGGAGGTTGGAACTTCTCAAGATTTAAGATGTGAGAAACACAAACAGGGACCTTCTTTTTTTTTTTTTTTTTTTTTCTTTTAGAAATACTTAAAACTCTTACAGGACTGTTCATGACGAGAGAAACAACCCTCTTGGATGGGTCAGGACAGCAGTATTCTTTGATTTCTGGGGTAGCATATTCAAAGTAAAGCCCACGGTGCAGATGGAGTTGTGTCTTGCTTCTCACACAATAGGCAAGACATCCACTACCCAAATCCTATCTGTGAATGGAAAGACAGGGAGAGGGTCCCTTCTGCAACTCTTATCAGGACAAGATAAAGTGTTGGATGAGTACTATTAAAATAAGTTTTTTTAAGAAGTAGCTTATACAATCATAAAAAGTGAGGTATTATTTAAATGTTTTTAAGCGATGACAGAAGTGATGCATCACGCTTCTCCTTATTATGGAGTTTCTCTTCTTATGGAGAATTTCAAACATCACTAAAGTTGAAAGACAGTGAAAAGAATCCAACTTCAGCAAGTATTAACTTAGAGCCAATTTGGTACACACTCCTTGCATCTCCCCCGAATATTATTTGAAGCAAATATTAGAAACTGTGTTATATCATCTCTGAACATTTCAGCATGTATCTTTAAAAGATACTTTTTAAAACAAAACCACAATATCATTACCACACCTAAAAAATTAACATCCTCAAAGAGCCAAAAAGTTAAAGTTGCCAATGGCCTCATGAGTGTCATATTTTTAACATATTTTTAAAAATCAGGGTCCAGATAAGAACCACACATTGCAATCATCTTGTTAAAAAATCAATAGGATACCCGTCCCCTGCCCCACCACCATTTTACTTTTTCCCCCTTCCAACTTATTTATTGGAAAAACACTTTTCTTTCCTTCAGTCTGGATTTTACTGCTTGCATCCCTTTGGCATAGTGTAGCATATTCCTCTAACTGCTGTATTTCCTAAAAACTGGGCATTGCCTCTGGCTTGGTCAGATTCAGGTTTGGTGAGGTTTTTTGTTTGTTTGCTTTGGTTAAGACTATTTCATAATGTTTGCTCTCATCAGAAAGGACTTAATGTCTAGTTTGCTCTTTCCTGTGCTGTTGGCTGCCACTGTTGTTCAATGCCAAGTCTCTCAATGTTTTTGGTTTGCTCAGCTCTTTATTCAGTGTCTCCTAGTGAGCTGGTGTTTCTGGGCAAGGACGAGTCACCGGCTAAGGACTCCCAGGCTTGGACCACTAGGAATTTTCAGGGATTCATTACCCTAAACTTAAATTTTTTCAAGATTATTTTTTTCCAAAACAAACATACCATTCAATTCGACTAAATAATTTTCAGTAAATGAGTAAAATTGTTATTAAAACATAGAATGAAGAGAAGTTTTTAAAAAATTAAAAGCATGCTACTCTTACTGAGTGAATGAGACCATAATTTTGAGACTCCTCTGTCATAGTTGATTTCCACCTGTTCTTTACCCATTGTTTATTCTGTGCTAATTTCACTTTACTACTTATTTAATGCTCTTTGGGAACCAAGATGTCTTGAATCTAAAAACCTTGGATTCTTAGACTTGGGATTCCATGCAGCTGGTCTCCTGCAGGAAAGCTTCAAGCAGAAACCTGCCTCTGCAGTTCTTTCTTTTTTTTTAATTTAATTTATTTTTTAAAATTTACATCCAAGTTAGTTAGCATATAGTGCAACAATGATTTCAGGAGTAGATTCCTTAATGGCCCTTCCCCATTAGCCCATTCCCCTCCCACACCCCCTCCAGCAACCCTCTGTTTGTTCTCCATATTTAAGAGTCTCTTATGTTTTTGTTCCCCTCCCTGTTTTTATATTATTTTTGCTTCCCTTCCCTTATGTTCATCTGTTTTGTTTCTTAAAGTCCTCATATGAGTGAAGTCATATGATATTTGTCTTTCTCTGTCTGACTAATTTCGCTTAGCATAACCCTCTAGTTCCATCCATGTAGTTGCAGATGGCAAGACTTCATGCTTTTTGATTGCCGAGTAACACTCCATTGTGCATATATACCACATCTTCTTTATCCATTCATCCATTGATGGACATTTGGGCTCTTCCCATACTTCGGCTACTGTTGATAGTGATGCTATAAACAGTGGGGTGCAAGTCGAAACAGCACACTTTTCTCTTAATTGTAAGAGTCTTCCTGGTCTTTGCTGTGTATTCAGATGACTGTCTTCCGAGTGAAGCATGTTTGCCTCCCTCCTCTCCTGTCTTCTCTTTTCCCTCCCTCCCTTCTTTCCTAACTTTCTTCTCTCTTCTTCTCTTCACTTTTTATTTAGCCAATATGATACTGTCTTCCCCAGGTCTACTTTTAAGCCTCATGGCACTGATAAAACCTATGTTGATAAAAAGACATTCCTTTGGATTGGTGAAACGTGAACTCCATTCTCTGTGCCCAAGGCTGTCTTTGCAGATGCACAGACGTGTAGTCAGTCATTTAACAAACCCTGGCAGTAATTCCCAACTACATCCTGGGTATGTGGGGAGAGAGAGAAGTTGCAACACAGTGGAAAGGCTTACAGGAATAGTTGCAAACAACCTCTCTTGTGACAACAGGTGGGTCTGTGGAAAACTGAGAAGGGGCTTAATCTTGGAAGGAACTTTTAAACTTAGTCTTCAAAGAATATGATGAAGACAGCCTATTTGTGTAAAAATAGTTAACATACCTTTACATTGTTTTCCTTATTTTATTGAGGCTCTTGGCTAATGGATGACTTTTGCATACAGCAACAACTTACCATATGAATGTTTCCTTCATATGTATGCAAATGTGTGTAAGCCTTAAATACCATCCTCACTAGGAGTGCATGTCACTTTCCTTATCCCCACTGCAGCAGGATGCTGTCTTTCAGAGAATATTCCCAAGATATGGATTCCTGAGTTATTGAAAAAGTCTACAGGTCCACATGTATGCTAAGCATTATCTTTTAGTCTCCCAATCAGATATATTCCTCTTTCTCCAATGTATGTAAAATAAATAGTGTTGGTATTATAGTACAGAGCCATCTAAAAGCATCATTGAAGTCATAGTATTAGCGCTCAATCATTATTTATTTAAACAACAGATACTAAAACAGAAGTACTATCTTGTGTGTTTGGAGGTGTGAATGTGTGTTTTGCAGTTGGGAGTTCCTTGAAAAATTTTGAATTTAAAATGGGTCTTATAGGGGCGCTTGGGTGGCTTAGTCGGTTAAGCGTCCGACTTTCACTTGGGTCATGATCTCGCGGTTCGTGGGTTCGAGCCCCGTGTCGGGCTCTGTGCTGACTGCCAGCTCGGAGCCTGGAGCCTGTTTCAGAGTCTGTGACTCCCTCTCTCTCTGACCCTCCCCTGCTCACGCTGTCTCTCTCTCTCCTAGAAATAAATAAAACATAAAAAAAATAAATAAAATGGGTCTTATAAAAATACACAGTGGTAATGATTAAACAACATTGTGAATGTGCTTTATACCACTAACTTGTACAATTAAAAATGGTTACGCTAGCAAATTTTATCTCATGTATGTTTGCCACAATAAAAAAGTATATTAAAAATTTGGGGGACCCCTGGGTAGTTCATTTGGTTAAGTGACTGACTCTTTGAATTTGGCTCAGGTCTTGATCTCAAGGTTAGTGAGTTCAAGCTCCCTTAGGGCTCTGTGCTGACAGCAGGGGGGCGGGGGCTTCTTCTTGGGATTTTCTCTCTCCCTCTCTTTCTCCCCCCCCTTTCTCCCTCAGGAGAAATAAATATAAATTTTTTTTTAACTTACAACAAAACACACACGCATGCAAATAAGGTGATCTCATATTTGTAGAAGCTGGACGTCATTGGCTTAGAGTATTTATCTGGCAGATGTTTAGCCATTACCAAGGAAAGCTCTGCTCTGTAACTTTAAGTGTTGGAAAAACAGAGTGTCCTGCGCTTCTGGTGCTTGTGGCAGCAGGGGTGGCACTTAGCCCATCCCCCATGCATGTATAATTGTACAGCAGGATTCCACACTATGATGTAACTTTACACTATGGTAAGTACTATGAAGGAAAAATATACAGAGTTTTACAGGCATGTCAGGGGTGGGGGTGGGGAGGACAGACCTGGTGTTAAGACTCAGAGAAGACTTGGGGGACAAAACACAAAAGACCCTTAAATATGGAGAACCAACAGAGGGTTACTGGAGGGGGTGTGGGAGGGGGGATGGGCTAAATGGGGAAGGGCCATTAAGGAATCTACCCCTGAAATCATTGTTGCACTAGACGCTAACTAACTTGGATGTAAATTTTAAAAAATCGATTATAAAATTAAGAATTTAAAAACAGACTCAGAGACTACGTCACCAAGGAAGCGACAGGTGGGCTGAGATTTGAATAATGGGTGAATATAGACAACACTCCTAAGAGGTCACTGGCTTCTCTCCCATTTCAGGCTTTTCTCCTTACACATGGCAGAAACCATGTGTTCTTCCGCATTCCACCCACAGGTAGCGTTTGGCATGTTGTGAGCCCTCAGTGACTGTTGAGTGGTGAATAAATAAAACATTGAGTAGAAATGCTTATACTGGATTGGCTCCAAGGATGTGTGTGGGACCTGGCACCACCTGTTTTCATTTCTTTAATTTTCATATTTTGTTTAATTGGTTTCACAAAGAACTTCAGATGAGATTATCACCTTCACATGCACAGGAAGTGCTTCATGATTTAGTTGCTAAATTTGTCTTTTTGTACCATCAGCTGAATTTGTTGCTTCTTTCATGGTTCTTCTATGTGTTCATGTACATTTTTGTATCCATTCTCACCAGTGTATTCTAGATGGCATCCTTTGAGGAGGAAATGTCTACTGGCCCCTAAGAACACAGTTTCCTCTTTTCTTTAGATAAATATATATTTTGAAGCTGTACATTTTGCAAATGAGAACAATCGATTCATATGGTTCATGGTATAGCATCAGATATCCAGGCTGAGCCTACCACATGCCTGCATTTCTTCAAGAACAAAGACTGAGGGTAGGGGTGCAGTTTGCCATCTGCCTTCGGTGTATATTATCTTTTCAGGCAGAGGAGAAGATTGGAGAAGTGAGGCAGGGAGATCACATAGATGTGATTGACAACATGTAAATGAAGTCTTTCTTCATTGAGACATTGACATTAGCTAACGTAAAACTTAGTATTTTTTTCATATATAACTTTTACATGTTTCTCATTCTAAATGAAATTACAGATCAGTGTTAACTTCCATACCTAAAAAAAAAAGAAAGAAAAAGAAAAAAGAAAACAAAGGAAAAGGACAGGTAAGGATAAACACTCATCCTTAAAATGCCCTGCTGAAAAGTCACTTGAGGCTTCCTAATGTAAACAAAATTGTATTGATTATGAAAAATTATTTCTTAGATCTTTTCACTACCCAGATTATTTCTGCAGAGATTTGGATGTGGCATAAGTCAAATAACATGCCCCAAATTCACCAATTACACATAGTAAATGTATTATTAGTAGAGTGTCCCTCAAAGCCAATCTAATAATTAGACCTTATTTTGTTTCTAAATCTAGGGACTTGGAATAGTGTATCACTTTCAACTTTTTATTATATGCTAAGTCCCAGGACAGATAGTAAAATGTTTCATACAAATGCCGTACCTTTTTTTTCAACTTGTTATATGTTAAGTCCAGGATAGATAGTAAAATTAATAGTTTTTATTACGTAGTTTCCATTGGAACTCCAAGCTATGTAGAGCATCCGCTTTTTAATGTTTTTGTCAAAGAGGTATTTGTTAAGGTGAATAGCTAGAATTGTGGTGGTAACAATCAAGCACTGTATATTAAGGTGAGAAGATCTAAGACAGAGCTTCTCACTCATTTAGGAACTGGAACCTTTTGAGGTACCTGGGTGACTCAGTCAGCTAAGTGTACAACTTTGGCTCAGGTTGTGATGTCACTATTTGTGGCTTTGAGCCCTGTGTAGGACTCTGTGCTGACAGCCCAGGCACCTGTTTTGGATTCTGTCTCCCTCTATCTCTCTGCCCTTCCCCCACCCATGCTCTGTCTCGCTATCTCTCAAAAATAAACAAACATTAGAAAGAAAACTGACACCTCTATCCCATCAAGGGAGAAATAAATTTAAAAAATTATAACAATAATGACACTTTCTGAATACTATTTAAGAGCATCTAATAATTACTCTTTTTCTTTCTAGGAAAAGCCATTGACAAAATCTCTGCAACGTGGAGAAGATCCCCAATTTGACCAAGTATGTAATAAGTTATATGTATATATGTTATATTCTGGCTTTTATTTATTTCCAAATGCACAAAAGGCAAAGGCTGGATGCTCATTATTGATGTATTCATTAACTCCCTCAAAAAGGATACAGGGATATGACCTCCAGAACTATGTCCTTCAGTTTATACAAGTATGGCTTAAAGTAGACATTCGGTAGATGTCTACTGATTTGAATTGGAAAGAATGGGAATATGTTGGAATAATATGAATAGGCTCCAATGGCCTATTGTTTTCTGAAGCTTTGGATACCAGAATTGAAGAAACTAAGAAAAGGTAAAGAAATTTCTATTCCAAAATTTAGTAAGACTCTGAATAAATGATCATCACTCTATAATGATCATTAGGGCTTATCATGTTTTCATCCAGCATTTTTCTTTGAATGCCTACTAATTGCTTGATACAACCCTGCAAAATAAAAGTCTAGGACAAGTTTTAGACCTTTAGGAATTCACAATGATGTGAAAGAGAAATCACCTTAACAATAATTATAAGACAGTGTAGTAACTTGGCTTCTAATAGAAAAGGTGATACAGGAACAAATACAATTTAAGGTAGAATAAATACAAAGAAAGTCTTTTGAGAATAGATTGGATGGGGACTAAGGAGGGCACTTGCTGGGATAAGCACTGATGTGGTATGTAAGTGATGAATCACTAAATTCTACCCCTGAAACCATTAATACACTATATGTTAACTAACTGGAATGGAAATAAAAAGTTAAAAAAAATAGATCAGAAGTAATACAAGGGCATCTGAAAGATCCTGATTCACTAACTTTAGGAAGGCTTCAGGTATGTTTAAGAATGATGAATAACAGGGCATCAGAGGAAGTGAGAGATGTGTCTGTGGTGTTTCCTAAACTTGTGCAGTTGATGACAGAGAGGGCAGCACGTTCTCCTTTAGAAACCTCACTTGGAGTCAGTGACAGAGACCCGATACTGCTGGATGTACTATAGCCTGATCTACTGTGGTGGGGCTTTTATTGTCTGTTGGAGAACTCACAGAGAGTGCACTCTCGACAGGGCTTTGTAATTGCCTTTAATGTGGAATCAGGAGGGAAATGCTTTGGCTGTTCAAGCTCAGACTTGTTCACTCCACAGCTGTAAGGACTGATTATAAAGTTTGAAATCTGCACTTTCTATTGTACAAGCCATTCGCGGAGGGATATTTGAAAACCTCGCACTCACAGTCAGTGTCAGAGCTGGCGTGGCCCTGGGTTTGCATTCTGTTGCTGGGAGAGCTGGTAGTTTTCTGGAATACTGGTGAAATGGAGTATGGGCTTCATCTCTCTGTGTCTTGGACTGTCTTCTCTCGTCATACTGTCTTTAGTTGTCCCCTGGTAGGTGCCAGGGTGTTCAGAGACCCTGTGCGAACATTTGGGTCATTATTTTGGACATGGGGCAAGTTGTAGCTCTCTGGCTTTTCGTTAAGAATGTAAATATTTGTCATCTGTCTTCCATAATTTTTCACTCTATTTTATTTTCTCTGTCTCTACTCTATTGTATTCCTACCCTAGATATTCATATCCTAGAATATCACTGTCCTTTCTTCAAAAAAAAGAAAAAAGATGGTATTTCTCCATCCTAATGTATATCTTTTTTTATTCTCTGGGAAAATAGTACTTGTAAATTTTAACTTTGCAGATAATACTTATCCCAAATGATTTGGCTTAAACACAGTTTCCTATTTATTATTCAGCCCTCTATTTCTGCATTTCAGCATGGTGGAAGAGAGATAGCCTTTGGAATTAGACAGACCTGGGTTTAAAGCCCGACTTTGCCACTTAATTAGCTATAATACTTTTAACCTTTTTGCTCAGAATGTTGAAATGCGCAATCTCTGCCCTGCCCCAGATCTTACTGAATCAGATTCTGCAGCTTAACAGGATCCCCAGGTGACCCAGGCATACATTACAGCTAGGGCAGCATTGCTCTGTAACACATTTGTATGCAGTAAAGACCCTTCACAAGTGAATCAGTAGTGATATGGCCACTGAGAATTTTCAAATAAGACACATAAGATTATCCTCTCATCATTAAATCATAAATTTGTACATGAACCAAGAGAGAAGGCGACCTACAAAGTCTATTTCATTTTAAACAGTTAGGGGGACCTGGGTGGCTCAGTTGGTTAAATGTCTGACTCTTGGTTTCATCTCAAGTTCATGATCTTGCGGTTTTGTGAGTCTGAGCCCCGTGTCAGACTCTGTGTTGACAGTGTGGAACCTGCTTGGGTTTCTCTGTCTCCCTCTCTCTCTGCCCCTCCTCCACTCATGCTGTCTCTGTCTATGTCAAAATAAATAAACTTACAAAAAAAAAAAGATAGCAAGACTGTAGGCCATAGGAATCTTGGTGGAAACTGGTCTACCTGTGTCTATTTACTGTTTTTCTAGCAAATTATAAGAATTGAGGTTCCGTTGGCAGTGCCATGGATGTATCAGGCTACCTTCGTCTTTTGATATTAAACATTCAAATTGTTAGTCCCTTTCTTCTAATACCAAGCAGTAGGATTTTATATCTGGATTCATACGGTATGTGAAAAGAACATACTGGTGATACCACCTTGCATGGTATCGACTCCATTACTGTGACAGTGAGAGCAGTGGTAAGAGTAGAAGCGACGTTCAGGTAGTACTTGCCATAGAATAGGCATGAAGCTAAGTATGTCCTTGGAGCATTATGCAGCTGGTCCCTGTTTAGAGAATACTTTATCAGTTTCTTCCTTTTAAATGTCACTGGCATGAATGATAGATTACAGAGCGCTGGGCTTCTGCACTTTCAGTGCCTGATCCCGGGAGGCCCTGTATACTCCTCCACTTAACAAGCCCATGATTCATTTTTCTCTTGCTAGAAATAGAAGCAAAAAGATCATGTGATACTTTATAATTTATGAAGCCCCTCTCTCACGTTATCTCCACTGACATCAATCACTGCTTCCAACAACTCCAAGAAGAAGCCATCCTCATCACCATCTCTACATTACACTTCATGGAAATGAGTCTCAGAGAGCTTGCCCAACACTATATGACTACAGCCTAAAGGAGCCAAGACTGGCATCCACATGTTTGGACTTTGAGGCCTTTTTACTCTGTAACGTGCTTATATATCTAAAAACTAAGTTGGTGGAACGCCTGGGTGATTCAGTCAGTTGAGCATCCGACTTTGGCTCAGGTCATGATCTCTTGGTCTGTGAGTTTAAGTCCTGTGTCAGGCTCTGTGCTGACAGCTTGGAACCTGGAGCCTGTTTCGGATTCTGTGTCTCCCTCTCTCTTTGCCCCTCCTCCACTCATGCTCTGTCTCTCTCTTCCTCTCTCTCTCTCAAAAATAAATAAACATTAAAAAATTTTTAACCAAGTTGGCAGGAATTACATCTACATTTCAGGCAGTAGGAAGGAGAAATAGAAAAAGAATTTTAGGAATATAAACAAACAAAAACCCCCAAAACATCCCAATATGCACATACCACTTCTGCTCATATTCAGTAGATAAGATTTCTTTTTAATGTTTTATTTATTTCTGAGAGAGAGAGAGAGAGAGAGAGAATGAGCAGGGGAGGGTCAGAGAGAGAGAGGCACAGAATACGAAGCAGTCTCCAGGCTCTGAGCTAGCTGTCATCACAAAGCCCGACATGGGGCTGGAACCCACAAACTGTGAGATCATGACCTGAGCTGAAGCTGGATGCTTAACCAACTGAGCCACCCAGGCACCCCTCAGTAGATAAGATCTTAATCACATAGCCACATATAGCTATAGGAGAGATTGGGAAGTTTTATTTTGGACAATCATTTGTCCATCCAAAATCAGTTATTCTATAAAACCAGTTTTTACCAAAATGTCCAATAAAGAAACTGTTCCTATTTACAGTTCTGTATACCTCTTTTTTTTCCTACCATGGAATATCCCTTTAATTTGTCAATTTTACAGTTTGAATTTTAAAATGTGTATATTTAGAGTTAAAGCTTTGTGTTTCCTTAAGTTTTCTTTTGTGTTATAATTAACCATTGGCTTCATATGTCTTAATTTAATCTAATCATAATCTAACCCTGTATAGGATAGACCTGGAAAGATGTCTCAATAGGATTTTTTTTAAAGCTCGGTATGAGGTGGGGAAGACTCATACTAGTAATTGCTTTACACATTGGAGAGCTTGAAATTTATATTAGTCCAAGAATTTAACCTTGTACAAATTTCATGGATATGAACTCGATCCATTCGTACACAGCACCTAGTATGTGGGAACCATGCACCAAGCATTATGCCAGCTTGTGGAAATAAACATGAAGAGCATACTACTGCCCTGGAGAGGCCCCTGATCTAATGGGCAAGACAGAGAAATCTGATCAGGCAAATTATAACCTCAGGCTAGAAAGTAAGCTCACCATGGAAGGACCAAGCATGGCCTGAGCCCCAGCTTTGCCCTGCACTAGGGAGCCAGCCAGGTACGGCCTGAGGCCCTGCTAGTGAGAGAGTAATACCAGTAGTGAGAATTAATAAAGGTGGAAGAAATTTCCAAGAGCACTTTGAAAATCTATACTGCCACTAATTTATTTTAAATGCCTAAATTAATTGTCACAGATTAGGAAGTAAAACAGGTAAAATATTGTCCTGGTGGTAAATTTTTCTATTTTGGCAGACATTTATTAAAAATGTGTGTGTGTGCATGTGTGCATGACTGTGTGTGTCTGTGTGTGTATGTACACATGCACACAAAGCTCTTTGTGAGACAGAGATGTAAGAATTCATCATCACTGAACCAGCCCTACAAGAGATCCTATGAGGGAAATGTTGCAAGGAACACAAAGTCCCAGAGACACCACTACAAGCATGAATCTAACAGAGAACACAATAACTCTAAACCCGTATTTTTCAATAATAACACTGAATGTAAATGGACTAAATGCTCCAATCAAAAGACAGAGTAGCAGAATGGATTAAAAAAATTAGATCCATCTATTTGCTGTTTACAAGAGACCCATTTTAGACCTGAGGACACATTCAGATTGAAAGTGAGGAGATGGGAAAACATCTATCATGCTATTGGACATCAAAAAGAAAGCTGGAGTAGCCATATTTATATCAGACAAACTGGACTTTATTTTTTATTTTAAAGGCAAAGAAGGGCATTATATAATAATTTCAGGGTCTATCCATCAGGAATAGCTAACAAGTATAAATGTCTATGCACTGAATTCAGAAACACCCAAATACATAAGACAATCACAAACATCGATAAGAATGTGCTAATAGCCAAATATGGAAAGAGCCTAAGTGTCCAACTGATGAATGGATCAAGAAAATGCAGTTTATATATACAATGGAATACTACATGGCAATGAAAAAGAATGAAATCTGCCATTTGTAGCAACATGGATGGAACTCAAGGGTATTATCCTAAGTGAAATATGTCAGGCAGAGAAAGATACCATGTTTTCACTCATGTGGAACTGGAGAAACTTAACAGGACCATAGGGAAGGGGAAGGGGAAAAAACAGTTGGGGGAGAGGGAGGGAGGCAAACTATGAGAGACTCTTGAATACTGAGAACAAACTGAGGACTGATGGGGGGAGGGGAAGGGGGCTGTTGGCATGGGGAAGGGCACTTGTTGGGATGAGCACTGGGTGTTATACGGAAACCAACTTGACAATAAACTATATTAAAAATTAAAAAAAAAGATAATATTCAAGAAGAGGCAACATCATGGCTCTCATAGAAATAAAAAATGAACACATGTGAAAGATTTTATTTAACTCCTTTTTAATGAAGAAGTTACAACCAGTTTAAAAGAGAACCCCAAAAAAGACACATGTATAACTCAGGAACATTGACATGAATGTGTAGTCAGAGACAAAAGTGGCTTCTTTCACAGTGGGATAGTGAAGTAAATCAACTGATCCATTACTGGGAAAAGTATTTTTCTTTCTGTAGAAAAGAATCTTTGGCATTGCTATCAGTTGTCTCTCATATGCACAATTTAAAAATAGCTCAAAGGCATTCAAAGGTGCAGAGTGCCTGCAGATTTAAATTAGATAATCCCTAGAGAGGTGAGCTCTGAGCAAGACATAGTTTTCTACTGAGACACAGAATTTTCCTGTTGGCTGCGAGTGCTAGGGGAGAGACCAGGTAGGAAGGGATCAGACTGTGGAAGACTTTACTGGTAGTGGGTGGGGCTTTATCTCATACGTACCAGGTGTCAAATGGATCGAAGTGGCAACTTGATGTTAACCCCGAGGTAGCAGCGTTCATAAGTGGGGAGATCCTTGAAGTTTGGAGGCATTTGGGGAGTTTGGGTATTATGACAAAGATTTGAGACTGAACAGGCCCAAACTGAGATGGAGACAATGGAACTGGGAAGAGTAATTATATGCAAAATTACATAAGAAGAACCAATATTGGTTGACAGAAGGAAAAATAAGAACTAACTGTAGTTTTCAACCATGATTTGGGACCACTTCTATTCAATTCAAAAAGTACTGAGTGCCCAAGCATACTAAGATGTGTGTAAGGTTCTGGGGTTACAAAATCAGTATGATAGAGTTCCTGCCTTCGAGGAGTTCTCAGTCCCAGGAAGAAGACCGATTTCCAAACAAATGATAGTGCAGAGTGACTCCTGTAGCAAGGTACATTTCAAGGACTATGGAAACTCAGGTAAAGAAGCAGTCAATGATGCTCAGAAGGTGCACAGGTATGTCACAGGAAGCAATCAAGGTGCAGTGGCATTTAAAAGATATCTGTTATCCATATGAAATGGGTTGAATCATGACAGGCAGAAGGAATTGCATGGATAAAGAAGTTGAGATTTCAGAAGAGCAGAAATTGAGGTTTGAAGAGTGACCTGAGATGAAGTGGGACAGATGCCTAGAAGCCATTGCTCCAGGGCTATAGAGTCACACAGCAAAGTCTGGACTCTCTTTGATGGGATAAAAAGTTCTTCATACAGAGAAATGTTGGGCTTGACGAGAGATTATAAATCAATTTTATGCATGTTGAATTTTCAGGGAGGATAGAAGATCTCAGAAGAGATAACTGAGGCTCATTCATTGATGTGGTTGCTCAACAAACACTGAAAGATTAGAGAGTAGAGCAAAGGTGATGAGTATTGTATGGAAACATAGTTTAGGATCAAGAAGTGGGATCCACAGAAGAATGCCCAGAAATAAACGTGGCCAACCAAATGTCCATTGATGGATGGATAAGGAAGATGTGATACACACACACACACACACACACACACACACACACACACACACACACAACGGACTATTACTCAGCCATCAAAAAGAATGAAATCTTACCATTTACAACTACGTGGATGTAACTAGAGGGATTATGCTAAGCAAAATAAGTTAGTCAGAGAAAGACAAATGTCTTATGACTTCACTCATATGAGGACTCTAAGATACAAAATGGATGAACACAAGGGAAGGGAAGCAAAAATAATATAAAAACAGGGAGGGGGACAAAAACATAAGAGACTCTTTTTAAAATTTTTTCAATGTTTTATTTATTTCTGAGAGAGAGAGAGAGAGAGACAGCATGAACAAGGGAGGGTCAGAGAGAGAGGGAAACACAGAGTTCGAAACAGGCTTCAGGCTCTGAGCTAGCTGTCAGCACAGAGCCCAATGCAGGGCTCAAACTCATGGACTGTGAGATCGTGACCTGAGCCAAAATCAGACGCTTAACTGACTGAGCCACCCAGGGACCCCATAAGAGACTCTTAAATATGGAGAAGAAACAGAGGTTCACTGGAGGGGTTATGGGAGGGAAGATGGGCTAAAGGGTAAGGGGCATTAAGGAATCTACTCTTGAAATCATTGTTGCACTATTGCTAACTAACTTGGATGTAAATTTAAAAAATAAATTGAATTTTTTAAAATATTTTTAAATTTATTTCTAGGAGAGAGAGAGAGAGAGAGAGAGTGTGTGTGAGCAGGGGAGGGTCAGAGAGAGGGAGACACATACTCTGAAATAGTCTCCAGGCTCTGAGCTGGCAGTCAGCACAGAGCCCGATGCGGGGCTCGAACCCACAAATTGCGAGATCATGACCTAAGCGAAAGTCAGACCCTTAACCGACTAAGCCACCCAGGTGCCCCAAATAAATTGAATTTTTAAAAAATGGCCAAAAAAGTGCAAGAGCCTCAGAAGATTCAGCTTTCCAGAGCAGGGCTGGCCCGTGATAGCAGCAGAGCTGAGACCCTCATGGAAGGGTGAGATGTTAGCATCTAGGAGCTCACTGGATGTCAGCAATGAGAAAGCTTTTTGCTGTAGTGTTATCCACTGACATGTAGAATGCATTTCCCTCGTTGATAAGTTAATATTAAATAGTTTGAGAAACTTACTTTCACAGCTAAGTCATGCTGGCTGATTATGACTGGCAACACTCTAAAAGGTAGTGTACTAGAACATCATTATGGCGCTGGTGATGAGTTCCCTATCTGTGGTCTGGTGGAGAGTGTCCTATGAATGAAAGGTGAGCTCCCCATTTTAACTTCTAGTGAAATCTTTCTTCTGTTATCTAAGTTTGTAGATACCCTTTTTAAATCTAAAGGCCGAGGCATTTTATCTTGGGCGCTCAGATGACACAGTAGCTAACCTATGATGAGTGTGGACCTGTGTAAAAGTTGACCAGATGCAGCTGACATATCAAGGTAACCCATTTTAAAAAGTGAAAAACACTTTTTTCCAAAGTGTTCCAAGTACTCCAAAGTAGCCCTCACCTGAAGAAGTATGAGACCCTCACCTGGTGGCAGATGCACCAGTGACAGTCATTAGCTACATTACATACAGATAAAACACTGTGGCTCTTGAAAAAGTAATAACTGAGTCTTTATCATTTCATATACCTTCCTTCCAGCTACATGTGCTTTCCTGTCAATTTTCTCTGCCTTTGGTTTTTAGACTTTTGCTTATATCTCATTATGACCTAAAGATGCTATAAGTTAAATGATACAAACAGTTGCATGCTGTATGATGTTTTCTCTTTGAAGAATTGCTCTGATTTTGTTTCTGAAAACAGTCATAATTACTAAGTGAACATTATTTCCTTTCTGCACAGTAAAGGATGATTACTCCCCAAGGGGGCTTGTGCCAGAACAACTAGAATTAGAATCCAAATCTTGATTTTCAGAGGTGAATGGTCTTAATGTGCTTTGGCTCTACATCAGTAACCATATGGGAGATAAGAGAGCATATAGGGTACTTAAGACTGGCAGCATCACCGAATCCTGAGAAGGAAAGCAGTTCAAGGAGAACCCAAGAAAGAGTGTCATTTGCTCAGGAGACTTGGAGGGAGGTGACTACAAAAGGCCATTGGTTGGCCAGCAGGTTTGCCCTTTCTGATCTTTTCTATAAAAGTATCAGAAGTGTGACAAGCCCAGAAACCAGTTGTCAGAGATGAAGAATTGAGGCAGGAAGTGGAAGCATCATCAGTACTTGGCTGATTTGGAATTTGGCCAGAAGAAGGGCAGATTATCTAGTGAGAGAGGGAGAACAGAATCAAATGAGACCTGTGTGTGTGTGTGTGTTACAGAACTGTCTTGTGCTGAATGAAATACAAGAGCTTAACCCCCTGTCTTTCTGCCATTGGTGCTGTCCATTCTTCATTCGCATTTGGGCTCCGTGTTTTCAGATGGTTGAGGTTCTTGAGAGAGGCCCAGAGTGAGCTGTTGCCTGCAGCAAACTCGGAGCCTGGTGTTCCCTACCCCTCTCTTAGGGAGCTAATGTAGGACAGGCATTGTCTGGAGACCTCTGCAAGTAAACGTTTGGAACGTACTGCGTTTTTAGCTCCTAGAGCCAGAAAAGTGTGGGAACACAAACCAAGCTACAAGTGTTCTATTATTTTTAAGTTTACTTATTTATTTCGAGAAAAAGAGACCATGTCAGAGGGGGTAGGGACAGAGAGAGGGAGAAAGCGAGAATCCCAAGCAGGATCCACACCATCAGTGCAGAGCCCTATGTCAGGCTGGAACTCACTAACCATGAGATCAGGACCTGAGCCGAGACCAAGAGTCAGACGCTTAACCGACTGAGCCACCCAAGCACCCCTAAAAGCTACGAAGGTTATAATGGAGGCCCTAGTAGTTTGTGGCTGGATAAGAGATAGATGGGTCTTTATCTTCCCTCCTTCCTTCCTTCCTTCCTACCTTCCTTCCTTTCTTTTTTTTTTTAATGCTTTATTTCTAGGAGAGAGAGAGAGACAGCGCGAGCAGGGGAGGGTCAGAGAGAGAGGGAGTCACAGACTGAAACAGGCTCCAGGCTCTGAGCTGGCAGTCAGCACAGAGCCCGACGCGGGGCTCGAACCACGAACCGCGAGATCATGACCCAAGCGAAAGTCGGACGCTTAACCGACTAAGCCACCCGGGCGCCCCATCCTTCCTTCCTTTCTTTCTTTCTATATGCCTACAAGCAGCATTTATCAGCTCTCATAAATAAAATTCTGTCAATAACTTCTATCATTCGTTCTGTCAGTAACTTCAGTCTCAGATCTTTTCAAAGTCAAAATTTTTTATGTCTGTGCTTCAGTTTCAGTATTTAGAAATAGAAGAGGTGGGGCACCTGGGTGGCTCAGTCAGCTAAGCATCCAACTTCAGCTCAGGTCATGATCTCACAGTTTGTGGCTTTAAGCCCCATGTTGGGTTCTGTGCTGACAGCTAGCTCAGAGCCTGGAGCCTGCTTCGTATTCTGTGCCTCTCTCTCTCTGACTCTCCCCTGCTCATGCTGTCTCTCTCTCTCAAAAATAAATAAAACATTAAAAAAATTTTTTTAAAGAAATGGAAGAGGAAAATAGACATTTTTGAAGGCCTGTTATGTGCCCCACACTTTATAGTATCTCATTTTTACTCTTTGTAAAAACCCAGTGACGTAAGTATTCTTCAGTTCCATTTCACAGCGGGAAACATGGAGCCCCAGAGAAATGGACATGTCCAAGCTCTTATAGCCAATAAAGGGGAGAGCTGCAACTTGAACTCAGGACCATCTGATCTTCCCAATACACTGATGAAATTATGAAAATGTAGCTTGTGAAGGATCTGTTATCTGTGAATAATGTGAACATTATTGAAGTTGCAGTGTGACGTATATGCTTTACCAGTGCTGGCCCTATAAATTCCCCATAATCTGCTCAGACATTCCAAGTAACTTCTATGGGGTTTTCCTCTGGATGTTATATGTTTACATACTTTAGTAGCACCTTAGTTTCTTAATACATTAAAAATGCCATCTCTAAACAAGAAACATGGTAAACCAAGCCCATACAACTATAATAGAGTGAAAATAACTTCTTACTATCTTGAGCAGTAATAATTTTTCTGGAAAGGAAGCAGATGAAATTCTAGTGCTTCAACATTGATTCTAGTGCTGCAATTCAATCGAAATCTATTTAAAATGTATCAATGAAAAATACAAGCAATTAAGAGTAAAAACAAATTAACTGACACTGGATTCACCTTAGTGTTATTCAGTGTTTCTTAAATTATTCTCCAATAGAATCTGGTGTTCCATAAATTAGACCAAGATATTGAAGTCATATAATAAAGATCTTTTCTTAATTAGCAGGAAAAAATATAATATATAGATTTATATCATTTTAAGTTTTTGTAATATTCTTAAGCCTCTGGCATCTGTCATCACTGATTGCTATAATCTAGCACTAGTATGATACACGATCAAGTAAAAAAATTGTATTTGAAATACTTCAATAGATCAGCATTTTGTGGTATTACATAGATAGTACCCTGACCCCCAGGTGCTTGGCCACCTGAACTAGTTTGAGAAATTAAACTATCAATGAAGTTACTTTAGAATTATTCACTAAACACACCATTCAGGACAAGTCAGCCTTATTGCTGTAAGATATGGAATGACTCCACTGAGTAATCCTTCAAATATTTATGTAAAGTTTCCTTCTTTGCATTCAGCAACTATAATAAAATGCTTATGAAAAATTAATGCCTTACCTACAGCATAATAGACAGTCTCTTTTTTGCCTATTTATACATAAAATGCCAAAATAAACATTAAGAAAACATTTGCAAAGTTCATTTAGTATTCCCCTCTATCCCCCTCCACCAAGAAAGAAAACACCAGTATGAAATAGTTCTGTGATTCTGTGCACTTCATCTCCTCAAGCTGCACAGTACCTAGCTCATCTGTGATGGAAGAATATGATCATTTAAATGCAACAAGAACATCTTTGTAAATGGGCCTGCCCCCTTTCAACAGCAGCACAGAGCTAGAATTCATCTTGCCATTGGCTCTGCTTCCCGTAAATGAAGGAGTTGAGTAACCAAGAAGCCAGCAAGACCTTCCTCCCTTCCTGAGCTTTGAGGGCCAGGTCTTTGCAAATTCCACCCTTCCTTCCTGAAAGCCTGGACTCAAAAGGGCAGTAACAGAGAGATGGAAAAAACACACACATCCACCCCATGATGACCTTTCACCTCCTCTAAGATGGTCTCAGTGTATTTGCCATGGAAAGAATGTCCAGTATATATAATACCAAGAATGGCTTCAAGATGACTTTTTAATGGGTAGAAAAAATTCTAGCTGAGGCTTTAAGAATACTATTGACATTCTCTACAAAGAATAATAATTAGATATTTTTCAATTAAAAAATTCTCTATGGAGAATGTGGGTTATACCTAAGTAAGTGAAGTAGCTAAACATTGTGTGCTCTACCCAGAGATGATTAGTGGGCAAACACAGGCTTGTATCACCTTTCTGGGTCTGTAGTAAATGACAGAAGCATGTAAATCTTCCACATGTATGTTTTCTAAATAAACTTTTTAATTTTTGAATAGTTTTTAATTTACAGAAAGGTTGCAAAGATAGTACAGATAGCTGTCCTGTTCCCACACCCCGTTTCCTTTATTTACACCTTACATTACCATGTACATTTGTCACAATGAAGAAACCAACATCAGTACATTATTAGTAACTAAATTCTGTATCTGTATTTTATTTGTTTTTCCCAAATATCTCTTTTCCCTTCCAGGATACTGTCTAGGATACCACATTATATTTAGTCATTATGTCTCGTTAAATCTCGTCCAGACTTACATAAGTATTTTTAAATTACTGAAATATGTTAGTAGATGGTTGCAGATTTTATTACACTTGTGATATAAGGCAGAATTAACCTATGGTGAAGGACTCCAAATTCTGACTCTTTTTCCCTTCTAGAAGGGACCCCCTTCAGGTCCCAATTCTAAATATTTTGTATGGTGGTGATTAAAGAAGTATCCTTTTTTGTGCTGGGGTAGCTTAGAGAGAACTAGTAAATTATCTCCTTGACATGCTATAATTTGCTTTCTTCCCCAAATTTACCACAGTTATTTTATGGGAACAACAAGGGCTCTTTTTTAAAAAAATAATTAGATATTTTTCAATTAAAAAACTAACTGTGACTCGGTTCACAGGGCAGGGAGAATGCAATAGCCTATTTATTTTTAACTTCTATTAAACCATAGCTAAAGATAAAGTACAATTTTGTGCATTTCTGTATAACCAAAATTATAAAAGATGGCAAGAAATAAGGTTCTCAAGAAACAGAATCTGGGGAGGAACACTTAATTGTTCTGTTCAGTCTTAGAGCTTTTTTAAAGGTGACAGTGGAAAGTCCCATTGACGGGAAGCTCTTCAGCTCCTTTATAAAAAGAAGTTAAGCCTCGCCTGCTTAACTACAGAAACATTTTAAGTTAACTAAGGTTTTCCATTTCTTCTGCCACCTCCCGGCTCAAGCTGCAATCACTTTGTGCCTGGAACTGTTGCAATAACCTCATTCAATTCAAGAGTGCGTGCGTGCCTGCGCGTGCGTGTGTGCATGCGTGTGTATGTGTTCTCCTGACCACCTCTACTGGCAAACTCCACTGGTCTCACCTCCACATCACTGATGGATTAAACTTTCCCAACGTTTCTATGGGCTCATTTTCCTATTCAGAAATCTTTAGGGACTTCCCATTTTCTAGAGAAAAAATAACTATAATTTTTCAGACTAGCCTTAAGTAACTTCTCTGATTTAGTTCCAGCTTAAAATTTCCAACGTTATTTTTCTTCTCTCTGATATACCCAAGTCCCTACACCAGCCAACTATTTCTTCTTTCGGTTCACTCAGAACCTTCATTAAATTAATCACTGTAATTATTATGAACAATTATTTTGCCCCTTCATTACCAATAGGCTTCCTGCCTTGAGTCTTTGCTTAGCTTTTTTATTGACTCTTATCTCAGATTTATCCCCTTTCTATAAAAGCCGACCTTCATTTCTCTTAAACTCTCGCTTACCCGCCTTCCTCTAGGGATCTCTGTCCTAGGGCTTTCAGTGTTCACGTGCACTCTCGGCACGTTGGTGTATCTACCCCTGGTTGTGTTTGCTGTATATGCAACCTTACTTAACATCCGCGTCAAGTGAGAACCTCACCAATTAAATGACTTTTTATTTTTCTTCCACTTAACATATTATTAATATTTTCATATCATTAGATATTTTTGAACTGTGATTTTTAACAGTTTCATAGGTAGTCTGTCTCACATTCCACATTGTATTAAGACATATATAGTTGGACATTTAGATATCCCGCTTTTTCTATAATATGTAATGCTGTCCTGAACATTCTTAGTTATCTCTGATTATATATTTGAGATAGACTCCTAAGAATGGGCTTCTTGACAGTGACTTTAATGAGGTTCCTTATCATGTTTCCAAATTTCCTCTAGATATGTTGTGCCAAGTTTTTTCTTCTATCAGCCGTGTTGGAGATGCCTATTTCATCATTGTCTCATTGGCACTGTGGGTCATAATTTGCTTATAAGAAACTTTGTGAAGGGCACGTGGGGGGTTCAGTCTGTTGAGCGTCTAACTCTTGATTTTGGCTCAGGTCATGATCTTGGGACCAAGCCCCAAGTCAGACTCTACAGTGGTACACTGGGTGTGGAACTTGCTGGAAGTTCTCCCTCTCCCTCCCTCTGCCTTTCCTCCACTTGAGTGCCTCCCTCCCTTTCTCTCCCTCTCTCTCATATCTGTTTGCCATCTGTTTGTCTACTTTGGGAAAAAAAATGTCTGTTTAGATCCTCTGCCTATTCAAAAAACTTTTTTTTTTAATATTTATTTTTGAGAGAGAGAGAGAGAGAGACAGAGACAGAGCATGAGCAGGGGAGGGGCAGAGAGAGAAGGAAACACAGAATCCGAAGCAGGCTCCAGACTCTGAGCTGTACACATAGACCCCAACATGGGGCTCAGACTCATGAACCAAGAGACCATGACCTGAGTTAAAATCAGCTGCTTAACCGACTGAGCCACCCAGGGGCCCCCTCTGACTATTTTTAGTTAGATTGTTTGGGGGGTTCTCATGTTGAGTTGTAGAAGTTTTTAATATCTTTTGGATGCTAACTCCTTATCAGGTATGTTGCTTGCACAAGTATCTTCTCTCATTCAGTAGGTTGCTTTTTCATTTTTTGATGGTTTAGTCCCCTTAGTTTATTTTTGCTTTTGTTTTCTATGCCTGAGGAGACATATCTAGAAAAATGCTGCTACAGCTGGTGTCAGAGAAATTACTGTCTATGCTTTCTTCTAGAAGGTTTGTGGTTTTATGTTTCCCATTTAAGTGTGTTTAATCCAATTTATGTTTATTTTTGTGTGAGAAAGTGTAAGAAAGTGGTCCAGTTTCACTCCTGTGCGTGTAGCTGTCCAGTTTTCCTGGCACCATTTATTGAAGAGACTTTCCCCATTTTGTATTTGTGCCTCCCTTGTCACTGACTAATTGAGCATATAAGTGTGGGTTTATTTCTGGGCTCTCTATTCTGTTCCATTGATTTATGTGTCTGTTTTTGTGCCAGTACTATACTGTTTGGATTACTACAGCTTTGTACTGTATCTTCAAAACTGGAATTGTGATACTTCTAGTTTTGTTCTTCTTATTCAAAATTGCTTTGGCCATTTGATATCTTTTGAAGCTGCATCAAAATAGTATTATTTGTTCTGGTTCTGTGAAAAATGCTGTTGGTATTTTGATAAGAATTGCATTGAATCTAGATTGCTTTCAGTGTATGGATGTTGCAACACTATTAATTCTTATATTCCATGAAGGTGAAATATCTTTCCTTTGTGTCTTCTTCAATTTCTTTCATCAATGTCTTAATAGTTAATCAGAGTACAGTTCTTTCATAACCTTGGTTAAGTTTATTCCTAGGTATTTTATTCTGTTTGGTGCAATTGTAAATGGAATTGTTTTCTCAATTTTTCTTTCTGCTACTTTCCTATTAGTGTGTAGAAATGCAACCGATTTCTGTGTATTGATTTTGTATCCTATGATTTTACTGAATTCTTTTATTGACTCTGATAGTTTTTCAATGTAGTCTTTAGGGTCATATATGTGTGTATATATGTACTATGTATAGTGTCATGTCATCTGCAAATAGTGACACCCTTCTGTCTTAACAACATGGATGCCTTTTATTTTTCCATCTGTTTGATGTGGCTAGACCTTCCAGTATTATGTTGAATAGTAGACATCCTTGTTTTATTCCTGATCTTAAAGGAAAACTCTCGATTTTTCCCCACAGAGTATGATATCTATGGGTTTTCCATGTATGGCCTTGATAATGTCGAGGTATATTCCCTCTAAACTCACTTTCTTAAGTATTTTTATCATAAATGTCAAATTGTGTCAAATGCTTTTTCTGCATCTACTGAGATGGTCATATGATTTTGTATCCTTTATTTTGTTAGAGTGGTGTATCCTGTTGATTGCTTGGTGAATATTGAACCATCCTTTGATCCCCAGAACAGAATTTTTTTAATTTTCTGACTTTCAGTATCAAATGATCACAGACTTTGCTCTTGGTGTGTTACCGAAGAAATCATAGACTAGCCCAGAGTCACAAAGATTTTCTCCTATGTTTTTTTCAGAATTTTACAGTTTTATGTTTTTATAGTATGATTTTTTTCAGTTAATTTTTGCACATGGTATGAGATGGCAATTGACGTTCATTTTTTCCCATGATAATTAGCAAAACATCACAAATCTTTCCAGAAAAGGAAATTAGAATAACTTGTCTATCAAAGACATGTTTGTTGCTTAAAAGAGAGGGGAGTGGTTTGCCTTTAAGGTGATATATAATAAATTATTGCTCCTGGTTCCCATCTTGAGTCTAATTTGGGGCCTACCTTAGGTGAGTGAATGAATGATTATGGGGGCAGAAAACCATACATTATGTTACATTACCACTTGGGTTGTTTGGGAGCTAGACTTGCTTATTTCCCCTAAACAATTAATGTAATTGTGTCAATTAATATATTTATTTCTACAACAAGCATTTTTGAGACCTAAGGAGTACAAGGCACTGTACTTCTTAGATGGTGTGGGAAAATAATTTCTCTGCAGTCCATGAATAACCTGTATGCAATTAACATCTGACTTCTAGAATGAAAGGAAGTCACAGTAATTAACTTTCTTGAACCACAAAATTATTACATAAGGAACATCTGTCAACATTAAGAGACTTGGCCTTTGGGGAATGTACCAGTAAAGATTATTAAAGGAAAGGTGTGATAAATAAGAAAATTTTGTGGTGAATATAGCTTGGAGTTATTTGTGAAATAAAAAGTATCTCAGTAATTGGCAGAGCCACTGAAGCCTTTTTATCACCTCTTTTTCTCTGTAGGTCATCAGCTCAATGAGCTCCCTTTCTGAGTACTGCCTGCCTTCCATTCTGCGTACATTATTTGACTGGTATAAAAGGCAAAATGGCATTGAGGATGAATCACATGAATACAGACCAAGAACAAGCAATAAATCAAAAAGGTACATTTCCTATGTGTAGGAATCAGGAGGATCTTCCTCCCTCCCTCCCTCCCTTGTTTCCTTCCTCCCTCCTTTCCTCTCTCTCTCTCTCTCTTTCTTCTTTCTTTCTTTAGAAACATAAATCAAAATGGGATTTATGCATCATCTAAATCTTCCTGCCTGTGCATGGATTTCTAGCAGGTGCATGGATACCTAGCAGGTGGCGCAGGCAGCCCCTTGTTTAGCCGTGGGACTGCCAGTCACTGCCAGTTGTCACAGGTTGAAAAGGCACACTCAGCCTTCTCTTGACATTGATGTAGCAGGTATAAAGGGCCCTAGATTACCTTGCTACTTTCCTGAGTCCTCTCTCTTCCAGTCTACACCTCAAAGCAGAAGGGCTGTAACAGGCCCTGCATCATGCTGCCCAGTCCTTGTTAGTAACCTTGAGTGCTCTGAGTGCTCTCACGGGAAGGAGGAGGGACAGAACATTAGCGGTAAGCCTGGAGCCGCCATCCGTTAGCGCTGTGACTTTCTCTTCACTACCAAAACAGGGAAGTCAAATGACCTCACCTGGAACTTCCCTTGCAGCCGAAAATTTTGTTTATTTATTCTGTGCTCCCCTTCTCTTACAGATTTGAAAAGTGGAACTTGCTGCTACATGAATAGTTTAGCAACCTTAAAATTTAAGATTCTTGTACTCTCTCTTTTTTTTTTTACCTTTTTTTTTTTTTAATGTTTTATTTATTTCTAGGAGAGAGAAAGAGACAGCGTGAGCAGGGGAGGGTCAGAGAGAGAGGGAGTCACAGACTGAAACAGGCTCCAGGCTCTGAGCTGGAGTCAGCACAGAGCCCGACGAGGGGCCCGAACCCACGAACCGCGAGATCATGACCTAAGCGAAAGTCGGACGCTTAGCCGACTAAGCCACCCGGGTGCCCCGAGATTCTTGTACTCTCAAATGACTGTGCATCTGCCCAAAGTTTAGATAAATATAAGGAATTCATATGTTTAAAATATAATTAAATATAAGAAAGTTTACTATACTTACCTTTTTAAAAAAAGATTATTTTAAAAATAGACATCTCCGTATGAATTTATTATGCACTTTTTAAAACACTAAAGACTGAAATGAATCATTCAGAAAAATCAGGAATTAACTACTTCTTGTGAGTGATTTATGTCTCTCATTTTTCTTGACACTTCTAATGCTTTTTTAAAAATATCCACTTCTCAATGTCATGAAATGAATTACATTTCATCCAGAGTTGTAATTTCATTTTATAACATGCTTGAATTTATGGAAAATTCAATCATTTATTTATCATTTTGTTTGAGAGAGAAATTAGTAATTTTAATATTGAATCTTTTTAGTTGAGACAGGGAATTTTTTATTAAGATATAATTTACACCTGGCAAAACTCATTCTTTTAAAATGTGTAAGGGGCGCCTGGGTGGCTTAGTCGGTTGAGTGTCCGACTTTCGCTTAGGTCATGATCTCGCGGTTCATGGGTTCGAGCCCCGCGTCGGGCTCTGTGCTGACCTCCAGCTCAGAGCCTGGAGCCTGTTTCAGTCTGTGACTCCCTCTCTCTCTGACCCTCCCCTGCTCACGCTGTCTCTCTCTCTCTCTCCTAGAAATAAATAAAACACTTAAAAAAAATAATAAAGTGTGTAATTCTGTGTTTTTTAGTATATTCACAATGTTGTGCAGCCATCACCACTAATTCCAGAATATTTCATCACCCTGAAAAGAAATCTCATGCTAATTAACAGTCTCTTCTCACAAATATTTTTTTGATATATCAAATTTTAAAGGTAAAATCTTAATTCTGAAAGTGGTTCAAACTGTGAGATTAATAAGTTAATGATATCATTTTATTATTCTTCCCATATTACATGTTAGTTTATGAATTGATATTAAACCTTTCTTTGGGGATGAAGAATGGGACAGTTTTAATTGAATTAAGTGAATTTTAGTTTTGTTTCTCTGTTTTGTCATAATTTAATTACTAAAACTAGATTTTCCATAAATTTATTTCTTTTTGTATTAAATATATTGAAAATGATTTTGTGTGTGTGTATATACATATATATATATATATATATATATATTTTTTTTTTTTTTTAATTTTAAGAGGCTCTATGCCCAATGTGGGGCTGGAACTTACAACCCTGAGATCAAGAATTGCATGCTACAGACTGAGCCAGCCAGGCACCCTTGAAAATAATATTTTAAAACTCATGTTACTAATTTTTTTGAGGAGATCAGAGTAATTACCAAGATCAAATACAGCATCAGGACAGTGAAATTCAACTCAGCAGCATTTAATTAGCATTTGGACATCCAAATAAGAATGTGTGTTTGGGAGAAAGCCAAAAGAATGAGGGTGTCTAGAGCATGATGTAGGTAATAATGAGAGTTTCTGTTACAAAAAAAAAAAAAAAAAATAGAAAGAAAGAGGAACTTTAGAGAAAGACACAAGTAACTGAAAACAGTTAAATGTGACAGTTGTGTACTAGGGTTACGATTTCTAAGATTAGTATAATATCAACATTTTGACTGCCAAATAAATTTGTCAAATGCTGCTGGCTCCTGGCAGTTAGACCTCAAACCAGCAATAAAGTTGAATTCATTATTGGAAAGTATAGGTCTTACTTTTATTTGAAAGCATAAATTGGCTTATTAAATAAAATAGAATCTGAGGTTTAAAGTTTTTTTTCCCTGCCAAGAACTGTTACTTTCTCAAGGTCCTCTGGCCCCTTTTAAAGACCTTTATTGGCCGTCCAACACAACCATTTTCTCTCTATTGCTGCTGGCCATCTTTGAAAGTTCTTCTTCCTTTCAGTCTTCAAACTTCTTGTTTATTTATTCCATGATATAATCTCTAGGTCAGGCTTTATGAATGTTCTCTTTTTTAATGCAGTTGCGTGTGTTTTCCTATCCCCCAGTTGGCAGAAACTCTTTCCAGTTCTAGTGGGTCTTGAAGGACTTCAGATAGATGGTTTGATCCAGCACTCTCCCTCCTGGGAAGACTATTCACAATAATTTTGAATGAATGAGCTCCTACCCTGTCCATACATTTCTCCTTGAAAGTTACAGCTGCATCTTCTCTTGTTAAGCCATTCTGTCATTCACCAGCCTTCACTTGACTTGCTCATGGTTATAGAGCTTCTCCAGAAGTCTTTTTTATATCTTAATTATCACCTTCCTTTCTTCTCATTCCTTTTGACTGAAGAAAAAAAAAAAATTCCATGTTTAAAATATTCTTGGAGTGCCTGGGTGGCTCAGTTGGTTGAGCAGCCAACTTTGGCTTGGGTCAAGATCTCAGTTCCTGAGTTTGAGCCCTGCATTAGGCTCTGTGCTGACAGCTTAGAGCCTGGAGCCTGCTTTGGATTCTGTGTCTCCCTCTCTTTCTCTCTGGGCCTCCCCTGTTCATACACTGTCTGTCAAAAATAAATAAATGTTTAAAAAACCTTTTAATATTCTTGATTTATTTTGAAAATACCTGCCTGACGCTGGCCCTCCTTTCTCACCCCTTTTACTTAAAACTTCAAGTATGGAGCATTTACATGTTTAAGAGACTATGCTAAATATATTACACACTTTATCTTTTTAATACTCAAGCAAACCTTTCTGTAATTGCTATTATTATTCCCATTGTATAGATGGAGCAATTACTGGTAAATAGAAGAGGCATCATTTTAACCTAGGACTGTTCCAGAACAAAACCAGTGCTCTTCTGTACTGGGGTCTCAGCCATCATTTAATTTGTCTGTCTTTGTTCAATTCACAGTCAGCCCTTAGTTAGTTGGCTAAATAAGCAGAACCTTGTTGGGGGTAGGGGTGAACTGACATTTCTGTCCTTCTGACACTACTTATTCTGCTCCCTAACTTTTGAGTGAGTTCGAATGACTCTACTTTGCTTCTTCTACCTCTTCTTCCACCTGCTTTAAAACCATTCTCTCCCCACCACCACATCCACTTTTTTTCTTCTTTCATAAAGCTTAGGTGCTAGAAGATCAAGAAAAAAGAGGCATGGAAACAAAAATAAAACCAAAAAAGTGGCTCCTAACCTTTCACCACCCTCCACAGTCCTGCTGTAGCTGATCATCGTACTATGTCCTTAGTGTTTCCTACATCATGTAGCTTCTTTCCTAGGAGCTTCTCAATATATACCTTCAATATGGCAGCCCTGTCCTGGGTCTGTATCCATTCTAGAGATGATAGAATTTCAGAAAGTTACCTTAGAAAAGCCCACAGGGTGAGTTTGAAGACTCAGAGATAACTACTCAAGTTGACATGGTTGAAAAGTGGAAATTTGAAGTCAAATATTCTGATCCTGGTTAGTTCACTGCACCCCACTGGTAATAAGAGACATTAGCATATTTACCTCTGCACTCCTGTACTAGCAAATCTGCTTTGCAATCCACTGGGAATGAGCCCTAGTTGTCTAGGGAATTGTAGCACTCCAGAGAATTACTCCAGTGCCACTGAATGTGAATATTTTAAATTTTACAGTGATGAACAACAACGAGATTATTTAATGGAAAGACGGGACCTCGCCATTGATTTCATTTTTTCTTTAGTATTAATAGAAGTTTTGAAACAGGTCAGTAATTGAACATTTCTTTTAAATAAGATTTATCTGAAAACGACTTATGTTTTTAAAATCTAAGTTTTAAATTATCCATGAATTTAAAATACTGGGTCATATGAATTATGTTTATTGATTGCTAAGGATCATATATAGTTACTGGAAGTACTATTATTGATTTGATATTTAATATTCTCTTCCAAGAGTGATCTTTTTTTTCTTTTCAGATTCCACTTCATCCTGTAATAGACAGTCTAATACATGATGTTATTAACTTGGCTTTCAAGCACTTTAAGTACAAAGAAGGGTAAAGTAATTTTTGTCTCTAGAGTTTTGAAGAAGTTGGGTACTTAAAACTAAAACAAGTTTGCTCTTTTCAATGACCAGGGATCCCTAACTCGTCTAATCATATCTTATTTAGGTACCTTGGTCCTAACACGGGAAATATGCACATCGTGGCAGACCTGTATGCGGAAGTCATTGGAGTGTTGGCACAAGCTAAGTAAGTGAACGTCAGCCCTTTACCATAAAATCTTGAGCGCCTCTCCTCTTGCAGCCCAGCTCCATTGTCAGAAAGGGACTGTTTGTGAACTTATAGAGAGCTAGGGTCCTTTTTGCTATGGGTTTCATGTATCTGAAACTGGGTAGAAACTCCCTCAAGGCAATTACCAAGTCTATTTCAATTGTTTTCTCCATTTTCTTTTTCACCTGGCAATTGGGCCAGGTGCTACCAAGAGTCCATGAGTTTCAGACTACTCCATCAAAGAAAGAAATGGACTAATCAAATTACTTGTCTCCCTGCCACAAATATTCCAAAGAAGTTTACCACTTTTAGTAGTTTTGTTTTCTGTATTCCATGAGTGGGCAGTTATGATATCTATCATCTGTGAATGGGAAAATTCCATTCTACAATGTCCCTTTACTATAGAGCTTACTCAACTCAGCTGAGCTAAAAATGTCCCAGACTCTGTCATGGAAACAAGTTGGAAAATTCTCATTGCTAAATTTATCTGGCCCCATAACACTACTTAGCAGGCTAGAACAAAGTGGTGTTAGACCATTACCAATAACATGCTTCTTCCAAAAATGATGTCACACCTTATTCACCCGTCTTCATCTTACTCAACCCTGAAGCAAATCAGGCAAGATTCCGAATGCTTAGGTTAGGCACAATAAGCCAGAGACGTAATGTGAATCCAGGCCAAGAGTTGAGCTTAAAGCAACAGTGATGCCCTGATGCTTATAAAATACAATCTTGAAAGATTTTCATCTTCAAGAAGAGATGGCATTTCCTAACTCAATAGCATGGACATACCCAATTATCAAACAAAAAAATTTTTGAAAATACTTACTCAGCAACCTTACCTAGCCAAAACATAGACAAGAACTCAGGAAACAGACCCCCACAACTCTTCAATGTGACTTATTTACCCTAACCCAGTTTATGTATTCATCTCGGCTATTTTTTCTAACCCATAAAACATCACTGTTGGATGGAGGAGAGGTAGACACACTAATGCCAGAGAGAAATATCAAGCTCAAAGACTGACAGAAACAGAGAGGAAAGAAAAACCAGCCAAAGCATACTTCAAAAACTATAGTGTTACCTGGGCCATTTTGCATGAGATCATATTACACTTTTGTTGTAGCCCAGTGTAATAACTGTGGTTCATGAGTCATCAAAGAAAAAAAGCATAATACATTTTTGTATTGCAATTGAATAATAAAAGTATTGTCATTTTGAAGGGATAAACTTCAATTACCTGGCAAGTTGACTCATATGTATCTACCTTGTTCCTATAAAGATGAGAAAAATGAGTTATTACTATGTATTTGGCTGATTTGTGTCAAACCCTGAAAATCTCAACATATTCCTGTGTAATTCCTTTTGTTATTATCTCAGCCCAATTCTTTAATACTATCATTGGAAAGTTTGATTGCCAAAAATGGCTTTTGTGTTTTTCTTAATTTTTGTGAATTTTGCAGACAATATTGGTTTCCATAGAATGAACCTTCTTAGCCACATCAGTTTTGAGTTAGTTACGAATGAATTGAAAAACAATGTCATAACTAAACAACACTCTAAGGCTATAGGAATTTCCATTATTAGGTCAGTTCTATGATCCACCAGTCCAGTGTTTCCTTGCCAACCATGGTTTTTTTAAATTTCCAGGATGTCAGTATTTGTCCTAATTCTGCAATAGTCAGGTATATGAAATGTCTCAATTTGGACAGTGCTTCAGCATTTTCCAGTCATAAGAGAACCCTTTGGCCAGTGGGTTCTTAAAGTAACTGCAGTAATGTATAGTCATCACAATGCTATATTTTCACCTAGTCAATGATAGGTGAAAATATTAATGATAGATGGTACAATCTTAAGCTAGTCTCATAGTCCAAATTATCACATTACTATGTCTCATGAGTAGGCCAGAAGCATTACTTTGTCATTGCCTTAGAAAGTACTATTTCCTTTGTTCTCCTGGGGGGGAGAAAGGATGTATGCTTATCTACTACAGGGTGGTTATCTTTTTTTTTTTTTAAATAAATAGTAATGTAACAGTTCTAATTTTAGATAACTAGCTGCCAGTGGTAATGCATATGAGATATTTTCATTCTGATGGTAGTTATTAATACTTAGCTTTGGTCATTAAGTGTTAGCAAAATCACTATTTTTAATCTTACTAGTGATAATGCACTTAATTCCTATCAGTAAGGAGAAAAAATTTACTAGTTAGTGATATTCGCCCAAAGTGTTGACTTTTTCAAAGTCAGTTAAGTTGAAATTAGATTTTTTAGAGCAATTTTTTTGGTTAAAATCTGGTATATTTATTTAAATAGTCAAAATGGCCTCTAGATTTCAAAATTGCTTTCTCTTTATGTGATGTAAACATAATGTCCATATTCTTCTACTCTCACTTTTAAAATATGTACTAAACATTTTAAAGCAGTTTATTCTTATATGGATGTGATAGTATACCAAAGACTGAGTAATGATTTAGTTGCTATGTTTAGTAAAGACAGTACTAACACTAAAGGCATAGTCATTGAAAATACATTTATTTTTTCCTAAAATTATTTTCGGGAAAATAGATTTTAAGTGCAAATAGATTGGGGATTTTTTTAATGCTTAAATGGTATGTTTATGTCCTTTGGGAGTGGGACATTTAAAAGTAAAAGCCATGTTTATTCTTAAGTGAGAAATAAATAGACTGCCAGCCACCCACTCATAAGAATGTTGAACTAGTAAATTACACAAATAACCTGCCCTCTCCTACCTCTCCTTGTTTTAGTCGTGGATTAGGGATGGAAAACAAATTTTCTTAAGTATCATATGATCTTTAAAACAATATAACTCTAATCTATTAGATTATATTTTTTCCTTTTAAACTCTCACGTTTCAAATTAAAATCCTTGAAGGGTACCTAGGTGGCTCAGTCGTTTAAGTGTCTGACTCTTGATTTCAGCTCAGGTCATGATATCACAGTTCATGGGATCGAGTCCTGCGATGGGCTCCATGCTGACAGGACAGAATCTGCTTGGAATTCTCTCTCTCTGCCTGTCTCTGTCCCTCCCCCATTCTCTCTCTCTCATAATAAATAACCAAACAATTAAAAAATCATTAAGTTTTTTTGTGTCTGGAAATAACTTGAATAAACATATAATTTTTTAAAATCCACTTGTGAATTAATAAATTTATATAATCTTGATTGAAAGTGTCCTTTCCATTGCTTTGCCATGCCAACACTGCCTCCTGTCCTTTCTCATTGCTGCCTAATATCCCATCCTTTACCTCAACTCAAATCCCCCCAAATCTCTAATTTTCCATCTGGAAAGAGCCCTTTAAGTGTATTCACATAAAGGCAATGTGAAATGAGAAAGTGATCTGGTCTAGGCATTCCACCTCCCAGAAGGATCAGCAAGATCTGAGCAAAGGGTCAGACACTTGTGAAGACACTTCACTATTATTATTATTATTATCATTATTTACATGGCTCGTAGCCAATTCTATATTGTTTTATATTCCCAAACAACTGTACACTGTTCTTAGGGTAGCAACTATAATTCATAGTTCATGATCATGTATAAGGCAGCTGGAGTATGGTGGAAATTCCTGGAATTTATGTCAGAAGATCTGGGTTTGAGTCATCTTTGTCATGTTGATCTTCCAAATCTGTTTCTTCGTTTGTAAAATGAAAATGCATTCACTGCCTGGCTCAATGGATTGTTGTGAAAGTAAAAGGAGTATAATGTGCATAAAATATTAAACATATTTTTAAAAATTTTTTAATGTTTATTTTTGAGAAAGAGAGACAGACAGCACAAGCAGGGACGGGGCAGAGAGAGAAGGAGACACAGAATCTGAAGCAGGTTCCAGGCTCTGAGCTGTCAGCACAGAGCCCAACACGGGCCTCAAACTCATGAACTATGAGATCATGACCTGAGCCGAAAAGTCAGAAGCTCAGCCGAGACACCCAGGCACCCCTAAAATATTAAACATCTTACAAATATACCTTAGAGTTATTCCTAGTCCAGACCAGTGTTTCATAACCTTTAGCACATCTGAATCACCTATAGGGTTTGTTGAACAAGATTTACCCCTAGAGTTTCTTATTCAGTAGGCATCAGGTGGGCCAGATAAAGCCTGTTCCTCACGAGTTCCCACACAATGCTGCTGCCGCTGATCCCAGGGCCACACTTGGAGAACCACTGGTCTAGACATAACATAGCACGGAGATTAAGCGTGGGGATTCTAGAGCCAGACATTTGGCTTGAAATTCTGGCTCTGCCACTTACTAGCTGTGCAACTTTATCACATTAAGAAATCTCAGCCTCAAGTTCCCTTTTCTGTAAAAAGGGTATGGTAATAGTGCCCTGCTTAAGTTGCAAGGATTAAATAATTGTGAAGATGAAATGTAGGGTTCACTGAACTTTGCTTGGCATGTCGTAAGTGCTGGATATTGCTCCCATCATCACCATCCTCAGCGTCAGATTTGTTTCCTTCTCTATAAGAAGTAGAAAAGAGAGATGACACAGGAATTTGGAATTTATATTTTCTGCTCTGCTGCCTTCTTACGAGCCTTTTTTATTGTAAAATATATGGAGCAAACATGAAAAGAAATCTATATATATATATATATATTTTAAATTTTTATTTATTTCTAGGAAAGAGAGAGAGAGAGAGAGAGGGGAGGGTCAGAGAGAGAGAGGGAGTCACAGACTGAAACAGGCTCCAGGCTCTGAGCTGGCAGTCAGCACAGAGCCCAACGCGGGGACTCGAACCCACGAACCGCGAGATCATGACCTAAGCGAAAGTCGGACGCTCAACCAACTAAGCCACCCAGGCGCCCCAAAAGAAATCTATAAATTGATTTAGAAAAATACAGTTTAGCAAGCCATTACCAAATGAGCACCATGTAACTGCCTGTACCCAAGCCAGCTCTCACTAAGCCTCTTACACCTATTTGCCAATCATACACCTCTTGTACTGCCTTCTGATAAAACAATATCTGTGTTTACCACCTACTTTATTTGTCTCAAAATTTCTACACTGAGGTGTCCAGAATTGTTGTTTCAACCTTCTCGGGTTCCATTACTGGGCCTTTAACTTTTATAACATAATAACCCTCTTTAATACTGCCTTGCTCTTAATTGACCTTCTCACATATGTAGAACCACAGGCTGATAGTCTCAGGAAGCAAAATACAATGAGTTTAGAATGCTTTCCTTGTTTTCTTAACCAGCCATTTCAGAAGTAGTATGGATAACTTCTATGTATGTATTTTTCTACCTTAGGTACTTTGAAGACCTGCTATTATTTTCCATCTTCTTACGATCTATTCTTTTTTTAATCCTATATGATAATGTTGTAATTAATGTTATTAAATATTAACATTTTACTTTCAAATAATACAGATATCTTAAGTTCCTTGTAGACTGTGTCTTTTTGGATATAACATCCCATGCATGTAGTAGGAAGCTTATTCATCTTTTAGATTTGATTTGTAGTTTTTCATTATTGGATTTTCCTTCAACCTAGAAATATTTTTTTTCAATCATCACTAACCCAAAACTATAAAAGAAACAACAGAAAACTTTGGAAATGGATTAGGACTATTTCTTGGCATTATTTGCTGTCATTGTCAGAAATAGCTGGACTGTGATACTGCTCAGAGGCTTAAAATTGGATACTTCAGGCCTTTGGAGTTTGCAAGTATGTGGAAAATTGCTAAGGCTGAGGAAATGAAGCATTTTTGTCATGCTCAATTTAAGAGCTAGACCATTTTGAGAGGGTCTAAAAAACCCTGGATCTTCTCCCTAACTGAAGGAAACATTGAGCATCTTATGAGAATAAGAAAAGAAAGAAGATTATACTCGTTACCAAATCCCCAATATCTTATCCTTACAAAATGACAGCCATGTACTTCAACTGATTCAAAGGACCCCTGTCGCTGTGCCTGTCACTCCTAGATGCTGGAGGCCTCCATTGTAGTCACTTTCATACCCATTATTTGAGAAATCACTCATGTTCTCTCCTTAGATTCCCTGCTGTAAAGAAGAAATTTATGACAGAACTAAAAGAGTTACGGCACAAAGAGCAGAACCCATATGTCGTTCAGAGTATTATCAGCTTGATAATGGGGATGAAATTCTTTCGAATTAAGATGTATCCAGTGGAAGACTTTGAGGCCTCTCTTCAGTTTATGCAGGTAGGTAATGTCTTGGGCAGGAGAACCATGGAGTTCTCAACCTGAACAACTCCATCAGAATGACTGACCTGATTCCAAGTTATTTGCTTATCAATGTGGAAAAATTCCTACCTTTGCTTCAGTAATTCATAACGTGCTTTGTATCCCAATAATAGACTTGCAGGCAGATAACCTCACTTTCAAACTTTCATATCATATTTGCCATAGGGTGTATACTGGAATGTCTTATTTGTTGACTTTTTTCTCCTTTTTTTACTCATCAGCTGCATATTGATCTGTGGATAAAATATAGCTGGGTTTTTACTTTTCATTAAGTGATAGCATTGAGGTGGCTATGTTAGTGTTCATAGGCATCAGAGCTTTAACCAATGGAGAAACTTTTTATTCCTACTATAAGAGATAATCAGTTTTTTAAAAAATCAACCAAACCATACAGGTTTAAATGTCAATTACATTTAAATGTCAATTCCTCATTATGTACTAACAAAAGAATTGTTGCTAATGTAGATTTTGCAGAACATGCAGCTCTGTTAGAATTTATAAAACCGTCTCTGATGCTGTTGCGAATTGGATTTAATAAGGGTTTTTATCAATAAGGAGCTTATATATAGGGATTATGAATAGAGGCTGTGCCACTTCATACTCACTAAAATGTCTAATAATGAAAAAGACAGATAATTGCAAGTGTGGATGAGGATGTAGAGAAATTGCAACACTCATATACTGGCTGGTGGGAACATAAAATTGCATAACAACTTTGGAAAACAGTTTGGCATTTCCTCAATTGTTAAATCTTAGGTATATACCCAAGAGAAATGAAAATATATGTCCCCACAAAAACTGGAATGCAAATGTTAATAGCAGCATTATTCATAATAACAAAGAAGTGAATACAACTCAAATGCTCATCAATCAATGAATAGATAAGCAAATTGTGGTATATCTATATAAGGGAATGTTATTTGGCCATAAATGAAGTACTGATAACAGTCTACAACATGGATGTACCTTGAAAACAATATGCAAAGTAAATGAAGTCAGACACTGAAGATCACATATTGTATGATTCCATTTATATGAAAAGTCCAGAACAGGCAAATCCATAGATACAGAGAGTAGATTAGTGGTTGTATAAGGTTTCGAGGAAGGGGTATGGATAGAAAGGCTGGAGAGAACTACTGAAGGGTAAAAAGTTTCTTTGGAGGATAATGGAAAAGTTCTAAACTTGTTGTGATAAATGTACAATTGTGAATATACTAAAAGCCATTGAATTGTACACTTTAAATAGGTGAGTTGCATGTTATATGACTGTATCTGAATAGAGCTGTTTTTTAAAGAAAGAGTATGGGCCACGTGTCAAACTTCTTGGGTTTAAATTCAAGCTTTAGCACTTACCAGCACTGTGACCTTGGGCAAGTCACCCTTAATCCCTCCCAGCCTCACCTACCTTAGTGCAAAGTGGTGATGATGACAGTAAGCTTAGAAGGTCACTCCAAGGAGGCACATGGGAAGTACTTGCTAACTGTTAACTATTTTTATCCCTCTCTTACATGAATAACTCATTTATTATATATTTGAATGATGATTTGAAAAAGTGTTTACATACATACACCAAATAATGTAGGAAAAGGGCTACAATTCCAGAAACCATAATTTTCCATGTTGGCAATGCTTATCTTGGATTAATATCTTAGTATAGAATTGATAGACTAGGGATTTTAATAACTTGTGTTGGCAGTAGTCCCAATGTTGACTGAAAATAAGTAAAATAGCTAATATAGATGTTAAATATCATCACAAATAAGTGTAGCCTTGGACTCTTCCACAAAAACAATACCTAATAAATAGCATTGTAAGTTACTACCAAAAAGGCCAGGAAGGAGAAAAGGGGTAATAGGATTCTAAACAGGCCAACTTTCCTAGCAAATGATTCTCTGGGCCACCAAAAGCACCCTTTCATAGGGGCACCTATGTGCCTCAATTGGTGGGAGTGTTCCTCTTGATTTTGGCTCAGGTCATGATCCCAGGGTCATAGGATCCAGCCCCCCACATCAGGCTCTGACTATGGAACCTACTTAAGATTCTGTCTCTCCCTCTGCCCCTCTCCCCAACTCATTCTCTCTCCCTCTCTTTAAAAACAAAACGAAACAGAAAACAACTCTTTCATGGATAGTAGTCCACAGGCAAAGACATCCTTACTTGAAGGACTATTCTAAAAGTTTCTGGTCTGAGGTGGGGCTGGTAGGGAGGAGGAAGAGAAGCACTCCAGACTTGCTTATGAAACTATCTGAATAATAAACACACCTAAAATGTCAGAGCTAAGAAGTAAACAGCTCTGTGCCTGGGGCTGTCACAGGTCCTAAAATAAGTTTAATATCTTCTGCCTCTCTTCCCATGTTTACCTTCTCTAGAGATCTGTGTTTGTGGGTTAATCAAGGACCCAGGGCCCCACACACAGTAGGTGGTCAATAGAAATTTGTCAGCAATGAATGTCTGAATGAATCAACCAATAAGTCAGTGGATGAATATCTGCTCACTGGTTATAGATTCTTTGTCCTTTAAACAAAGTGATTCGAGGTAGAAATAGGAAGACACCAGTCCTGCAAAATGTCACTGGGGCCATTTTGAATTTTTTTGATATTTATTTATTTTTAGAGGGAGAGGGAGAGAGAGAGACAGAGAATGAGCAGGAGAGGGACAGAGAGAGAGAGGGAGACATAGAATCTGAAGCAGGCTCTAGGCTCTGAACTGTCAGCACAGAGCCTGATGCAGGGCTCAAACTCATTGACTGCGAGGTCATGACCTGAGCTGAAGTCAGATACTTAACCAACTGGGCCACCCAGGTGCCCCGGGGCCATTTAGAATGTAAATATAAATGCTGGAATCTAGTGATTTTCTTTAATAGATTATGGAATATGCTATATCTGTCAGTATGCCTGGTTTAAGAGCTGTTTGCTTAAATGTAAGTACATTTATGTGCACGTTTCAATTTGTTCCCCCTCCTTTATGCTTTTTCTGCTTCTTAGGAATGTGCACATTATTTCCTTGAGGTCAAAGACAAAGATATCAAACATGCCTTGGCTGGGCTTTTTGTTGAAATTCTTGTCCCAGTTGCTGCCGTGAGTTACGTTTTAATTTTTAAGAATTTCTTCAAATTGGATTAGAGAGTTAACAATTTAATTAATATAATATTAACATGGGTCTCTCTTTTAGGCTGTTAAAAATGAAGTCAATGTTCCCTGTCTTAGAAACTTTGTGGAAAGCCTATATGATACCACGCTGGAACTTTCTTCTCGAAAGAAGCATTCATTGGTTAGTAACTGTGAGAAAATCCAAAATGCAAAATTGCAGAGGCTAAAATTTCTGGGCTGAAATTACTCAAGAGTCATAAGGGTCCCCTCGATGGGAGAATTACCTACAGCTCCCCGCAAAAGAGGGAGCATTTCAAAATTTGGATCTTGCACTTAATGTTGACCATAACTGAATCACAATAACTTAAGGGGATTAGACCATGTCACCTTAGATGACCCTTTTCATCCTAAGATTGTGTTGTTTATTTCCAAGACTGGCTTAACTGGATTTTTGTTTTTATTTCTGGGTATTTTTTCCAATCTAAAAGTCAAAGTTTATAATAACAGTTTATCTTTTCAATCCCCAGAAGTCTTCACTGGTTAATTTCTATCCTGATAATTCAAAATCAAAATGGAACCAGGCAGCAAAGAGGGCTGGGAGGCAGATGGTTGCCCATAGGAAAGATTCCCTGAAGGCGGAGAAAACAGTATTGGGGAAAGCTTTCGTGCTGAAAACTCTTTTAAATTACTACAACTTGTTGCCCTCAGTGGTGAATAAGACTCTGGTTTATGAATCGACATGTGGCATATGAGCTATAATTGTGATAGTATAAAGGAAGCAGGTTATTTAAGTAGATGGTTTACTGGCAGGGTTTCTGCCTGTCTTCAAAGTATGAGCATTGCCAGCATTATTTGAGCTAGTATTCAGAGCTGCTTTGCTAGCAAGGGTGGCAGATGTGCTTATTTTCTTCTGCGGTCATTGTGACTAACTGCCAGTATATATATATATTTTTTAGATTACTGGCTGCAATTAGAGTTCTACTCAGTGGTAGTGTAGTTTAACGTCAGTTTAAAACCAGGTGAATAAAAAATATTAAGCTAGTAGATTGTTAAGGAATGAATCTCATTGTGGCAATTGTTTTTTTTTGCTGATTCAACCTAATGGGTGAGCCAGTTATATTTTTGTTTTGATCTTCCCTGGCCTTAATTCTTTGGGAGCCCTAATGGTGTATGTCATCTGGCTCAGCAAAAATGGCGTTGGGTTCTGCATGTATATTTTTTGGGTGGCCGCTCATTAGTTTTTCTGTCTTCTCTATTGCTGTGGGAACCTAGCCCAGTTAGGCAGGAAAACACAGTAGCACCTCTGTTTATTCGGTCGTAAGCAAATTCCTCCTGTGGTTAAATTTGTCTTGGTGGAGTTTACCAATGCAATAACATTTCTTTGAGGAATCTTCCTTAATTACAGGAAGATTGCATGCAAAAGAAAATATATACATCTACCTCTAAGACAAAGACAAGCTAGTAAATGTTTGTGAGCAAAAAACCCAATAATATTTTAAAAATTCATATGCCTTCCTGCTTTCTTTCTGAGAATTGAGAGTGATCTAAGATAATGAGTTTGTTTTTAAAATCCCTAAGTGAAGACTAAATGAGTAAATCTGATTTCCACTTACAGATGAAACTTATTATACTCTACACACTATCATACACCATGTAATTCTAGATAATTCCATCCCCATCAGCGTCAGAAAACACTTGTGAAATGCCTACCTCTGCATGGCACCCCTGGGCCTCATTGTGTTATGAAGCGTCCCGTTTATTCTGGCCCACAGAGGGAGGTGGATAGGTGGCAATTGCAGAAAACGTGTGTTACCTGGTTTGATGAAACATAAATCATCTCATGACCTCATCTTCTTCTCAGGCCCTGTACCCCCTGGTGACCTGTCTTCTCTGCGTCAGTCAGAAGCAGCTGTTCCTGAACAGGTGGCACATTTTCCTCAACAACTGCTTATCCAACCTTAAAGTTAGTATTCGTCAGTTTCAAAAACAGTCTTTTATGATCTAGATATGTGTCTGAGACTGGTACATGTGCTCCTGAGAGTGACTCTGGATGTCGGCTAGGAAATTATCCTGTACTGTTGGAATAGTGAAAAATAAGAGTTCTCCTTATTAAACACAGTCAATTTTAGAAGATGACTAAGGATAAGATATATCATTTCGGATTTGGGGAAATGAATCTTTTCTAATAAGGATCGCTTTCAAGGTAGAATTAAATACCCTTTTTAAAATGTGCATCAATTGTTGCATTTTATCTAAACTATTTTTACAAACTGAGACCACACTTCACTGGCAGAACCATGTGAATTGATTTCAGAAGTTCATCTATACCTGCTGCATCCTTCCTCTGCCCTCTCCAGTCTAGGAAAATGTTTGGGAGGAAAGTTCCATTCTGTGGAGAGATTAACCCTAGTCACAGAGAACAAATATTTCCTGTTGCTGTTATTTGCAATTATTTGAAGGGATTCTACTCAAGCCACATGGCAGCCCATCAGCCCTAAACACTCATTAAACAAGTTGTCTGCAGGTAATCACAGGTACTGGATAATGGAACGAATGAAGTCAACATACCTAAAATGAGGAAGCTACCATTAAAACCACTATAACGAATAGCTTTAAAATTGACCTGATAACTTTTAAGTAATTAACATAGTTCAGGTTTCAGTGACCTATTGGTAAAAGACAACTGAATGAAAATCAACCCTAATATAAATGCAAACTGTGTATTTTCCACTTATTTACAATTATATCTAAAAATCTTGAAGTTTGTCTATGGGTTTGATATTTGCTGCTTTAGAATTTTTGAAATATATTTAGTTATACAACCCTGTATGTGCTTATACATGTTGCCTTGTCTTTTTTGTTCTAAGACACTTTAATTTAGTGAAGTGGTTAAGATTAATTATATTATTCTGGCATTTACCATAATTATACCATAATCTGCATTAGAGCTGTTTTGAGCACTGATTGTGAAATCCAAGATTAGAATCATTTATTTTCTTCCACTTGGCAGTGAAATATAATAGCAGTGGATATAGAATTAAGCTTTTAAGTATTCTGAAAAACAAAAAGCTTTTCAGGGGTTATCAGCTATTATATAATAGCCACTCTCAGATATTTTACTTAGAGATTTACGCATCTGTAATACCTCTCTAACACACAGTGAAATGTCATTTTGTTGTTGTTTGGTCCACTTCTAAGTTATTCAGTTATTAGTTCCAGTTAAAAATATTTTTTGTTCATTTACACTTTACAGAAAATGGTCATTTTATTCAAAACAAAGAAGTGACATGTTTAAGAATAATGCATTATTCTATATACATTATACTAAGTCCATTTGAAATGAATTTTAGTTAGAATTGAAATAATGTTTTGCCTGACAATTTATTGTTGCCAAAAAAAAAGCCAAAAAAATTTTTTTTTGGTTTAAAGTAAGTGCCTTTGATATATAGCGGCATAATCTTACTTTGGAACATAATTGCTTCAAAGTTAAAACATGGGTGCTTTAGTAAAAACCCATCAAAAAGACCTAATAACAGGGTTATAAATGGCCCTAGAGAGAAATGGGCCTACCAGCTGATGGTATATCCATATGCAAATATTTCAAGCCTTAGAATTTCTAAGAGAATGGCCATGAGATCAGAAAGAGTATGTAGAGTCAATGATAGAGACTGAACCAAATCCCATAATTCCATTCCATTCACCAAGTAGGTATGAAGTACCCACTGCGTGAGGTGCTAGGGATGGTGCTGAAAGTGGGAAAGATAGGGGAAGTCAATTATATTAAACCTAGAAATAGAATAGAGTCTCTGTCCTTGAGGAGTTGATCATTTCATTGGTGGCTATGTAATGAAGTTTCAAAATGCATGACAGAGACAGTGAGGGATATAGAAGTTGACAGTAGAAGGGCACGTGGGTGGCTCAGTCAGTTAAGCATCTGACTTCAGCTCAAGTCATGATCTCACGGTTCGTGGGTTTGAGCCCTACGTCGGGCTCTGTGTTGTCTGCCAACTCAGAGCCTGGAGCCTATTTCGGATTCTGTGTCTCCCTCTCTCTCTGGCCCTCCCCTGCTCATGCTCTCTCTCTCTCTCTCTCAGAAATAAATAAAGCATTAAAAAAAAAAAGTTGACAGTAGAAATACCTGTGCCATCTGGAGAGATTAGAGATCCCATGAAGCATGAGGGAGGTAGTGATCAGGCCAAGTTAAGGCAATGATATTTTACTTTATGGGTAATAAATTGCTGGAATTCACCACCCCAAGGCTAAAAGATAGAAAAAGATCCTTGATGATTATAGTTGAAATAAAGTGGCATCACGTATATTTAGAACTAAACCCAGTAGGGATTAAATGAGATAATTAAAAAAAGTCATAAATAGGGGCACCTGGGTGGCTTAGTCGGTTAAGCGTCCGACTTTCGCTTAGGTCATGATATCACGGTTCGTGGGTTCGAGCCCCGCGTCGGGCTCTGTGCTGACTGCCAGCTCAGAGCCTGGAGCCTGTTTCGGTCTGTGACTCCCTCTCTCTCTGACCCTCCCCTGCTCACGCTGTCTCTCTCTCTCTCTCCTAGAAATAAATAAAAATATTTAAAAAAAACCCTTTTTTCTTCATTGTATATTCTTGTCTCCTTTGTTGTAAATTAACTGACCATGCACACTTGCATTTATTTCTGTGCCCTGAATTCCATTGACTTTTGTGTCTGGTTTTATGTCAATACCATTACTACAGCTTTGTGATATATTTTGAAATCAAGGAGCATGATGCTTCCAGCTTTGTTTTTCTCAAGATTGTTTTTGCTATCTGTGGACGTTTTGTAGTACTATACAAATTTTAGGGTTGTTATATTTCTATGAAAAATGCTATTGGAGGGGAGCCTGGGTGGCTCAGTTGGTTAAGCATCTTCCTTAAGCTCAGGTCATGATCTCGCTGTTCATGAGTTCAAGCTCTGCATCAGGCTCTGTGCTAACAGCTGACAGCTCAGAGCCTGGAGCCTGCTTTGGATTCTTTCTCCCTTTCTCTCTGCCCCTCCCCACTCACACTCTGTCTCTTTCAAAAATAAATAAACATTAAAAAAATTTTTTTAATGCCATGGAATTTTGGTAGAGATTATACTGAATCTGTAAATTACTTTGAGTAATATGGACATTTTTACAATATTAATTATTTTAATCTATGAGCATAGAATATCTTTCCATTTATTTGTGTCTTCTTTAATTTTTTTCATCCGTATCTTATAGTTTTCAGTGTACATGTCTTTCACATCCTTGATAAAATTTATTCCTAGGTATTTAATTCTTTTTGATGATATTGTGAATGGGATTACTCTCTTAATTCCTCTTTCTGATAGTTTGCTGCTAGTGTAGAAACATGCAGCAGATTTTTGTATATTGATTTCATCTTGCAACTTTACTGAATTTGTTTATTCTAAGTTTTTTTGGTGGAATCTTTAGGGTTTTCTATGTATTAAATTATGTTGTCTGCAAATAGCGATGGTTTTACATTTTCCTTTCCAATCTTGATGACTTTTATTTGTTTTTTCTGCCTAATTGCTCTGGGTAGGACTTCCAATACTACATTGAAAAAAAGTGGTGAAAGTGAACAACACTGCCTTGCTCCTGATCTTAAAGGAAAAGATTTTAGCTTTTCACCATTGAGTATGATATTCTGTGGGCTTGTGATATATGGCCCCTTATTATTTTGAGCTACATTCCCAATATACTCAATTTGTTGTGAGTTTTCATCATAAATGGATATTGAATTTATCAAATCCTTTTCTTCATCTATTGAGAAGTCACAGGATTTTTATCCCTCATTTTGTTAATGTGGTTTATCATGTTGATTGATTTGCAAATTTAGAACCATCTTTCCATCCCTGGAATAAGTCCCACTTGATCATGGTGTATAATCCTTTAAATGTTTTGTTGAATTCAGTTTGCTGATATTTTGTTGGGAATTTTTCCATCTATGTTCATCAGAGATATTGACCTGTAATTTTTGTTGTTGTTGTTGTTGTTGTGTTCCTAACTGGTTTTAGTATCAGGGTAATGCTCATCATAAAATCAGTTTGAGAGTGTTGCCTTCTCTTCAGGTTTTTGGAGGAGTTTAAGAAGGATTGATATTAAATCTTCTTTGAAGTTTTGGTAGAATTCACTAATGAAGCCATCTGGTCCTGGACTTCTGTTTGTTGGGAGGTTTTCTTTTTTTTAATTTTTTTATTTCTGATTCTGTTTCTTTAATAGTAATTAGTCTATTCAGATTTTTGTATTTATGATTCAGTTTTGGAAGATGGTATGTTTCTAGGAATTAATTTATTTCTTGTAGGTTGTCTAATTGGTTGGCATATAATTGTTCACAATAGTCCTTTATGATCTTTTGTATTTCTTTTGTATCAGTTCCAATTTTTCCTCTTTATTGTCTGATTCTATTTATTTAAGCCCTCTCTTTTTTTCTTAGTCCAGCCAAAAAGCTTGTCATTCTTATTTATCTTTTGAAAGAACCAGCTGTTAGTTTCAATGATCTTCTCTATTGTCTTTTTAGTCTCTATTTCATTATTTCCAGTCTGATCTTTATTATTTCCTTCCTTCTGATAACCTTAGGCTTTAACAGTTCTTTATTTTTTTCCAGGTTTAAAGTTAGATTGCTTATTTGATATTTCTATTGTTCTGTGAGATAGGCCTATATCAATATAATCTTTCCTCTTAGAACTGCTTTTGCTGTATCCATAGATTTTGGAATGTTGTATTTCCATTTTTGTTTGTCTCAAGGTTTGTTTGTTTTTTTTAATTTCTCCTTTGATATCCTCATTGACCCATTGGTTGTTCACTAGTATGTTATTTAATCTCCCTATATTTGCAATATTTCCAGTTTTCTTTTTGTAATTGGTTTCTACTTTTATACTATGATTGGAAAAGATGCTTGATATGATTTCAATCCTTTTAAATTTATTTAGACTTGTTTTGTGGACTAGCAGATGATTTCTCTTGGCAAATGTTCCACATGCACTTGAGTAGAATTGTGTTTTCTACTGACTTTGGAGAAAATGTTCTGTATGTATCTATTAAGTCCAGCTAGTCTAATGTGCCATTTAAAGTCTAATGTGTGATTTTAGGCTGATATTTTTCTCCCTATTGATTTTCTGTCTAGATGATCTATCCATTGATATAAGTGGGGCTTTAAAATTCCCTACTATTATTGTGTTGCTGTCAGTCTCCACCTTTAGGCTAATACTCATTTTATATATTTAGATGCTTCTATGTTGGGTGTATAAATATTTACAGATGTTATATTTTCTTGTTGGATTGACCCCTTTTTCATTCTTTGTCTTTTATTATAATCTTTATTTTCAAGTTTGTTTCGTCTGATGTAAGTATAGCTTCCCCAGATTTCTTTTGGTTTCCATTTACATGGAATATTTTTCCATCCCTTCACTTTCCATTTGTATGTGTCCTTACATCTAAATCTCTTACAGGCAGCATATATAAGTCTTGGGGTTTTTTTAATCCATTCAGCAAATCTGTGTCTTTTGATTGGAGCACCTGGTCCATTTACATTTAAAGTAGTTGCTCATAGGTATGTACTGATTGTTATTTTATTAATTTTTTTCTGTCTGTTTGTAGTTTCTCCCTGTTCCCTTCTTCTTCTCTTGCATTTTACCTTTGCAATTTGATGAATTTCTGTGGTGTTACGCTTAGATTCCTTTTTCATTATCCTTGTAAGTTTATTTATTTATTTTGAGAGAGAGTGCAAGTGGGGATGGGTAGAGAGAGAGGAGAAAGAGAGAATCCCAAGCAGGATCCACACTGTAAGTGCAATGACCGATGTGGGGCTCCATCCCACAAACTGTGAAATCAGGACCTGAACCAAACTCAAGAGGCAGATTCTTAACTGACTGAGCCACCCACATGACCCTCATTATCTTTTATGTATCTTTTATAGGTTTTTGCTTTGTGGTTACCATGAGACTTACATCTAACAGCCTATATATTTAACAGTCTATTTTAAGTTGACAGCAAGTTAAGTTTGAATGCATTCTAAAACGCTGCATTTTATGTTTTTGATGTCACATTTTACATCTCTTTGTTTTTGTATCCCTTAACTAATTAGTATATCGTTACTTTTACTATGTCTTTTAACATTCATACTAACTTTATAAGAAATTAGTCCACTTTCCTTACTATACATTTACCTTTACCTACGAGATTTTTACTCTCATGTGTTCTCTTATTACTAATTAGTGTGCCCTTTGTTTTAAGCTTAACACAGTCTCTTCAACATTTCTTTGAGGACCAATTTAGTGGTGATGAACTCCTTTCACTTTTGCTTGTCTGGAGAAATCTTTATCTCTTTTTTAGTTCTAAATGATAATCTTGCTGCATACAGGATTCTTGTTTGGAAGTTTGTTTGGTTTTTTTTTCCTTTCAGCATTTTAAACAGATCATGCTACTCTCTGCCCTGCAAGTCTCTGTTGAGAGACCTGCTGATGACCATAAGGGGGTTCCTCTGCATGTAACATGCTGTTTTTGTCTCACTGCTTTAAGATTCTCTCTTTGTCTTTAACTTTTGATGTTTTAATTATAATGTGCCTTGGGGTGAGGGTTTTTTTGTTTTTGTTTTTTGTTTGTTTTTTTTGAGTTCATCTTGTTCAGAACCCCTGGGATCCTAGATGTGGATGTCTGTTTCATTCCCCAGTTTAGGGAAGTTTTTAGCCATTATTTCTTTAAATAAGTTGTCTGCCCCTTTCTCTCTCTCTTCCTTCTGGAAGTACTGTAATCAGAATGTTATTCCGCTTGGTATCTGATGGGTCCCTGAGGCAATCTTTTTTTTTCCTTTTTCTTTTCTGTTTGGGTGAGTTCTATTGCCCTGTTTCCCAGATCACTGATTCTTTCTTCTGCCTTATCTAGCCTGCTGTTAAACCTTTCTAATATATTTTTCAGTTCAGTCAGTTGTGTTCTTCAGCTCTGTGACTTCTGTTTGGGACTTTCTTATATTTCTTATATGTTGAAATCTTTCTGTGTGCATCCATTCTTCTCCTGGCTTCAATGAGCATCTTTATGATCATTACTTTAAGTCCTTATCAGGTTAATTATTTATCTCCATTTCATTCATTCAAGTTTTTTTTTCCTCCTGGAGCTTTATCTTGTTCTTTTTTGGGGAAATATTCCTCTGTTTCCTCATTTTGCTTGACTCTCTCTGTTTGTTTCTATGTGTTAGGCAAAATAGTTATCTCACCCAGTCTTAAGGGGGTGGCCCTATGTAAGAAATGAACCTTAATGTTTAACTTTACCCTAGTTCTTGGTTGTCTCTGAAACAGTCTCTCTGGTTGCTTAAGACTCATAGGGCCTAGAAATGCAGTCCCTCTGGATACCAGTGCCTGACACTCAAGGGCATCCCCTGTGTAGACTGTGTATGCCCTCTGGCTTTGGTAGGCCAAGGGGGACAGGGCATCATTATGGGAGCAACAGAAGGGGTTCAAGGCCAAAGGAGTGGAATGGGAGATGGGAGGTGACACTGGGTAGTTAGAGTGAGTACAAAAATATTGCTTCCCAGTGCCAGCACCAGCAAGGTAGAGAAAGAATGTAAAATTGTCACCCACCAGTACCTCTACCCTTAGGCAGAGTCCCAACTCTGTGCTCTTCTAGCACATGCCTTAATATCAGCAACTTTATCTTCTTCACATATGGTCTAGGCTCTTCTCAAACTGCTGCTTTTGCACTAGGTCCCAGGGAAAGTTAATCTGCATGTGAGCCTTTTAAGAGCAGAATCTTTCTCTTTCCCTACAGCCTTATGGCTCTCCTGGATGTAAGCCCTGTTGGTTTTCCAAATGACACATTTTGGGGGCTCATTTCCCTGATGCAGGCCCCAAGGCATGGGGTGGCTAATGTGGAACACAAACTCCATGCCCCTCAGGGAGAAATTCCTTATTCGTGAGACCCCTCCCCATTGTGGGTCACCACTGTGGGGGTAGGGTTTTTGTCAAGACCATGTGTCTGCCTTTCCCACCTGTCTCGACGTGGCCCTTTTTTCCCTTGTTGTAAATGAGCTGTTCAGCTAGTTCTCATGTATTTCCTGAGGGAATTGTTCCATATGTAGTCATAGATTTGTTGCATCTTTAGGGGGAGGTAAGTTCAGGATGGTTCTATGCCACTGTCTCAAACTGTCTCCTTGTATAGGTTTTATATAAAGACATCTTGCTAATGCGTCAAGTTGTTCTGCAACTACTCACAGTCTGCTTTTTTACATTGATGTATGATAGTCATTGAGGACACAAAAATGAACAAACCAAAATTCAGGAGTTCACAGCCTGGTAAGAATCATAAAGGGATGGAACAACATTCTGGAAGCAGAGAGTAGAGACACTTGGCCATCTCCCTGGGGTGGAGAAATAGTTGTAATAGTGGGGGATTTAACAAAGGAGATGATACCTAACTGAAACTTGCCGAGGAGTAGAAATTTTCCAAACAGACCAAGGGTAGGAAGGCATTTGAGGCACTTAGGACTTTGAAGAAGGGATGTGATGACATGGGGTGCACCAAGCCCAAAGTGGAGGCAGGAGCTAGCAGTGGGGGAGCCGGATTGCCAAAGGCTCCTGGGTGGCTCAGTCAGTTAAGTGTCCGACTCTTGATTTCAGTTCCAGGTCATAATCTCACAGCTCATGAGTTCAAGTCCTGCATCAGGCTCTGTGCTATGTCAGCAAGAAGGCTACTTGGAATTCTCTCTCCTTCTCTCTCTGCCCTTCCCCTGCTTATGCACCCCCCCCCCCAAATAAATAAGTAAACTTTAAGAAATTTAAAAATTGTTAAAAGCTAAAAAGATAGAATAACGCCAATTTAAAAATATTTTTTTATGTTTTATTTATTTCTAGGAGGGAGAGAGAGAGAGACAGCGCGAGCAGGGGAGGGTCAGAGAGAGAGGGAGTCACAGAGTGAAACAGGCTCCAGGCTCCGAGCTGGCAGTCAGCACAGAGCCCGATGCGGGGCTTGAACCCACAAACCGCGAGATCGTGATCTAATCGAAAGTTGGACGCTTAACCGACTAAGCCACCCAGGGGCCCCAAAATAATGCCAATTTTTAAATGATGGAATATTTTAAATACAACTTTACCAGTTTAGTAGTTTACTTAAAGTTTCTTTATGTAACCAAACAGGCAAATCAAACAAGCAAAACATTATCCTTTGTATATAAATTTATGTTTTTAAGAAGTCGGGGCCTTAAAAAAAGTTGGGGCCTTTCCCCCCCCAGATATAGAAATATAGTTATAAGGTTTATTTGAAAGAATAAACATGCAAAAATATCTGGGAAAACCCTTTAAGAAGAAGAAAAGACCAGTGGATGGTGGAAGATAGTCCATACCAAACAAGAAAACACATTTTGTTTTATTTTTTTTAAGTTTTTACTTAAATTCCAGTTAGTTAACATACTGTGTCATATTAGTTTCAGGTGTACAATCTAGTAATAAAACACATTTTAAAGTCTCAAAACTTAAAACAGTGTGGTATTAGCACGTGAATGGACAGACTAATAAAAAATGCTAAAAACAGACCTAAATGCATGTAGAAATTTAGAATTTTAAAATAGTGATCACAGCAAAACTTTGACCTAAGAAATCCATTTTTTCCTAAGTCTAAAAAACTACTCTCTTACAGTCTTTTCCGTAAGATTAATTTACATAAATAGCCTAAAAATAAACTTTATATCTAAACACCGATGAATTTTACAAAAATCAGTACCCAAGTTATCTACACTAAGAATAAAACAGCTAAAACAATTGTGACAAGATAAAAAAAACGAGTAAGGGAAGAGTAACATGAGAGCAAAAAACCTGAAAGGCATTAAAAGTGACATTTAAAGACTGTTTAGGAAACGTTTATCGGCCCCCTGAAGAATGACAGGAATTCTAATAGATATTGCAGTAAATAATGCTCTTTCCTTGCCGACATCTAAACAAGACCGTATGCCAGAGGTTGTTTGAAGGTCAGAAGACACGCAGGACAGAATAATTAGCTTTAATGGTATGAGATTGAGGACCCTGGAAAGGAACAGAGAAGTCTGCACAAGGAACTCTGAAGGAGTAGGATTCACCTGATGGAAAAGAAGGATGCAGGAGGCAGGGGGTGAGGGAACCCACCCTTGACCTGGAAATGGAATGAACATGGTGTAGCCAGAGTTTAGGGAGCTTGTGGGGGAATAACAGGAAGGGAGGCAGAAAAGGTACGTTAGAGCTTTATACTGCCTGGTCAGTTATGCCATGCCAAGAAATGTTACCTGGATCCCACAGGCATCAGGGAAACTATCCAATGCATGATAATTCCTCTTAAATCAAGAGGAATATGATTAGAGTAAGACAGGACAGTGGGGGAAAGAATCAGTTCCTTCTCTGGCCTATTATTGCCCAGAAACCAGCAGCTCTGTCACAGTTGGTCTCCCTCTGTTCCTTTCCCCACACTGTAGGCAGGGACTTCTTCCATGGTCTCCTTGATCTTAGTGGCTTCCTGTAACCATCATGAGAACCCTGGTTCCCTTTGTTAGCCTGGCATTCAGGATCCCACACATCACCCTTGCCTTCCTCACAGCTTCATCAGCCCCTGCTCTTTCACCTGGCCCTATGCACTGGCATACAAACTCTTGCCAGGGTGTGAGACATGACCTGTCTTCTTCAGCTCTCTTAACTTCCACGTGCTCTCCCTTCCCATGGTCCTTTTACACCGTGCAAAGTTTCACACCGTGCCAAGCACAGTACCTGGCCCTCTGTAGCCACTCAAATGTTTTTTGAATGAACACATGAGTAGATGATTGGATTAAAGTTCATCTGAGTTTTCATCTGCCCCTGGAAATTTTTCATGACCTTCCTTGAGCTTGCCACAGCTTGTCCTTCTTTCTGTTTCCATTCTCTAGCTCCTGTACCTACCAGTTTTTTCTACTGCCTTACAGTTGATTGGTTATTATCCATCTCTCATCCCCCAGAGGTTATAAACAATTTAGGAAAAGGGATTGTCTTTTATCTCTATATCCCATGTTCTAACATGGTGCCTAGTACACATTCATCTCAATAAATGTTGGTGGGTAATTAGATTCAGGCAGTGGGAGTCGGGGGGATCTTGGGGAATCAAAGCAAAAACAATGTTTACAAAGGCATAATCAACACTCGAAAGAAGAGATTAATTCTTCTCTTAGTGCTAGAGAATACAGGTTCCCTAGGGCTGGAGGAAGAAGGCAATTTCAAGTATTCACCTTGGCAAAAGAGAAACTGACATGACTTCCCCCAGAACTACTCTGCCCTGCCTTCATGGCTGTTTGGATCCCTCCTCCTAGATTGTTTACACAACAGACACCCAGAGACAAACCCCATAAGTCCCAGATAATGCAGGTGCCTTGTAGGTGCCCTGCATTTCTAGGCATTCAGAAAAGAATAATCTCCATACATTCCATATGTTACCATTTAATCTTTTTTTTTTTTTTTTACCATTTAATATTAATTAAGTCTTAAATCTAATGCTATCTTACATCCTGGTTTCTGTTACAGAACAAAGACCCCAAGATGGCTCGAGTTGCACTGGAATCTCTGTACAGGTTACTCTGGGTTTACATGATTCGAATTAAATGTGAAAGCAATACAGCTACTCAGAGGTAAGGGGCTGGTTCGGTTAAAGGTAACTACTTCACTGACTTAATGATAACCATTACTCAGCCTGTAAAGAGGGTGTTCTGTTTTAATGCTGCCTATACTGACCAAAGTAGAAACTATTCAACGCTGACCCTTTCTGAAAGATCTAAGTCCTAAGGACATGTTCAGTCTTTGCTTAGTCAATGGCTCTTCCAGGACCACGAGCTGCACGGCCGTGGTTGTGGTCACCATGCTAGCTGAACACGTGGCTATAATTTTCCAACTGCCTGTAGTTGTCCAGAAAAATTTTCATGGAGTAATTATGCTAATGAAAGAGGGATGACATGGTTTGTTTTCTTTTTCTGAATTCTCTCTGATACTTAGATAAGATGAAACATCTGCCATTTTTACTTACAGAACTGGAGCTCAGCCAATCTTGCTTGTGTTCTCTTTTTTTCTCCCTATCTTTCAGCCGTCTTATAACCATCATCACAACACTTTTCCCCAAAGGGTCCCGTGGTGTGGTGCCAAGGGATATGCCTCTGAACATCTTTGTGAAAATCATCCAGTTCATTGCCCAGGTAATGGAGACGCTTCTGGTGGTGGGGATGATCTAATTGCCTTCAAGTAGCCAGTCTCCTTCCTAGGCACTACTACCAGCTGAAGAGTCTGAAGTAATAGCTTATGTGGAAAGAATTTTCAGAATGGTTTTGTGTTTTCACACATAGCTTTTTTTTTTCTTCAAAACAAATAGCAACATGGGTACATCAAGTGTTTTCACATTTATCAAATGAAGGAGCTGAGAGAGTTTAAGGGACTCATCTAAGGTCACAGAACCTATCAGTAAAAGGATCTCTTGACTCCCAGCCCCTGTTTTGTCCTGATTCTCTGCTCAGGATTTGGCAAGTCAGGAAGAAGCAAAGAGTCTGATGTTTGGAGGAAATCAAAATGTGGTTTTGTGAAATTTGAGGAGTAAATAAAAATGTTTTCTCATCTTGTGAGAAAGAAGAATGAATAGGTAGATTAGCACTTATCAAGCACTTAGTCTTGTCAGGAACTTTTCGAAGTACTTTACACGCACTAAGTTCCTTAAAACTGGGTCTAATAGGGGCTCCTGGGTGGCTCAGTCGGTTAAGCATCCGACTTCGGCTCAGGTCACGATCACATGTTTGGTGGGTTCAAGCCCTGCTTCTGGCTCTGTGCTGACAGCCAGCTCAGAGCCTGGAGCCTGCTTCAGATTCTGTATCTCTTTCTCTCTCTGACCCTCCCCTGCTCATGCTGTCTCTCTCTCCCAGAAATAAATAAAACATTAAAAAAAATTTAAAAAACCTGGGTCCAATAATAGTAAACATAGTTTTTAGTATTTAATTTACTATTTAGAAATGAGATTTTTACCTTTTTGTAAACACACTTTGCGGGTAAATGGTTATATCCCAACTTTGACTTCCTTGTGACTTACAGAACAGTGTGAAAAGATAATTATTCCAGTTCAACCTCCTTCGCAAGACATCTCTATACCCTTAAACAAGTCAGAGAACATCTTTCTTCTGTTTCTTGATCTGTAGAATGTGGGGGAAATGCTTGCCCAGTGTACTTCAGAATGCTGTATGGAGAAAGGGAAATTATAGACATGAAATACCATTAAGTACAATTAATGTTGATATAAAGTTGTAAGAGCCAGTTGTTACTTCACAGACTAATAATATATGATATCTCTTTATGCGTTTGGTGTACTGAGATGCCTCTGTCATATTTGCTCTTACGGGAAAAAACATAACTTGCTTTTCAGGCAGATGAAGTCATTGTGATTTTTTTCTGCATATAGTTATCACATGCCTGAGAATGTGCTCTGATTATTCCAGAATATTGTTTAAAATGAACCTGTCATATAATAGCACCCACTGTCTCAAACCATTAGAATCTGGCTTATACTTTCTCACTTAAGTAACCATAAGATGTCTTATTTGTTGATTATTCAGTTCACTCTCAGAATTGTTCATTATAATATGAGCCCAAGGATTCAAAATGTTAGAGAACAGAAGATGGTCACTTTGCAGTGGTATTTTTATTTATTTTTTATGAAAAAAAATTTTTAAATATTTATTCTTGAGAGACAGAGCATGGTCAGGGAGGAGCAAAGACAGACGGAGACACAGAATCTGAAGCAGGTTCCAGGCTCTGAGCTGTCAGCACAGAACTTGACACAAGGGTTTGACCCCACAAACCATGAGATCATGACCTGAGCCAAAGTTGGATGCTCAACTAACTGAGCCACCCAGGTGCCCCTGGAGTGATTTTTTAAAAAAAAAATTATGTATTTTTGTGAGAGAGACAGAGACAGAGCATGAGTAGGGGAGGAGCAGAGAGAGAGGGAGACACAGAATCTGAAGCAGAATCTAGTCTCTGAGCTGTCAGCACAGAGCCCAGTGTGGGGCTCGAACTCACAAGCTGTGAGATCATGACCTGAGCTGAAGTCAGAGACTTAACCAATGGAGCCACCCAGGTGCCCCTGCAGTGATATTTTTAAACATACATTTTAGGGTCACCTGGGTGGCTCAGTTGGTTAAGCATCCAGCTTCCACTCAGGTCATGATCTCGCAGTTTATGGGCCGGGCTCTGTGCTGATAGCTGGCTCAGAGCTTGGAGCCTGTCTTCGGATTCTCTGTCTCCCTCTCTTTCTGTCCCTCTTCTGCTCACACTGTCCCTCTCTCTCTCTCTCTCAAAAAGAAATAAAACATAAAAATTTTTAAAAAATAAATAAATAAACATACATTTTAAACTGAGTTTCAAGAGGTTATCAGCATTTGCAGTACAAGCATGAAGTGTTGAGGCTATGTTTAAGCCCAGACACCAGACACTCCAAGTGTTTTAGTTTTTCATTTTGGGGAATATGTTTTTTTGTTTTATCATTTTCATTCCATGCTTTAGGGGCTAAATTCCACATTACATAACAGAAGCATCCCTGCACATCTCAAAAATAGAGGCAGCTTCACCGAAGGCTCCCAAGGGGCATGGTCTTCCTTCAGGGATTCTCTTGATGCATAAAACTGAACAGTGTCTTGCTTCCTGTAGCAGCCACCTGTCTGTGGCCTGTAATGAAAATAGACACTTCACATTGAATTTGTATTTTAACATCTTCGTTTTGTTGTCTTTTTTCCACCACAGGAACGTTTAGATTTTGCAATGAAAGAAATTATTTTTGATTTTCTCTGTGTGGGAAAACCAGCAAAGGCTTTCAGTCTCAATCCAGAGGTATGAATGAAATGATCCTTTTATCTACTTCTAACTGAGCGTGTACTGACAGAGCCATACCTTTTTTGCTTTGCAGCTTTGGGGAATAGGGAGAAGGACATTTTCTGGAAAAGTCTTCTGTTTGGTTCTGTCCATGTTTATTTGACTAGCTATCACAGATGATGGAATTTCAGGAGTCAGATTTTGGGTGAACAGACTTAGAATGATAGCAGGTTGATGTGCTATTGTATCCTGTTCTTGCATGATAGAGCAAACCTTGCCCTAAAAGATAATCTGCCACCACAGGTCACATTGCTTTATTTTATTATTATTTTTTTAAATGTTTTATTCGTTTCTAGGAGAGAGAGAGACAACGTGAGCAGGGGAGGGTCAGAGAGAGAGGGAGTCACAGACTGAAACAGGCTCCAGGCTCTGAGCTGGCAGTCAGCACAGAGCCCGACGCGGGGCTCGAACTCACGAACCGTGAGATCATGACCTAAGCGAAAGTCGGACGCTTAACCCACTAAGCCACCCAGGCGCCCCTCATATTGCTTTTTTTTAGACAAGTCAGTACTTATAACTGTTTGGATGCAGATGAACAAGTTGAGTCCTGGGAAGTGTTGAAACAGAGAGGAATGAATACATGTATTAGTAATATACTAAAATTGAATGAAATCGAGTGATGTATGGAGATCTATGTTTCTGTGGCAGCATCGCAACTCAAGGGCCAGGCAGATCACAAAAGTGATGGGTACAATACACGGTGGGAGTGACCTATGCAAATGAGAAGCACATCCCAGTTTAAACTTTAAAAACACTGTCGGCCAACAGAACTGTGCCTGGCAAGCTGCCTCTTTGCAGTCCTTTCCCTATGGTATTGTAGAAAGAACACTGAGCCAGAAAGCAGCAGTATTCCATTTGCCCCTTGACACAGGCCTTACCACTTTATCACTCTGCACTTCAGCTTTTTTTGCCAGTAAAATGAACAAAATACTTTCCTAGATCACTCATAGAATAACTGTGATATTGTGACATGACAAGCTCTTAAAATAAAAAAAAAGCACATCATAGAAGTTTTTTTTTAAAAAAAGAATGTTCCTATCATCACTGTCCTATTTCGTCTGGCTCCTTGCTTCTGTCAGTAAGGACGGAGGCTCACAATCAGCAGCTGGTTAGCAGCAAAAGGAACCACGCCTCCTGGTTCCACAGCCTGCATTCTCTTCTTTGTGCTAAGGTCGCCTTGTGTCTAGGGGCAGCTGGAGAAGCCCCAAAATGGGAGGTTTTGTCTGGTGTCTAATGACATCACAGTCTTCTGGAATGGCTGCAGCCAGTGTCAGTGGGCCAAGGGGAGATGAACAAAGTCGATGCAAATCCAGTGCATTTGGGCTGGAATGGAGCCCAGGACCCTTTGGTAGAGAGTCTTCTCCTACTAGGAAGTTTCTCAAAATACCTTTCACTTCTCAGGAGTCATGGGTTTAACAGCCCTCAGAATTACCAGGTTATTAGTCTAAAAAGAACATACTGAAAGCTACCATCATTATCACCATGTATAAAATTTACCCCTTGTTCTTCCCTCAAACTTCTCAGTCAATGAATAATTTGTGAACCTATTTGTGCAGAACAATTGGAATGATGGGGTTTTTAATTTTTAAAACTATAAAAAGACATTTGATAGTGTCTTCCATTTCTCTTAAGCTTATATGGTTATGGAAGAGTTTATCAGTAGTTGGTAATTAGAAGCTTAAAGGCATATTTATGATCCTACTTCAATAGTACACACAAGGATGAGAGTAGTCTATAAGGTAGATGTCACACACTTGATAAAATATGTTGTGGGTCACAGTTGCTCAAGAAACATATTAAAATCATGTCTTAAATCATATTTTGGAAATAGCTTGTGGAACAAGACCTAGAGATGGAAAGGATTATGTTACTACAAAGTTATAGTGCACCAACCACTCAACAGTTCAATAATTTCCAGTTAAGTGTCCCATTTTCATTCAGACTGAGATGGCTTCTAGATGCATCATCATCATCATAAGAACTTACTCATCTGTGAGAAGTTTCTAGGTCATCCATTTCTGTCATTTTTGTCTTGACCTAAAATAACATGGAACTGGATGTCCTAGCCAGTGCCAGAGGCAAAAAGAAGAAATAAAAAGCATATGGATTGGAAATGAAAAAATAAAACTATTTTTATTCACAGACAACACGATTGCATATGTAGAAAATACCAAAGAATCTATCGAAAGTTGACTTACCTAATACATTATTTTAGAAAGTTCATAGGATACAAGATAAATATAGAGGGGCACCTGGCTGGTTCTGTCAGTAGAGCATGTGACTCTTGTTCTCAGGGCCATGAGTTCAAGCTCATGTTGGGAATGGAGCCTACTTTAAAAAATAAACAAAAATAAATATATAAAATCAATGTATTTCTATATTATGGTAATGAACAATTAGAAACGGAACACTTTACCATAGCAATGAAAACAGAATACTTAGCAATAAAGCTAACAATTATGTGCAAGATTTGTGTACTGAAAACTAAAAGACGCTGAGGAAAAATCAGAGACAACCCAAATAAATGGAGAGAAATCCGGTTTGTGGATTGAAAGATTTAAGACTATAAAAAGGTCAATGGTTTCCAAATTAATCTACATATATTAAACTATAATCCCATCAATAATCCCAATTAAAATCATTATAACATTTTCTCTAGAAATCATTAAACTGATTCTAAAGCTTATATGGAAAATATAAAGAATTAGAATAGCCAGCATAATGCTGAAAAAGAAGAAAAAAATTGGAGGACTAGTTTGTCCTGATTTCAAAACGTACTGAAGAACTACAATAGTGTAGTACTGGTAGAAGAGTGATTATAAAGACCAATGGAAGAGAAGAGAGATTCCAAAAATAGACCCACATATATACATTCAGTTTATTTTCAACAACATTTTCAAGTTATTTCAGTGAATAAAAGGTAGCCTTTTCAATGAATGGTGCTGAACAATTGGACATCCACTTGCAAAATAATGAATTTCAACCCATAATTTGCACAGTAAGCAAAAATTAAGTCAAAATGTATCAGAATCCTAAATATAAAATCCAGCATTATAAATCTTCCAGAAGAAAACATACGATAAAATCTTTGTAATCTTTGAGTGGACAAAAATTTCTTAGGACACAAAAATATCATGAATTAAAAAAGAAAAAATGGTAAATCAAACATCATCATCATACAAATATGTTTGCAATTTAAGAGCTACTGTTAATAAAGCATAGAGTCGCCGACCGGGAGAAAATATTTGCAAAACATTATTGATAAAGCACTTGTATCCAGGATATAAAGAACTCTCACAGCTCAATAGTAAGACACAACTCCATTTTTACAATGCGCAAAAGGAACAGCCTCTTCCCCAAAGGAGGTAGAAATGACTGATGAAAAGATGTTGAGCATCAATAGTCATTAGGGAAATGCTGGTTAAAACCACACTGAGACGTGCTGAGAAGGATGTTAAGCACCTGGAACTTCATACTACTTTGGTGAGAACACAAAAAGGCACAACCATTTTAGAGAACAGTTTGGCAATTTCTTTTAAGTTTAAACATACACTTATTGTATGATCCAGCATTTCTACCCTAAGGTATTTATCCAAGAGAGACTAAAAACCTAAAAGTCCAAAAAGGTTTCTATGAATATTTACAGTAGCTTTATTGGTACAACTAAAAACAGGAAAGCAACTCATGTCCAACAGCTGGTAGGCAACTAAACACGTTGTGTGTCATCAATATAGTGGAATACTATTCAGCAATGAAAATGAACAAACGACTTACATTGCAACAACATCTCAAAAGCTTGATGTTAAGTGAAAGAAGCAAGACACAAAAGACTATGTACTGTTTGATTCCATCCTGGAAAAGGTGAAAAACTTCAAGGCAGAATTTAGACAATGATTGTCAGATGCTGGGATGGAAAGTGGACTGACTATATAGAGGCATGAGGGAACTTTTGGGGATGATGGAAAAGCTTTATATCTTGAATGTGATGAGTTACCTGACTGTATAAGTTTCTCAAAACTCAAAGAACTGTGCAACTATGTATGTTTTACTCTGTGCAATTTATGTCTCTATAAACTTGACTTAAAAAAAATAAAGCATAGTTTCAAACCTACAAATACATAATTACCAGCAGGAACTTTTCAGGCATTAATCCTTACCATAGCCCTGCATGATCAATAGGTATTGCTATCCTCATTTTACAGAAAGGAAGCTGAGACTTGGGCTTGGAAGAGTTAAATAATTTCTCAAGTGCAGACAAATAATAAAATGGAGAAGTAAAGGGGCGCCTGGGTGGCTTAGTTGGTTAAGCATCTGACTTTCGCTTAGGTCATGATCTCGCGGTTCATGGGTTCGAGCCCTGCGTCGGGCTCTGTGCTGACTGCCAGCTCAGAGCCTGAGCCTGTTTCAGAGTCTGTGACTCCCTCTCTCTCTGACCCTCCCCTGCTCACGCTGTCTCTCTCTCTCCTAGAAATAAAAAAAAACATTAAAAAAAAATGGAGAGGTATGATATAGACTATATAAAATACAAAAAGAAATTGTGAAGTTAAATTGAAAAGTATATGTCCCAAATTTTCCCATCTTGCTTCTGCCCTTAGTGTTATCCATAGGGAAGGAAAATTCAGAGAACTGGCTAGGGTGGTTCATAAATTGGATATACCACTTGCAATAACTGAGACTTGTCCATTTACGTCAGTCCACAGTTATTCTATTTGTATTGCATTTCCTGAATTGAACATTCTACTGCCTCACCCATAACATTACTATTTCTTGAGAAAAATACACAAGCCTAGAATACATGTCATGAACTACTAAAATAAGTGAGGAAATGAATGAACTTTCAATACACAGCTAAATCTTTTAAAGTTAATACTCTTTCATTCTAGAAACTGGAGAGAGAATATTGAAGGCTATAAAATCATAAAGTACATATTGGATCAGTACAAATGAGCCAGAAAAATGTTCACCAAATCCTGGTTAAAATATCATTGTTCCTGGAAGCTTGAATAGTTTCGAAATGAATAGAAGTCTATATTATTTTTGTTATAGAATGTAATCAGATACCGCAGAATAGCAACTGGGGCAAACTCGACTTGGGTATAGCTCCCCACCTACTTCTTAGATGGCCTCAGTTTCTCCACCTGAAAAACAGGAATAATTGTACTTTCCTTGCATGACTGTTTTCAAACTGAGAATTAATGAGCAGTTCTGTATATATTTTAGGGACTAAGTAAATTATAACTAGAGTATCATTATTGGTAGCGATAATTATTATTTTCTGCTGTTAGGTAGTAACCTGCTTTGGAAACATTACTTCATGTGATATGCATTCATGCATCACTTCATGAAAATATGAGTATAAATGCATTACACATGGCTTTTAAGGAAGTACAAATGTTTGAGTACTTTCTGACCTTTTAAGATATTGCTACTGGTAGCAGCTATCGCACTGAATCATCTTTCAGAGCCACTATTATGCCTTACCTGAGCCTGAGGATGATAATGACCTGGCCCTGAATGGCATTATTTCTTATAAGCTCAGGTATTTTTTATCAGTAGCAAGTTCATTGACATTGTACTTTTAAAATTTATTTTCAAACTTGCCAGTCTTTTTGAATCAGGAGTCATCAAACTGCAATTCAGAGCAGACCATTTTTATTTTGTGATTCACATTTGTAACTCCTATTTGTTTTCATTCGCTCTTTGTGAATTAACACATGTGGCATCTCTGTCCCTCTCTCAGAAGACCTATGAGCCCTTTGTTTACCTCAGTTTACCTTAGTTGCAGCTGCTCCAGAGGATGGCTGCCTTTCCCTTGTAGGTGCATCAGGATTCCCCAAACAGGATCATGACCCTCTCAAACATCCCCTCCAAGTAGGGTGAAAATCTTTCCAGTCATCTTCTTGTGCTGCACCAACAAATAGTGACAGAAACTTAATTTAACATAGGTTTGGCTTAAATTCCTGTGCCTTTCAAATTACTTTCTCATACTAATCTGGATAGCAAGCCATGCTAACTTCTCTCAGAGGCTGATGGTTAAATTCCAGTATGATAATTGGGTTTTTCTTTTTCTTTTGAACACATTATCTCTTACAGAGAATGAACATTGGTTTACGGGCATTCTTAGTAATAGCTGATAGCTTGCAGCAGAAAGACGGTGAACCCCCCATGCCAGTGACAGGAGCTGTTCTCCCTTCAGGAAACACACTGAGAGTGAAGAAAACATATTTGAGTAAAACGCTAACTGAAGAAGAAGCCAAAATGATAGGTGGGTTTCAGAGATGTGTTAGAGGCGAGTCTTTATAAGCCTTTCTAATGAACAATGGATACTTACCTTCAGTGAGATTCACTGTTAAAACATTTTTATACAAGTAGCTATAACATTCCAACATTAATTGTTTTGATTGATTCATGCTGTGCTATGTTTTACTGCCCTTTAAACTTTCTGGAACTTCCTAGTATACATTTTGCCATTTAAATGTTAGACTTTTATCTGCGGTCTTTTCAAACTTCTAATATTGATTACCTACATTTTACAGTAAATTTCTGAGACAGCTGTGTCCTTTGGTAGATATCCTGTTTATAAAGCAACCATATAAATATGCATACATTAGTTCATTCATTTTTATACTTCCTTTCCTTCTTTTATTTCCCAGTAAAATTAGTTTAATCCCTGTTTTAAACATTCCACATCCCACACATGCCAGGTTATATTGTAGGTTTAGCCTACATGAGATCTTTTTAATTTAGCTATCGTAATCCAAAGAGGTGATTTTTTTGCATTTGTTTCTTTCTTGTTGAATACTTGAGCTTAGAAACCTATAAACTTTGTTAAAATAATTCCTATGTCAAACATCTAAGGGAAATTTGAGGAGACTTCTCGCTTTAAAATGTTTATCTTTAATTAGAAAATACTCCAATGAGTTTAGAAAGATTTAATGTATGAAAAATATTTATCTTTAATATTTTTCACAGAGGAAATTAGGAAATTCTCCAATGAGTTCAGAAAGATGTAATGTATGAAAAATAATGATTAATAATGATTTCATTAAAGTGCAAATTTTAAATGCAAAGCAATTTGCTTTTCACTTGTATTATATACATAAATAGATGAAATGCATACACATACATGAAATACATAGGCTACACATATTTGACTTCTTCTGTAGAACACTGACACTTTATTTAATGCGAACAGTAAAAATACTATGGTTAAAATGTTTTCCTTCATTCTAAAACTTATGGTGTAAAGCCACTTTTGTTTATTTTACTAAAAAATCTATACATATATTTCAGAGAACAATAAACTTATTAAAATCCCAGCCCCAAGTAAGAATTATTATTTATTCACATAATCAGGAATGATGGTGAATTTTCTTGTACTAATCAAAAACATAAAAATTCTAAAGCAAAACTTTCTATTTCCTTTTTATTTTAACTCTTCCAGAAAATATTTCCCTTTGAAGTATTAGAATTCCTATTTATTAAATTTCAGTGATTATTTGGTGAACACCTACGAAGTTCAGGACACTATGCCAGTGTTCTACAGAAAAGAGATTGAATTAGAATTTGCTTAATGAAGTCATTGAGCCATTGATGGTCTTCAGTAAAAACATGTCATAGGGGATGAACAAACTATGATTTAATTACTTGATGGATTTAGTCAAAGATTTAACTATAATGTACATTTTCCAGGCATGTCATTATATTACTCTCAAGTACGAAAAGCCGTGGACAACATTTTAAGACACCTTGATAAAGAAGTGGGAAGGTGTATGATGCTAACAAACGTTCAGATGCTAAACAAAGAACCCGAAGACATGATCACGTGAGTACAATGAAGACTAAGTTTGTAATGAAGGATTAATTAGCCAAAATGGACCAGCAGAGATTTTCACCATTTATTCTGTATTTTGTTCTTCTCTTCCTAGCATCAGAGTTCTAAGAAGTGCTAAGAATAGTAAAAATATTGACTAACTCTGGAAATAAGGTCAAACCTGAGATTGATCTATTTCAGTTATATCTCAAATATCATTAGGCCAGTAAGTTAGAAAAGGGAGCCAAGACTTACACTGGTCCACATTTTTCAGAAGTGGTATGTTGCTCCCAAGCTAGCTCTGTCACAGTCTACGTGTTAGAGTGACATCACCAGTTGGCTGACATTCCATCTTTATAAATTTCAAATTCACACATTTCTAGTGATTGCTCCTGAGCTGTGAGGGTTACATGTGTCTAATAATCTCTATGCACCCGTGTGATAGAAATATTGGATCCTAAAAAATAAAAATGTATAGTTTTGAATGTACCTATTCATTTGAAATCAAATGCCCTCAGCCAAAATCTAAGATGTAGCTTTGTAATTAGAGCTCTGCAGAAGAAAGTCATACAACTTGTATTTGCTGCTTTTGATTCATTATGGCAGGAACTAGGATTAGGTTATAACTTCACACTTTAAGAAAGTTCAGACTTTGTCGTTGGACTGTGAATTAAATTATATGTGGCATCTATGGCATAATTTTCCAAAAATATAACTGGGAAAGTTTCCTTTGTCCCTCAGCATTTCCAGTTCCAAATACCACAGTTGGTTGGAAGATTGTTACCTATACAGAGACATTCATGTTGTGGGTGTGTATTTTTATTGCAATGGCAGCACCTCAAAAATGAAGCATGACAAAAGAAAACAATACATGATAAGACAAAGTAAAACATACAGAATTATTCTAACTAGATATTTAGGAGTATATAAAGTTAAACTGAAAACCTCCTCCTCAGAGCCCCACTTAAAGTCTGCAACCATTCCTTGACTCAACACAAATGTATACATATATGTATTTTTTTGTACAAAAATGGGATTATACGATGCATGCCATCCTGCAGCTTGCCACTCATTTGTTTTCAATGATCACATTCTTTAGATTTCACCCTAAATGGTCTCAAAAATTAAAACTGACCAAGATGAATAACGTCAAATGTATTGTCTCCTGCTCTGGTTCCAACCTCACAAATGGCCAGATTGTCAACCTTTATCCTCACTAGTACATTCTTTTTTTAGTATACTGAAGCAATTTTGTATTGATAATGTAGAAGATAAAAGAAATGATTTCAAAACTTCTGCCATATGGTTGTTTGCCCGAAAAAGTAGTAACGAAAAGCTTTTAAAGGAAAACTGTATTGATAGTCAAGAGATCATAAGATAGGATCAGGACCAAAACAATATATTCAAGACCATTAAAAGGTACAGGGTTAAATGCAACCGTAAACATTTTGTCTGTGTTTTAACCAATACTTTAACTTTTTCTAAGATGATTCCTTACTTTTTCCTGTTCAGTCATCATTAAGACCCCCAAATAGGGCTTGGAATACTTTCTATGTTACATTTTAAGGCAGATTTCAGAGTAGGAAATAATTCATTGCTGCATTTCCAGAAGACAAAGAGAAACATTAGGGATATAAGCATTTAAGAGAAGACAGTGGAGGTCTATACCACGCTAACAGAAACCATCATTGGAGTTAATATTAGATCCCCCACTTTCCCATGTCCTGCGTAGGCTATGAACTTGAACATTAAGCATTCTATGTTGCTCCATTTCCATTCTTCATTCCTTTGTGGTATATGCTAGAAAACAATAATAATATCTATTAATAAGAATTATGTTACAGAAAGGGGGAGGTTCACTTGCTTTCTATAAAAGCCCAGAAAGCAAGGACCACAGTAATAAAAGGAAATCATGTACCCATTAGAGTTTCTAATCTAAGCTTGTTTGATCAGCTTGGAAGACTCACAGAATTTGCCTTATACTTCAGGCCAGGCAGGGTCATTTGTTCTCCAACAGATATGAAAATAATCCTAGCTGTTTAAAACACCTGGTGAGCAAGCTAGAAGAACTATTGAAATGTCTCACTGTGTTGGAAATGAACCATCAGGAGCAATCACTAAGCTCTAACTTGGTACAGTTATTGAGGATGTCACTTGAAGACTCCTCTTTCCTTCAGTTGATTAAAAGCCACTGTGCAATGACTCCTTCTCCAGTCCTCATACATCCCCTGCAGAAAGGACTATGGAAAAGGAGAGAAAACAATCCTATAACTTTCTGTAAAAGCAGAGTATTTGTGAAGTCAAGATATATGTGTTTTATTTTTCACATAAAGGGTTTTGTATTCATTCCTGACAAACTAAACAAAGCCATGCAAAAAAAAAGGAAGGTCACAGAGCAGAGTTGCTGTCTGACTGTGGACAAGGGTGGATTCTACCTGCTGCATCTCTACCCTGACCTCAGTTGCTATTCCAAAACAGAATTACTTTATGGTGCTTTGTATTTTCATCATTGTGTTTGTGTCCTACAGTAGCACTAATTTCATGACAGTTTTATATTTATTCTCAGAAGACTGAATTATCAGGATTTAAATATGTTGTTATATTTTATCACTTAGGTTTTTTTGAAGGATTTATGGGTAATTTCGTTTTTTCATAAAGATTATTGACAAGTCAGTTACCTATTTAAGCAACTCAAAATTAAAAAATTTATCACAAAATTTACTGTTCCTTCAGATTTTACAATAGAATATAGAAGACATAAGTATCTTTTTAAAATATAATTTATTGTCAAATCGGTTTCCATACAACACCTAGTGCTCATCTCAACAACATTAATTATCTTTAAGCATTCATAGTATCAAGACAATTAAAAGAGGGAAGGAATCGCCATAGAGGTCAGGCTCATCAGTGTAATTTTAAAAATCAGAATTAAATGCACAACTGTATAGAATTAAGGAGTTTATGTGACATTATGAAAGACTTATTTTTAGAAGCACTTAATTTTTTTTTAATGACAGTGGGGACTCCAAAAGACAAACATAATTCGCTAGGGAGAGAAGCTTCCAGATGTCGCACTTGCGAGAGACACTATTCCTTGTATACACTAAAATCCTGTTTTTAAATGCTGAATGTAGGAATGACTGCAGCATGCTTGTTACATGCTGATGCATTTAGGCATGTTAGTGAATTCAGTGTTTTAACTGCAGTTCACAGGGACCAAACCCCATGGAACCCAACTGAATGGCAAACTGAATGGCAGAATGCTCATGACATTGGCGTTTGTCCTTTTAGATATATACCTCTAACGTTTAATCGGAGTTCTCCTAGAACTGGCCAAACTATAAAGGTCATAAACATTTGAAAATAATATGCAGTAAATACCAGGCAGTGATTCAGAAGGCCTGGATTCTAGTCCTATTTGGTTGATTTTTTTTTTTAAGTTTTTATAGCCTTTGACCCATGTTTGTTTTCCCATGCTAGGGGTGAGAGAAAGCCAAAAATAGATCTTTTCAGGACGTGTGTTGCTGCTATCCCTCGACTCCTTCCTGATGGGATGTCAAAACTTGAACTTATTGACTTACTGGCGAGGTGAGTGAGAACTGCAGCGGGTTTATTTGATCAAATTGATTGTAGTGCTTTGTCATGATTCTTAACAACAGCAACAACAAAAGAATGATTATAAAAAATTGACAGATATTTACTAAATGAGGCATTATTCTAGGTACTAGGTATAGGCAAGGAGGAATAAAGAAATGTTTTTTGCTTTTTTCCCCTCATGTTCAAGGGACTTCATATCCAAAGTAGAAGTGAATACATACGTACATAAGGCAGCCAACAATCCAAGGCCTGACACCGTGCACATTCATGGCACCTAACGTGTGATACGTGAGTTCAGTGGGCAGAGGGATTACTGGGGACTAAGGAAGTCAGAAAATCAGTTCTGGGAGAAGGTGAAACTTGACATAGAACTCAGAAAAGTAAAGAGAGTGACATGAGAAAGACACAGAGAAAGTGAGGAGATGGATTTGCCTGGAAAAGAGTTCATTCAGGGTCTGATTCCATCTGAGGCCCACTGACCCCTACGGGGCCAAGAGGGGTAATAGGAATTCTTAGTTAATTTTAGTGCTTCAGAAATATGCCCAAAACCATATATTTATCACCCTCCCAACATTGTCCACAAGAATGCTCAGTCCAACTAGACCTCAAGTTAATGTGCTTTGAATGAAATTATGTTGTTACAGTTAAATAAGCATAATTTTCACATATTGATCTGAAGCCCTAGTTGAGTTATGTGCCTTTAAATTAAAAATCAAAAGTGGCATTACTCAAAAGCGATTTAGAATGCAAAATCATTAGGAATGGGGTGCATGAAGGGAGCAGAATGAGAAAGGACAAAAGTCCTCCTTGATTTGAAAAAATAAAGAAAAGGGAATATAGAAAGCCAATGATAAAAAGGCATAGAAATAAGACTGGAGTGGTAAACTTGTTGGCTAGTCTTTACTATTAGCTGAGACATTTGGACCAATGGAGTTTTAAGCGAGAGAATAATGTTATAAAAAAAATTATTTTAGTCTGGTTAATCTGATAATGGTGAAATAAACGAAAGCCCAAAGAAGGATAACAAATACTAATGCTGACTAAATGAAAGATGCATTTTGTATGACCCCATTTACCCACATTCACTAGCCCTTGGAGAGCAGCCTTCCCATCAGTATCCAAAGAAAATAACTCAAGCCCTCATCCCACGTGAGTGCAGACCACCAGTGGCCATCCCACAGTTTCAGAGTGTCTCCACAGAGCACCATGTTCCTGGTTATGGTGGTCATCATGCCCCCACTTCTGGACAGCCAATTTGGACTCCTCTTGATCACCCCCTGCCATCAGTTAATATCTTTGGTAGTCTACTGTCTTCCAAGCACAGACAAAGCTGCCCCTTTCCTTCTGCCAGTCACCACTAGCACAGGATGGTGCTGGATTGTGAGACTGACTGAAGATCTATTACGTTGAAGACCACTGTTTCATCAAGCCCTGGTGCTCATTGACCAAAGCCATCCACACTCCTAGTTGCCTTTGGTCGCTGCTACCTGTAACCACTTTTTTCCTGTAATCAGCAACCTCCACACCATGTGCCCTTATTCTTTATTCCATGTGTAAGGCATATTTTAAGAAGATTATGAAGTTTTAAAAAAGTTACAGCCTAGGCTTTTGCTGAAGCTTAACAACCAGAATGTGAACAAAGAGCACATTCGCTGGAAGTAGGGAAGCAGCAGAAAGGAAGGAAAAATAAGCCTAGATCAAAAGCGGCTTTCAGCTCTGGGTGAGAAGATCTAAGGAAGAACAAAGGGTAGAATCCCAAAGAATAATGAGCATGGGGATGGGGAAGCTGAGGAATTAGAGACTACGATACTGGATGATGATGGTAAAGAGTAAAGAAAATCTGCGAAGCAGGTGCCAGATGCCACGGTTACCCCAAAAGGTCCGCGAGCAGCCTGTTGGTGTGCCAGAGACAGCAGTGCATGACGTGGGTGAGTAGGAGTCAGGTGTTTGCACAGAGGAGGGGTTGCCGAGTGGAAGGGCTAGACGTGACAGTGAGAAATTAGGAGACAGAAGACCACTTGTCATGGCCTGTGAACCACCAAAGAACAAGAGACCACCATCTGAGAGATTTGGAGGAAGTACCCCAAAATGGGAATGAAATGGAATCACTTGAAAATCCTGGATTCTGCAATCCTGCTTTTGCAATTTTAGGAACCATGTGATGTAGACAAATTGTTTAATCCAGCAGCCTTTTTGCCTTGATGAAATTGGAATAAAACCGCCTATCTCTTAAGACTGTTGAGAAGGCTAAATGTCACAGACGTGCATTTGGTTAATCCAAGGGAAAATGTGTCAGCAGGGAAAAGGCAGTTTTCAGTTCAACTGAAGCAGAAGGAAAGTTCACTGATGTCAGTGAAGTTCTAATTGGTGACAATTACGTGCACTAAAGCCTTTGAAATACTAAGTTTTTGAAATGTCATGCAGTGTTCAGGTACAGTGGCTGACGCTATTTTGCCATGACTGTGGGGGAGACTCTTACCTCTGGAATCACTCTGATCACTGAATCCAGTGATGCCGGAAATCTGCTGACCATGGTGCCAGGCATGCCAGAAGGGAATTCTCTTAGACATGGTTGGAATGTCAATGCTATTTATGGTGCATCGTGTTTGTTATTACGTACAGTCTTACAAAGCCCAAAGCAATGGGTACTGTTTTTATGAGGGGAAAGAGCAAATAAACATTCTTGAGAGTTCAAGCCTTCAACATCAAGAAAATGACTGGACTTATATGGGAAGCCTGTGAAGAGGCCTTTTTCATAAACTTTCAAAGAAGCCAAAGGCTGTTCTCCTCAAGGGGAAGATAACTTGGAGTGCTTGACCTACACCTTGGGTCCTGTTAACCTATGAAAAAAATGAGCCCCTTCAGACCTCCTTGAGAGGGTCAGAGGACAAAATGAAGAAATTCAACAATAAATGTGGGTTTCAAGTCTGTAGTTACTTCATTCGCCCATTGTCAATCACACTGGGACTGAGCTAACTCTTCTTGAGACCATATACGGTCTAGTCAGAGAGGTATGAGACCTTTTAGTTCAGATATTTTGCAGTCACATCCATGGTACGCTGTTACTGGAGAAAAACTTGGTTGTCTTTAGAGCTGGCAAAATAAGACCAACATTCATGCCAGCTCCCTGTCCGCCCCTCAACCCGCCCAAGTTCAGTTCCCTGAATAAGGGGTTTCAAGGATATGTCCCACATCGCTGTCCCCAGAGACCCTTCCCAGCATTTCAGGCAATGGCTACATACCACAGATGCTCTAACCTCAGACTTACAGTAGTATGTTTCGCAGGACAATGGTGTATGGAATGAACTGGCAAACCCCTTTCTCCACACTACTATGTTTCTGATTTTATGTGCATTGCTCAGCCGACTTACAATGGCTGTATGAGGAACCCTTCCTTTTAGGCTCCATGGAAGGTACACTGGCTGCCCTGACATCATAAGATCCCTGGGGAGAATTTCCTTCCTGTGCTCACAGAGCCTGCCCTTCCTAGCTGTCTGGGTACCCCTGGGATTCTCCACACAGCAGAGGAACTTACTTGTGTCCTTGGCCATGGGCATCATGTTTCTCTTACTGTTCTCCCAGATGTTTCCTGCTCTGTCCCTTGACCACAGGAAGGACCTTTCCCCCAACAGCATACAGGCTCCTGTCCTCTGTCACTTCCCGCAGCAGAGCTTATGCACTAAGGGGTTGCCATTCATTGTCCACCTTTCCCTTTCAACAATCTGTCATAAGGTTGTTAGAATCAAATAATGCATATAAATTACTTCACATAGTGCCTAGAACACAGAAAGCTCTCGGCAAATGTGAGTTATTATATTTAGGCATCTGCATTTGCATAAAAGATTATGCCATGGTGTACAATGCATTTTAAGGCACATTATGTTAAGGAAAGCTAGGCACATATTTAGTCCTATTTTCAGAGAAAGAGATTTGAACTTCAAAAGAGTAAAATTGGTTTCCCAAATGAACAGAATTTTCCTGAAGCCAAATGGCAGTGACAAATGTCATTGGTTTGACGCAAAATGGCAGATAAACACTTCTTATGCAATGCTTCCTTATAATTTGTGATTTATGAGGTAATGTGTACACAGTTCACAATCTTCTGTGGTACCTGAAAAATATCTATCATATACCATTTTCCATTCACCTTTCAGTATGTGTCTGTATAGTGCAAGGTGGCTACTTGCTTTGGGTATCTAACTGAGAACTGTAGTCTTAACTGCATATATTGCCTCAATAAACCATTTAATGTTATTTATTTCATTTTAATTTCTCTTACTTTAATTTATTTTAATCGAGATGCAGTTCAGAGCATCATAAATAGATGCAAGTTTATTGTTTAATACCTGCAGAGAGGAAATTCCAGCCACTTCTGATGAACTGTTCCAAAGGCTATCAACCCACCTATCAGCAAATTCCTACTTTTGGAAACCATTGTCTCCTGGGCTTCACTTTAAAACCATCTTTCCAGGGCACCTGGATGGCTCAGTCAGTTAAGCCTCTGACTTTGGCTCAGGTCGTGATCTCATGGTTTGTGGGTTCTAGCCCCACATTGGGCTCTGCACTAACAGCGTGGAGCCCACTTCGGATCCTCTGTCTCTCTCCCTCTCTCTCTGCCCCTCTTGCGATCTCTCTCTCAAAAATAAATAAATGTTTAAGAATAATAATAAGAGTAAATAAATAAAACCACTTTTCCCTCTGCTGCCTTTGATGACATTATAGGGCAGCACATTCTTCACTTTTTCCTAATAACCTTTTGTTTTTTCCTGCCATAGTTTAGAAGGGGCTGTTTCTCCTAATGGGTATTTTTCTTCTGGATATGGTTTGTGAATGTGAAGTCATTCCCTTTTCATTCGTACACCTCTACACAACAAGACTATTCAGAAGTACTAAGCTGATCCCATGTGAATCTGAGCTCACCTTTATGAAAGCAGTTTCCATTAAAAGTCATTTGTCTGATCTGTCCAACCAAGAATGTGGCCTTACTCAAGCTCTGGTTTTTCCCCTTTTAACCCACACCCTTACTTATTCAGTAACAGTCTGTGGGAGCAGCACATGCCCTCGGAATCACACTGCTCAGCCCCTCTAGCTCACTGAAAGCAAGGCCTCCAAGACCTCTGCACTGGTGTATTGCCATCAGTTAATGTTTACTGAGTGCCTGTTCTTCCTGTCCCAAAAGTGGCTCATCATCTATGGAAGCTTTTTCTTTAAAACATTCAGGACCATAGATAGGTGTAAATATAACAAATAAGAATCATGAACTTAAAGGGGCTCCTGGGTGGCTCAGTCGGTTGAGCGACCGACTTCAGCTCAGGTCATGATCTCGTGGTTTGTGGGTTCGGGCCCCGTGTTGGGCTCTGTGCTGATAGCTCAGAGCCTGGAGCCTGCTTCCAATTCTGTGTCTCCTCTTCTCTCTGCCTCTACCCCGTTCGTGCTCTGTCTCTCTCTGTCTCTCAGTAATAAATCAATGTAAAAAAAAAATTTAAAAAAAAGAATCATGAACTTAAGATGGGAAAATGACTTCAAGTGTTTTATATAAACAAGTGTTTTTAAACCATGGGCTGCAGAATGACTCAAGTGTGCTTACAGAGTAATGTTTCTTCCCAAATGGCTGGGCTTCAGGCCCTTAACCCCAGCTTTCACCTAGATTTTGTGTGTTACACATTAGAGTTACACTTACATTTTTTTTTTTTTTAAAAAAAAAAAAAAAAATAGAGCTGCTGATTGAAATACAAAGAAAGCTTGTAAATTCCTGCTTTGGCCAGCCCTAAACAGGGAGCTCAAGGTAAAGGCATCTTTGGCGACCTCCTGAAGAAATATAGACTTAGGGGAGCAACTCTAACCGGAAGAAATAGCTTAACATCTTCCTTCTTGGCATCTTTGTAGAATGTCACTTGCTTTTGGAACAGGAAATACATTTTCCCTGACTTGGTATATATCTGCTCATTAACAAGCTTTTGCCTGGTTTATATTGTCAAATTTGGACCAATCAGTGTGTTTTTATGCTTTAGAGAATATGAAAAGTGTTTTTCAAGTTTTTGAAATCATGTTTATTCAACAATATAGACCTTGTATTTTGCATAAAACTGGATTAAGGGTTAGATGTCCTGGACTTTGAGGAAGTTCCTTAACCACTCTGGGTCCCTGTGTTTCCTCCCTTTCATTGAGGAGAATATCAGCCATTTGGGGGCGCTCTCAGTGACTCAGCCATTTTCTTCTCCTCCAACACTAAATGCCTCCAGGCTGCTGAGTCCTTAGAAATAGGATCTCCTCCTCGGTGTCTTTGATCTCTCTGCCTTCCTTCCTTACCACTTCCCTGCCTTGGGTCAGGCCCCCACCACTTGTTACCTAAGCCACTATAGTGACCTTCTAGCTGGTCTCTGTCCTGCTTCTGATTGCTTCTCTAAGGCTTCTCTATATTTCTGGCTATTTTTTTTTCAGATGTGAATCTAATCATGTTATATAACTTTCAAGATACAGTGCTTTTTTTTTTTTTCAAATAACAATAGCTAACAGTTAACTGAATGCCTACCACACACTCATTGTGGTGCTATATGCCATACATGGGCCATCTTAATGAACCTCACAACAAGTTTATGAAATGTGAGTACAGTTATCGTCCCTGTTTTACAAATGAGGCTCTGAGGCTTAGAGAGATTGAGTAAATAGCACAAGGTCACATAGCTAGTGAGTGACAGAGGCAAGACACTGATCCAGGCTTTCTGATTCCAGAGCACACACACTTAACCCGTTCCCTGCTGTGTTGCCTCCCTGAGTGGCCCACAGACCCTTCACCAAGCTGTCTCTGCTTCCTCACCAGCACCATCTCACCCCTTGTTCCTACAAGTACCCTACCCAACAGACACAACCATACTGAACTCAGTATCCTAAGGGCTGTTATGTTTGTATCTCCGGATAGTCTCAAAAATATGTGTGTCTTAAATAAATGAATAAAAGAATCTATAAAACATTATGTCAACTGATGGTTAATACCAATGTCAAGATTTAAAATCATTATGATCTCTAGGTTAAGCCACCAATAACCTGATATTCTTCAGTTGACTTAGGTTGTCTCAACCCTGATACTATCAACATTTTGGTCTAGATAATTCTTTGTTGTAGGGAGTTGTCCTGTGCTTGTTTAGCCAGATCACTAGCTTCTAACTTCTGGAGAGTTGCCAGTAGCACTCTCTGAGTTGTGACAATCAATAATGGTTTCCAGACATTACCACCTCTCCCTTGGGGGGGCAAAACCAATTGTGGACCATTGATCTAACCCACAGTTGCTCATTTTCACTGAAATTCCAGGTGAGTCCATTAGTTTCTCTGGTACTCAGTTTTCTTATCCTTAAAAGTGATAGGGTTTGATAGTAATTTATTCTACAGTCAATAATGTATTAAAAAGCATTCAGTTACACCTAAATTCCATGTAATATTTTAGGTGCCATCCGGAAACAGAAAAAAGGACATTAGTGAAAAACTGGTGAATAAAATCTGTAGTTTAGTTAATAGCACTACACCTATGTTAATTCCTTCACTTTGATAAAGGTACCCTGGTCATATAAGGTGTCCACATTAGGGGAGCTGAATGAAGAGTATATGGGAGGGTGACTCATTTATGAGACACAAGTGAAAGCAGAGACCTGTATTTGTTTCATCACAGATCTAGAAGAAAAGCTAATAAACTAAATCCTTTGACTCATTTCACAGGCTCTCTATCCATATGGATGACGAACTGCGACATATTGCACAAAATTCTCTTCAGGGTTTACTTGTTGACTTCTCTGACTGGAGAGAAGATGTACTATTTGGCTTTACCAACTTCCTCCTCCGGGAAGTAAATGACATGCACCACACGCTTCTTGATTCATCCCTGAAGCTACTGCTCCAGCTGCTCACCCAGTGGAAACTGGTCATACAAACTCAAGGAAAAGTCTATGAACAAGCCAACAAGATCAGAAATTCAGAGGTAACTCTCACACTCTTCCCACCAATTTATATTCTTTAATATAGTACGTATGTAAATATGTTGCAGCTCTGAGAAACTTTGGAGTTCTTACTTCCAGCCATCTAGGAAATTTCTCCCTCGTGGTGGCCCTTAATTTTTCCACCTGTGTAAATCATGACCAAGAAACTCAGGGTTGATATATCATCAGGTTAGATTTGTTAACATTCACAAGACCATTAAGGGAATAGAAATTGCTCTTTTCAGAGAATTATGATTATAAATCTGTAAGAGCCAGTGGCTATAGGCATGGGTACAGAGCCAGAATGGACATGCACATAGAGCTGGATGTGGACATGCATAGATAAAAATGAGCTGCCCACCAGTTGTTTTCTTCCTAGCCTGCAACATATTGGTTGCCTTGTCCAATATCTACAGAGAAGAAAATGCAATCTTATGGTTTCTTTATTCTTTCACACATCAGTCCTAAGTGGTAAAAATCAATGACAACATTATGAGAAGCAGGTTGAGGAGAAGTGTTGTCAGGAGAGCAGGGGCAGTGGTGACTTGGCATTGAATGAGCAGATAGAGAGAGGGCCTGACGAGGGAAGAACACAACTGAGAGTGTGAGGAATGTGGAGGCTCAGGGAAGCACAACAGTGCTGAGGGAACAGCCAAGATCCCAGATCCTAGGTCATTCCTCTTTCCTTGTGTGTTGTACAATGCCAAAGCACGAAAGGGAGAAAAACGATTGCATGTGTTTGTCAAAGGGAGAAACTGAAATGGGTATGGAATCTGCCCTGTTGTCTGGCTTGCTTTTGTTTTAGACCCCAATGGTTGTGGTTTAGAAACTTTGAGAACCCATCTCATAAGCACACACAACTCTAGATTAGAATCTAACACAAATACAAGTAAGTAAATGTGATTAGGAAGTAAATGCTTGAAAATTCAATGGAATGGTGTCCAAAAGTCTATAGGGAATCTGACTAAAAACAAATTAGGCCTCTTTGACTGAACTGATGGTATAATTGCAAACGGTGTATGAATGGAACCAGTTTTGTTCTTACTAATATTAATTGCCTTTGAAAGTTATTTCTTATCAGAGGTAACAGATGGTTGATGGTATTTCAAAGTAACAATTGATCTAAAGAAAAAAGAGATCTATGCTGTATCATGAATAATAATGAATTTATACTCATGTCTGGTTATAAGCCATTGTAACTTTTTAAATGTTTTATTATTTATTTTTGAGAGAGAGAGGCAGAGCATGAGTGGGGGAGGGTCAGAAAGAGAGAGGGAAGCACAGAATCTGAATCTGCTCCAGGTGCTGAGCTGTCAGCACATAGCCATATGCGGGGCTTGAACTCATGAACCACAAGATCATGACCTGAGCCAGAGTCAGATGCTTAACTGACTGAGCAACCCAGGTGCCCCATTGTAATTTATTTTAATATTACAAGGTCACATGTGCTGAAAGATGCACATGTGAGTAGTTTCTTCTTCTCCCATTGTTATTTTTCTGAATATAGACTGTGTTCTCATTACATGACAGCTAATTCCAAATGGCTCCAGCCACAGAATTCAGTCGGAGCGTGGTCCCCACTGCAGTGTCCTTCATGCTGTGGAAGGCTTTGCTCTGGTTTTACTCTGCAGTTTCCAGGTGGCCACACGCAAACTGTCCGTTTTAATACTCAAGGAAATTCGAGCTTTGTTTGTTGTCCTGGGTCAACCTGAGGTATGGATTATCTTGAATTTTCCAGTTCATTTCTTTCCTTTGAAGTTGAGATGAAAACCTGTAAATAATACATTACTGTTTTTACATCCTTCCATTCACACATGATGTCAAGAAATAATTTTTGATTCACCATGGGTTTTTGATGACAAAATAACATTCTTGATCTATAGAAGTCATATATTCTGGGAGCAACAGAAAAAGACCATTCTTGATTCTTTAAGAGGTGGTGCTTTGTTAATAAATGAAGACTTTTAAGGTTCAGTTATGTATCATTTTTCTTTGTTTTTTAATTTTGTTAATGTTTATTTTTGAGAGAGAGAGAGAGGAGAGAGAGAGAGAGAGAGAGAGAGAGAGAGAGAAAGTGGGAGAGGGCCAGAAAGAGAGGGAGGCACAGAACTCGAAAACTCGAAGCAGGCTACAGGCTCTGAGCTGTCAGCACAGAGCCCAGTACAGGGCTCAAACCCATGGGCCATGAGATCATGACCTGAGTTGAAGCTGGACATTTAACCGACTGAGCTACCCAGATGCCCCTAGATCATTATTTCAGATAATGTTCAGCAAACATCAAATTAAGAAGATACTATTACATTTATATTAAAGAATGAACTTGAGGAAATAATGAGTTCCACTTAAAATGATCAAGGATCAAATAGTCTGGCAAACTGAAATTTGTTTAATTTCATCAGTAATTATAGAAAATACTGTCCCAAGAAATATGTCCCCTGAGATCAGAGAAATGAGCCTATTATTAAGCATTATCGGCCAGCTAACCTCCATGCTTGGTCAAGTACTGTACACCTTTGTTCTCATGTTAAGGCTTGTTGCCTGCCATCCTGGGTGGCCAAATCCAGTATACAGGTTGATGGGAGAAGGACCAGTTTTTTATGTCACTTAGTTCTTCAGAAAAATACTACTTGCCATTTTCTGGTTTTAAATCACTGATCTTGGTTTTATGATCCACAAAATGGTCAATGTCTTTCCCAAATATTTTCAAATTCATCACAGTGCTTTATGTTCACCTCTCTTCAGATGGCTTTGTGATATATTTTAGGACATCTGTGGTTTCCGGTGAATGGATGTCTAAGACATGCTGTATTTTGGGAAAACTCCATTAAGTCTCTATGATAGTAATGATGACAAGAATTACCATGGCACTGTGTTATGCTCTATACAGAGTATGTCATTTAACCTTCACGATCACCTAAGAACTAATGTTACTATCCCCAGTGTACAGTTTCTGAAACTGCAGTTTAGGGAGATTCAACACTTTACCCAAAAATCAGCAGTGAGGATGCCGCAGAGCCAGAATTGAAAACCCCTGAAGCCCCATGTTCCTTTTAAGTATAGTTGACATACAATTGTTACATTAGTTTCAGGTATAAAACCCATGCTCTTAACTGCTATTCTAAGACTGTGTTAAGAACATTTCTCATATGTTACTTTCTTTGACCATCCACGACTTTATTTTTGTATAGTTTTTTTATTGATGTGTCATTGACATTCAACACTATATTAGTTTCAGGTGTGCAACTAATGAATCTATATTTGTTTACATTGTGGAATTATCCCTACAATAAGTATAGTTAGTATGTGTACCATACAGAGTTACAGAATTTTTTTCTTGTGATGAGAACTTTTATAGTCTGCTTTCTTAGCAACTTTCAAATATGCATTATTGTATCATCAGCTATAGTCCTCATAGCTCATTTATTTTGTAACTGAAGTGTATACCTTGTGATTTCCTTCCTACATTTCACCCACCCTGCAACCACCAATCTGTTCTATCTATGAGCTTGTGCTGTTTTTTCCAGCCACAATTTTTTGTGAAATTATTGTCATTCATACATGAATAATGACAACCCAAGGCTTTCCTAAAGGCTTTTAAAGTAAATAATTTGATATTTCTGAGATTCCCTATAATAAAGGATGACAAACATACATATCCATACATATCCATAATATTTGTGTGGAAGAATTTTCCATAAGATAATCTCTCCTGTAGTTTGCTTCTTTTATCAAATAGCTTAACACAACATAGATAACACAGCATGTGTGCTCAGTCTCCACTGCACTTTCTTTGGGACTAAAATTCAATCATACTCAATAATTTTAGCAGATGAGTGACTTATGGATGTAACATTTTAGCGGTCCAGCAAAGCATATTCTTGTGGGATCTCCATTCCTTAAAATTAATGGCAACTTGAACACTCTGATGGATGATGTAAGGCACGAGTGTTTGTTTAGATCCTTGTGTACATGCATGATTTTTGGAAATTCAAGTCCATGTCTTTTCAGTACACTGTGAAGTTGGAGCTCTAATAATCTTCCACTGAAACTTGAAAGACTAAACTCAGAATCACAGGGAATTTTATCTACCACCTTTCATCATCTTGGCACTCACTTTTCCGTGAGAAAACCCTTATCACTATCTTGCAAGCTGTTCTGCTTCATGTACTGAACAAAGGCAGTGGGGTGGGTGGGAAGGGTTCATTTTCCCATGGAGAGTAACTGCCTACCTTTCATACAGGACGATGACAGACCTATGATTGATGTCATGGATCAGCTAAGTTCTTCCATTCTCGAAAGTTTCATTCATGTAGCAGTTTCAGATTCGGTAAGTACACATTTGATCCTGATTCCTAATTGTTCTTAAGGATAAACTCTGGATCTGACAAAGATAGTTGAAGAAAAATGATGTGGAAGAATGCTGGGGTTTTATGTCAGATTAATAAACTGACACAACAGTACTTGTGAAAATAAGGCAGACATTTTAGATACTGGCTTAGAAAACACCTAGGCAAGTTTCAAACAAAATTTGAGCCTCAGGAGTATAGATAATATTTTGCAAACTGCAAATTCAAGAAGAATTGGTCAGGATTCTTTAAGAAAGTTAATTCTCTTTATTTATGCTTGACACTATATGTAACTTATACATGGTGCCTTACAGTTTACGTGTGCTTGAACATTATGTTTTTTGACCCTCATAGGTACTGAAATGCAAAAATATTTAGGGGCAGAGCCATAGTCAAACAGAAAGAAGTATTAGGACTGACACTTGATGCTACTTGATCCGAATATAGGATAGCCTTATTTGCCATAAAATAGATTCTTCCTTTTTAAAGAGCATATTGGCAAATTTCAATTTCCTTAAAAAAATGAAGGGAAATTGAAACTGATATTAATTATCTGATTTTTGAACAATCAGCATAGTTCAGTAAAGGGACCTAGATTAATTATAGCTAAATAACTAAAAAGAGCCAGTGCAGACAGATCAGGGACCGCTTGCAGAATCCACATTGCTGATGCCTCTTGTATATTCTTGTCAAACAGCTATAAATGAATATGAACATTTTTCACAAATAGCTATAAATGAATATCTAGCCTAAAGGCATTTATGAGCTTTTCATGGTCTTTCTCTGAGACTGAGCACAGATCCCTACCTTTAGTGGCCCTGTCTTTGCTTATGGTTGTAGTAATAATGATCATTACCCAAATTAGTAAGTTAGGCAGTGCAGCCTGTCACAGTGGTATTGAATAGTCCTTCTTTCAGAAATTCAGTTTGTTTTAACATGGAATGGAAGAGTCGAGTTAGTTTTCTATACATATCTTATTTGCAGGCAGATTATATTTTGTTCATGTGATTTTGTTCTGTCTGTCAGAATCAAAATCCTGAGCCAGGGGTAACTAGATCAGCAATATTGCATTAGGAAGATGCACAGAAAGGGGAGAAGAAGAATGTGCCCGCCTTGTTCCAGGTGTTTCTACATTCCTTAGCTCATGTAATTCACCTAATGATTAGGTGAGATTAGCATTATAATTCCCAAGTTATAAATTCATGTCCCCCAGACAGAGACTCTGGGATGGTCTGGACTCTTCCCAGGTCACAAGCTTTGAGTGGAGCCTCTGTTGGAATCTTCTCTCTGGCTTTGAAGTTCAAGATGTGCCCCCTTACAGCCCACTCACCATTGAGACCACTAATGTAGCACCCTGACCCATGGGAACGTGTAGATCCATCAGATAGAATGGTGATCCATTCACATCATTTAAAATTATTTTTAAATGCCTGATAGCTGTAAAGGCAATTTTCTTTCTGGGCACAACTACCAGATTATTTGAAACTTGGTCTTCCCCAAACTTTAATATTCTGGACTTAGAATGACACATACAAACTTGCATGAGATATGCAGCAAAAACATTTTTCAAACGTGTTGTTTTTTTGGCTCAATATCATAGATCAAGAATAAGTAAGTATCTTACCTCAAAATCACCAGTGAAATGCCCTTCCTAAATGGCATTTACCCATCTCCCTGAATCAGAGGGAAGGTATTTTAATCCAAATAAAGGTAAACAGGATTATGGCATTAAAAGGCCCATACTAAGACAGGGATTAAAAACACATTTGTGAATGTGGTTAATAAATTTTAAGAAATTTAAATGGCAAATCCATGATTGAGTTTAAGTTAACTAAAGCCATAATTTTTCAACAAATATTCAGTGGGCAGTTTGGTGTACTAATTCACCGTGCTATGTGCCATTAAAACTGTTCAAAATATGACCTGTGTCCTTGAACCCTGCACTTGAGGTGCTCTCAGTCTAGTACAGGAAATAGCAGGGGCTACAAATGAGCATCCTATGTGGTAGGGGTGTTTCAGATTCAAAGCTTGGCCCATTACAGGAGGTAATCGGGGAGGGCACTGTGGACGAAGGGACATTCAGGCCGAGCCGTGGTAAGGACATGTAATTTACAGTTCAGCATTGATTCATTGCCTACTTCTTGGACCCTCAGGCCACATTACCGCTGACCCACAGTGTGGATCTGCAGTGGTTGGTGGAATGGAATGCAGTCCTGGTCAATAGCCATTATGATGTGAAGAGCCCTTCCCATGTCTGGATTTTCGCTCAGTCTGTCAAAGACCCCTGGGTCCTCTGCCTCTTCAGTTTCCTCCGGCAGGAGAACTTGCCCAAACACTGCCCCACGGCCCTCAGCTACGCCTGGCCATACGCCTTCACTCGGCTCCAGTCGGTCATGCCTCTGGTAGACCCAAAGTAAGGGAACTGTGTTTTCCTGTTTTGTTTCTTGTTTGCCCTCTTGCATTTATGTTTTATCTAAAAGAATGGCATATTATAATCCTCTCTAGTTTCTGCACTTCCCAATACAGAATTCTTAACATTGAGTAAAAACCAGTCAAAAGCTCTTATCCAGTGCCAGGTGTTTTTTTTCCCCCTTAATAACCTATATGACTGTCTGAGTATAGACTGTGAGAACCTTAGGGGTTAAAACAGTCTTAAAGTTCTATTCAACTTCCCATCCAGTAGACATTCCCTGTCCAGATAGTTCTTGGCGGCATAGACAGTCCTTGACGGACAGTTGTTCACCTCCATTTGAGCACTTCCTAGGATCTTTATTTAACATGTGATATTTAAAATCCAGAACTTAGTTTCACTCTTGTTTTCAACTCTGTAATTCCAGTAGCCCAATTAATGCCAAGAAAACCAGCACTGCCGGCAGTGGAGATAATTATGTTACCTTGTGGAGAAACTACCTTATTCTTTGTTTTGGAGTTGCAAAACCCAGTATTATGAGCCCGGGACACCTAAGAGCTTCCACTCCAGAAATAATGGCGACCACACCTGATGGTACAGTGAGCTACGATAACAAGGTGACGTGACATGCTTCAGAAGAATTATTCTGTAAGGTTTTTTTTTAGCTTGTTTGTCTAGAGTTCACAGTGCACGTTGCACTGTGCCTGCCATCTGGAGTATATGGGATCAGATTTTCATCCTATACATTTCTAAATTCCATTGAGTGCTGATGTGCATAATTTATTATTCCTCGCTGACAAGAGAGGAACTGAAGATTAAGAGAAGTTAAGAAACTTGGTTAAAACCATAGAGTGCCCTGAGGTTTATTTATTTATTAGTGCCCTGAGGTTTGATTCCTGCCCTCCATACCATATTTCTCATTCTTTGATGAGTATTTCCCTTTAAACCATGCTTTCGTTAAATGATCTTGTTAAGAATGGGTTGGTAGGTTTAATTTTTAAAAAAAGGGAACACATAATAAAAATAGTCTTTAGAATTTGTATCCTAGGTAAAAAATGCATTCATTGTACTATATTAAAATTTATGTCCGTCTCTGTTTTTTTCTTTCTGAAATGATGGCAGTGCTTTGGGACGTGGTTTAGTACATTTAAACTGTTATAATGGAATCATCCTTCGATTAAAGGAAGCATCAGTTATCATGTTGCCTCTTTTTCACTTTTAATCAACTTGTTTCAGGCCATAGGCACCCCATCGGTGGGCGTTCTCTTAAAGCAGTTGGTGCCTTTGATGAGACTAGAGGGCATTGAGATCACAGAGTCCTTAGTTTTAGGATTTGGAAGAACAAATTCCCTTGTTTTCAGGTACAGTAGTCTCAATGAGTTCTTCTAAATTCACTCCTACTGCTGTTATTGTTGTTCCTGTTTTTAACTGGAGTTTGAGTCTGCATGTTGGCATGTGCCTTGGGGAGTTTATAGGCTTTGCACCATTTCCTTTGTGTCCTCGTGGTTTGCTGTGTGTGTAGCCAGCATTTCTCGCCACCACTTCACTTTTCCCCTTTCGCCCTTGCAGCTTTGATTCTACATCTCAGGTTTTATCTCATTTGTAAGGTTGTTTTTAGATAGCTATAAATGAAGATAATTCAGTGTCCATCGCTAGATAGCCACACTGTTCAGAGGCTTTAATGTCAAAACAATGAGGTCTGCTCATCAGCCATTTATGCAACAGATCTCAAAGGCTAAGCACAGATAAAACTCTTTCAGAGGTATTCTGTTACACCAGTCGATCTTTTTAGAAGGTACTTTATCTGCCTTAATAGAACCATTATATCTCAAATTCTTTCCTCATTTCACACCTTTAATCAAATAACCAGTCCATCTAAGGCAGTGTCAGAGCCTTTTGAAAGAGTCATCCTAAAATATTAATTCAGGCTGCCTCTGGTGACTTGAGCTAAGCATATAAGCATAAGTAAAATCCTAATGTTCTTTATGTAGATAGAAAAGGGAAAGCTCCAGGCATCTGCCAGAAACCCTATTTGAAAAATAAAGATTAATGAGACATTTTAGAGGCAATTGAAAAGAAAACCTGTTAAATTATTCATGGGTAGGGTCAGATTTTATTCTTGTAAGAAGTAATTGTGAATTCTGATACTGGAATGTCAGCTAACCAGTGTTTTTACTACTTACTAGTTAACTGGTTAAGACAAAGAATCATATAGATATACTACCAGAAGATAAGAAAAACCTAACATTATTTCCCAAAGAACCTAAGAAATGAACATTCTTTCCCAAAGACGTATGCTCTCATGTACCTTGCCCTGTCAGTATTCTGAGGGGTGGGTAAGGTTATACAATTTATTAGCCACGTGGGTCTGGAAAACTTAATGTCTCTGGGCCTCAGGTCTCTTACCTATAAAATTGTTATAATAAATAAAAATGAACTGTATCTATCTAATAAAGAAAAAATATTAAAATTATAGAATCTATCTTACATATTTATTGAGAGGATTAAATATAGAAATGTACATAGTAAATACTCAGTAAATGGTTGCAGTTGAAGATCATTAATATTATTTCCATTTCTTTCATGAAGAAATTCTAGCATCTGTCTTAGAGAAATCTGAAATGGAGGGCCAGTGTTCTGTCTCTAAGCATAGACTGCCGCAAAGTTTACCTTCCTAACTTTGGATTTCCTTGGAGGATGAGGCCTAAGAGCACAAATTATCCTATCCGAATACTGCAGAATATTGCAAGGTGTTCAGGCATAGAGGAGACTGTAGACAAAATACCTAGCGGCAGACTAGTTCTCTTAATTTTGTCTGTCTTGACATACCAGTTCAGAAGTCATTTCCCAAGGAACACAAATAATTAATTGAGAACTGGAGGTAATGGGGACAGGTGGAAGGTGATAGATAGAGAGAGAGATAGATACTAATATTGATCAAACTCTCATTTTTACTTCACTGGAGAAAAGGTTTTGATGAAAACCCCATTATTGTAGTACTTGCTATAATCTGCCTTTATCATATAGCTCAAAGAATGTTTTTTTTAATCTTTGAAATTCTAGAAAGACTTCATTTTAAAATCAACTATCGGTCAGTCTCCCAAGCACAGCTCCCAAAAGTAATGCCATAGCCACCGCACCTATCTCTTTTGCTCTAGCTAGACTGAAAACGTCTTCTGTGAGGGACTCGATTTTGTCTATCTTCATCCCCACTGCCTGTAGTAAAGTGCTTTGAATGTAATAATCACTTGTGATATATTATTTAAATGTTTAGAGAGTGATTTTTGTCATCGGGGTCTTCAGAACAGTAAATCAGAATCAAGTCAACAAATAGGTATTGAGCCCAAATTATAGACATAACACTGGGATGGAGCCCAATAACACACAGCACAGACCAGCACCTGGTTCCAGTTCCCTGCATGACTGAGAAACAGAAAGGTTGAGGGTACGGGGGTGGGTTGTGTCAGAAGCAAAGTGAGAAAAGCACATGATTTAGGATGGAATGTATGTATTTGGTGATAAGTTTGGTGTCGATAATAGTGAATTTCAAAGCTGACTTTCTTCCTCCATAGAGAATTGGTAGAAGAACTTCATCCATTAATGAAGGAAGCCCTGGAACGAAGGCCAGAGGTGAGATTTTTAATGTAAATACTTAATATCTCAGTTCATATGGTGATTGGTATAAATTTAGATCATACTTAATGGTCTCCCCTAAAAAAAAAATACAAACACCCAGCACGCTTTTAATACTGAATATTAATATTTTAACTTTTGTTATTTTTATTATTATTCAGTATTTGAGTATTTACCATAATATGTGTACTGTTTTAAAAGGTTATGTGGTCTGGGGCACCTCAGTCGGTTGAGGGTCCAGCGTCAGCTCAGGTCATGATCTCATGGTCTGTGAGTTCAAGCCTCGTGTCAGGCTCTGTGCTGACAGCTCAGAGCCTGGAGGCTGCTTCAGATTCTGTGTGTTTCTCTGTTTCTCTCTCTGCCCCTCTCCTGCTCGCACTCTGGCTCTCTCTCAAAAATAAAATAAAAACAGTAAAAAAAATTTTTAAATAGAAGTTTCTATGTTCTTACTCATGAAAGAAAACAATCTAAATAGTCATATGCATGTTAAAATATTACATTCTTTTGCAGGAGGTTTGAGTTGGTTGAATGTGTTTTTGTTTATTTGCTTATTTTTTATGAGGAGTTGAATGGGCAAGAATATTATTTCTTTGATCTGGCACAGGATGAATTTTCTTCAAAATTATCTTACCTGAAGTGAACTCAAAAGGACAAAATTATAACATAGCAGGATAAAAAAAAAAGAATAAAATGGAAAAAGATGCTTCCCATATAGTAGATAAGAGACAAGAAGTAGCAGAATTTTAGTAGTGTGACTTGCGTGACCAGAATTGGTGGGATTCTTCATGTCGAATAGCCCGTTTTTGTTTCAGTGTCTCTGTCTTTCTGTAGATGCTGGGAGCATCTAAGAAATGAGGCTGGTTAGTTCGCAACATTGCCACCTTATAAATATTTATTGACCCACTTAGGATCTGTTTCTTTTATAGCCTGTAATAGCAAGATTTTCTCTAAGGATCTGGAAGAAAAAAAAAATACCCTTGTCTTTTACGTGTAGAAAATTGAAAATTTAGGCTCACCTGGGTGGCTGAGTCAGTTAAGCATCTGGCTTTGGCTCATGTCATGATTTCACAATTTGTGGGTTCAAGACCCACATTGGACTCTGTGCTGATGGCTCAGAGCCTGGAGCCTGCTTTGATACTGTGTCTCCCTCTCTCTCTCTGCCCTTCCCCAGCTTGCACTCTCTTTCTTTCTCAAAATAAATAAACATTCTAAACAAATTTAAAATTAATATATAGATTATGCCTTTCTTTAGTACAGTTTCCCCAAGCAATGTTATTATTGTTTTGCCCACATTCATAAATGGTATTCCCTCTTTCTACACAGAACAAAAAACGCCGAGAACGGCGGGATTTGTTAAGGCTACAGCTACTTCGAATTTTCGAGCTTCTGGCTGATGCTGGTGTCATAAGTGACAGGTAGGGTGAAGAGTCTAATGAGTTGATAATCTCCTCACCAAACTGGTCTGTTCCTTTCTTTCTGTCTTTCTTTTGTTTTTTTAATATGTTACCTTTAACTTTTACTCAGAAATGTCCAAAAAAGCTTATTGTTGCTTTTGTGCATATTCTATTTATACTGCCCATAGGTCAAGAATAAATTTAGTGTGTGAGTTCTGACAATGAATCTTTTCCATGAAGCATGTACTACTTTGATATAAATACCAAGCATCTGAGAACTTTATTTCTTTTTTATTATTCTAGCACAAATGGAGCCTTAGAACGAGATACTTTAGCCCTTGGAGCTTTGTTCTTAGAATATGTGGACTTGACCCGCATGCTTCTAGAAGCTGAAAATGATAAAGAAGTTGAAATTCTTAAAGATATCCGGGCACATTTTAGTGCAATGGTCGCCAACTTGATTCAGTGCGTTCCAGGTACAGGGATATATCACTGCAAATTTCCTTTCGTGCCTGACAAACCATTTGTGTTCCTCATTACTGGGCTTCTCTTTAATTCTTCTGGCCTGCATGCAGGTCTGGGATGGGATCGTTCATTTATTTTGAAATACATGGAAATACACATGAGAAAAGATTGTGGTAATTCCGCACAAAGTTGGAAAGGGAACAATAGAAATTAAATTTGACTTTGTGCTTGTCATTATTTCTAGTCTTCATTTTGGTTCCCATCTAAAAATGAATCTATGTAATTTCCATAAGAAGGAAGTAATTCGGGGGGAGCATTCACAGGGACTTCACTTCTTCTTCTCATTGTGCTAATCTGTGAACATGTGATTGATCTCCACAGTAAGCCTTCTCTTCACTCTCCAACCAACACATTCTATACAGCTTAATAAATTACATTCTTGAGAGGTGGGGTTTTTTTCCACAGAGCAAATGGGCATGAAAGCTTTTCATCTAATAAAAGCATGGAGAATAAAAATAGCTGGCCAGTTTGGTGTAAAAATCAATTACTGTAATTAAAAGTTTTGATATATGAAGTACCTGGGTGGCTCAGTCGGTTAAGTGGCCGACCCTTGATTTTGGGTGATGATTTTGTGGTTCGTGAGTTTGGACCCCACATTGGGCTCTGTGCTGACATTGAAGACCTGCTTAGGATTCTCTCTCTCTCCCTTTCTCTCTGCCCCTCCCCTGCTTGCATGCACTCTCTCTCTTTCTCTCTCAAAATGAATATATAAACTTAAAAAAAAAAGTTTTCACATCATTACAGAAGACCACAACTCAATTTCTACCTTTTCTTTATTTTAACACTATAAAACCTTTTACTTTGTTTTTTAGTATGTATTGGAGTTTTTGTTTTTTTAATTTTTTTCTTAAATAGTTTATTGTCAAGTTGGTTTCCATATAACACCCAGTGTTCATTCCCATAAATGCCCTCCTCGCTGCCCATCATCCCCCTTCCCTTCTCCCCCACCTCCATCAGCCCTCAGTTTGTTTTCAACATTCAAGAGTCTCTCATGGTTTGCCTCCCTCCGTCTCCCCAACTATTTTTCCCCTTCTTCTCCCCCAATGGTCCTCCGTTAAGTTCCTCCTAATCCACCTATACGTGCAAACATATGGTATCTGTCCTTCTCTGCCTGACTTATTTCGCTCAGCATAACACCCTCAAGGTCCATCCATGTTGCTACACATGGCCAGATTTCATTCTTTCTCATTGCCATGTAGTATTCCATAGTATAGATAAACCACATCTTCTTGATCCATTCATCAGTTGATGAACACTTAGTCTCTATCTATGTTTTGGCTATTGTTGAGAGTGCTGCTATGAACATTGGGGTACATGTGCTCCTATGCATCAGCACTCCTGTATCCCTTGGGTAAATTCCTAGCAGTGCTATTGCTGGGTCATAGGGGAGTTCTAGTGTTAATTTTTTGAGGAATCTCCACACTGAATAAAACCTTTTTCTTACCAATGCTCCTCATCTTATATGACCCTAAATTAAGATTTGAGTTAACTTCTTCAGTTAAAGTACATTTGTTTAAAATAGATAATCTATACATTGTGTATCACAGGCAGCAGCAGTTGAGAGGATGTTTGATATGTAAGCCACAGCTGAGAGGAAAGGGCTGCAGTTTTGCTAGACATTCATCAGAAAGATGTGTCCATGAGGCCACTTTGTCTCTCTGCTTCCCACTCTGGACAAGGTGCCGTTGACTGCAGCATGAGGACAGGAGAACCACACTCATAAAGAGAAAATGAATCTTCTTAAATCCATGTTTCATAACAGAAGACTCGAGTTGGGACATGAAATTACTGTTTTCCTCAGAATGTAGGAATCATGTATAATAGTGACATCAACTGTATTCACTATACTTTTCAGTCAAGCAGACTCTTAACTCTGTTCTTCTCTCCAGTTCACCACCGAAGATTTCTGTTCCCCCAGCAAAGCCTGAGGCATCATCTTTTCATCTTGTTTAGCCAGTGGGCAGGACCCTTCAGCATTATGTTCACCCCTCTTGACCGCTACAGTGACAGAAATCATCAAATTACACGATACCAGTATTGCGCTTTAAAGGTAGGGCGCCTTTGTCTCAGTGGGTGACTTTTGTTGGCCCAATGGTCTCTTTCTCCATAGATAGATGGCTGTGCATAAATGTAAATATTCCAGTTGGGTTCTCAGTTTCAAAATATAAAACTGTTCCCAGCTCTTACTTTTACCTAGTGTATGAGAACCACACAGTTTTGCTTATTTGCCCTGTAATAGCTGCCTTGCTCAGTAACATATAACCTAAAAATGATATATATGTTACCTCAAGTTTAGAGCCTACCAAAGCCACATTGCCGTTTTGATCTTTCATTTTAAAAGACTCCCAAAAATAAATTTCCACACTATTAACTATTCTAAAACTTCAGAATCATGATTCCTTACAGCCTAATTACCTTTAGAAAACTGTATTTCATGGGGTGCCTGGGTGACTCAGTGGGTTAAGTGGCCAGCTTCGGCTCAGGTCATGATCTCACGGTTCATGAGTTTGAGCCCTACATCAGGCTCTGTGCTGACAGACAGCTCAGAGCCTGGAGCCTGTTTCAGATTCTGTATCTGCCTCTCTCTCTGACCCTCCCCTGCTCACATTGTCTCTCTCTCTCAGAAATTTAAAAAAAATAACAAAAAAACATTTAAAAAATTAAAAAAAGAAAACTGTATTTCAATTCTGTCATATATACTGGAAGTTTTGTGACTTACCAGTTGACTTTTGCCTCAAGGAAGCTAGCTGATTTAAATAATGGTCTTCATAGTCATTTGGACCTACTAATTGCAGAGTTAATCATTCTTACATTCCCTTGCTTCCTTTCCTCCTCTAAGTAACTAAATTTGTATTCTTAATTTTTTCCCTTTAAGAATCATGTTATTTATTTCCATATTTATCATAATTTGTCAATTTAGTACATTGGTCAAATATTTGTCATCAAAGCAAAATTCAAAAAGCTGTATTTATAAGCTGAATTTATTCACTTGAAAGCACTGAAGGCAAATTTGTCTTAAATACTGTGAAATGGCCATTTTGTTTTGAGTATCTTACTCTTTTGTCATAAAGATTTCTTTTAATCATAAAATTATATGTCCATGGAGTCAAATTTATGTCTTTTAATTCTTACTTAAAAATCCAAAACTGGGAATCTGGTCCTTATTGAATCTAGTAAGGAATACTTTAAAGTTTTATGGTAATAACCGCTTTAAGAGACCCGCAACATCTGGTAGTTATGTTTTATGAAGTCGGTTGCATGTTATTACATCATTCCAAGTTTCATTCGCATATTTGCTTGTTTTGTTATCAGGCAATGTCAGCAGTGTTGTGCTGTGGCCCTGTATTTGACAATGTGGGCCTTTCCCCCGATGGCTACCTGTATAAGTGGCTTGACAACATTCTGGCTTGTCAAGATTTACGAGTAAGTATTACTCAAAAATACATTGCTTTTAAATGTTTTGGGTGTTCTGCCTCAATCAGGTTACTAGAGTGTATGAATATTGTTCACAGCACAATCTCTGTACATATCAGCCACGGAAGTATAGGTTTTTGTGTTATTCATATTATACTCTGATGTGTTAGGATTAAAAAAAAAAACCATATTCACCAAGTTGACTATAAACTGGGCCCTGAAACAAGATTCCATGAAGTTCATATGATTGAAATGACAGGCCATTTCTCTAATTACAGTGATAACAAGCTAGTAACCAATAATAAAAAGATAATTAAGAAACACCCTTCTCGGTAACTAGTGAGTCAGAGAACAAATGACAGTAGAAACTGAAAAATATCTTTAATTGGTTAATAACAAAAATACTACATACTAGACTTGTGGACTGTAAATAAAGCTGTGCTTATGCTTAGAATGAAATGTATAGCCTTAAGTATATATATGAGAAAGAAAAAAAAAGGCTGATAACCAGTGACCTAAGCATTCATCTCAAGAAGTTATTTTTTAAAAAAGCATATTAAACTGAAAACAAGTATAATGAAGGGAATAATAGAGATGAAAGCACAAACTGACAGAGGAGAAAAAAATAGAAATGATAATTTAAGCCAAAAGTTTACTTTATTAAGACTAATGAAATTAATTCCCAGAAAGTCTGATCAAGAAAGAGAGAAGGCACATGTTTCACTGATATCAGAAATATTAAGGAGACACCCCTGCAAAAGCTAGATATTGAAAATAATAGAGACTATATGAACACTTTGTGCCAATAAACCTTAAATTTTAAATAAAATAGACAAATTCCTAGAAGAGCACAACCCTAGAAGAAAAGAAAAATCTGAATAATCATTCAAGTAATAAACACGAGAGAGAGAATTTGGTAGCTTCTCTCAACAAGCAGACCAAAACACACCTAAGATCTAGCTTCCTTTGATTATGTTTTGGCTTCTTTTTAGTTTTTTTTCCTTCCTCCAAAATGACAAGATGTCGGAATTCACCTCAAAAGAAAAAACAGGAAGAAATAATGGTCAGGGATTTAATCAACACAGATATAATTAAGATTTCTGTACTAAAATTTAAAACTATGATTGTAAGAATACTAGCTGGGTTGAAAAAAAGCATAGAAGAAAAAAGCATAGAAGAGAATCCCTTTCTGCAAAGATAGAAGAATTAAAATCTAGTCAGGCCGAAATTAAACATGCTATAACCAATATGCAATCTCTAATGGATGCCATGATGGTGAAGATGGATGAAGCAGAGCAGTGAATCAATGATATAGAATTTAAAAATAATAAAAAAATTTTATCTGTAATTCAAAGTCTTCTCACAAGGAAAACTTGAGATAGCTTTACTGATGAATTTAACATTTAAGGAACTAATTGCATCAATTGTATACAAAATCCTTAAAGAGAAAAGAGCTCAAGAAGAAATACATCCCAACATGTTTTATGAGACCAGCATAACCTTGATACTATAACCTGCCAGGGATTTAATAGGATAAAAAAACATAAGAGGCAATTTTATTCAGGAGTATAGATACAAAAATGTAAACAAAATATAAGAGAATTAAATTTGGTGACATATAAAAAAGATGATTCATCATGATCAAATTGGCATTATTCAAGAACTGCAAGATTGGTTCAATATTCAAATATCCATCAACTCATTAGTATGTTATTATATTAGTAGAGTCTCAAGAAGGAAATATACAATCATCTTAATAGATGCAGAAAAAATCTCTCTCTCTCCTAGAAATAAATTAAAAAAATATATTAAAAAATAAATAAATAAGGGGCGCCTGGGTGGCTTAGTCGGTTGAGCGTCCGACTTTCGCTTGGGTCATGATCTCGCGGTTCGTAGGTTCGAGCCCTGCGTCGGGCTCTGTGCTGACTGTCAGCTCAGAGCCTGGAGCCTGCTTCAGTCTGTGACTCCCTCTCTCTCTGACCCTCCCCTACTCACGCTGTCTCTCTCTCTCTCCTAGAAATAAATAAAAAAAAAACATTAAAAAAAAAATAGATGCAGAAAAAGTATTTAATAAAATTCTATGTTTATTTGTGCGAGAAACTCCTATCAAAATAAGAATAAAAAATAACATTCTTAGTTTGATAACTGGTGTCTGAGAAAAAAACCTATAATAAAAATCATGCTGAATAGTGAATATTGAAAGTATCCCTTGAGATTAGAATGACCAAGGATGCTCACCTTCACCACTTCTATCAACATTATACTAAAGATCTTAGTCAATGCATTGGAAAAGAAGAAATAAGACATCAGGAATTAAAAAGAAGAAATTAGATTATAGATCTAAATGTGAAAGCTAAAAGACTGAAGTTTCTAGAAAATACAGGAAGATATCTTAATCCCTGGAGCCAGGGAAAGATTTCTTACACAAGATACAAAAATTACTAATTGTAAAGAAAGACCAATTAATAACTTCAAGAAAAGACACCATTAAGAGTGGTGTGTCTTTCACAGGCTAGCCAGAGTGAAAGAAGAAAGTTTGCAACAAAAAACCAACACTTCTTTTTTTTTTTTTTTTTTTACAAATAATTTATTGTCAAATTAGTTTCCACATAACTCCCAGTGCTCATCCCCACAAGTGTCCTCCTCCATGCCCATCCCTCCTTCCCCACACATCCATCAGTCCTCAGTTTTTGTCAGCATTCAAGAGTCTCTCATGGTTTGCCTCTCTCCCTTTACCCCACCATTTCCCCCCTTCTTCTCCCCCTTGTTCCTCAGTTAAGTTCCTCCTAATCCTCCTATACGCGCAAACATATGATATTTGTCCTTCTCTGCCTGACTTATTTCGCTCAGCGTAACACCCTCAAGGTCCATCCACGTTGCTACACATGGGCAGATTTCATTGTTTCTCATTGCCATGTAGTATTCCATGGTATAGATGAACCACATCTTCTTGATCCATTCATCTGTTGATGGACACTTAGGCTCTTTCCAGGTTTTAGCTATTGTGGAGAGTGCTGCTATGAACATTGGGGTACATGTGCTCCTATGCCTCAGCATTTCTGTATCCCTTGGGTAAATTCCTAGCAGTGCTATTGCTGGGCCATAGGGGAGTTCTATTGTTAGTTTCCTTAGGAACCTCCACACTGTTTTCCAGAGGGGCTGTACCAGTTTACATTCCCACCAACAGTGTAGGAGGGTGCCCGTTTCTCCACATCCTCGTCAGCATCTAGAGTTCTCTGATTGGCTCATTTTAGCCACTCTGACTGGTGTGAGGTGGTATCTCAGTGTAAACCAACACTTCTTATCTAAAATATATTAAGGATCCCTACAGATAATTAGATAAAGACATGCATAGAAAAATGAACAAGTGACTTAAAGAATAAACTTACAAAAGAGGTTATTTAAATGGCCAATAAACATAAGAATAAGTTCTCAGGCTCAGTAGTTAGAGAGATGCAAACTAACCACAGGAGATGCTACCTCGAATCCACCCGAATGTTGAAAATTAAAAAGATTGACAATGTCGATGAGGAAATACAGCAACAGGAACTTTCATGCAATGCCACAAAGAGTAGAAATCAAAATAACCACCTTGGAAACCTAAGTGTCTTTATAAACTAACATTGGATATAGTATGCCCTAAAACCCAGCAGTTTTACTCAAATATATATTTTGTAAAATCCAATATGTGTAACATATGACATGTATAAAATTGTTCAAAGCAGTATTATGAAGTCAAAAGCTAGAAACAACCTAGATATTCATCAATATAGAATGAATACACTGTGAAGTAAAGATATATTAGAATATAAGTGAAAATGAATGAATATAGATGACTTTCAAACATGAGTTGTGTTCAAGAAAACACACAAAATTATATGTGATATAATTCTATTTGCATAGAGTTCAAAACAGCCCTAACCAACAGTTGTAGAAGTCAGAATAGTGGTTACTTTGGAAAGAAGAGTGAGGTTAGTGATCAGGACAATGCATAAGGCAGGCATCAGTGGTGCTGGAAAACAATCTGGTATTCTACTTCACACTGGTGTGTTCAGTTATAGTAACTCATCATTTCCTTGCGAATTGTCTGCTGTGTATCTTATACTTCAATATAAAATTTCCAAAGCTCAATTAAAAACTTGCTGATTTTCTTTCAAGTTGAACCCACTTTTTAATGAAATGGTATTTTTAAGTCCTTTTTAATAGTATCATTAACTTTCATCTGCTGCTAATTACTTAAGCTCATGGGGAACTAGGTTGATGATGTTTGACTATCCAACTAGAATATTACTCCCATCTTAGCCTACACCCTGTGGTAAACAAAAAAAAAAAAAAAAGAATCCAGAATCTTTTCTTCTCCCACTGGTTGCAACTGGCAAGAGAAGGAAACAGAAGAAAACAGGAAAATGTTACCTTCTGAGGGGAATATGGCCTCCTGGCACCAGGCTTCTTCTGGACAAATGTGACCATCCAGTATTTGACAGTAGCTTCAGAAACCATCAATAAAAGATCCCATTAATTCTATCTAGTGTGATGATTCTTTCACATGAAAGTCTCTGATTAAGATGAGTTTATTAAGGGGCGCCTGGGTGGCTCAGTTGATTAAGTGTCCGACTTCAGCTCAGGTCATGATCTCACCACTCATGGGTTCGAGCCCCATATGGGGCTCTGTGCTGACAGCTCAGAGCCTGGAGCCAGCTTCAGATTCTGTCTCCCTCTCTCTCTGCCCCTCTCCCACAGGCACTCTAGCTCTCTCTCAATTATGAAAAAATGTTAAAAAAAGAAAAGAGTTTATTGATACTACATTTCTTTTTAAAACATTGCCAGCTAAATTTTATATGGTATATTTAGTTACCAAATCCCATAAACATATTCTGATTTTTTCCTCCAAAGACTTGCATGTATAAAGACCATAATTTTGTAATATTTAATTTTTAACCAAATACATGTATTTTCAAAAATATTTTAAATACAGTGAAGAAACATTGCCAAGAGTCTTCATTATCTTTTCGGAATTAAAAATCAAGAATGAGTGGACCCTGTCTGACAGATTTACACAGAGTCAAATTTTGTTTATACATACATTTCAATATTCACTTGCAACATTGCATCCTCTTAAAGTAAAATATATGGAATAAAAATTAAGTTAAAGGGACACTTGGTTGACTCAGTCTATAGAGCACACAACTCTTGATCTCAGAGTTGTAAGTCAGAGCCCCACGTTGGGTGTAGAGATTACTTAAAAATAAAATCTTTAAAAGAAAACTAAGATGAATGCATAATCTCCACTTTCACGTTACCCACTTTGTATTGGCTAAGCATGATTTTCTGTCTTTCCCTGGAATAATCTTCCGTTAAATATGAATAATTGCTTTTCTCCATGTATTCAGGTTCATCAACTTGGCTGTGAAGTTGTCGTCTTGCTATTGGAACTTAATCCTGACCAAATTAATCTTTTTAATTGGGCGATTGACCGATGCTACACAGGCTCCTACCAGCTTGCATCCGGCTGCTTCAAAGCCATAGCAACTGTATGTGGAAGCAGGTATGAAGTCTTGGAAGTGAAAGGTACTGGTTAGTGGCAAGTACAATGAAGGTTGCTCTCCATGATATGAATATGTGAGAGCCATAAATTCTAAGGAAATACAATGGCCAATATTTCCTCAGTAGATAGTTCACTCCCTAGAAGTCTGCAGCTACATGGATTTTCCTCATTCTCCAGAAGAGTTGTAGTGGTAGCATCCTTCTTTTTAATTGCCTGGAAATTCACAGTGAAGAATGAGAGCAGAATTTAAAAATGAAAAACAAGATACATTAAAGGAATCACTACAAATGTTTGTGGTAGATATAAGCATTTTAGCCATCTTGAGACCAAACTAAATCCAACCTTAAAATATTACATCTCTCTTGCCCAAAACTTCAGAAAAGAAGAAAAGAAAATATGACACTGTGGGTTCCATAGATTACACTTGTAAAACCACCCTCTTTACATATATAAATTAATACCTCAGTGAAGTTGTTCAGCACTGTAATTTACTGAGTGAAATAATTTCACTGTTTTGCTGAAACAATTTCATAGCTAACATGAAAGGGTTAATGAAGACCACAAAGTGTATAGCTATTCCCAAGACAGAGCTTAGGTGTTAGAAACTGAGAGAAGGAAGCTCAAGTTTATTTCTGAAAAGACTCATATAGTCTATTGATTTCCCTTTTTAATTAAATGTTGCATTTTAAATAGCTATCTTGAGCTACCGGATGAAGGGAATAAAAGTGAATTAGTTTTAAATCCTGACCTATTACAACCTATTCTGTTCTAAATTAATAAGAACAGGATATTAGAGACATTTAATCTCTGTAAATCTCTGTAAAAGTTACAACAGATGAATTTAAGCTGCCGGGTTGGCCATCATTTTATTTTGCAATGTTAACATTATGAAATAATACTTATACCTATAGGATATTACCAAAACAGCATTTTTGCCCAAAAAAATCTTTCTCCATAGTGTGTTTTTATTTTCAGATATTTTGACATTCTAAAAATAAATTTTGTTTCACATGACTCTTTGATTTTGAAAATGTATTTAGAATATGACTTGGACCATAGATCCCTTTGACAAAATTAAAATAATAAAAGTTTCCTCTCTTTGCTGCCTTTCTCCCAGTGAACTTGATTTGAACCATCCTAGTCAAATTTATTTCATTGCATGGCCATCTCATAAAATATTATACTGCAGTCCTCTGAATGAGCCTAGGTATTTTTCCTTAGGGAGCACAAATAACTGTCTATGAATTTAGCAGTATAGTCTCAATTTCAGTAATACCTCCAGTCACAAAAATATTAGATTGTAAAACTCTCCATATTTAGAATTTTTAAGATCTCTTTCTAAACTATTCTGCTTTCTTAGACAAATTTTGTATACCAGCTTACATTTATGACACTCATCTGCCTACAGGGAGGTCTGAGGACTGAGGAGCACCGTGGTCTCAACCTGTTGGCCAAGAAAGTAGCCGACCCTTGTGTCATGTGTCACCACGGGCACATTCAGAATTTAAAATTTCAACTGTGACTTAAATTTGTTCTCTCCCCCCATAAATTCTCAGTCTGCATAGTTTAGATAAGCCTCCAGATTTGTTCGGACATCTTTGCACTTAAGTTTTCAGTATTTTTTTTTTTTTGAAAGCAATTCTGATGTTTTAGCTTTTGCTTTGCTTTCTTCAAGTTTGCCTCTAAAAACACCTAAATACCACATGTTATGAAATAGTATGTTCCTGAAAAGTCAGACATAAACTGGGTCATATTTTAGCCTTTGCAAACAAATTATCTGTACAGTAACTCCTAAAAGACATATTCTAAAGCAAAGAATCTTTCTTGTAAAGAATTACCTCCTCCTTTTCAAATAGAAATGAGCATATGCTGGATTTATTTTTATAAGAATGTGACAGTTTATAAGCAGACTCATTTATTAAGGAATCATATACAGTTGACTATGAAATACCTAATACCTCAAAGATTGAACATTTTAAAAAAATGTTCTTGATTAAAATTTTCTACTTTTGGGTTTAGAAGAGAGAGTTAGCCATTTTTGCATAGTTATCATATCAAACCCTTTATTCATCAGCTATGATAATAAAAAAATAGTTCTGTACATTATTTTTTGTTTCTTTTATATCTACAGAGGACTGTGTGTGTGTGCATGTGTGTGTGTGTGTGTGTGTGCATGTGTATGCATGTTGTGAACTTGCTGGAATCTAGTCAAAACTGAAACTGTCACTGTAATTGTGATATATCAAATGATTTTGAGAGATTTAGAAGTCAGCATGGATCTTGAATAGGATCAGAATAAAAGTAGAAAGTGATGGTAGACTTGAAAGTATTAATTTTGAAGAATTTATTATAAAATATGTGTTATATTTGATTAAAAACTATTGAATACAGCTCAGTACTATAATTTAGCACCAAAGAAAAAATAAAATTCTGTCAGGCAGCATTAATTCAAATAACTATCTGACTGCTGTGTGTGTTCTTATTAATTTCCCCTCAACTCCAAATTATGTCAGTACAGAACAGATAAAGAAATTGAGAACGAGATTAAATGGCTTTCTAACGTTCTAAATCAAAGTAAATAGTATGCTTTAGATTAAAAGTGGAGGTCATTTCCAATTACTAGCTTAACTCAACAGAATTCTCTTCACATTTAATTAAATACTGACTGAAGAGTTCTATTGTTTTTACTCTTACTATCCAATATACTACTAAAATATATTTAGTAAGTGTTAAGAATCATATAGAAGGTCAGAGTTTTAATTTACAAAGAATTTTTCTGGGTTTATTTTTGGAGGTGGTTTTGGTTTCCATTGCTGTTTGCACATCTGTTTTGCCTTAAGCTAACTTTTTATCTACCTTTCTTAATTTCAATCAAGCTTAGTGAACTTCAATTTTTAAAAGTAAATGTCCCACATGTCTTAAGAGAATATCATCGATCTATTACCAAGGAAGACAAGGGAAGCTTATGATTCATGAATCCCAGTCACACCCCCTCGCTGCTGATGCTGAAGATCATTTGGTTTTGTCAGCAGCTAGAGTATTTCAAGAGAGCAGAGTTTAGGAATTTGGACTCAGGAATGTGCTATCTTGAGTTTGAATTCCAGCTCTACCTCCAATCAAGCTGTGTGCTTCTGAGCAAGTTACTATACACGCTTACTCATTTGTAAAATGGGCACAATAGTACAGTTAGGGGAAGGAGTAAAAAAAGAGTAAAAAAGCCAATCTTCTTTTTAATATGGTACATGCTAGCCTCGGTAATTGCAACCATGAAAGAAATACATGCAAGGTGTTTACTGCTGTATTTTAAAACATTGAAAAACAACCTAAAGTATCTTAATAGGGGAACGAGTAAATGTATTATGGTGTATCTAATCAACTCTTTAAACACAGATCTGTATATCTGAGCATAAGAGATGTTTGTGAAATTCAAAACCAACCGCTTGACCTATGGCCTAGCACATAGTAAGCACTCTGTTAACACTATTATTATTCACTAGCTATTGGAAGCAGGAAGCTATGATATAATCCCCTCCACGAACTCATAAAATCTGTTTCTCTCCAGAATACCTCAAAGTTATCTGGAACTTTGTCATTTAGTTCTACGTAACCCAGAGCTGATGTTTAGTTCCCAAATTCTTCAAAATCTCCTCTCTTCTAGACTGGAAAAAAGAAAGTTTTATTTTTTGGTTTACTCTCTGAACAATATCTGCCTTTCATACTGAATTTACAATTTGATTTTTATTCCAAATGACCACAGCTGTCTTTATCTTTTACCCTTCCATTGCCTGTGTTGAATAATTTAATAGTGAAAGCCTGTTTTAAAGTTTATTTCTTTATTTTGAGAGAGAGGAGAGAAAGAGAGAGAGAGTATGTATGTGTGTGTGTGTGTGTGTGTGTGAGAGAGAGAGAGAGAGAGAGATAAGGAGAGAGAGAGTAACAGAAGGGCAGAGAGAGGGGGAGAGAGAGAATTCCAAATAGGCTCTGTGCTGTCAGCCCAGAGTCCAACATGGCAGCTCAATCTACCAAAACCATGAGATTACGACCTGAGCCAAGATCAAGAGTCAGACACTTAACCAAAATAGCCCCTAAAACTATTTTAAACATCTAAGTACAAATGTTTTATTTGTACTCCTTCACTCATTTGAGATCTCTCTAATTTTTCCCATCACTGGGTTTCTTTCATTTTCTATATGTGTTATTTCTTTAAACGTTGTTTTCTTAAATTCTGTAGCTCAGCCCTAAGCAGTTCATTGAATGCCCTAAGTACATGGTCAAGTGCAGAGCCCTGCATAAGAGGGAAGGCCCCTTCCCTTTTCCTGCCTTTAAATCCTCAATGATCCAGAAATATTTTCCAGTATTCTTTTATGTAAAAATGCATATGTGTTATATCTCAGTGTCAGTGACAGCAATATAGGTAAGATATCTCTGCCACTGTGGGTCTCACAGAGCTTTCTTTCTACTTTCATAGTCAGCTCCAGGTGCTGTATTTTCTTAGAATTTCAAATGAACTGTGCTATTGTGGGCTGTCTACGAGGTTGATAGCACTGTGCATAAGTTAATTCTTTGGAGTCGGACTTAATCCAGGATGCCCTCTGGGCCCCACCCCTTGTACATGAACTTGAGCAAGTGCTTAACTTCTCTAAGCCTCACAGGCTTGTTGTGAAGATTAAGTAGCAAATCTAGGTAAAGGCCCTGGCAGAGTAACTAGCACAGAGCAGGCAGGTCATAACATAAATGTTACTCATCGTTCTTCATTGTCCTCACCACCATCACGTGGGTCGCTTTCCCCAGTTGCCCATCCAACAAATCAACCTCATGCTTTTTTTGTTTATTTAAAAATAAAAGTTCTAGGGACACTTGGGTGGCTCAGTCAGTTAAGCATCTGACTCTGGATTTCGGCTCAGGAGATGACCTCACAGTTCATGAGTTCGAACCCCACGTTGGGCTCTGCACTGACAGCAAAGGGCCTGCCTAGGATTCTGTCTCTCTATCTCTCTGTCCCTCCCACACTCGTTCTCTCTCTCTCTCTCTCTCAAAATAAATAAATAAATAAGACTTTAAAAATAAATAATAAAAGTTCTAGAAAAGTAATCATTTTGGAGTGCAAATTAGTAAAGTCATTTGGAGAGTAATCTGCTATAATTTTAAATGTTCCCTTTGATCCTTCATTACCTCTTCTAGAGATCTAAAGAAACACTTGCACATTTGGGGTTTGTGACATTATAACAGTGAAAAAATGAAAATAACCTTGAAATGTCTGTTAACACATGTCAGAGGTTGGATTCCTCAAGAAGCAGACTCTGAGGTGGAGATGTGAGTGCAGGACATTTATTACGGAATGCCCTTGGGATCAACATGTATGGGGAAATGAAGGAAGTAGGCCTGGGCAGAGGAAAAGAGACCTCAGCCAATCCCACAGGGGTTGCTGCTGGGAACGGCATGAATTCGGCCTAAGCAAATCTCTTTGGCTGACGGCGATTCAGTGAGAAATCTCAACCACCAGTGCTAGTTAGAAGACTGAATGCCTCAGTCCTGAAAGGGGGATCGTGGCGGCACACCACCGCATCTACTACAAGATTGGTTATTTATGGTATGACCATACTATGGAATCTGTACAGTTAAGTAGACGGAGATAAGCCTCATTCACTGAAAAAGCTAATCTCCAAACAATACACGTAGGTAATATAGTCACATTTATGTTTAAAATCCTGGTAATGGGGAGAGGTACTTAGATGCACATATTTATATATATACTTAGAAAAGGGTGACTGGCTCTTACAGTGGGGGAGAAAAAGGAAATGGGCATTTCCATATTTTATTCTATGTACTTGCCAACAGCCAGCACCAACTGGCCAGCCCTGTGAGTGAACCATCTTCAGAATAGATCCTCTGGCCCTAGGTGTTGCTTGAATCTTTTAAAAGAAAGTTGTATTGGGGCGCCTGGGTGGCTCCGTTTGTTGGGCATCTGACTTCGACTGAAGTCATGATCTCATGATTTGTGGGTTCAAGCCCCACATCAGGCTCTGTGCTGAAGACTCAGAACCTGGAGTCTGCTTCAGATTCTGTGTCTTCCTCTCACTGCCCCTCTCCTGTTCATTTTCTCTCTCTCAAAAATAAACCTTAAAAATTATAATAGAATAAAATAAAAGAAGAAAGTTATATTCATGTATTAGAAGTAAGATAAAAAATTAAACTTGATTAATATCAAAAACAAGCAGTGAAAAACATCCTTTTTTGTGTACTTAACCAATTCTCACTATACTCTCATTAAACTTACTGTAAGATGGGCATATATTTATAATAGTATTATGCCTTTCTAGTAGGGTGATTGTACTAAAACAGAACTTTGTTAGACAATTGTAATTATATTGCAGAATCAAAAAAGGAACCCACAAGAAAATAATTAATGTTTTCTTTTTCACCTCCATGTCATCTTCTGCTTTCTGAAGTTTGCCTCAAAATAAATGCCAGTCACTCACTACCTATGGACCATTCCCTAATTGTTTATTTCACCAAAGGTTTTCTATTTATGACCTCTTTTCCACTACAAGAAAAAAACACACAGTAAAAAAAATCCTCTTTGAAGAGTATTGTATAGCAAGAAAATAAGATGAATTTATTTCAGCTCGATATTCCTTTTGATTATACTGCTAATTGTCACATAACCTACTCCCTATGTTTCTACCCTTCTACTTCCTAACCACCACCATCCCCCCAGCTTCTATTATCCCATGCATACAATCAATTACCAAATCCTGCTGATTTTATCTCCCTAGTAGTTTTTATTTTTTTTATTTTTTATTTTTTATATTTTTTTAATGTTTTATTTATTTCTAGGAGAGAGAGAGAAAGACAGCGTGAGCAGGGGAGGGTCAGAGAGAGAGGGAGTCACAGACTGAAACAGGCTCCAGGCTCTGAGCTGGAGGTCAGCACAGAGCCCGACGCGGGGCTCGAACCCACGAACCGCGAGATCATGACCTAAGCGAAAGTCGGACGCTTAACCGACTAAGCCACCCAGGCGCCCCTCTCCCTAGTAGTTTTTAGATCTTATCCCTTCCTTTCTGTCCCTATCATTCCTGCCCTAATTCAAACCCTCATCATTTCTCCTTTGGAGTATGCTAACAGCTCCAAATATTGAACCCCCTGCAAATTCCTTCTCCACACAAATTTCAGAGTGTTTCTTCAAAATTGACCTCATTGCCTCAGTTCCCTACTGAACATCCTGTAGGATCTCCATAATTTTTAGGATGAAGTTCATAAGCTTCTGAACCCACTAATCCCCCTACTCTCATCTCCTTTCAGTCTGCTTCACAGAGATTGTTTCCTTTACAGAAGGGATCTTCCCATTTCATTCTTATAATCTTTCAAAATGCAGTTGTCTCTGCCTAGAACAGTCTCCCACATGACCCCTTCCATGGTCTGGCTAATGTCTCCTGGTTCTTCAAAGCTCAGTTTACTTCTTTCCTCCTTAGAAAAGCCTTCCCTAAACCCAGGTCTGGTGTAAATGTCCCTCATCAAGATTCTCTAGCATGCTATGGCTACTCTCATTGTAACTAGATGGTATAGATTATGTCCCCAACTAAATGTCAAGTCTCATCTCCCTTAAGGCAACAGACTAGCCTTACTAACTCAGTATCATTAGTTAGTAGTGTGCAGTTGTTCCTGGTATATGTTTGGTGCTTACTAAATGTAAATGGATTAAATGAAAATATTAAATCAGTGAGCTACTGGGGCGCCTGGGTGGCTTAGTCGGTTAAGCGTCCGACTTTCGCTTAGGTAATGATCTCGTGGTTCGTGGGTTCGAGCCCCGCGTCGGGCTCTGTGCTGACTGCCAGCTCGGAGCCTGGAGCCTGTTTCAGTCTGTGACTCCCTCTCTGACCCTCGCCTGCTCACGCTGTCTCTCTCTCTCCTAGAAATAAATTTAAAAAATTAAAAAAATATATTTATAAATCAGTGAGCTACTGAGAAAATGTAGATATCATCTCCTGTTCTTTCCATTTTTATTTGGTTATCATTAAAATCTATTTACATGAGATAGATTTTTGTGTGTTCATTTATCCACATGCAACAATATTGAATTTTAAATAAAAATAGAGCTATTTCCCTTCTTCTAATAAACACCAAAAGAATGTGGGGGGCGCGGGACAGCCATTTGGCTGAAAAGTTTCATTAGTAAATGTGACTGAGGTCATTTGTCACCTGGAATTTTGACACATAATGATTTATCAAGATTATTAACCAGCCTTTCTTATAAACTATGCTGATTGGTTTTTGGTTTTTGTTTTAGGAACTATCCCTTCGACATAGTGACATTGTTAAACCTTGTTCTATTCAAGGCCTCTGACACCAACAGAGAGATTTATGAAATCTCCATGCAGCTCATGCAGGCACGTATCACTTACTTATATACAATCTTCCATCCTTGAGCACAGAAAATAGAAGGGACGGTTGATAACTAGATTGCTGCTTATTCCCATATATCACCGGAGGATATGAAGAGTGAGAAAACAGTTATATAATCTTCTGTGACCACAGGAACTGATACTTTACCTTTAATACTATATTAAAATAACATATTCATTAGTGTTGTTACTATGAAACTTGATTAAATATAAATACTCCTGAGACAGCCAGCCAATGTTTTTTCATACCATTTTTCACTTTCCTACCTCCTTGTAGATCCTTGAAGCAAAGCTTTTTGTATACTCCAAGAAAGTCGCTGAACAGAGACCTGGCAGTATTCTCTATGGAACGCACGGCCCGTTGCCACCCCTCTACAGCGTGTCTCTAGCCCTCTTGTCATGTGAACTGGCCAGGATGTACCCCGAGCTCACCCTCCCGCTCTTCTCAGGTACCATGCGATGACATGTGTGATTGTTTCTGCACAAAGTAATCTTCCCTTTATTTTATTTTTTTACAAGAGAACAAACCTACGCTTTTACTTACTACTTTTCAGTAAGTTTAAATCCTTGAGGGGTACAGCATCACATGGATTCTGTGTCCAATGGTCTGAGCAGGAAGGTTGCTTTGGAATTTGGCATGAACCATGCTGCTCCATCTGTGAGCAAGAGTTACCTTTCCCCAGATTATTCTGGGTTTGTTCGGTTTGCCACTAGGAGTCACTCTGTTGGCCTTTACTTTGTCTGCATAAGGGTATGCCTTGCCTAGGTAGAATTCAGTTTCTACTCAAGCAGAAACACCTTCAATTTAAGAAGGGTTGTGTGCTCCCTCTGGTTCTGGCGACCCCTAGTATAGCTGGCAAAGATGGCCTTGGACCACAGTCTTCCAGTTGCTTGTTACTTCAGGATGCTTATTCCCAGTGGGCTCCAAGATGGCAGAAAGGGAAGGGCATTTTAGAGTCAAAATTATTGATGCTAAATTTGGAGATTAAAATTGCTTTGGGCTAAGTCCAGTTACATATAAAAGTAAATTCTGGAAGTTATTTAAATATAAAAAAATGTATTTATCAAAAACCACGTAAGTATAAATAAGCATAGGAGAAATGCAAAGATGCTTACATTAGTCATAATCCTTCCACGTATATTATATATGTGTAAAACTTCCCAGATAAATTAAATATGGGTGGCATAACTTCTAATACATTGTAATTGCTTCCAGTTATTTTTGGTGGTGATGGTGTTTCATACCTTGTATGTTGCTACATACATAGGTTGTTGAAAGTTGGATTTTTAACACATCTTTGCAAGTAGTCCTTGTGAGAAATTTTTGTGAAAACCTATTTTTAAAGAATTACATTTGTCAGTTAACTTCCTGCCTAAGCTCACAGAGCACCTTGCCAAGAGGCTGATTTTGGTCTCTCAGTTTGTCTTCTTTTACCATCTATGTTACCAGAGCCTTGGTCCAGGTCTTCATCAGGCTTCTACCCCATCCCTGTCCCAACATCCCTTGCCTGAGGTCCTCAACAGTGCAATCCACCTGATACATAAAACCAAATATGCATATTACTTCTGCACTGAAACTTCTCTTCCCAGCTGTCCTAAAAATAACTGCTGATGATAACAGCTTCCATCTATTGGGTGGTCAATATATGGCAGGCTCTATATTCGGCACTTTATGTACGCTTCATTTATTATTTGATTTCTACAACCCCACGGGTAGTGGTTAGAAATGGGACTCTGGGCTTGACAGCCAGGGTTCATCCTTGGTCCTGCCATTCACTGGCTGTTTGACCTTAGGCAAGTCACAGAACCTCTAAATTCTGTTTCCTTATCTGCGGATAATAACTACCTCAGAGGATGCAAGGATTAAAATAAGCTGATAAAAGCCGAGCAATTAGCCTCATCCTGTACCACCACCACCACTACCACCGTAATCATCCTTCTTATCTTACAGATGAGATACTAAGGCTTAGAGACTTTAAATAATAGGAACTCCTTCACTTATAAAAAACCTCCTCCACCAAACTTGCCTTCCACCTTTTCATCCAGGAACCCTCTACTCCCATCTTACTTGATCTTTTACATGCCAGGCCATTTGGTAAATCCTTGCTTTTGTGTACGCTGTTCCCTTTGCTGGAAATGGCCTTCTCTCTCTCTCTCCCTAGTCTCTAAGACCTAGTTGAAAATCTGTGTCTACCATGAGAACCTCTCCATCCATCTGCGACAGAGTTAGTCACATCTTTGCCTCATGCCTGACAGTGGACGGACTCAAGAAAGGCCTTCTAGATAAAATATCTTTTGGAAAAATAAAATTCATTTTTATTCATGTCAACCAAGATTCGAATGCCACCTAGATGCCAGGCACTGTGCTTGGGTCCTAGGAACACAGATGTAAATAAAAGAGTCTTTCTTCCATCAAAGGGTAATAGTTGAATAATAAAGAAAGATGGATAATCATACGGTTATGATATAGAGCAACAAGTACAATTAAAAAAAAAAACAAAACGAAACACATGTCTTCTGAGATGGAAGATAAGGGGATACTCATTTATTGGACCAGGAGTACCAGGCAAGACTTCTCAGAGAAGTTGGTGTCTGTGCTGCAGTTGGAAAGAGGAGTAGAAATTTGCAAAGCAAAAACGTAGTTGACATTACAGTTGGCAAGTAGATAGGTATTACAGACCAAGGAATTGGTGTGTATTGGTCGGTTTCACTAACATAACATGCAGGGATGAGGGAAAGTCATAGATGGTCATAGACAGACAGAAAGGTAGAAGTCAAATCTTGGAAGGCTTTGTATTGTACCCTAAGGCATTTGTAGGCCAATGATCCCTAGGTGTTCCTTGAAACCCTCAGAGCCCTGGGAACAGGAAGGGCATCCAAGCAACCTGCTTAGGTTCTGGAAGCCACCGATCAGTTTAAAACAAGAAGAGAAGAGACAAGATCAGAATGCACTTTGGGAAGACCAGCTGCAGTGTGGAGGATGGATAAAAGAACATCCAGTCTAAATAAAGAAAAGCAGTTGAGAAACAAAGACAGTGGCCCACACAGGAAATTATGAAGACATGAACTAAGAGAGTCCAGTGAGAGTAGAAAGGGGAGACCAGAGTCAAGAGCTACCAGGCAGGGTAGACAGAGGGGGATCTCTGGTGTGGTATCTGGGAGGTAGGGGGTGATGACCCTACCTTGAGAACCAATCCAAGGAGAAGGGGAGATAAAGCCAAGGCAGAGATCATGAGCTCTGCTAGGGAAATTGAGTGTAGGTGTCTGTCAGACATTCCTGTGTAGAGACAGACTGGTGTCAGGCGAGAGCCACTGCTAGTGACTCACTGAACAGCACAAGGGATAGAATCAAGAGAGCAGATGTGATCATAAGTGGAGAGAGCACAGAGGGCAAGAAGGCACCCAGACACCCAGCTTCTGAGGTCTGGGCCCAGAAAGAGTGAGGGAACAAACAGAGATGGAGGCCCATTCAGAGAGGAAGGAGAGCTAGAAAGTGAGCTTCATGGAAACCTAGAGAAGAACAGATTTCAGAGGAGGGGCTGAGCAGTCCAGAGGCTTGAATGGAGCTCCCAGGAGGTAAGATCTAAACATTACTCTCTGGACTTCACAGTTCAGAGATAATTTACACTTATTGGTAACTGTCAATAGTTTCCATGGAGAAGTAGCAGCAGAAGCCAGATCTCAGTGGGTTGGTTGGGAAAGAAGGAAGGAAAGAGAGGATGGAGCAGATGTAGAGCCTGAGGGGGAGCAGGATTGGAGCTTTATTAGCTGAAAGGGAGAAGCTGGTAACAGGGTAGACAGATCAAGGGAGAGGAGATAAATAGTACCGCAAGTTTAAGAACAAAAGAAGCTCATACAGTGAATTGCAAGCCGGTTCAGTCTAACTTTTCTTCAAGAATTAACCTTTCAGCTATTTTGATTTATGAGGAATAACTTTCTTTAATAATATGGAAAAATAAGGAGGTTACAGAGATTTCTAGCTCTTGCTTTTACTGCTTTTACTACTGAAAACCCTGTGGTGAGATTTTTATTGTGTGTAATTTCAGATGAGTTAATTCCTTGTAAGTAGCCAGGCAAGTTGCTCAGGCCCCTCCCAAAGGCGCTGGAAAATCTATGTAGCAGCCCAGAGACACGGTCTCGCATTTCTTAAATTTGTTTCTGGAAGGGTGAATGGGGGTTATTTCCATGTCTGTGGCATTTTTTCATCCTCTTTTCCCTTTACAAAGACCTCTACAATCCTGGCCCTGATCTAGGTGTGTGGGATACTTCAGACAGACTTTCCCCCCATCCCCATCTGACCCTATGTCTGACAGACAAGATGCAATAAACATCATAAATAAGCAAATTATATGATGTGTTAGAAGCTAATCATGGCTACTAAAAGACAATAGGTTTCTATGCCACTGTTGAAAGACAATAGGTATTCTTAGTATCAGTTGTCCCTCCTACTGGAAGGATTTATTCCCTTCCAAAGTCCCGATCCTTTCTAGTCAAGTTAAAATACAGTAAAACCTTGGTTTGTGAGCATAAGTCATTCCAGAAAACATGCTTATAATCCAAAGCACTTGTATAGCAAAGCAAATTATTAGAACCATTGGCTCAGTTGTGACCATGTGACATTCCACATCACATACTACTCATATTGCAAGACGTCACTCATTTATTGAGCTAAAATTTATTAGAAATGTTTGCTCATCTTGCAGAACATTTGTAGAACAATTTACTTACAGTCCAAGGTCTTACCTGTAGTTCTTTTGCCATGCACGTGGATCTTCGTAGCCAGAAGTCTTTTTTCTCCAAGGAACCCATGTAGCACTCTTGTTTGTTCCTCTGTTTGTCATTTATCACTTTCTACCTTGCTCCAGAGTCACCTGTCTCAGAGCCTCCTCAGGGATGAGAACCGAATCTTGAGTCCTTGCTGGGTCCACAGAGCCTAGCACAGTGGCTTGACCTAGAAAAGGCCCAGTATGTTAAATAAATATATGTTCCGGTTTTCTAAGGATCTGAATATGTGTCATACAAGTTCATAATATCAGTTATCACATCCATAAAGTTTAGAAATTAAGTAAATTTTGAAATTTTGAGCAATGTAAAACATAACTGCTTAACCTGATTATTGGAGCACAGCATTAAATACATTCATCCTGTTCAAAATAGAAAAATTGTCATTTCAGGAAAAAAGGCCAAATCAATTAAAGCTACCATCTCAGGGATCTAGTGGATTATCTTGGTGTAATCCTGGCATCTGTGTTGTTCTATTGTTTAGCAGCCAAAACCTCTCCAAATGAGATTACACGCCACACTGGATAATAACAAGTGCATCAGACCATGGTTGTGAATCTCCCTTAGGATAAAACTGTTTCTTCTCTAGATGTTAGAAATAAAAGATTACAAGCAGCTTGCACCAGATAGGTAATGCTGTGCTTTTATTTCTATAGAAAGCTTATTCAGGTCATAAAATTAAATGCTACTGGCAGTGCAACTATGCAAAAATGTTATCAGAGAAAATAGTGCTGAAATCACTGGACTGGATACACCATTTTACCATCCTTGATTCACTTATCTCATAAAATGAAGTGCAGCACTGAGCACGCACCTTCCACATAGTTGGCAATTTTCAAGTAGATATCATGAACATGAGTCCACATAGTGGCTTTCTTCTCACTTTTATAGCTAAGAGTTCCTAGAAGACAACCTGGTAAAAAATTGGTATAGTGGAAAGACAATAATCGTTGTCATAAGAATCCTGACCACTTTTTATTAAGAGCCTACTGGATGGCCAGCACTGTGCTAAGCATATACTATACCTTATGATTATATCTTTTAATCCTCACAGTAGCCCAATGTGGTCCCATATAGATGAGGAAGCTGAGGAACAGAGAGGTTAAATAACTAACAGAATTTCATGCAGCTGGTATGTGGAGCAGCTGGGATCTCATCACACGTCCATCTGATTCCAAGCCCCCTGTTTTGAGTGCTCTGATGCACCTCTTCCATAGCAGTGGATGTGAACTCATGAGGCCTACACCCTCACTCCACTTTTACCAAGCCTATGCTCTCCTCGCTGTGTGCTCTCACGTACCTCCACAGAGCACCAGACACAAGAGGCTTGTGGATGAGCCTCAGTATTAAGATCTTGTGGCTTGGAGGAGCAGCTGTATATGAACATGCCTTGTAAACTGAAGTCACTGTTCGGTCTGTCAATTGGTGGTGACATCTTTATTTATTTTGATGAGATAACATATGGCCCATTGTTGCTGCCATTCTCTCTAGAGGTCAGCCAGCGGTTCCCTACCACACACCCAAATGGGCGTCAGATCATGCTCACCTACCTGCTGCCCTGGCTGCACAACATTGAGCTGGTGGACAGCAGGCTCCTCCTCCCGGGATCAAGCCCCAGCAGCCCAGAGGATGATGTCAAGGACCGAGAAGGAGAAGTGCCCACTTCACACGGGCTGAGAGGAAGTGGCTGGGGCTCCCCGGAAGCTACGTCACTGGTCCTGAATAACCTCATGTACATGACAGCCAAGGTAAACTCAGAGGAAATGTGTCTCAGTAACACGGCTCTGAGGCCGTCATCGAGGAAAACCCATGGGTTGATCACACCCTGTGCTGCCAACTCAGGAAAAGTGGCACTTAACTGTTGTTAAAGATCACAGGAATAAGGGCATGGATGGGGGTGATGGTTGTACGACAGTGTGAATGTGCTTCATGCCACTGGACTGTACGCTTAAAAATGTATGCTATGTGTATTTTACCACAAGTTTTAAAAGTAATAATAAAAATACCAATAATAATCCTAACATACTAAAAATCATGAGAATAAGCATGTCCATTACTGATTGATGTGTTATAAATGGCTGAAAAATGGCATCTTGCTGAGGAATGGCCACATCTTCCCCTTCTTAGGATTTCGAGATGGCCGTGACCCTTATAACAATTTTTAATCCAATATTCTGCCTCCTGACACTCTCTTCCCCACACATCTCCTGAGCTGGTTTTTTTAATCTTGTCTGTTCTAGTATGGAGATGAAGTTCCCGGACCAGAAATGGAAAATGCTTGGAATGCGTTAGCCAACAACGAGAAGTGGAGCAACAACCTTAGGATCACCCTGCAGTTCCTGATCAGCCTGTGTGGCGTTAGCAGTGACACGCTTCTCTTGCCCTACGTAAGTGTCCCTCACACTTTCAGAAGTCATTGCTCCTGATTTTGCAACTGCAAGTCGGATTATGCTCTTTGCACGAAGTGAAATGGAGAGGTCAGTTTCTGTCAGTCATGCTAATCTCCTAGGAGCTCTTCTAGGTGTTATATAAAAGTCTCCTTCTGTCCCCCAAGAAGCAGGCGACAGTGTCTCTCAGTGACCCCTCTGTCATCCTCTTTCTAAGCCTTTGGACACAGAAACATATGAATTCAGGAGTGGATATTTTCCTAACAGTTACTAAAAGCTACCTATAAAAATTAGACCCATTACATAAGAGAAACTCAGTAAAGCATCACGTTATTACTAATAAAGATGTTTCGTGTTTACATCTTGATGCTCTTAAAACAGTATAAAAATGCAGAGTGTCCAGGTGTTTCTCTTCAAATGTAGGTCGGAGGAGAGAAATAAGCAGAGAGAAATCTCCTGGAGATACCTAATTTTTAGTGTTTGTATTTAAAGATGATACGATCAATGAAATGAAAGCATTTTTAAAATTGTAATTCAACTGGCATTTGTGCGCTGGTTGTTTTTCTGAGACATTTTCCACCTGCCTGTTGTTTCGAACCACGTAAGCTTCACTGCGGTGTCTGGGCCTCGGGTTTGACAATAAGGGCTACAGTCAGACAGAGCTTTAATCCAGAGTTATTTTTAAAATTTAAAACCATACCAACAATTAAAATTCATTGGTTTCTAGGGAAGGAGAGAACAACAGGGAATTGGATTCCTTGTTTAAACAGAAATAACTAGCCGTTTTCCCCCATGGTTTGTATAAATAAAATTCTTTCTAGGTAAGGCCTTAGAGGGCAGGTTTCAGTTTAGGGAGAATTCATGTGCCCCAAAAGTAGCTTGTGTAAACTTGGCCATTAGGGAAGGCAAGGCCTTTAACATGCACTCCTATCAGACATGCAGGTGAAGAGAGGGGAATTTTAATCCCAACACTCCCTCTGGGAGACCACAGACCTGAGCCATCAGGATGGTAGCTCTGGGGCTGATGCCTTCACAGAAGGGAACAGGTTACCATCCAGCATTCTTGGGGGTGAGGCTCTGGAAAACATCCCTTGTGTCCCATGTTTCTTCTCAGATTAAAAAGGTGGCCATATACTTGTGCCGTAACAACACCATTCAAACCATGGAAGAGCTTCTCTTTGAGCTGCAGCAGACGGAGCCGGTGAATCCCATCGTCCAACACTGTGACAACCCACCCTTCTACCGCTTCGCGGCCAGCAGCAAGGCCTCTGCGGCAGCCTCGGGTAGGGGAAGGGAGGCTGGGTGGACGTCTTGTCTCAGATCTCTGGATTTTCCTTTACCTGGAACGCTGAGCAGAAAAGAAGGAGAGAGAGAGAGAGAGAGAGAGAGTGTGTGTTTATTTTTTCTTATTCCTGTTTAAACTTTCATCTAAAAGATGGCTTAAGAATAGTTGAGACTCCTGGGGCATCTAGGGGACTCAGTCAGTTAAGCATCTGATTTCAGCTCAAGTCATGATCTCGCAGTTCGTGGGTTCAAGCTCCGCATCAGGCTCTGTACTGACAGCTCAGACCTAGCTGAATATTAGGTCTCCCTCCCTCTCTACCCCTCCACCGCTCGTGCTCTGTCTCCCTCTATCTTTCAAAAATAAATAAATGTGAAAAATATTTTTTTAATGGAAGAATAGCTGAGACTCCTATGAGCATTGTTGGTTTAACGAAATCCATTTGTAAGGGTGGCCATCAGTCAGGGACTTGGTCTGGGTAAGCCGCGGAGATTCGCACTTCAGGCTGATCCCAGGCAGGACACAGCATTCCCTTGGGAACCTCATTTCTGAACCTCCCTTCTTGCATCTATGGAATTTCCTGGCTAATAATGCCCCAGAGTTAGCTAAAATGCTCCCCAACAGTATTACTACTTCTAATAAATTGGTTTCTCAGCTCATTTTACGAAATATATAATACCCTCCTCAAGTTCCTTGAAGCCGGGTTCCCTTTGATTTTCCTGATATCATAATTGCCTTCAAATCTCCCTCATCCCCTGGTCTCTTTTGCCCTCTGTTTGCCCTGCACCTGCTGCCAGAACGTGTTCTTGCAGAGAAGCAGTAGCCCAGGGATCAGAAACTCTAGGTACTTGGACTTGCTTCACTAACATTAGTTTAATAAACTCCTGGCCCCAGAAATACGAAAGCAGCTCGCAGCAGGGCCAGTCACTATAAATAAGTTCGTTACCTAAGTGGTCAGGAAGAAAGGGTTTCAAGAATGTGGTAGCCTCACTTTATAAGAGAGCTGAGGAATTTGGTTTGACCATAACAGATGTCTGGGATTCTCCCATTTCAGTGGTGTTTACTTAGAAGCTTGTCTAGAATGTCGGATATTATACAGAAGACGTAAGGAATCTTTCAAACGTGATTTTATAGGAAATCCTTCACTGTGATTACTTGAGACCTGGGCTTAACGCTCCCCCTTACATTTTTGTTCCCTAAGTGTCTTTCTTCTAATCCTACCTGCAGGTACCACCTCCAGCAGCAACACAGTGGTCGCCGGCCAGGACAGTTTCCCAGATGCCGAGGAGAGCAAGATATTGAAAGAATCTGATGAGAGGTTGGTGTACAAGTTTGGCTTAATATAGAATAACTTTCAGCAACAGTCTATACAAAAGCATCTGTAAGAGTTTGTTGTGTTTCATAAATTACACAGACACACACACACAAATTCTTCTTTGCTTTTAGAAACACAAACTGACTCCAATTCTGCTCTATATACCTCTAAAGATAATGATTTCTCCCTGAGAAAAGACAGCGAAGAGAAAGATTAAGAGGGATGTCATTCTGGTGGCTGAATTTCACTTACCGCAGGGCTTCCTGAAAACTACTGGTGGTTCTGCTAGTGGGCACAGACCATCTGGAATTAGAGGGAATTTCCATGTGAAATTTTCAAATCTGATTGTGGAATGATTTCTTAGAGATTGAGCAGTTCGAGCAGTTGTCTTGAGGTGAGTTCTGTAAAACATCATCATTTTTATTTCACCTTTACGTTGTCACCTTTGGTTAGCCAACAACGCTTCCTTTTCCTTCTAAAAGAAGCCTCTAGTCCCTTTACATTAACCCTTTAATGATATTTTTCTTGCCCCTTTACCTTGCCTCGAAGCTACTCATAAATTCATAAAATCTTCATCGCTATTTCCTGTGGTTAATTGTGAAGAGCAGAGAAACAAACAAAGAAAAATAAAAGGGACTCAGATTAAGAAATAAAGATTAGGATGACTCTCACGGTGTTGGAAACTCCTTAGCCTGGGCATTTTCTAGTGAAAACTACCAAGGAGCCCTTTCACTTAGAAATTAGTAACAAGGAAGAGACGCTCACAAATTCAGGTTGGAGAAAATTTAATAGATCAGATCATGAAGACAATCTACTTAGCCCATAATATTTCCAGATGCTTTGTGATCGTCCTTAGGATTTGATCCTATGCACAAGAATACAGCAGGGGCTGCCGGTGAAACACTATGACCGAAGACTGACTGCCTCTCGAGTCTGAAGGCTCATTTCCAATTCGGGCCTCATCAGATTCCTGAGTAGGTTCATGACGGGGTTGTTGCTCTGCCTTTAGGCAGATGCTTATCCACACAAGGTTTCCTTCAGGCTAAAAGCCCAAACCCAGTGGATCATGGTCATAGACCTCATCCTTTACAGATCTCTAATAAAGGCCATTCTTTCTTTGTTTCTCAGAAATAAGTAAAGGTTTTCATACTCCATACATCAGTGACAATACAAGATTGTTAATGAACATGTTTTTAGTCTATTTTAGTTAACACTTTCTTTGGAAAACGTCCTCCTGGTAAATAATCACGTTATCTCTCTAAAGGTATTTCTTCTTCCTAGTTGGAGTGTAACATTCTTTTATCATTTATTGTCTAGACTGAATTTTCCATCTTATTTTTATTTAGGGTGGAAATATGATGCATGCCTATTAATATCTCACTACAAAAAGCCCCCTTGGAACCAGAGTCCTAAGTGTCCTTCCCAAGTTTTTAGTGGTGGCCCTTGAAATTAAGAAGCTGATCATCTCTGTAATGTCAAGAGCAGGGAACACCTCTAATAGAAGCTTTCTCTTTAGCTCTTGGTTTCCTCCTCTGACACCATATCTCTGTCGGCCATTGGAAAAACTGATGCATTTATGTACCCACACTTTTTATACGTATTCCCATATATCTAGTTCTTCCCTAATGGTGTATCTATTTATCTATAGATTTATTGATAATATTTATATATATTCATATATATATATATATGACCTTACATATACAAAATCTCACAACCCCGAAGATAAGCTGTCCAAAGAGCATTTAGCCCTGCTTTCTCCCTCCCTCTTCCAAACCCCATTACAGAAGACAGCTGCTTACTCTCTTCTTTACAGTCCTTGTAGACAAAGAGTCTACAGACATAACTGGTCAGAAATACTGACCAGGCTGCTGTGTTACCAAACCCCTGGGGGGACTAGTCACCAAAATACATTGTTGGGCTCCAGGGAGCACCATGGAGATGTGCAAAGAAACAGGCCTGCCACCATGGTTTTCACAGCTAGATTAATGGCCCTTTGATGTCTTTCAGACATATTTAGTACTATCATTATTCTAACAGAAAGTTCAGATAGGTTATGGTACTCTTAAAGCAAGGGGAATACAATAAGAGCCCAGCTAAAAAGAGAGTAAGATGATTGTGTCAAAAGTCCTCACAAAGGAAAGCTACTGAAAGTTAATATTAACCTAACCTTGAGTTCTTCAATAGCCAAAGTAAAAAAGAAAATTACAGTGAATTTTATAACTTGCAGTGTGTAAAAATAAACAAAAATGATTCATTGGAAGCTACTAATAGAAACTACCCTAAATTCAAAGAAGGATTTATCATGTAGGTCTTGTCTTTTTTTATCAAACAACAAAGTGAACATATTTTTATTAAAATAGCTGTTTATAGCAGTTTATCAAATATGCAGAACCAAACTCCATAATTATTTTCAGTACATCAACCCTTAATAAAAGTTTATTTTATAAATTTGTAGTTCCATGAATGTATTTTTCATAGGGAACCAAAGCAATAAACTTCAAATGCATAAGTTTCTGGTGATCTGTGTTGATACAGGGATAGAGATTAATAATCTACCAAAAGTTACCTAAGTATTAACTTGGGCTAAATCAGCAAGATAAAATTTAGAGAAACATTTTGTCCCTCTAGTGTTTCTCTTATCAGAGTTATATTCATGATATATTTCTTGACACAGGTACCTTTGATGTTAAAAGGCTATTTGGTCTACTTAATCCTTCAAATTCCTCTAAAGCTCAGACCCAAAATTATTTTCTTCAAGCCAGGAAAGCAAAGGAAAATAACAGATATTACACTTAGGTGCCAGTTTTTACTCCTTTTTTTCTTTTTTTTTTCTTGTCAAGCTAACGCTTTGCTGCACTGTGGTTTTGGTCTTCTCCAGAGCAAGAACAGTCTAGAAGGGACTTGCTGCTCTTGTTCATCTTGGCTTCATGACCTCTGCCTAACTCTCCTTTAGATATATGTCAAAGGAAAAGAGAAGGATTGTCATCCATTCTATAATTCTTCCTGCCTGGTCCCTGCAGAGCATGATTATAAAACCAACATGTACCATATATAGATCTTGAGCTCTCTGTCCCGTGGAAATCTCCAGATGTGGAATTTTTCATTACTCTTCTTTTGTTCCTTGATGAATGAGGTCTGGGCTCTGTGTACACCATTTTTAATGTTGCATTTAGCAGTATAAATATGATTAAAGAACATCTTGAGAAGGTAATAGGCTTCTCACTTTACTCATCTTGTAAGCTCAGTCTGGTGTAGACAGACTGAGCGGATGTCCTAGATGTTCTGTTTTATGGATTCACAAAGCAATAGCCCAATAGATATGACAATAATGTTTGAAGTACAGAGTTACTGGGGAAAAGATGACTGTGTTAAAAAATCTGTTGCAAACATTTAAGAAGTGCATAAAACCAAAGTCATCACTGTCTGAACTGTGTTCAGCAAATCTAAATGAGTGATGCAATGTTCTGAGGTTATACACCCGGGACAAGGCAAGCATCTTAATGGCACATCCAGTACTTTTTCCTAAAGCGTGTCTTTTTTCCATACACTGGAAGATAGCAATAGCCCTGAACTTCCCAGTGTTCTAGAGGGAAATAAAGCATTGATCTGTGGTCAATTAAGGCAGAACACCCTATCAGTAATGAAGGGGAACACACCTGCTCTGGTTTGAATTTTCCAGATGTTTCTAGGTATTTTTAGCCTTAATTCTTTTCTTTGGTTGCATGTATATTTAGTGGATAAGACCTGTTTATGTCATTTTATATAAAACAAATATAGATACAACATTTTATCATCATTTCTCCTCAGCCACACCCTTGCCCCACATATAAGCCTTTAGATGATAAAAATGCTATTGATTTGAAAGCCTTTGGTGCCTTGAAGAGAGAAGGCATTTTAGATATTCAGGGTAGAAATATAATAATTAATACCTTGGTAGTTGGATGTCTCATGGCTTGAGAAACATTCTTGCATTCTTTCTTTCGATTCCCACAACAATTCCAGTGAAGTAAAGGGTGAAGTATTTATTTTTCATTTTTGGCAGGTGTGGATCTCCCCCCAAGGGAGATGCAGGACTGGCCAAGGTCACAGAGCTAGTGAGTGAGAGCTCAATCCTAAAATCCCGTGTTCCTCCTGCCCAGAGGCAGTAAGTCACTAAAAGAATCCTTCTAATGCTGTCTTCCTCTTGTTGACACTGGACAAGTTATACAACTTGTATATATAACCCTACTTACCCCGTTTCATCACCTATGACCTTTTCCTGAAAACCTTCAGATCATTTCAAGGAAAACTGTAAAACAGACAAAGCCCAAGATTTGTTATGAAACCATTTTTGTATATTTCCAATTCTATCTACTTTTCCTTAATTAAGCAGCAATTATGTATTGACCACCTACGACATGCCAGGCAGCTGTGTGAATAAGGGGTTCCTATTATTCAGTGCCATTCCTAGTTTCTTTCTAACCAAATGCCATTTCCTAGTCAATTCAAATATTAGCCTTAAAATATTTATCTTATCGGGACTTGAACTTGTGCTCCTGAGCAAGAGTGACCACTGGCCCTCTTGAGGAAAACAAAATGTTTGGGGTACAATATTTACAGGATTTCTTTAGGAAAAGCATCATTGGAACTTGCTGCCAAAAACTCAACCAATAAATAATAGTATGAGTTTATGAACAATAGCACACGTGTGTCAGTATCGCTGATGGTCGTTCTTGTATTTGAAGGTTTAGTAACGTCATTAGAGCCCACACTCGCCTAGAGTCAAGATACAGCAATAGTTCTGGAGGATCATACGATGAAGACAAAAGTAAGTTCCAGCGGGATGTGGGGGTTCAGATGGAATGCAGGTATTTGGAGAGTAGAAAATGAGTGCTTTGATTATTCTTGTTCTAATTACTAAAAAGGGACCCATAAATATTAAGTAATCATGTGATCCAACTGTGCAGGTGGGCATAGAGTCAGCATCCTAAAGTAAAGAGAAGCTCCACAATGGGCAAATCAAAATTAGAAAACCTCAAACTACTGCCCCAATCTGTACTTTTATATTCCTGGCAGTTTTCCTTGGTGATACATATGGGAAAAGGCTAGTAAGAAATTGTCGACTTGAGAATCAATGTTGCAGCTCAGTTATTCAACCTATCTTAGAGCATTTGACCTTTAAGCTCTGTCCGTCAGCTCACCCAGGGTAGGATCTGTTTTCACCCTGAGACTCTCAAAGGCATAGTCTCAGTAGCCAAGCGAAAATTAATAAACTGGGAGATATAATTGTCACAGGAATTTCTTCATACCCTGAGAAGGTAGGAAAACCAAAATGGCCAATACATTCATTTATTTTGTTTAAACCCTGAACAGCTTCTATGGATGTGGAACAGGTAAAGGGTATCATTTGGTAACGAGTTACAAAAATTCTGGAACCAAAGTACACTCCCTGTGACATTCAGTATGGTGAGGGAATCAGTAAACTATCTGATGGGATTCATTTGTCTGTTTTGGAGGAAATTGTAAATACGATGGTATTTCATGGATTAGGTTCATTTTGTAAGTCACTGCATAGGACCTTTGTAGCTGCTATTTTGATTTGTTTTGTTTTTATGGAAAATGTGCCCAGTGGGTAAGAGCTAAGTAAGTCTAATGACAGCATATTTCAACTGCTATTACTCTGCTTCTTAATGCACAGATAGGCAATTCTCTAGCATTGAAAATACCGATGGAGGGGATGTCTAAAATCCATATATAGTTACCATACTCTAACTTAGGTTAAGTTTCAGCTATGTCCCTATTAAACTTCTTACTAGTACCATCAGTCTGAAATAAAATAAGCTGCTTGTATTTTCACCTCTTTCTGTGCCCCATCAGGGCACATCCAAACACTGGATATTTGCATCTCAGGAGAACCAACCATCAGTTTTAGATGGGACTAGATTTTACAGAGGAGGAGAGTAGTAGTTGAGAAATGGAGAGTTGTTGGTACAAGAAAAGTCTGGATTGCTGTGCAATATTTTAAATTTAGGGACAAAAAAATTACATCATAAAAGGGTGAAACAGTCAAATCCAGCCCCCCTCCCCCAGAATATGCCAAGCAGAACAAAACATAACACTCTATGACTGTGGATCTATGTTGCTCAATTTTTGGTGCATTAGTAAGACCCAACAGTTGTTTTCTGAAGTGAATCCTGACCTTGCCCCTGGAAACTCCCTTTCCTGACATCCCAGAAGTGGTCTGTGTCCTAGTACCTGCCCTTGTTGGGAGACTCAGTCTTCACAGTAAGAAGGCACCCCCTCCACCCGCTCTGCTAACTGGTTATTCAAGAATATTGCTGTCTTGCAATTGATTCCTTTGCAAAGTTGATTCCTTTAAAGTGTACCTCTTTGCTCTGGCTCCAGGACATAGAATTTGATAGAATCACTATAATAAAGTAACAGTTATTTTGAAAATACATAAATAGTAAATTTCAGAGGATAATTATAATAAAATAATAATTAGGTCATTATATAAACTCATATCACGGGCTCTAGGGACAAAAAGAAAAAGTAATGGAAGTATTCGTGAAGAGGGGAAAAAAAACCATTGTGAATAGTTGTGAAGGCATAAAAAGAAGTCTAATGTTATTGTTATGGCATCTATTTCACCTAGAAATACTGTTTTATAAATTTGTTGTGCCTGCATAAGCAGCATTTTAATGGGAAAATTTTGGCATAGAATTTGAATTCATTTGAGTCATGTGTCAATAATATACCTTACATGATTACGGTTGTTGACCAGAGAAGTTCCAATTCATATCATGTCTGTCATTGGAGAACTGAGATCTTATATTTTAAATTACTCATATTAAGAGAAAATGAAATCAAGTTACTCAAACATATCCTTCCTTATCACAGAAAAGTCCAGAACATTTGTATACGAAGGTCCTTTTCCAAGTGTTTAAGTGATAAACCTGGACTCTGGCTATCTGGAGGAAGCAGAGCATCTAATAGGGGACAAATACCCTTAGGACTTTGGTAACTGGTTTTTCCCTGATGTATTTTTGGTTCTGGTTCTACACATGAGGGATATAGCCTATGCTACAAGAAAAGCAAAGATTAGTAGACTCAATTTTAAAACCTTATGGCCAGCCATCTGGTATATGTTAAGGGTGATTATTTTCTCTCTGAATTCCTGGGAGGATCAGTACAGATAGGAGGAGTAAAAAGAATCAGGTGAGACTTAGTGGCCTGGGGCTTCATAATCTGGGTTTATCCAGATGGAATGACCATGTGCAGCCTCTTAAAAGTATTCTCTATTTATAAAAAAAAAAATGATAGTAACCTTGAGTAAAATGGACCCAGAAAACTGATTTAGACCTAGATCTATAAAGATCGCCCTGTTAATATGTAAGCTGTTTTAGAACTACTTAAAATACTTGGATTATTTTCCAAGGCCATAGGTTAGTGTATGTGTCCTCATAATAAAGATACAGCTATTTAGCCTGGATAGCAGCTGAGTCCTAGAGGTTTAGACCTAACTGTAGAAAACCAGCTTCAGGCCAACTTATTCCTAATCCAACCACCAAAAATCCAACACATTTTTTGCTGGTATCCTGTGTACCTGAGAACATTGTTGAAACAAAGAAAAGTGTATCCTTTCTTGACAGAAATATCGCACGTTTCTTTTTTCTTAATTCTTTTATATTCTCTCCATTTTTGTTCTCCTTTTAAGTTTTATTATACAGTAGCTGATTACTTACAAGTGCATTTTGCAACCAGTTTATCCTGGATGGTTAATTTGCTGAAAGTGAAACATTCTGTAGGTAATTTACCAGGACGTCTGAAATGAGATGAGGAATTATCATATATGCTTTACATTTTTTCTGGGCTAAAATTGTTGTGGCCTAGCTTCATAGCATAGAATTTATAGGGTTCCAATTGCTCAATTTTTGATGCATTAGTAAGACCCAACAGTCACTTTCTAAGGCGATTCCTGACCTTGCCCCGGAAACTCCCTTCCCTGACATCCCAGAAGTGGGCTGTGTCCTAGTACCGGCCCTTGTTGGGAGCCTCAGTCTTCGCAGTAGGAAGACACCTGCTTCACCTGCTCTGCTAACCAGTAAGCCCAGCATTCTACACGGGACCAGCAGCCTTGGATCTATTGCCTCTCACCGCCCTTCATAGTGCAGCCAAAAAAACTTTATGTGGGAGAAATTGCCTAAAGATGATCCAACACATCATTCTTCTTAATACACTATAACCTATCCCAGGATTGAGCCAGCTTGTCTGAAGCCATGTACCGGGCTCATATCATGTGACCCCAAGTGGAACTGCTTGTCTTTGAATGCCACTGGCCTCTATTGAAAGCATTATTTAAAAAAACGCTCCATCACGAGTCTGGCTAGAGGTTTATCAATTTTGTTGATCTTCTCAAAGAATCAGTTCCTGGTTTCATTGATATGTTCTATTATTGTTTTGTTTTGTTTTTAGCTTCTGTATCATTTATTTCTGTTCTAATTTTTATTATTTCCTTCCTTCTGCTGGATTTGCATTTTGTTTGTTCTTTTTCTAGCTCTTTTAGGTATAAGGTTAGGTTGTTTTGGAACTTGTTGCTGCGCTTACTTTAAAAGTATTGTTGAGGAAGTTCATTCATTCAAAAAATACTTGTTGATTCCCTGCCACATGTCAGATACTGTTCTAGGAACTAGGGAAACAACAATGAACAAAATAAAGTCTCTGCTCTTGTGCAGCTTATTTGAGAGTTGGAGGAGGCATTCAGTGCTGGAGAATGGGATCTCCAGTGCTGGAGAATGAGATCTGTGCCAGAATGGAAACTTAAAACAGGGTGAGAGGATAGAAAATGATTGGATTGAGGGGTAGATTTCAAATAGAGTGTCCTGAAACTCCTCTGCGATAAATTGGTACTTGGGCAAAGGCTTGTGTGAGGTGGAGTGAACCACATGGCTCTCCAGGAGAGCACTGCAGCCAAAAAGGAAGCTAGAGTGAAGGCCCTGACGCTGGACGATGCCAGCGTCATCACAGAACCGCAAGAAGCTCAAATGACTGGGGTGGTATGAGCAAGGGGAACGGTAGTAGGAAATATGGCTAGAGAGAAACAGTAAGAAGACCATGTAAGGCCTTTAAGGCCATGGTGTAGAGCTTGAGTGGAGAGGGGAGCCACTGGAGAGTGTTAAGCAGAGAGAAAGACATGAATGAACTTCTGTTTTAAAAGGATCGCTCTGGCTTATCTGTGGAAACCAGACTGTAGAGGGGCCATGATGGAAGTAGGGAACAGTAGGGAAGCCATTGCAGTAACCCTGTGAGAGTGCATGATGCCTTACCTTGGCAGTGATGGAGATGGTGAAACGTGGCCCCATTCTGGGTATGTTTTGAAGGTACAACTCACTGAATATGATGTCAAGATACCTAACCTCTATTTCCCCTCTGTTAAGTAGGGGTAAGAGATACCTATTACTGGGCTAATTAATTATTAATATAATGTCCAATGCCTCGAGAAGTGCCTGGTAAAAAGTAGGTATTCCCTATGTTAGCTCCTAATGTAATTATTTTTAATATTACTATTATCCTCACCGTGATTATCATGATTATGAGTTGGATGTAAGATGTGAGAGAGGAGTCACGGATAGCTCTAAGGCTCCTGTCCTGAGCAGACTTGAAATATGGAATTGCATTTTACTGCAACGGGGAAGACTGGAGAAAGACCAAGTTCTCACAGTGATGAGAATGATTTAATGTTTTCTTTTTGCATGTCTGTATTTTCCATTGCTCTATAGTACATAATTGTATATTAGATTATCAAAACATAAAGGCACTAAAAATCTAATCAAGTAATTCTAACCCATTGATCCTATAATTCATACTCACCAAATGGGATGGTTAGAGGGTTTATTTTTACTAGCCTACATTTGTAAGATTCTTTCTACAAACACCAAGTAGGGAAAACAAAAATCATCACTCCTAAAAATAATACATGCTTGTCTTTCTCATCCTATAGATGACCCAATTTCTCCATATACGGGCTGGCTGTTGACTATAACAGAGACCAAACAGCCGCAGCCCTTACCCATGCCTTGTACTGGAGGATGCTGGGCCCCCCTGGTTGACTACCTCCCAGAGACCATCACTCCCCGGGGGCCTCTCCACAGGTAAGTAGCATCTGTGGGTAGTGGGAAACAACTGCTTCAATTTAACTGGACTTTTCTTCCCATGAGAAGAGGGAAATCATTCCAGGTCCTATCAAATGAAAGGACCTCTGAAGTCAGAGGGACCATGCGTAACTTTAATTGCAGCTCTCAGCATATTTGTAGAGTTTGGTTGAGTATTAACTAATGTGCAAAGCTGCCTTGTAACTCAGAATTTTTTCTTGATGTAATGTGGACGTGGATATGCATTCTGTGATAATTTTTAGATTGTGAGTAACTTGAAATGAGGGCCCTTTTCTCCTCTTCCTCCCTCAGTTCTTATTACCTAGTGACTAGTAAGACTCCCTAGTATGTGATTATCTCAGCCAAAGTTTCTCCCTTTTGTGGAATTGTGCTTTTTCAGAAATTGAACTCCATTTCCCTGGAATAAGGATCTCACATAATTCTTCAGTAGGGCTCAAGAGTTGTATTTAATTGTGACTTAATGATCTATCAATGTATTTCCATCCTCTTCAGAAGTTACATTAATTTCATCATGTCATTGATTAGGTGCAATATTGCTGTAATTTTTATGACTGAGATGGTGGTGGATCACAGTGTGAGAGAAGATTGGGCTCTTCATCTACCATTATTACTCCATGCTGTCTTCTTAGGTAAGACTGGATCTAAGAGGAACTCTAGACAATAGGGTCAAAATTCTATAGACATAATCCAGAGAGCTTTCCTTTTACATTGACATCCTGTTTTCCTCATTTCTGAAATATTTAGTCTCTTCCATTTATCATTGCTTCTATGTGACATCTGCTTCTACAATTTCAGTTGATCAGTCATTGCTTAAAATTGCCCTATTTCTGCAATATAGAGTGGTAACTCTGTAATGCTGTATCTATAAAGATACCCAAAACACACTGAGCCTCTTTGAGGGTCTTTGGCTAGATGTGATCAATTTAAAGCCATGAGACACTGTCAGCACACAGACAAAAAGAATATAGAGCACAGCAGACCAAGGACAAGCCAGGGAGGCTCAGAAGTTTAGTTACAGAGAGATGAACAAAATTAGAATCCTTCAGTTAATAGGGAGACCCAGGGAAGAGACCATCCTAGGAAGGAGGAATGCTAACCATGTCAAATGCTACTGAGAGGTCAAGAAAAGTCCACCTATCAGCATTTTATTAGAGCATTTGATTTAAGGAATAAAGCATTTTTCCTAAGCTCAACTTCTTTATGTTGGTAACACAAACAATAACAAAGAAAACTGAACATTCTTTCAACATGTTCCTCCTGAGTAACTTGGAATCTTTACTATCCCTGGAATCTAAAGGAGCTGAAAACTTGTTTATACCAAGAGATTCCACTGTTTTGTTCCAGGTTTGGACCATTACCGACCTGAAGTCTTTGAACACAGCAAAAAATTGCTTCTTCACCTCTTGATTGCCCTCTCTTGCAACAGCAGTTTTCATGCCATTGCTTCTGTGCTCCTGCAGACTCGAGAGATGGGTGAAGCTAAGACTCTAACAGTTCAGCCGGCTTATCAACCAGAGTATCTCTACACAGGTAATAAAAGAAGGAGTGACAGAAAGCCTGAGACAGAATCACAAATAATAAAGATAACTTAAGGTGTCCATGGAGCCCAAATTAACTTCTCTAATGTGATCACCACCCCCTCCCCCTGCAACTTTCCGAGTGAGCAAGTTGGAGCACAGTAAATATGCACCCTTTCACTTGATATTACTTTGGTTTTCAAAATCCTTTAGTATTGAATGTTTTCAAATGTCTTTGTCTTTATTATTATGATTGCTGCTCTCCTTAAATATGTTCCTACTGATACATTGAAAATTATGTCCTTTAGGGGCGCCTGGGTGGCTCAGTCCGTTAAGCATCCGACTTTGGCTCAGGTCATGATCTTGCAGTTCGTGGGTTCGAGCCCCACGTCAGGCTCTGTGCTGACAGCTCAGAGCCTGGAGCCTGCTTCAGATTCTGTGTCTCCCTCTCTCTCTGACCTTCCCCTGCTCATGCTGTCTCTCTCTCTCTCAGAAATAAATAAAACAATTTTTAAAAAAAGAAAATTATGTCCTTCAGCCAAGAGCATGTCTAAAACACAAAAGGATGAGAATGTACCAAACAGTGACTGCCCCCCAGCACCTTGAGAGCAGGTTATTGCCAAGATGCCAGTTGTATCATTTGTGGACCTTCTAGTTCCCCTGAAGGAATTTTCACCTTTTTGAGTGACTGCTTTTTCTGGAAAGCACCATGAGTGGAAGTCTACTAAGAACCTTGGCTGTTTTGAAACCAAAACTTTCTTTTTAGAAATGAGAACAGAAAGTGTTAGCTGAGTCATGTTTGAGTCAAAGAAATTATTGTGATGTGTCCAGCTATTCATGAAAACTTTCCCCAAAGAGTTCACCAGTGGGTTTCATTAAGAATCAGAACATTAAAAATACCTTAAAACTATAGTGAACTAACATTCCTGAACATTTTGTGCATTGCATTGGCACTCAATATGACATGCACTTCATCTGTCACCGTGTACTTTATTCATAACCCTGAAGAGGATGTGCCTGTTACTTAATATTTGTACCCAGTGCTGTCCTGTCCTTTGACAGACGTTAAGATATTCCTTTGGGAAGCAAATACAGAGTTACTAAGTCTGAGACATAAGGACTACTGACCTCAGTGTAAGCCATTTATTTTAAACCAAGTTACACTTAACTGAAAATAACCCATCAATAGTCACTCAGAGACACAAAACTCTCTTCACTATAGATGTTTAATGAAAAAAATCTGAAGATTTTTGGCTGTCCTAACTCCCCAGGATAAGGATGTATTCCATTAAGCACATGGTCTTAGACTGAAAACATGCCCATTAGGTTGTGTATCTCTGAGTGCATCGGTTTTGCATTCACTACACCACCGGTGTGGCATGAAGTGGGGATTTACAAAACAAAATACAATATACCATAGGCAAGACAGACAGTGGAAACTAAAATGATTGAATCTGTAGCATACATGGAATATGAGTATGTGGAAAATGTCTCCTTTTCATAAACATTTATTAATACTTATGGAGCACCTACTTTCAACCTATGCTTTCAAATCCAAGCTGAAAACCTGTATGCTAGAAATTGTTGTCTTTTTCTTATTATAATAGGAGACTAAGCTACAGAGAAATTATATATAAACTCCCTGAGATCACACAATAAATGGCAGAGATGATATTCAGGCCCAGGGCTCCTCCTATTTCACTATATCTGTCAGAAACACCAGAACTATGTACTTTTTGTGGTCATTAAGTAGGAGAAAAGGGATGAGTATGTATCTACATTTTCAAATCATCAATACCCAGAGATGTAGAATGATAACCAAATATGAGGTGGGGAACAAACATAGTATTTATTTATACCATATTTCTTTGACTACCATGAGACATATTTTATCAAAACATAGTAATAGACATGTAATACTCACAGTTGTAAGCACACTTACTGAAAACATTATAACTTGCCCATTATTAGGTGCTCGTATCATCAAAACTGGTACCATTTCACATATTTAAGTGGTCTAATACCCAAGAATAATTTGCTACCAGTACAGTTGGGTCCAGATGTTTAGGGGAACTGTTTGTCAGCCTGTGCATGTGTGTGTGTATGTGTGTGTGCGCGCACAGACACATGTGCAAACACACACACAAGCATACACCACTTCTTTTACAGAAAGCATCAATTCCAACATCAGGCTACAAAATAACAGATCACACTCCTATTACCAAATACACTCTGGTTTACAAAACAGTGCAACTAGTCCATAAGCAAGGAAAAAATATCAGTCTCATTTCGTCGTAACCATAGTCAAAATCAAATGTTTTCTCCAAAAAATTCAAATAACTACACCCTCCTGTATGCTCACCTCCTCACCTCAGTAAGCTCCCTGCCTAACACATTCTACCTTGATCTTCTTGTCTCACCAGGTGGCTTTGACTTCCTGAGAGAGGACCAGTCATCCCCAGTGCCAGACTCGGGGCTAAGCTCCAGTTCCACGTCCTCCAGCATCAGCCTGGGGGGCAGCAGTGGGAACCTCCCACAGATGACCCAGGAGGTGGAAGATGTAGACACAACTGCTGAAGCGGACGAGAAGGCGAACAAGCTCATTGAGTTTCTGACGACCAGGTAGTGAGGGGTCAGGAGACAGAGGCCTGTTTTTAGGTTGGTCTTTGGGGGAAATATCATCACTTTAGAACTACACAGATGAAAAAGTAAGCCCGCAGTTTTAGCAAAGCCTTCTTTTCGCTTCTAAATTGCATCTGCCAGCGTCTGTGTACAAGGAAGATACTGGCAAAAGCTGTCTGAGATCCCACTGACGGCACAGTTGATGGGCAGCAGGTTCTGTGTATAAAGGGAATGCAGCAGATGGAGGCAGGACACGGTAGCGCCCCACGGTGAGGATGACTTTAATCATCTATTAGAGCTGCCAGGATCTGAGAGTTCTGAGACTTGGCAAAGAACATCCTCTGGAAACCAAATATATTAGCCGTGGTCGACCCAGGAGCAGCTGCAGAGGGTACCATTGTCTGCTCTTCTCATCCAGAGCCATTTATAAATGAAAGTCAGAAACAATAGGAAGCATGATGGAAAGGAAGCAAACTAATAATCAAAATCAAGAAAAGCTGCAAGCAAGCAATCCCATTTTGTCAGCTCTTCTGTTTCTTCCTTCCACTGAACAATTTAGCTTGTAAGACTTCAGAATGTCTCTTACCCTGAGGTCCAGTATTTGTACCAAGAAAATCATGCTTACCTGGTACTGTTTGGAGGGAGGGGACTCCATCCTTTCTTGGTACATTAATCCCAGAAGTCTAGTCTGTATAGATGCTATCTGATACCCCCATGATTTTTCTTTCTCCCATGAATGCATCAATTAACGCAAAAAAGGGAAAAAAGAGCGTTTTCTTTCCTTGATTAATGATTCAGAGTATTCTTTGCAGTTCTTAGCTCAATATAGGACTTAAAGAAAGGAAGCTTAGGAAGGGGTCTGATGGTAACTACATCCAGGATGCTTCAGAGACCTGAATGGTCGTTGGCGAAGAAAAATATGCTCGCCACTCGCCACTGTCCATAACTTGTGTTGGAGAAAGTATTCTTCTGAAATTCTCACATCTGGATCCATCCTGTTCTTTCTGTTGAAAACCAAGTAGATATCATCAATTCATTTCTACAGTATTTGGTAGTCTAATGATAGGATCCTGATAAAAGCATTATCTCTGCAAATCTAAAAAGTACAAATGTCTAAGTCTATATTTTAATTAATATTTTATATCATTTTATTTGACCAATATGTAGCATCTATTATGTGTAAACACTGTTCTGATGAATTGAGAGGTTTTAATTTTGTGAGTAAATTTTGTGAGGTTTGCGTTTTGTGAGTAAAACATAAGAAAAAATATGCCTCCCTCTATTGGATAGATCCATTTTGAGTATGTTCTTAAGCTTTACCAGACTGAAATTTACACCCACATTAATCACTAAAATTTAAAAATCATATTGCGCTTTCGGAGTTACAACTGCATAGGTGGTTTTTAAAATACAAAATGATTGTATTTAAGTGGTTATATTTTTAACATTTTGTATGTTTTGTTTAAGGGCATTTGGTCCACTTTGGTGCCATGAAGACATCACACCCAAAAATCAAAATTCAAAGAGTGCTGAACAGCTCACTAATTTTCTACGTCATGTTGTATCCGTATTTAAAGACTCCAAATCAGGTACTTTATCTTATTTCCCCAAATGCCACTTTCAACATATTCTGTAATGGAGTGTATTCTTCCCGTTATAACCATACACTTTACATATATGTATATGGTTCTGTATTTGGCATTGATAGCAGGAGAATATTCATAGGGGAGCCTTGAAGCTTGTTTCAAATGTGCCTAACTGGATGATTATTAATGTCATGTATTTTTGCGTTATGCCCTATCAAATAATTCCCAGAAGTCACTGTTCTCCCTGCTCCATTTACCTCACTAGAATTAAACTATTCCCTATAATATTAATTTTATTTCAAGGAGGCCATGACACAACACATTCATGGAAAGATGCTCAACATCAGTGATCATCAGGGAAATGCAAATACAAACCACAATGAGACATCACCTTACACCTTACATCTGTCAGAATCAAAAAGACAAGAAATAACAAGTGTTGGCAAGGATGTAGAGAAAGAAAAACCCTTGTGCACTGTTGGTGGGAATGTAAATTGGTACAGCCATTATGGAAAATGGCATGAAATTTCCCCCAAAAAATTGAAAAATAGAAATATCATATGATTCAATAATTTTGCTACTGGGTATTTACCCAAAGAAAATGAAAACACTAATTTGAAAAGATATATGCACCCCTATGTTTATTGTAGCATTATTTCTAATAGCCAGGATATGGAAATAACTCAAGTGTCCATCCATAGATGAATGGATAAGGAAGATGTGGTGTGTATGTGTGTACATGTGCAAGCATGTATATAGAAGTAGATATATATTCATTCCATATATATCCCATTTATACAACATATATATTTTATATATAATGGAGTATATATAACAGAATATATAATAATGGAATGTTATATAGCCATAAAAAGGGATTAGATCTTGCCATTTGTGACAACATGGATGTACCTACAGGGTATTAACCTAAGTGAATTAAGTCAGATTGAGGAAAAAATATGTGATATGAATTTACTCATGTGAAATCTAAAGAACAAATGAATAAACAAAAAGCTGAATCAGACCTATAATTAAAGAGAACAAATTGATGGTTGCCAGAGGGAAGGCTGTAGGAATATAGGCAAAGTGGGTAAGGGGGAAAGAGAGATACAGGCTTCCAGTTATGGAGTGAATAAGTCACAGGAATAAAAGGCACAGCATAGGGAACCCAGTCAATGATACTGTAATAGTATTGTAGTGTTGCATAGAGATAGACAGTAGCTACACTTGTGGTGAGCTTAGCAAAACATAGAGAGAAGTCGAAGAAGTTGAATCACTATGTTTTACATCTGAAACTAATGTGACATGGTGTGTCAAGTATACTCAAATTTTAAAATTTAACAACAACAACAAAAAAGGCAGCCACGAGTAATAAATCTTATTGGTTATGTTTATACTCAACTGTGATATGCTATCAGATTTGAAAATGGGTTTAAAAAAGAATTTTTTGATAAAACGTCTTTGACTTTGAAAGTATTTGCTAATAATTCCTGATGATCATTCAATATTCTGAACACAGTGTGATTTGTATTTAGATTATAGTAGCATCATGATGTGTAAGCCTTTAGCTGTATACCATTCAGATTCGACTTGGCCTGGGCTGATCTGTGTGTGAAATTTAAATTTGGTTCCTCAGCATAATGCAGCAACTACCGCTACCTTTTTTCACACACCAGGCTGACCAAATGAAATATGGCTTGCTGGCTTTCCCAGCTGCTCTGATAAATAGCACATCTCACAGTTTGAAACATTCCAGGTTAGCCACACCTCCTCTCATTACCAGAGGGTGCTTTCTAGAAAAGCAAACAATACTGATAAACTGAAATGAGTTTCTCATTTCAGGAATAGGATTGACATTTCTTGTTTGGAATGCTTTTGAAATGTTACCACCTCTTCTACTGCTTTTCCCCCCACTTAGAAGTCAGTTGTTAATGGTTGAACATAACCCAAAGGAAGAAACTTACCGTTTGTGTGCAAGCCATTAATCTGCTTAAAATCTTTGATTGCATGAAGATAATGAAAATGAAAATACTCATGAATCCCTCTACTGTTTTCTCAGAGGGTGCTTAGAGTCTGAGTTTTTTCACATCTTGCCCCAGATGCTTTTACTCACTACAGTTTCTTTATACACCCCTGCTCTCTGCCTGTTTCCACTGTAGCACAATAAAATATGTTCCTGGAAACACTTGTAGGAGTCAGGGTAGTGTAGCTGCTGTAACACACAACCCCCAAAGCTCAGAGGCTTAACACCGTAGACGGTTACTTCCGATCACATAACAGTTCAGTGTAGAACTGAACTGTTAAATAGTCTTTCATTTAAATAGCCTCTCTGACATCCAGATGGCCAACAGGCACATGAAACTATGCTCAGCATCCCTCCTCATCAGGGAAATACAAATCAAAACCACACTGAGATACCACCTCACGGTGGTCACAGTGGCTAAAATGAGCAAATCAGAGGACTCTAGATGCTGGCGAGGATGTGGAGAAACGGACACCCTCCTACACTGTTGGTGGGAACATAAACTGGTGAAGCCCCTCTGAAAAACAATGTGGAGGTTCCTCAAAAAATTAACAATAGAATTCCCCTATGACCCAGCAATAGCACTGCTAGGAATTTACTCAAGGGATACAAGAATGCTGATGCATAGGGGCACATGCACCCCAGTGTTCATAGCAGCACTCTCAACAATAACCAAAACATGGAAAGAGCCTAAGTGTCCATCAACGGACGAATAGATCAAGAAGATGTAGTTTATCTATACAATGGAATACTACATGGCAATGAGAAAGAATGAAATCTGGCCAGTGTAGCAACATGGATGGAACTTGAGGGTGTTGTGGTGAGCGAAATAAGTCAGGCAGAGAAGGACAAATACCATATGTTTGCATGTATAGGAGGATTAGGAGGAACTTAACGGAGGACCATGGGGGAGAAGAAGGGAGGAAAAACAGTTGGGGAGAGGGAGGGAGGCAAACCATGAGAGACTCTTGAATGCCAAGAACCAACTGAGGGCCAATGAGGGGGAGTGGAAGGGGGAGATGGGCATGGAGGAGGGCACTTGTGGGGATGAGCACTGGGTGTTATATGGAAACCAACTTGACAATAAACTATTTAAAAATAAATAAATAAATAGCCTCTCTTAAGGACACTGGCATAGTTTGGCAGGTGGCCTTCCACATTTGAAATTTGAAGTTTGAAGGCAGCCCTTCAGAGACCTTCCTTTGTGACTCTGAGCACCTCAGCTCGGAGGCCTCTCCTCAACCCTCTTCAGCCAGCCAGCAAGTGGAGGAAGAGACTGAGTGGAGCATTACTCAGGAGGAATTTACACCACATGCGGTTCTAATGTGGCATCCAGTGCTGCTTCCCACGTTCCACTGACCATAACCCAGAAACAAGCGCCTGCAAGAAAGCCTGGGAAATGTAGGCTGCTGTGTGACACGTTAAATAGCCTTTCTTAAGGACATTGTCATGTCACTGGTGGCATTGTCACCAAGAGCATGGTGGGGTTCTATAGTCCTACCAGTATAGTTCTAGCCTTCAGGTCCATTCTGATTTCAGTAAGGTTTTGTTCATTGACAGAGGACCTAACTCCACATGTAATAAAATTAAGTAGGAAAATAAAACAAAATAAAGGTACAAATTCTGTTCTGAAACATAATCCATTCATACATTGTAAACTGCCTATATGGGTTTAACCCTGTATTTGCTACTTTGAATATATCTAAGTCCATCTTCCAGAACACTTTGTTTGCTGTGCAGGAACATTCTCTTATATAGTCTAAAGGTCCCTAAGGTCAGATAGCCGAGCAGCAGCTAAGAACAATGACTTTAAATGATCCCTCCTGGTTCACTTTCATGTGACAATCAAATGTACCATGGAGTCCTCTAGATCACAGAGACAGCCAAAATCACGATTTTCATCATGTCCTCTGACTTTGCAGTCAGTTTTTCTCCCACAGAGAGGCACAACAGAGTACAGATCAATGGCCCAGAATTCAATCATGTGTTTTTCTTTACATTTTGACTTCCATCTGATCCAGTGGTTTCCTGATGACTAAGATTAACCTTCATGCTATTGGAAGAACCAATATTTGGGCGAGAGTTTAAATGATGGCTGCCTTCTTGGCAACATCTGCATTTCAATATCTGCATATTTATAGACTATTCTGAAGAACAAAGACTTTGGTACAGGCCTCGGTTGTGTTTAGAGTTGATTAGATCCACTAACAGCTTTCCTCTACAACAGTACTCTGAAAACTTTTTCCTAACAAATTCTCTTATGAAAAAAAGGAGTGAAAGTACTCCATGGAAAAAGGACTTCAGAAGAACAATGTAAAAAATGGGAAGGCAGTAAACAAGAATACCTTTGTGAGTATATTATGTGTCAGATGGTACAAAGCATTTTTTATTTTATTTATTTATTTATTTATTTATTTATTTATTTATTTATTTTTACAAATAGTTTATTGTCAAGTTGGTTTCCATATAACACCCAGTGCTCATCCCCACAAGTGCCCTACTTCATGCCCATCACCCCCCTCCCCCCCAACACCCATCAGTCCTCAGGTGGTTCTTGGCATTCAAGAGTCTCTCATGGTTTGCCTCTCTCCCCTCCCCCACTATTTCCCCCCTTCTTCTACCCCATGGTCCTCCGTTAAGTTCCTCCTAATTCTCCTATACGTGCAAACATATGGTATCTGTCCTTCTTTGCCTGACTTATTTCGCTCAGCATAACACCCTCAAGTTCCATCCACGTTGCTACACGTGGCCAGAGTTCATTCTTTCTCATTGCCATGTAGTATTCCATCATATAGATAAACCACATCTTCTTGATCCATTCGTCCGTTGGTGGAGGTACAAAGCATTTTTAAAACATTGAATTTTCGCAATGACTCTATGATATAGATACTATTATTTTCCACTTAAAAACAAGAAAATAGGCTCATAGAGACTACATTTCTTTCCAGAGTCCCAAAAACCCCTGTTCAAAACTTTGCACTTTGTTGCAAAGCTTCTGACTCTACTACACTATGCCTCTTTAAGCTCTGTTCAAATTTGGTGGTTTTTTTTATTCTAAAATGGTTAATTCTTAAATAAGTACCACCAAAGGATAGCTCTTTGCAGTTAGCCTGATTGAAACCTATAGATAACTGATGCTCTGGGTTTGCAGAGTATAGATTGACCATCTCTGGCCTCCTGGTGCCCAGGTTTCCATCTGGAGCAACACCTGAGTGAAGTTGCGCTGCAGACAGCCCTGGCAAGCTCTTCGAGGCACTATGCTGGTCGATCCTTCCAGATATTCCGGGCGCTGAAGCAGCCCCTGTCAGCACATGCCTTGTCTGACCTTCTCTCCAGACTGGTGGAGGTGATTGGAGAACATGGAGATGAGATTCAGGTACAGAAGGAAAGGCCACCAAACTCATTCGCCTTCTCTCATGTCAAAGACGAGGACTTTCTTTGAGCCTTCTTTCTTTCACCAATTATCCCAGCCATTTGGGCACATATAATTTATTTTAAAAGTTTCCAGATGTTAACTTGTATATTTACAAAAATCACTTTGGGGGCGCCTGGGTGGCTCAGTCTGTTAAATGTGCAGCTCTTGATATTGGCTCAGGTCATGATCTCACAGTTCATGGAATCGAACCCTGCATCAGGCTCTGTGTGGACGGTGTGGAGCCTGCTTGGCATTATCTCTCTCTCCCTCTCCCTGCCTTCTTCCCCATCTCTCTCTGGCTCTCCCCCGCTAGCACACACACACACACACACACACACACACACACACACACACTCACACACTCTCTCTCTCCCTCTCTCTCTCTCTCTCTCTGTCAAAATAAATAAACTTAAGAAAAATCACTTCAAGGAGCATTGTATAAATTCAGTGGATATTGTTTTATTGAGCCAACAATTGAAAATCCCCTGGTGACTCCTTGGTTGTTTTTGTTGTTAGTTTTAGTTGACTGGGAAGTGGGGAATGATATGCATTGTTTTGTCCTTCTGCCGTCAGCCTAAGATGCTGCTGTGCTGTCTCCCCACCCAGAGAAGGAATCACCATCATATCCATTGAGCACACTCCCCCTCTCTGTATAACTAGCCCTCGGTACACTGAGAAGAGCTGAAGAAGTAATGAACAGAATAGATGCCACAAGAAGACCCTGTACCTCAATCCCAGGGACCGGGGAGCATTACATGGGCATTACAAGCTCTATAGCTTGGGCCAAGCCCTTCTTTCCTTTCTTTTCCATCAGAAAAGTTACTACATCCCAGGAGACTTACACACTTGCAAGCTCTAGCCTCTTCTCCTCTTTCTGGACATGGATATGCTCTTCAAAATGCCACTGAGGCACAGACCTTCTCATACCTCAGCTCTTCATTTCTGGCTCAGATATTGACACTCTGTATTTGGAATGTCTACCACCCTCCTCATCGAGGGGCAATGATTGCCACCTTTAGCCTTGCCCTCTCCCCATTGGATTTCAGAGGAGGTTGGTCTGTTGAGGACGTCAGACTTAGGGAAATAAATCTTTGTGATTACCTGCTAACTGCTAAGCCATCTGAATTTACTAAGTGGCCATTAAATTGTGTTTTTAGGCTTGGTAAGTTAGGGTAACATAGACTGTCTAGCACTCAATGATGTTAAGGTTAGATCTGAATAAATTTCGTGTTGATTAAATTTATCTTCCAGAAGGGAACAGCAGTTTTAAGCAGTACAAAATGTTATCTTTGTGTGTCCGGCAGGGTTACGTAATGGAAGCTCTCCTTACGTTAGAAGCCGCCGTGGATAACTTGTCCGACTGCTTGAAGAACAGTGATCTCTTAACGGTGTTATCTCGGTGAGAAGAAGCTTAATGACTTTTGAAATCAAACATGCTGGACTCAATAGTTGAGACATGCCTAGACTTTGGGCAAAATCCAAAGAACAAACCTAGTTTTTGATGTATGACATTTTCTTTAGCTTAAAAAAAAAAAGGAAGCTATGACACACACAGATACATGTTATATAAGCAGTTTCACACATCTGAAAGATAGAGAAGAAATGTTAGTTCTAAATAATACAAATATTAATGCTTTTTCATTTTCTGTTTTATGACTTTGAGTACTCTTTCAAATTTTATAATTATACTGTTTATTTCATTGTAAACAAACCAAAACTACATAGTTTTTGAATGAATATACATAAAACTCATCTTGAACCATTACTATAAAAACAGCTGGAATTAATGTCGATTTTATATGAATAAGTTTTTAAATTTTTATTCCTGTTGCTCCTGCCAATGTTTAATTGTCCATTTCAAATCATTCACAAGTCTGTATTCCGTTTATATAATCAAGCTCATTTTGCTTGCAGTTGAGTCAGTGATGTTATCATAAATCACACTGAGCCTTGTTTCACTTTTAAGTTGGGCATTTTTTATGGATAGGTAATTACTAACATCATACATATTTTTCTATATAAACCTACAGATTTATCTCAATCAGTAAGAATTTACCAAGAATGTTGATAAAGAGTTTTATCTTTTCAGCCTGAAATAGGCTTAGAGATCATTTCTCATAGGTTTTTTTAGAAGTGTAAAAAAATTCCTTTGATGCAGTTACTAACTTTTTTCTTTCTAGATAATATCCTTTCCATTTCTGTTGTCCTTATCAGTCAGTTAATAAAATATTAAACTTGGTGTCTATCAGTCACACTTTATTTCTAAATTACTTCTGCCCAAATGCAAACAAAAATATAAATGAAACATCAGTAAACTTTACCACCAGCCCCTCTTCTCTAGCCTCTCAATATGTGTAAGTCAGTATTAGGTTTTATTCTCGTTTTGTTGGTAAGGGTTCTCGTTGGCTTTTTCCCCCAGAGCTTTAAGTTTAGGAATAAGGAAATTTATCCCTATAAGTTTAAGAGTATGGGGGTGGGGTGAAAAAAAAGGATAGGTAGTATTTCCAAAGAATGATTTCCTTCCCTTATAGTTTGTCAGTGGATCTTAAAAGGACTGGCTCTTCACTAAATTATGTTGGCTTCCTATTGAACCTTTTTTATTTTTGCACCCAGCTGTTCATCACCAGATTTAAGCTCTAGCACGAAACTAACAGCAAGCAGAAAGAGCACAGGACAACTAAATGTGAATCCTGGGGCAGCCAGTGGCAACACAGCAACCGCAGAACGGAGCCGGCATCAAAGAAGCTTCTCTGTGCCCAAGAAGTTTGGTGTTGTCGACCGATCCTCAGACCCACCCAGGAGTGCCACACTGGACAGAATTCAGGCTTGTACCCAACAAGGCCTCTCCTCAAAAACCAGAAGCTCATCCTCCTTGAAGGACAGCCTCTCAGACCCATCACACATAAACCACCCAACCAACCTGTTGGCCACCATCTTTTGGGTCACAGTGGCTTTGATGGAATCTGACTTTGAGTTTGAATACCTAATGGCCTTAAGGCTGTTGAATAGACTACTGGCTCACATGCCGCTTGATAAAGCTGAGAACCGAGAAAAACTTGAGAAACTCCAAGGGCAGCTCAAGTGGTCAGACTTCTCAGGGTTGCAGCAGCTACTGCTGAAAGGATTCACCTCCCTCACCACCACTGACCTTACCCTGCAGCTTTTCAGTTTGCTGACACCAGTATCCAAAGTATCCATGGTGGATTCATCCCAAGCCATTGGTAAAGCCAACGTCACTCATTGTCTTGCACAGTTCTGGTGGTTGTTATGTTTACATTTGGTGTAATAGATAATGGGCTTAGTATGTTTAACAATTCTATTTAGAAATGTTTCTTTGGGAATAGTTTGTATATTTCAAAATTATACATAATGTAAATTTTTAAATTATTTATTACTGTAGAAGACATTTTTAAGGCAATAGCATAAAAGGCACAGAACTGATATATATATTAATTATCTCTCCATGCTTTCCAGATCAAATTGCAGATACAGTTTATTCCATTTTTCTTGTACAGATAAACATTTTTCTCTCTTTTTTCTTACCTCCTAAATCTCTTTTGTTTTCTTCACCTTTTTCCCCTCTTGAAAATTCTCTTGGTTCCCTCTTGTTTTGAATTAAGCCAAATCACCAGCCATATTTTTAATACTATGGCATGTGGCCCAGACTTCTTTTCATGAAGGTAGAGCTTAACACAGAAGTACTAAGTCATTATTTACCATTTTAAAGAGTTTTTTTTATTGCATTACGTGACCAAGACTTAAATTGGTTGGCCTATGTCCTTTTAAACAAGCTTTTCTTCAAATATGTTTTTTGACAAAAGCTTCAGAAACTTCGTTCATCTTCCATTCATCCTAATCTGCTTTTAAAAATCTGTGCCAGTCATCCTTATTCACAAACAGTCCATAGCAAGATAGTCACCATATCTCAGAATTACAAATCTATATCAGTGCCTCCTCTGTAACTGGTGTCATTGTTGTACATTTTTTTCCTGGATTTTGTGTTAGATCATAATAAAGCTGGTTCAAAAGACTGCTTTTGCATCCCTTCAGAATAAAATCTGCAATATTCTTCCCACTGTTAACAGTTAAAATGCACCATATTCAGCTGTCTCCACTGCCTCTTCTCTGATGCAGGGTTTCCACTGAACGTGTTGTGTCTCCTGCCCCAGCTGATTCAGCATTTTGAAAATCCCAATCAGTTCTGCAAGGATATAGCAAGGATATAGCTGAAAGGATTGCTCAGGTATGATTTCTGGCTGGATGCTCAGGTGGATTCATATGGGCCTTCGGGAAGGTCCGATGCCAAACAGAAATTATCCAGAGAGGGAAATGAGTTTCCCCAAACCTTAAAATAATAACTGGTATTGCTAGTAGTTGACATCTCTGAGTAGCTGATGCACATTGTCTTTTGGTTTCATTATTGAGAAGACAGGCGGAAAGAATTTGTGAAAATCATATTAGCTAATTACTGAGATAAGCACTTCTGCAGCTTACCAAAAAGAAAAAGGAAAAAGTATGGATGTGTTTTCCAGATTCCAGAGCAAAATTGCAAACATATCTTATAGCACAATTGCTAACACATCTTTCTATGTATCAGGCCCTTTTATCCTAATTGATTTTCTTCTCTTAAAAGGTGTGTTTGGAAGAGAAAAACCCCAAACTTTCCAACCTTGCACATGTCATGACCCTGTACAAAACACACAGTTACACAAGGGACTGTGCCACATGGGTCAACGTGGTCTGCCGGTACCTTCATGAAGCATATGCTGACATCACCTTGAACATGGTGACCTACCTCGCCGAGGTAAACTCTTCAATTAAGGACAAACCTACTATAGTTTCTATGGATAAAATACTTATATGGAATGGATAGCAATCTCTTAACTTCACTGAGTGTCTATTATATATTGTCATAGATGCCATATAGAATCATTTTAAATCTTCACAGAAACCCACTGATGTAGATACTATTATAACAAAGAATCTGAGGCCCAACCAGGTGAAATAATCTGCCATGTGTTTAAAGCCAGCCTTTGAACTGAGGTATATCTGCCTCAAAAGCTTAAAATCCTTCCTTTTACTACAGTAATACCTGTCAGGACATTCCAGAAATGGAGAAATTTTATCCTAATCACTCCAGGTGTTCATATGTTATTTAAGGAGTGGCTTGATATGTTTAACGGTTGTTTGCTCCGAACTAATTAACACAGCATATATTCTGAAGTAAACTTTTTATCTTCATCTTTAAGTTTGTCTTTAAAACTGGAATGGGATTTTTGTCCCCATAGAAATGTGTTTCTAGCACATTCTTTCCAAGCCCCTGTGTCCACTGGTGCTGCAGATACACAGCAAATGAAATGTATTCTGTGTAGCCCCTCCAGTCACCCACCAGCTTAACACACAAGGTCATGAAAGCTATGAGGCAAGTGGTCAGTAACAGCCACCTTGGGTTAGCACGTTCAATATTGCTCTTGCCTGAGGGATACACATGCACCCACCTTGCCTGGGCCTTTTCAGGAGCGATCAGAGCAGTGCATTCTAACTTTCCTTTCAGTTATATCAACAGTACAGAGTTCAGATAAGTTATAGAATCAATGATTGTCTTAGAAGAGGGTCCTTGCCTCCTCCATCAACGTTGATAGTTGATCCTGCAGGATTTTGATTTGCAGATGGGGTCAGCAATATGTGAGCTGTATTCAGAACGTCAACACACCAAAGAGCCTCTCTTATATGCCACCCTGATGCCTTTCACAATCACCTTGGTCACATCAGCCCCACAAGAGTTGCTAAGAAAGCACACACATACCTCAGCTCACAAGAAATACTGGGACAACTGATTCAAATGCCCTGCTTACAATGGCAGACGGTACCTGTTTTAAAACAAAGTGAAGTGTAAGTTAGCAAGGAGGCAAGACTTGTTTGGATCACTAGACACAGAGTCAGTCAGAGAGAGACAAATTTCGTATGAGTTCACTCATATGTGGAATTTAAGAAACGAAACAGAAGAATATAGGGAAAGGGAAGGAAAAATAAGATAAAAAGAGAGAGAGAGAGGCAAACCACAAAAGCCTTAAATACAGAAAACAAACTGAGGGTTGCTGGAGGGGAGGTGGATGAGGGATAGGCTAAAGGTGATGGGAATTAAGGAGGGCACTTGTTGGGATGAGCACTGGGTGGTATAGGTAAGTGATGAATCACTGAATTCTGCTCCTGAAATCATTAGTAACTGTATGTTAACTAACTTGGATTTAAATTTTTAAAAAAATAGAAAAAAGGAAAATAAAATAAAATGTAGATTTTAAAAGCTTCAAAATTACAAATGGGATGTGGCATATACATACATATTATTCGAAAAAGAATGAGCATTGACATAGGCTGACAATATTATGCTAAGTGAAATAAGCCAGACACAAAAGTACAAATATTATCAGATTCCACTTGTACGAGGTGCATAGAATAGGAAAATCTGTAGAGACAGAAAGTAGAAGAGTGGTTACCAAGGGCTGGGGGTAAGGGGTGATGGAGAGTTAGTGTTTTACAGTTAAGAGAGTTCATTTGGGATGATGAACAAATTCTGGAAATAAATAGTGGCCCAGGTCACACAACAACGTGAAAGCACTTCATGCCACTGTATTGTACAGTTGAAAATGGTCAAATTGGTAAATTTATGTTATATATATATCTTACCACCGTGAAAATAAATAAATAAGAATAGATCACCTAATTTGTTCCATTCAGCCTTTGTCACAAGTTGTCACTACAGATTTTATTATAAACCTCCCACCACACATAAGATACACTAACTTCTATTTCAAGTACTCACATACTTGTTCATTCATGTGTTGCCCAGGCATGTATGTATAATTGTAAGTCGCTGTGGTCAGGATTGCCACTGAATCTGTTCCGTTCACTTAATAATAATTGTGTGTGTGTTTACATGTGTTGACATAGCTCACATAGTGTCATTTTCAACAATTGTGGGAATCTAACAGGTTAAGATAACACAATTTGCTGAAACATCTCCCTTTTATTTACAGTCATAACTTTTCTCTTACAAGTGGTTCTTTTATGTAGACTTCTTATCAGATAATATTTAGGTTATTTCATCTGGTGGTTTTTCCCAAAGTTTCCCCCATCCATCCAGATGAAGGAATACACTTTTTAGTTCTACACATTTGGGAAATTGGTCTCACAGAGACTTTCCCACTTTATGATACTGCCAACAATGTATAAACGTGTTCCCCATATCCTCACTCTATCTTATGACTCCACTTATTCCTTTTTTTAGCTTAATATTTTTATTGGTACTTTAAAATTATTTGCTTTATGTATTTCCTTTCTAGGAATAATCTTCATTTTTCCGCACAATAGATTTGTATAATTGCCCATTTCCTCCTGTGTTAACTGCTCAGTTATTTCTTTTGACCCCATTTGATGTGAAATTTAAGCATTTATTTGAGTCCTTTCTACATTTCTTTATTTAGAATAGTAATATTTTATCCTCATAAATGTCTCTTAGATTTTCTCATTAGTTTGCTTTCCTTTTTGATAATATTGTTGATATCATAGTATATATCCATAAAAGAAAGTTTTGCAGGTACAGAAAAGGGGGGAGAGGACAGGAGGAGGAGGTGGGGTAAAGAAAAATCATCCAAGATAATTACATTATCGAGAGATTTCTTTCCTTTGTTATTCCTATATAACACACATCCATTCACATTTATTTTGGCCTCATCTATTATATAGAAATTGTATATCCTTCCTGTTTCAGTTAATATTATCTGATATTTTTTACCTCTAAAAATGCCATTCTATTGATGATATGATATTTTATCATGCAATTTGCCATAATTTGTGCATCCATTTCCCTAGTGTTCAGCATTTACATTACTTGCAGAGCTTTTTTGTTTAATTCTTTTGTGTGTTTCTTACCATCATAAAAAAACACCTCGGTGAAATCTCATATATAAATCTTAATGTCTATCTCTAGGTTTGGAAAAGTTTCTAGAAGTACATTACTGTTTCAAAAGATAAAAACTGTATAGACATATGTAAGACATAATGTGAGTAAAAAAATATCATCTGTGTTAATTATATTGGTTAAGACCTATTTAAAAAAAAAAGAACATAAACTGTTCTTAGTATTCTGGTTGTCACTTGCCAAATTATCCAAGTTACATTTCCACTGGTGTTTCATTTCCATCTTATATCCTCAGCAATACCAAGTATTATCACTTGCTAAACTTTGCCAGTTTGATAACGAATAACTTGTTTCTTTTGTTGTAATATGTGATTTTCAATAATTGGTGGTATTTGATGCTTTCCTTTTGAAGGTTTTTTTGTTGTCTTTCATTTGTGAATATGATATTTATCTATTCAGACCTACTTACATTGCCTTTAATGATAACTTTGTTTCTTCAGTAGCCAGGATTTTCTTTTCCTTCCTAAGGAAAGGTGCAGTCCTAACAGTGAGGGAAGCACTGGCGCTTCGGTCTGAAGGCTGGTGTCTCCCTGACTGACGCTGCTCCTTGCCTCCCACAGCTGCTAGAGAAGGGTCTCCCCAGCATGCAACAGCCCCTCCTCCAGGCCATCTACAGTCTGCTCAGCTACATGGATCTGTCTGTCGTTCCCGTAAAGCAGTTTAATGTGGAAGTTCTGAAGACCATTGAAAAATATGTACAAGTAAGTATTCGGATGCCTTCACTTAAGAATTAGGATGTTTCCAGAGAGTCATTCCAGAAAGAGTGAGGCTTTGCTTATAGCTTATTCTTGGCTGGAGAGCTCTACAGGCTCCAGGCTGAACATTCATGCACTGATATCCCTAACCCACCCCTCCACCCCCCCCACACCCCCACCCCCCCACACCCCCCACCCAAGAGCATTCGGGTGTGGTAGCTGACCACACCCCGAGTGACACACTGATGAGAAAGACGTGACCAGGCCCTGGTGTGTTTCTGAGCCCTCGGAGGACATGGTTCTGCCTCTTGGGGCTCACAGATGGGGGTACTGAAAGCATGCACCTGGCTGGGAGTGCCCAGCAGGGTTGTATTTGTGGGATCCTATTTCAAAGAAGAAAGAACCAGGGTGTGCCGGGTTCTAGGCCAGGTGTTTCAACGTACAAAGGGTTAATTCAGGGATTAAAATTGTCACTTTAGAGTTGAGGGAAGTAAGGTTAAGCAACCTGCATAAAGGTATTTGAAAATATTACAGCAAGCAAACAGAGGAGTGTACTTGGTGAGTTGCAGAGTTCAAGGGCAGATGCTAGATTCTATCTGGTTAAACTCATTGACAAAGCCATACACTGTAAACATTAGACATTTTTTACCTCATCCTCACTTGAACGTTGCTTACAGAAATTATTTAATGCTAAAAATGTTTTCCAAGAGACCAACTTGACAATAAACTATTTAAAAAAAAAGAGAAGTATAAAAAATGTTTTCCAAGCTTTTTTATTGTTCAGGTTTCAAGTGGCATTTCTCCAAAAGTAGTTGTGCACTTGGTAGGCATTCAGTAACACGTTCTCACTTCACAGCAGTCCTGGGAGCCAGGAGTTCAGTTCATATTTGTCTACAAACCCCTTGCCCCTAATAGAAAGAAAACATTGTTTTACTAGACTGCCTATTCTAAGTGGCTCAGGACTGTGGGATATCTCTGTTATTCAATATCTTATCTTGAATGGTGACTGATTCCACCTTCAAATCATGACCTCCCTTTACGCAGAATTTAAGAGGGAGGGAAATATGTTTTATTTCATATGCTAGGCTAGGTAAATAATAATAATAATAATAATAATAATAATAATAATAAACTTCTATCAAGTTAGTTTATCTGTGCTTAATATTTTTATGAGAGAAGCCCATCAGTCTGCCTGCGGGTTGTCAGGGAGACAAAGATAGCAAAACCAAAGTGCGTCCTGCAGAAAGAGTAGCCCGTGATAAGCCAATAAGGAGAGGAAGGGCATCCCAGGACAACAGACTAAGGAAAGAGCTTGCCTGGTGTGGGGAACTCCAGGGGAAGCCTGGGGGAGATTACCTCTGTAGGCTGTGCTCAGTCTGTGTGGACGCTGCCCACCAGAGGGAGCCCTTGAGGGAGTCTAACCTGTTCTGAAGAGTTCTAGAAAGATCACTGTAGCTGGGGTGGGTATGCTGGACTTCAGAAGAGGCTGCAAGTAGAGGGACCTGTGAAGAGGTCATTGAAATCATCCAGGCAGAGGCCAGAGAAGGATTCAGCTGACCCAGTGCAAGCAGGAATGGAGTGGAGGAAGCAGTTTATCAGGAGGGAGGGAAAAACGAGCTAAGAAGGGCTCCCAGAGTCCTGGGTTAGGTCATGAGGAAGATACAGAGCAAGAAAAGAAGAGAGCTCAGGGAGCAGATGGGGCAGGAGGAGGACCAAGGGAGACAGGAGACTGGAGGTGGGGAGAGTGTTGAGAAAGAGTGAGTGGTCAGTAGCGTAAATGCATATTGGGGGTTATTCTTATTCATATGAAGGAGCTACCTCATTGACAAAAATGGTACCTTGTAATTTTAAACTCCTATTTATTTGAATGTGGACAAAATTTGGTATTTTCTTATTTGCCTGTTTCCTAAATGTATCTTCTGTATAAATTTTTTAGGGCATTTGCCTTTTACGTATGATGGAATTTTCTGCACTATTTTGAATCTATGAATTCTGACTGATCATAAGAAATTTCAGTAGTTGGCAATTGATTCGTTTTTAAAAAAATGAAATTGTTTTTAACCACTGAATGTTTTATTCCCATCAGAGTGTTCACTGGAGAGAAGCTTTGAATATCCTGAAGCTGGTAGTTTCTCGATCTGCCAGCCTAGTCTTGCCTTCCTACCAGCACAGTGACCTCTCGAAGATAGAAATACATCGAGTGTGGACCAGTGCTTCTAAGGAATTACCCGGAAAAACTCTAGACTTTCACTTTGATATTTCAGAGGTATGTTATCTGTTTCTGTAAACTTCAGCAGGAAGAGCTGGTGACAGAGGTCAAAACTAGTTGTCTGGGGAAACAGAGGCTTATTTTACGTGTATTTCAAGTTAAGTTTTCTAAGACCTGCACTAGGTCATGTTTTTTAAGAACACACTGAGTGTCGTATTCATCCAGAGCTCTCAATTGACAGCTTTGAAAAATAGAAACTAGCCTCAGTCATATAAAAATGATTTTTTGAAAGAGGTAATTTTAAAATAGAATGATTATAAGCATTTTAGGGGCACCTGGGTGGCTCAGTCAGTTAGGGGCATCTGACTTTGGCTCAGGTCATGATCTCTCAGTTCATGAGTTTGAGCCCCGTGTCTGGCTCTATGCTGACAGCTCAGAGCCTGGAGCCTGCTTCAGATTCTGTGTCTCCCTCTCTCTCTGTCCCTCCTCTGCTTCCTCACACAGTCTCTCATTCTCTCTCTCTCTCCTTCCCTTTCTCTCTCTCAAAGATAAAATAAATATTAAAAAAAATTTTTTAAAGAATGATCATAAGCATTTTAAAGCATGACCTTCACTCCTTTATCTGGCAGGTGTCATGTCATATCTTTATATCCACAACTTTGCTCCCTGACCTCCCAGCAAGACCAGCAAATGACTGAGATTTAAAGAAATACAGAATCTCTCTTTACAGATGTTTCCCCAAATCACACTACTTTTTACACCAGTAAAATGATCTGCATTCTTGCTTTGAGGGAGGGGAAAGGAAAGAAAAGAGGACTAGTGAGCCAAGCTAAGGATTCAGGAAGAAAAGAGAGGTTGGGGGGTCCCTGGGTGGCTCAGTCCATTAAGCATCTGATGCTTGATTTCAGCTCAGGACATGATCTGGAGGTTTCTTGAGTTTGAGCCCTTCATTGGGCTCTCTGCTGTCAGTGCAGAGCCCTCTTTGGGTCCTCTGCCCCCCTCTCTTCGCCTGTCCCATGCTCACTCATATGTGCTCTCTCCCTCACAGTTAGTGAATTCGAGCCCCACCTCAGCCTCTGCTGGCAGTGCAGAGCCTGCTTGGGATTCTGTCACTCTCTCCCTCTCTCTCTGCCCCTCCTATGCTCTTGCTGTCTCTCTCTCTCTATCTCTCTCTCCCTCTCTCTCCACCTCTCCTGTGCTCATTCTCTCTTTCTCTCTCTCAATATAAATAAATAAACTTTAAAAAAAAAACTGGAATGTGCATTTGAACATCAGGAAAATGAGCCTACTTGTAACCCTGAACTTCCCTAAGGTTTAATCAAATAAGCAATGTTTGGGTGCTGCTGGGTAGAGCGATCCCATATTCCACAGAACTATTGAACAGGTAGAAGAACATGAGTTTTTTATTCTTTCTTGTCAAGACGCCAATCATTGGGAGACGATACGATGAGCTGCAGAACTCTTCTGGGCGTGATGGGAAGCCCAGGGCGATGGCCGTCACCAGGAGCACGTCCTCCACCTCATCTGGCTCCAACTCCAATGTCCTTGTTCCTGTAAGCTGGAAAAGGCCCCAGTACTCTCAGGTACAGAATCCTAGACTCCCAGGATTGGAAGGGAGCTCAGGGAGACCTATCAAGTCCAACTGCCCATGTGATCTGGGGTTCCTCCATCGCCATCCTGACATTGCCCAACTAATTGTCAACACTTGAGTAATGAGGATCCCATGGCACCCCAAGAGAACCTTTCTTGTCTTTGAACAGCTCATTTCATTGAGTTAACATCTGACGTTTGCCACTTCTACCCATTGGTCCTAGTTCTCTTAGAAAATGAAATCTGATCTCTCACATGGCAGCCCTTCAAATGGATAAAGAAACCCTCTCCCCTCTGTCACTCATTCAAGTGAGTTCTCTTTTCTCCAAATACCATATCCTTAGCTCTTCTGACCAGTTCTATATGATAGGGCTTCACAAAAACACAGAATCTGCCCTTCTGGTTGCTTCCTCAAGCCACAGTGCTTTTTATTTTTTTAAAGTTTCTTAAAATATAATTTATTGTCAAATTGGCTAATATACAGTGTGTCCAGTATGCTCATGGTTTGGGGGGTAGATGTGTAAGCGATGACCCACGGGAATCTACCCACACTGCTTTTTAGACCAGTAAAATGATGTAAATTCTTACCTTGATGGAGAGGGGAGGGAGGAGGGAAGGGACAAATGAACCAAGCTAAGGAATCAGGAAGAAAAGAGAGGGTGGAAAATAGTCTGATATCCTGCTGCTCCTGCTATGAATGAATACTGGGGGAGGCCTGTACTTTCTCGAGGAGGTGCAAATGCTTTGCTTTCCCATGGCCATCTGACTGCTGTCCCCTGAGCATACACTCCGGTGGTTTCCATGGACAGTATGAGCCACACGGAGCAGAGCGGGCCGCTAGATCTCTCTGCAGTTCTCTTAATCACAGCCCAAAACTGTATTTGCTCAACGGGCGACTGCATTAATGTCATCAGGCTCGCTGTTGAGTAAAACTTCTGCATTATTCAGGCCTCTTTGGTGACATTAATTACCGTAAATGGAAAAGGAATTTATTAACTCCCATAGCTCGGCTTCAAGCACAGCTGGATTCTAACTGAGGAACTGGATCCTTAGACTCCCTCTCCCCTTCTCAGTGTTCTCCTTCCCCCCACTCCCCCCCAGTCTTGGCCCTCCTTTCCTCTCTAGTGACTTCCTTCCGAGGCAGACTTTTCTGTTAGGAAGCACCAAAACCTTCCAGCAGCTCCAGAGTTATGTGATGATTTCAGGATAAAGGCATTCCCTTCCCAACACCTAAAGCAATTCTAGAAGAAAGACTCTTGCTACACATGTGAGGGAGACAAAGCCCCACTTAGTGGGAGAGGAGCTGCTCCTGAGATAAAAAGAGAGACTGTATTACTGGCAGAAAGCCAAATGGGTGAGTGCTGAGCAGAGACCACAGACATGCAGGTCTCACTGTCACCCTCCAAGGTTGGAGGAGTGGAATATATAGCATGGGGGCTGCTGTAACATGGTGGCTTCTCAGTGAGGGCTCACTGGGCTGTAGAGTAAGAGAGTCTACTATACGTTCTTAGGGATTTGGAAAAGAGAAGAAAAAAATACATCCCAACTCCATGTTCCTCAGTATGGATTCCTTCCCCGAAGTGTAAAATGCCCACTAAAACTTAGGGAAATATTTTAGCAAATCTCTTCTCATCCTCCAATGTCAAGGGCTTCCTGTCTTTGTCCTTGAAAAGATACTGTATTGGGTGTCCCTTCTATAATACGGAAAGAAGAATGCAGTGAGCCACATTCCATTAAGAAAGAAAAGCTATGAGCAATATTGGCCTCCTAGCAGTCTCCACATTAACTTAAATCAGATTAAAAGGGTAAGAATCATTTTACAGGGCTAGAAAGATTGCTTTAAGAGCATATCTGAAGTACATTAACATTTTTTAGGCTCTGGATTTCTCTTCCTTTTCATTGTCAACTCCCCAATTATCAATTATCCCGAGATCTAGTTCGTCTATGTCATTGGAAAATGTGATGGTTTATAGAAGAATCTCCGTGCTTAAGTGGCTTAAAAATAAGGCTCATGAAGCAGAAGGAATTGAATCTGTTTAACTTTAGAAAGAATAAATTGCGAAAGATTTAATATGGCTTGCAGGTAATTGAATTTTTTAATTCTGCAGAAAGTAAAGTTATTCTCCCATTTGAGGAAAATAAATGTGTGCTATCACATAATAGATTTAATTTAGGTGTAAGGAAAGCCTTGCTAATGCTGGAAGTTGTAACAGACAAGAAAAGTTGATCAAGGGGAGTCATGAATATCTGCTGAGTTTCACACTCTTCCCTCAGAAAAACTTAGGTCAGCACTGCCCAGTAGAAACATAATGTGAGTCTTGTTTTTAAACTTTCTAAAAGTCACTTTTTTTAAAAAAGTAGAAACAGGTAAAGTCAATTTTAATAACATATTTTAGTTAACCTAATATATCTCAAACATTATTACTTCAAAATGCAACCAACATTTTGCAATATTAATGAGATATTTTGCATTCTTTTTTTTTTTTTTTGTACCAAAGTCTGTGTATTTTACATCTCAATTCTCACCACATGTCAGGGGACATAACCTTGTGTGGCTAATAGCTATAGTATTGGAGCAGATTTGATCACAGAACTGCATGATTAAAATGTGTTTTTGTATCTCTTTTCCAGAAGAGGACAAAAGAGAAGTTGGTGCACGTCCTTTCTCTGTGTGGCCAAGAAGTAGGATTAAGCAAAAATCCATCAGTAAGTTCCATGATTTATCACATTTATGTTGGTATCATATTGTTGGTCTTTTTTTACATTTAGAGAAGTCCGCTATAAATTACAGGTATGAACACACTCATAGGTTATTTCTCTCCACACTAAGATTTTTAATCTCACTTAGTTCAGAAACAATGAATGCTTTTGTTAGCTATTTGCTCCAGTTTGTTTGTAAATAAACACTGTTATTTTTATTTTTTTTAACTATTTGGATTTTTTTATTAATATGCCCAGACTTCCTTAAAACATATATATTTGTGTGTGTGCATATACATATATGACTGTCTCCTCTATCACTATATTTAATATTCCTTTGGGGTGTAATTTTGCTCTGTGTATACACATGTATATATGTATACACACACACACACACACATATATGACTATCTCCTGCATCATCATATTTAATATACCTTCCTTTGGGGTATAATTTTGCTCTGTGTATATACATGTGTGTATATATATACATATATGACTGTCTCCTGCATCACCATATTTAATATAAATTCCTTTGGGGTATAATTTTGCTCTGTGTATACACACCTCTTCCTGTGATGTCCTTATATGACTCGTGCACAATAGGGATGGAAATAATGATATATCATTATGTTTCTTTTCTTTCTTACAAACATCCATTGATGTTACAGTTAAAATAACAACCACCACAACATGCTATTGGGCTTTGGAATAAATGAATAATCAAAGTATTAGAATTTAGCTCCTGAAGCTTTTATAAAATTTACGGAATTACGATTGTCTGTGAGACTATCATAGCAAAAGCAATAAAAATCTCGGGGTCTGGTTTCCCTGGCTGTTTTTATTTCATGTTCATCTCAGCCTCTTTGTTATTAACAAGAACTAAATATCAAACTAAATAATTTCCCAAATGAAGTAAGAACTAGCAAACAGTTGCTCCCGGGAGCTGTGTTTGAAACTCAAAATGTATCTACGAACATAGTTCACGAGCAGATGAAATGTTAGAAGCCTGTAAATACTTGCTACAGAGTAGATTGGTGTTTCTTATGGTCGGTCGGGAATGTGCCCCTGCCAGCCAGCAGCTAAGCTCCGCTTCCACTGAAGCCACCTTTTTAGTGTTATCGCTCAGTGGGTTTGTTGCTGCTCCTGTGACATTACTGAGGGCAGAAGGGACGAGGAGATAGTGGCAGTGGATGAGGGGGCTGAGCAAGGGCACTTTACCTCTGTGGGGTGAGGACCATTTCCTATTGCCAGCCAGACTGGCACGTCCTCCTCAGATCTCAACTGCCTGTTTCCATGCTAGAAATATTTACCTAGAGTATGTCACCCGTCAGAGATGAAGTGCCAGCCGGGAAAAAGAGCCTTCCACTGGGGAAGTCCAAATTGTAGCCCCGTCTCTCACAAACTTGTTGCCTGGTCCTCGGTGCTATTTGTCTCATAGACCTATTTGCAATTCCTGAGCAAACTGTGTGTTGTGGGCCATTGCGTGAGAACATAGTGCAAGTCACAGGGCTGTGCTTAAACACTGGAGGAAAAAGGGACATTTCAAATCCATTCATTCTTTTTACTTTCGAGAGGTACTTGTTATATTAAATTCATACAATGATTTGCCTGCTTCTCAAGGAAGACTAGACATTATAATGGCTAAAAAAATCATACTGTTCACTTTTATTTAATATCAATATGTTCAGGAGAGAATGGATAGCAAAACATTGAGGTCCATTTGCAATTTCTTATTTCTATAAAGTTATAATAAAATGTCCCAGTGGGAAAAAATCTAAACACAGAAGATGGCTTTAAGATTATTAACATACAGGAGGTCTTAATAGGAAAGAAATGTTCTGTCCTGTTTATACCAACAGGAAGGGAATTTAGGTATAAATTATGAGCATGGTTGCTCACATACTCGTCTGTAATTCAAATGAGCAAGGACTGTACTTTCTGTCCTCTGTATCTTATTCTTTATTGGTTTGTGGTTTATCTCTGAAAGGGTTAAATGCTTTGCACTCACAGGCCTTTCTTTAATCACGATTCTTGGTATCAGTAGTCCTTAAAATAATATGTGATAATATGCATGTGAAGTGTACGTGCATGCGTACAATTTCTAACCTCAGTTCAGAAACAGTGGAAAATTTCTTGGCTGGTCTAGTTTGTCTGTGAATACACACTTGGTTGTCACACACACACACACACACACACACACACACACACACTCCGATGGGATCCAGTCTTCATTAAGAAGCAGCAACGTGACTTGAACTTTTTCCTCCTGTGTGAACTTACGTCTTTGCAATGAGTTTAATCTGAAGGCACCTGTCCAACATAAATAATAAGAGAACATTCTAAAAATACCCACTTAAGGAATTAGGTGTGTACTGGAAATAGATGGCCACGAAGAGCCAATTACAGTTTTTATAGCACAAACAACCGAAGGGAGAACTGTCTCTCAGGAGAGGACTCTTGTGATTCGTAGGTGATTTTTTCATCGTGTGGGGATCTGGACCTGCTGGAGCATCAGACCAGCTTGGTATCTTCCGAGGACGGCGCCCGGGAGCAGGAGAACATGGATGACACAAACAGCGAGCAGCAGTTTAGAGTCTTTAGGGACTTCGATTTCCTAGATGTGGAACTGGAGGATGGAGAGGTACAGTATATTCTCTGTAAAAATACCCCCTCAGCCTTTCCTTGCCTAACGAGAACGGTTTCTTTTTACCTGCTAACTAATCAGGTTTTATAACAGACTCTTTAATTGGAAAGCTGTAAACTTTATTTTCAATCAACTTATTCAAAGTACAGCGGCTTAACTCTGGCAAAAGTTACCACACCCTTCCTGTCTGAGTCCACAGCGTATAAGCTGCCAAGTTATTTCTAAATGGCAGGGATCTGACGTTTAATGACCACACAAAGACTGTGTGTGTGCAGTCCAGAGATGAACTTTAAGGAAAAAAAAAAATCACAGACACATTCAGGTCCTGAGCCTGTTCGCTGGTACCTGGGTAAAACATGCTAAGCGTCTAATTATTTCAAAAGTGAAATGACTCTAATTCAGTTACTTCAAAGCTTGCCTGCTCCGACAGGAGAATACAGCCTCAGGGCTCCGCATCTTTGTGCCTTTTGATGAGATCACGACAACCTGAAACAAGATCTAGTGCACGGGAGAGCTCTTTGCTCTGCTCTGGGCTGGTAGCTAGTGTTCCTGACACCTGGAGCAGCTGAATTCACGTCTCAACTGGCAAATGCAGATTTGTGGATTCAAATGATAATTATGGTAATAGGATGCTTTCAGTTATGAATCATGTTTTTGAAAACCGGAATTGGAAGGAGGGGCCTCATTCTGACCCTCTCATTTCAGTAGCTTAAAGGCACGTTCCAGCTGGGGGTAGTCTCTGCCTCATGGAGGAAAACGAAATTGACCAAAGGGAGACTGCCGGCACTGAGCCGGGTCCCGGTGTGACTTAACGTACCGAGGCTCACATCCAGCTAAATACACTGTCTTTCCCAGACAAAGAAAGGGCTTTCTGCCCAGTCTTACAGTTAAAATGGAGGCCCAAATGCAAAGTTTATCCTATCCTGTGACTGGTAGGCACCTCCTGACTCAACTAGAATCTTGTGGGAAACGGGCTTCCAGCCCCTGCTTACCTTCCCTAAAAGGATGTGATTGCAGACCAGTCCTCTTATGTTGAGGTAAGGCCAAGAAGCTATCCGTTTTTGTTCCTCCCAGCCAAGGCCCACCCTGGACGTCTGGGGAGAATTATGTCCCCAGAATGAAGAATGTTTCCTTTACCTGCTCTTTCTATAGCAAACAAGTTTAGCAGACCCAGTCATTAAAGAGTATAAAGACGCGAGCTGTAAAGCACCTTTAAAATAAGTGTCAGCTTTTCACCTTGAATTATTCCAGAACCAGTAAAAAGTATTGCAGAGGTTTTTGACTGTTAACCTTAATGAGTGATAAAGAAATCAATCACTAGATGTGGCGAGGACTGTTTTAAAAAGTCTAAGCCAAAATACAACAGTTTAGAATACTTTCAAAATGTCTCTGAGTCAGAGCTATATGGAATGTCAGAAAGATTAGCTCCCTGATCTGGGCCACTGCCCTAATCTTTGTTCTTGGCCTAGAATTCAAGCTTAGGCACCCTCTTCACTCTGGAAGTTAAAGTAAAGAGGGAAAATTTGATGAAGCAAGAGAGGCATCATTTTCTAGTCTCAGCCAAAGTTAAAAAAAGAAAATGTCTCATGGGACATGGCCTGGCAGGAGTTATGTAAAGTGGAGGAATCAGACACAATTTCCGAACAGATTTAATTTCTATCAAAATAAAAGAAGGAAAATATAAGGTGCCCCTCACTTGAAAATAAATATTATACTAATGTTTTTGGGGCACCATAAATAATGAATGCTACATCTACCTTCTAGTATTCTTATTCTATTATTCTAGCAAACATGAACTCCAAAATCATAGTGATCATTTTATCTTATATGATTAAGATTTTATAAGAAACTTTAGAGTGTGGGGGTGCCTGGGTGGCTCAGTCGGTTAAGCGTCGGACTTTTGATTTTGGCTCAGGTTGTGATATCACCATTCATGAGTTCGAGCCCTGCCTTGGGCTCCATGCTGAGTATGGAGACTCCTTGGGATTCTTTCTCTCTCTCTCTCTCTCTCTCTCTCTGTTCCTCTCCCATTCACACTCAGTCTTTCTCACAAATAAATAAAACTTAAAAAAAAGAAAAGAAACGTAAGATTGTGGAAGTATATATTTCATCCAAATAAAATAAACCATCTGAGAATATTTTGCTACTTCTCAATAAGATTGTAATAAGGGATTCAGCAAGCTTACAGGGTGGTACAGTAAAAACGCTCGAGGTTTAGAATCAGACACATCCAAGTCTGAATTTCAACTCTGCCACTGACCTAGCTCTATGACTTAAGCGTGGATGCGGTTTCTTTGGCTTCCTCATTTGTTAAATGGTTATGATAATAGCCTGTCGAGTTGATGTGAGGATTAAGAACCTCTAAAGCTTCTAGCACAGTGTCAGGCACATAGTAGGCATTCCTTTGTCCTGTGATTGGTGAATACTTTTAGCATATCCTCATCTGAGAAAGCCAAGCATGTCTGGCATCTACAGCAAAACACAATTACCAAAAAAAGACAACTTTTTTTATATCTATTCCTTTTCATTAAATAGTCTCAGAATTTACTGACTCTTATCTGTAACACTTTGCCCTTGAACTTCCTAGACTCTTTACAAGGTGCCATATCCTTGCTATTAATTGCACATTAGCAGTGAACACCCCAGAATGACAAACGCTAGCCTTGTGAGACGAATCAGGTGATGCCACCTTTTTTTTTTATCCCCGTTGATGACCCTCATTCATTTCCCCACAACATTTAACAATTTTCTCACAAAGAAAACTTTAAGCATCCCCCCCACCCACAAAAAAAGACGTTGAGGAGCACAAGTTGTCAGTCACTGAAGGGGGAAGCTATTTCAGAAAGCATATTTATGATCTGTTACCCCAGGTACATCATCCACCCCTCAGAGGATTGGAATGGCTGGTGTTTGGTACTGATTTCCATCTTTGGGGGTTTGTGTAGCTTTACCTTTTTTTTTAAGTTGCATCAACTGAAGTATATATTGTTGCCACTGTTTTTTGTTGTTTTGTTAAAACTAAGATAAATGCACTTGAGTGTCTTTAATATAATCATTTTAAATAGACCTCTTATTTGTTTTTCTGTCCATTCAATCTGCTACCAAGGAACTTCAGGTAAGATGATGCTATGTTTAATTCAGATCCGCTAAGTAGATGTTTTGCAATATTGCAGATTTATAACAACATAATTGCTTTTTTCCTCCCTTCTAGCGTATGTGTGCCTATCTGCGTGCATATTTACACTGAGGTGTGTGTGAGACAAGAAGTGTTTTTCTTTGTTGTTTCAGGATGGGAATAGTTTGTAAACTATAAGTACAAGATAGTTTTAAAATCTTTCTATGCCTAGGCTGGAAGTTACATAAGTATATCTCTTGAGAGAAAGTGAGGTTTTAAATATGATCCATAGAAATCTTATAATGCCTGAGAATAATGCACAACAGAATTGGTCGTGTTGTTAAACTCCCTGATTAAAGGTAAAGTCAACAAGCTGTGTCTAACAGTCTACCACAAACACTTCCAAGCAGATCCACTTGTTTTCCAGGAATTAGGAGCTGTCTTTGTTTGCAGCTGTATAACGTTTCATCCAAATGAGAACCATTTCTTAAGTGAAAGGGAGTGCTAATAATAATTGCGTCCAGGCAACAGGCATTAACCAGGACCATTGTGGGCATACTAACCTATGATCACCCTACTATCCATTGCCATGTCAGACTTACTCTGATTGGTATATTTGGGGAAATATATTTTGACCACATTACACCTACATTCCTTCACCAATAATTCTTATTTGACAGACTTCTAGTATTTAAAAAAAAATTATTTCAAAGAATAGTATTTCTAACATTTCCAGAATGTTCAATCACTAAAACTTTCTCATCTCAGTATAAATTCTGAGTAGTTAAGTTTGATAACTGACATATGCAGATTGTCTTAAATAATTAACCACCTCCTAAATTTTCTCACACTTGGAAAAATCTGACATAATCAGTAAAACACTGTGGGTTGACTTTTAATCACCACACACACTTGAGCTAGACGATAGCACTCTTCCATCTAAATTCTTTAGCCACCACCGGGGAAAGAGCTTCAACACCTTTGCTTCTGATGGAGAGCTATTGCATCCTCCAGAAAGCCATCCCAATATTATTCCTGCGACAGAAGCCTTCACTTACCCCCAGTTCTCATGCCTGGTCCATCCAGGTCTTCAGTAGAGGTGCAGTCATATCCATAGGAACAGCCTTCCTTGCCTGACCCTAGGTGTCTGTCCATGTTTCTCTGCAAGCTCATGGCTCTGTCTCAGGCTCAGTGTGGGAGACTTCCAGAATTGTTGTCTAAGATAGTCCATCCAGCCCATCCACTGATTTCATACATGAGAATCAGCATTAGGGTTTATGTTTTACATTCATATTTTGTGTATTTCTCCCAGTAATTTGTGCATTCATTTCCTCTGTATTCTTATTCTTTCCATCTTTCTAACTTCTTCACACATTGCATTTTCTTTTTCTTTCCAGAACTCTTGCCTCTCCCACATTGTTTTTTCATTTTTTTCACTGAAACAGCTATTTTAAAATCCCAGCACAACAGGTAACCTTTTCCACTAGGAAAAAAATTATTTGGTGACAGTTTATCCCAGCAGATACAGATAAAGGTATAGATACAGGTAAGACAGCAGATATAGCTACAGATATGGAAAGCATATTCAAAGTCTCCTTTCTCTTTATAGTCAGAGAGTCCTAAGAACAATCATAAACATCACACATGGGGATCAATAATGAAAATAATTTCTGTATCATATCCAGAATGTGTTCAGGATCATTACCTGTTGCCTTCTACCATGGATAGCCAAAACAGACTTTGGAAAAGCTAAGCATCTGTTCTATGAGATATATGAGAATGGCAAACTTTCCTTCATTAGCATCCAGGAAAAATAGGTCCTTAAACCAGAAGAAGATTAATAAATTTAATGTTCATAGTTTTAACAGTGATTTGCATCTCTGTTACGGTTACGCTACTCACTGAGCTCTCAACAGTTGTTTCATTTCAGCGACCCATCAGACAGTGTTTCACCCGACTAATAAATGAAAAGATTCTGGGCTAGATTTTGTTTAGATTACCTGTTTGTGTAGGTTAAAACTTGCTTATCAAGGGTTTGGGTACTGTTTCCCTTGCTTTATTACTGTTTTAACAGAGAGAAAAATAAAACCCAAATTCCTTTCTAGGAAGATATTTTGTGTGGATAAGTAAACTTACTTAATATCAGATGGTTAGTAGAGAAAGTCTGAGATGCAGCTAAAAGCTTGAACACTTGGATTGCCGCTTAGCGCAGTTCTTAGTAAATTAAAAGGCAGCAATAGTAGCTTAGGACCAAGTCAGTGATTTCAGGGAAGCACCTCTTTTCTACGCTGGGACAATTATTTAAAGATGAGCCTAAAGCAAAAGTCAAGCCACGCTGCTCTGGCCTCTGTATAGTGCATGATCCGTCAGACTTCGCCCAGCTGCTCTCAGATGTTCTTTTAACTCTGCATTTGATCTGCAAAAACCGCTGTAGCAGGAACAGGCTGGAATGTTTACCTAATGCTCTTCTACTTAATACCCAAAGGATGTGGAATGTGCTACAGCATAGCTCCTACTTTTTCTCCTTCTGAAAATGGTACTAAACGGGCCGGGGAGGGGCATACCTCTTTGGAGATTGTTTTAATATCAATGGTCTCTTTCTTACAGATTTTCGGAAACACAGATCATTATAGAATTTACTAAAGTCACATTTTAAAAAATAAAATATCACCCACTGTGCCACCAGGGAGAAGTGTGTAAATGCTTCGCCCTGTGATTTTAATATGCATCTAGGTGAAAATAGTATCCTTTTACTACCTTTCACATCATGGGAACAAATCGTTTGGTACCAAAGTAGTCGAGGGCTTGAGAGTTCCTCATGAAAACATTTAATTCTAAGCTGTGACTTAATCAGATGTGTGAAGGTGTGAGTGCAGGAAGATCCTGGCATAAAAACCAGCCAATGGTGTGATTTCAGGGTGAGAGTATGGACAATTTCAACTGGGGAGTGCGCAGACGTTCTCTGGATAGTTTGGACAAGTGTGACATGCAGCTTTTGGAGGAGCACCAACTTTCAGGAAGGTCTCCCAGCCTAAACAAAATGAACCATGAGGATTCTGACGAGTCCTCCGAAGAGGAGGACCTCACAACCAGCCAGATCCTGGAGCACTCAGACCTCGTAAGTAGGAACCTTCCCACCATAGGAAACAGGAGACCTATTTTCGTAATTAAAGCAGTCGCATGATTTCCAGTTGCTGCTAAAGAAGCTTTCCACAGCTGCTAAACTAAAATCTGAAATGTCAGGTGGTGTCTAACTGATTGTAACACGCCTCTTGCCTATAGGTTGCTAACGGACACAAATACTGAGGTATTTGTTCTAAGCCATTAATGCCATCAAGTCTGTTCAGGCCTGGACTTTTCCTCAAATAACTTTTATGAGGCTGGAATCTTTTTGAAAATTCCTGAGACATCTGAAATTTTGGGAAATATAACAGACATGGATGTGGTTCTCTGCAAATATGAGTGTTCATGTTTTTGAGTTCTGTGCCTTAATACCCTCTCTCAGCTGCTGTATGTTCTGACAGTGAAATATGTGCATTAAATAATACCTACCAACCAGCAGCCAGCTCGGACAATGGTTCATAACTCTGGTGTAAAGAATAATTCAAGCTTTTAGAGAGACTTCACTCTGTGTTTTATTTGTTTCGCTTTCTCAACAGATCATGACTCGTTCCCCTTCTGAGGAGACGAATCCCTTGGAACCGCTCACCGCAGCCTGTGACATGACTCCTGCGGACCCTCATTCCTTCAACACCAGAATGGCTAGCTTTGACGCGACTCTGTCAGACATGAATAATCTGCAGATTTCTGAGGGCTCCAAGGTGAAGAGATTTTGGCAATTACAATGGCACTTTTCTTAAAGAGTACCTTCGATCTTCTGAGACATCTTAGGGGGTTCTAAGTGGAGAGACAGTCTTTATCTTTTTCTTCCTTGCTTTTCTGAAATACTTGAGTTTGTGCACCTGGGCCTTTGTTTTGAAGCGGTTATACTCTCACAAATGAGCAGCCGCCTTCTTGTGGGTTGAAAGAGACTCAGTCTGAGGTCTTTTTCAAATGGAACACTTTGCATCTCTCCTATAGCAGAAACACTGCTGATTAATGGCAAAACAAATCGGTGTGTGTCTGAGATGGCTGTGGCTTAGAAACTGCTGTTCTTTGTCATGACTTTTATAAAACAATATGCTAAGTGAGGAGTGCGTGTGTGTGCATGTGTTTGGGGAAATTTTTTCCTCTGTAGGAACCAGCTCTACAATCTGTGCATTGATTCCATTCTGGCCTTTTGACATACTATTGGAATTTTCAGTGTTGATCACAATATTATGCCAGATTTGCACAAAACTATCCTAGCCAAACTGAGGAGAGAAGTAAGTAATGGATACAGTTTTCTTATTTAAAAAGTCAGGTCTTTAAAAAGGTAACAATGTACATTTCATTTAAAGTTTATTTTATCAAATTTCCCTAAAATATGGCAAGCAGAAAACCACCCACTCCCACACTGTGTTCACATAAGTGCCCACATTTATGCCCATCGGTATAGAATTTTATTCTCTTATACTGGAAATACCAAATTAATCTCCAACTGGTGTTAGGAGAAAACTTCCTTTCTCCTGAGTTTGGCAGTACAAGTTTGAAGGAGAAAATCATAAACATAATTTTTAAAATGTATAAAAGTACATTCTTTCTGATACTTCTAATGGAAAAAATATATAATATAGGCTGTTGTGTGTTCTTTTATAGTAGGCTTAAGACAGAGCTGAGATCAAGGGAAATCTGTGTCCTTCAAACCAAGGACAACCAACCAAATCACAATCACTTAAAAATACTGAAGCTTAAAAAATGATTTCTAAGAAAGCCTCATTGCAAAAGGAGTATGGTCAAATTCTTAGAGTCAGCAAAGTCCTTGTTTAGCCAAAAAGGGTCCAGAAAGGAAACTTGTCTGAGATTAAAATACCAGAATCCTAAGGTTAATAAATTTCATGGAAAGGACATCACAAAATAATTGTGAGGTTAGCATTATTATTTGCATTTGCTATTTTTCAGTCCTAGAAAAGTCATTCTCTCTAGTTTTTTTTTCTAGTTTGAATACTAAATCACATAGATTTCTCCTAGAAAGCACTACCTAAGTGGTAATATATTTATGGACTCACACAGAAATCATCTAATTCTATCAAGGAAAAGTTAAGTCTAATTTCTGAAAGGCTGTCTCTGTTTTCCACATGAGCTGGGTTTCTGCAGTGTATGATACAGCCGTGATGTTAGAAAAAGAAAATAAAGGATATTTTTGTAAGAACCCAGCCCTCCCCTAATAGATTAAGTTTATATGCACTAATAACCCAGACCAGTCACCGACAGCCAGTCTCGTTGGCACCACTCTAGTTTTGAAAAAGCAGATATGGATAAGCCTCTGAAACTCAGCATTTACGAGCAATTCCTTCAAAGACATGAGATATCTTGTTTCCCTACCATATCTTTAAACACTCCTCTTAACTTCCCCATTAATCCTAGATTCAAAATACTAACCGGGTGGCCAGTGGCAACCTGTGATAATGCTCTAATTCATATATATTTCTCTTTGGCCTTGCTTTGTTTTGTTTTTTAAGAAAATGACTCACTGAATGTGTGCGTGTGATGTCTTCCTTTCCTCTTCTGGTCTGTAACCCCGTTGCCTTCCTTCCTCTCATAAAGAACAGTCAGTTTCCCAGCTGACTCCCCCTGGCCCACGTTCAAACCCAGCCTCCTTTTCCATTCTACTTGCTGTGTCTCTCTCCTGCCCCTCACTGATCCCAGTTCTGCCTGACCTAGAGCCCTTTCATTTTGCTGCTCACTCTACAGCAGGGTGAGAGGAGCGACTCCCATCCATTAGCTTCAGGGGTTATTCCCAAGAGCAAAGAATGTGTGTGAATGGGTCTTAGAGATTTCCAGTATGGAAAGACCTATCGACGGGGCGGGATCAGTGAACAACTCTGGCTCACTCGTGTACTCTGCAGGTATTTATTGAGCATTTACTATACTAGTCACTGATGATTCTAAATTCCAGTTTCCAGAGGTAAAGGAATTCTCTACCAGAGAGTTCCCTCCAGAAAGGCTTGCTTTAGAAGGTGAGGGTTGTACAGTGAAAAGAGCGAATCCAAATGCTCTGATCATCTCTGGTGTCAGGCAAGTCCGGTTCCCACACATGAGCTGTCTATAAAATATGAGGGGTCTCTGTGTTTAGCATTTATACCCCCGTAATCATGGGTCGAGTGTGGCAGTCTACTGAGAACCTCCTTGCAAACTATTGCAGACAAGAATGAAAAGAAGGTAAAGAATTAAAAGTAACCCAGAGAATGCCCGAGTCTAGTTCTAGAAACTCACTGTATTGTAGCTGGGAAATAAGGGCCCCCAATTTCTATCACTCTCAGGATTTGTCTCTTTTATTTTTCCTTTAGTTGAACAGATTTTCCCAAATATATTCTCACATGGTGGGGGGATTCCTTCCTCGTTTTCTTCTTCCAGGCTGAAGCCGTCCCGGAGGAGGAGGACGCCGCCGTGCACGAGGACGATCTTTCCAGTTCTGTCAACGAACTCCCAGCAACTTTCGAATGCAGTGGGAGCTTTAGCCTGGACATGACCGAGACGGAAGAAAAAGGCAACCGAGCACTGGACCAGTTTACTCTCGCAAGGTAAAGCAATGAGTGGTGACGGTGTACCTGACTCATCATCTTGTATTCACTGTATCTCAAGTGAGGTCACATGGACAGTTGCTGGGACTTGTGAATGAGGAGTCCAAGTTGACTTCTGACTCGGAGGACTCTCTGCTGGTCAGAGTGTGCAACCTAGTGTGGAACTAAAAAGGGTACTCGTAAAGCCATTGAGTAACACAGAGTCACATAAAGCCGTAGAGTAACACAAAAGCCAAAGAGGGGTCTGGGGACATTGTCCAAGCTTTGCACGCTTTGAGGATAAGCAAGACTGGCAAGTCCTTGGAAATAAGGAGTTCTTTCCATTTCGAGTTAAAAGACGAGAACAAGAGGCTCTTATTAAATACCTACTCTTTTTAAGTGGGCAGCTTTCAGCCTAGTCGCTGATTGTTTCTGAGACTGGTGAGCTAAGTCAGAGAACATGAATGGACAAAAATAAAGAGGAATAGATTAAAAAAAAAACCCACCAGTGCAGGGTCTAGAATAAATCACAAGTGATATAGGCTACAGATTTGCTTCTGGAAAAGAAAGTCAGAATCCTAAAATCTCTCTTCTGAATGCGGACAAGAACAAAATAGGTTTTGATACGGCTAACAAAGACCTTCTGTTATGGTGCTGTATCTGGCCTTCGAAGGACAAGCTGACGGTAATAATACCTAAGGAAGAATCTGACCTTTCACTTGTGTTTATTATCTTGCCTTTCCTCATCCCCCGTGGTCTCTCTCACCCAGTGTTTGTCTTCCTGAATTCTCCCTTTCTCCCTCGTCCCTCTCCCCCTGGGCATTCATGCATGTGTGGCCATTGATACTTTCCCCCTCAAAGGAAAAGTTAAAAGATTCAAAATTTTTGTTGTAATGATTTATAATGGAAAATGAAACGGAGAGAAAGTTCCAAAGCATGTAGTGTCTGTGTGTCTGGGGAATGGCCACTGGGAAAGGCAGTTGCTGAAGTCTCCAAGAGACCAGACTCTCTAGAAAGGAGGCTAAGGGGAGCCCAGGTAGCTCAGTCGGTTAAACCTCCGGCTTAGGTCATGATCTCCTGTTTTGTGAGATGGAGTCCTGCATGAGGCTCTGCACTGAGAGCATGGAGCCTGCTTGGGATTCTCTCTCTCTCTCTGCCCCTCAACTCTCATGCACACTTGCACTCTTGCTCACTCTCTCTCTCAAAATAAATAAGCTTATAGAAAACTTAGATTAAAAAAAAAAGAAAGAGGTCAGAAAGGGAGAGATCACAGAACTTCTAGAGGTGAAAATCCTCTTTCCAGGAATCAGAAGAGAATATCTGTGAAGGAGAGCCAGTCCCCAAAGCAACCTCAAAGGGAGGAGGGGACAGGACGGCTGACGGGTTAGAATTTATGCAGCCTGGTAAAGGATGAGGACGGTCACTTCTTGACATGGTTGTTTTCGTCTTTCACAGCTTTGGAGAAGGTGACAGGGGGGTCTCCCCCCCTCCCTCGCCCTTCTTCTCGGCCATCCTTGCTGCATTTCAGCCCGCGGCCTGTGATGATGCAGAAGAAGCCTGGCGCAGCCACATCAACCAGCTCATGTGTGACTCAGACGGCTCCTGTGCGGTGTATACGTTTCATGTGTTCTCCTCCCTGTTTAAGGTACGGTGCTCACTCGCAGTTCAGAGGGCTTGGTCTCGTGGGGGAGCCCGCGGGCTTCCGATTTCAGGAGGGGTGCTTGTTGCATTCTGGGTTTGTCTTATATCATCCTCCAGACTCCCCTTAATCGCCTCTGACTTCAGCCTTTCTTCTGTGTAACCGCAATCTGCTCAGCCTTCTTAAACTGGAATTGCAAAGGCCTTGCCCCCAAATGAATGAGTCTACACACTGTCCTGTTTGCTTTTGCCATTCTGCCTGTGTCGATGCCATCAATCCCAGGCAAGCATGACATGATGTCAGAACCATGGAGCGGTATCTTCTGCCGCACCTCTCCTGCATTCTTTAGGCCCCTCCTGTATCTCTTTTTTCTTTATTATTCATGTTTACTCTTGTGTTTTATCTCTTTTCCTGGCCTGAATTCCTTAAACATGTCAGCCGTAGCTATGAACACTTGCTTCTCCTCACAGATGCTTCTAGACACATGAACAGTCATACTTTGCTTCTCCTGAGTGAACTACAGCCTGGCTAGTCCATAAGGTGTCTTTGGGCAGATTGGAAACAGACATTCCTTCCTCCAGAGCATTGCAGTGCCTGGTGTGGCCAGCAGAGGGCAGGCTGGATCTCAATCCCTCTGCCAGGCACCTGTGGTATTTTGCACACAACTCAACGTAGCAGTCTGTTTGTGGACGCTTTCCGATTTCACTTATTATCCCCAGACACTCTTACAACAACTACTGAGACAAAGAGATGGAGGGGACTTTTGATGGGGTGCCCGAAGGTTTATTTTTATGCTCACCTGTCTGTTGGTGTGCAAATACGTCAGTTCCTCTGTGCATCTTGCTCTGAACTTTACTCTCTAAATTTCATCAAATGATTGGTGGTGGGTGGAGGGAGGCAGCAAAAGAAGAGAAACCCAGCTTGTTATGAAGAAACCCTGAAGGTCTTCAGTCATTACTGGAATTAACTAGCCCTGTGTGCTGTATTCGAAGCAGAGCTTGTCTGGGAAAGTGGCATGGCTGGAAATAATGCTCAGCCATGAAGATGAGGCTATAGGTGAAGACTGACTGACATGTCAACATGGTTACCATAGAGTTTAGGAGAAAACTAGTTCTAAAAAACCCAGCATGTACAGTACTATTTTTTTAAAGAGTCTAGAAAACAGTGAAGATTATACACTAGTTAACTCAGGGTGATGAGATTATGGGTGTGTTTTTTCTCTGCTGCTTTTTACTTTGTTTAGAGCTTCTATTTTCCTCTAATGAAAATGCCTTTCAGCATTTTTTTCTAAACTTGTATTTGATCACTTACAAAACAGAACTGCCACTAAGAACCCAGGGGAAACAGGAAAAGGGACTTATGTAGTTCCAGCCTTCAAAAGACATGAGTGGTGGGTGAATGAATGAGCAGACAAGGGAGAACCCTCTTACACTGTTTTGTAGGTAGAGTTCTAGGGAGTATATACCAAGAGGGACAGTTACTTGGTTGGACTGAGGGATGGGCCCACTGATCACCTTCAGGAAAAGCCATCACAGAAGGGAAAGGCAAGAAAATAAGGAATTCCGTTAAAAGTGCAAAATGAACCACATCTTCTTTATCCATGTGGTTTATATACACAGTGGAATACTACTTGGCAATTAGAAAGAATGAAATCAGACCATTTGCAGCAACATGGATGGAACTGGAAGGTATTATGCTGAGTGAAATAAGTCCATCAGAGAAAGACAGATATCATATGTTTTCACTCATATGTGGATCTTGAGAAACTTAACAGAAGACCATGGGGGAATGGAAGGGGAAAAAATAGTTACGAACAGAAAGAGAGGGAGACAAACTATAAGAGACTCTTAAATACAGAGAACAAACTGAGGGCTGATGGAGGGAAGGTATTGGGCAGGACAGAGGGGAAAATGAGTGATGGGCATTGAGGAGAGTACTTGTTGAGGTGAGAGCTGGGTGTTGTACATAAGTGGTGAACCACAGGAATCCACCCCAAATACCAAGAGTACACTTTATACTCTATGTTAGCCAATTTGGCATTATATTAAAAAATAATAAATAAAATTAATTTAAAAATAAATTTTTAAAAAGTGCAAAATGAAGAAAAAAACTAGGACCACCTTCCTTAAAAAATTTCAAATTCAAGAAGCCACTATTTAGTTACTATAAAAAGTAAAGTCTGTTTTTGAGCCCGATGACCCTTCTTATGACCTATTTTTGGAGAAATGTATTCTGCTAGTGCTAATAGCTATACTTTCTCGCTTTGTTATTGTGCTGCTCTCTCCCAAGTCTTCAGTTTCATTTTAGTGCTATCTTTTAGAAAGTCGACTGGGCAAAACGAGGGCTGTGTCTGGGATTAACTGGGAGCTGGAGGGGTGGCTCGGTTAAGACAGAAGACAACTGGCTGCTGAGAGATAAGAATTCCAGAAGCATTCTAACACTGCACTAACTAAAATTTTAACACGAACTATGAGAAAGTTACCATTTGTTGTTGTTAAGGATTTAGGAGCAAAGTAGTTTATTTGTAATATTGTTCTAAAGCCTATTTTAAAATAATGGTTAATGGTTAATAATTTACGTTTGGCTGCTGTAGTAATTTTTCCTCATTACAGTCACTAGTTATTTGTGCTCCATTCTCTAGTCACGAGCAATACTTTTCCCTCTGCCCAGCATAGCCATTTCCTCTTGGCCCTCTACTGTACTCCCAGTTACATACAGACCCCTGACTGGAGCTCACTTCTGCAAATGAAGCCTTCCCTTCCTTCTTTCTCCCTCCCCGTCACCTGGGGTCCCAAGCACATTGTGGTTACTTCCGTCATGCTTGTCACATGCTATCAGAATCCCTTATTGTCTGTCTGCCGCGGAGCGGGCAAGCAATGGTGCCTGATTTTGATTTCCCAGCAGCTGGCACCATTGCTACCACACAATAGGTGCTCAGTAAATGTAAGAAGCATGAATGGGAATCTTTTTTTAGTGGAAATCTTAGACAGTTTCTGACTTGATGCCGGTAGGCCAGCAGGCTATAGCATGAGCTGAGAGGTGGGGCTGGGCCCTTGGTAGGGCACTTTGGGATTTGGACTTTATTTTTCCATCCATGCATGAGATCAATCCCTATGGAGCATATCTGCAATAATAATAATACAAATGTATACCTCCTATTTCAGTTTTTGGTATTACACTTTGCCTTAAGAACTTTCTCAACTGTCATCAAATGCTATGTGATTGAGAGCGATACTAGTAACAAAATAGGTATTAATAAAACCTGCTGGAAATGAAATACATTTTGGATATCCAGCCTGCTAAGCTGTTGGCCGATCCTCACCGTGTCTGTTTACTCATTTCCAACATTTTTCTGTGAGTCTGAAGGCCACATTTCCCTATATTTAGTTGGATTTGGGAGGGGGTAGAGAGGAGGTAGTTGCTAAGATAATTTGGTTTAAAAACAAGGAATTGATTTCTAATGGTCCAGTGTGGACATCTTCCCAAGTGTCTCAGTCACTATCCATCCTTTCTGCCGCTCCTGTGTTAGAATATTATCATTATCACACAGTGTCACCAAATTATACAATGTGTTTATATGGAAGTCAGGTGAGGACAAGACTGAGAGTCTATCCCATAAATATCACCTGCCTTTATAAGAAGCTCTAAAGCTCCCTAACAGATAGCTTCCCAGACCTCACCTTATCCTTAGGTAAAGTGGAACGAACCCCAAACCCTTTGGGGACCTGGATCCTACTCCCAGTTCAAATCCAGCTGCCGTTCAACTAGATGTGTGATGCTAGACATGGCACTTCTTTGTTTCTGCTCTAATGTTCAGCCGCGTTTTTTTATTTTTTCTAATGGCATATAAAAGTAAGTTAACACCATAAAGACATATGTATGCCACACATACACCAAGATTCTCATATATGTTAACTAAAAAATAATTAATATGCAGCATGATTGGCACTTTTCTAATATAAATGATAAAGAACCAACCTGCCGTTGTTTGGGGGACATGCTACTTTCCTCACAACAGGGCAGCGAGGATTTCTCCCAGATTAGGTTCCACAACTCAAAAAACATGACATCTCTTTGAGTTTGAAAGCCGATGCCTAGGACTGGAATTATTGTTTGGTTCAGCATTGTGTTCTTTTTGTTAAAAAAGAACTGTGTGTTGGAAGTTTAGGGGCTAAGAAATGTTCCCATTTTGGCACTGACACAGGCACAGTGAATCAGATTCATCCTAATTCTGGCTTTGCCCTCAGACAGTACAGGAGGACCTAGCTGTCAGGAAGCATCCTCGATTTGTGGAAGGAAGGTGAGCTCTGGGGTCAGGCTCACCCTTCCTCTGTCACTTCCTAGTTGCATGACTGTAGGCAAGTCATCTTAACCTGGACTTCTTACCTGGTTGCGAGGATTAATGAGGCAACGTATGCAATGGTTAGAGACACCAGACCAGATACGCTCTCAGAGGGAAATATTATTCCAGACCCATGTAGTATTTACTTCCATTCTCCAGAGGCTCAAATGGCACTGTTTTCATGCTCTTTTCTCAGGAAGCTGTGGTCTTGGGGAACAGAAGAGGGTTACATCTCATGACCTGTTCTGTCTCATGCACATTGACGTAACCTCAGTAACTTCTCACTGATCTGACAGACAAGTGAGGTGGACTCAAGCTGCTCACCAGCACTGCCCATCAGCAAAAAGAAAAACACAATTTATTTAAAAGATTATATAAGGATCCACAGTCTGAGAAACACTTTAAGAAGAAACTTTGCCCACACTGGGTGATTATTTACTTGACTTTAGACCAACATTCACTGTACTCCCCATCTCCACCTCCACCTGAGGACCTACACTCATTTGATATTTTTATAAAGATCTAAAAATGGTTTTTTTCTAGTATATGAGTTAAAACTCAACCTTACAAATGGTCATTATTTTGCCTTTCAGAATATTCAGAAAAGGTTCTGCTTCCTAACCTGTGATGCCGCCAGTTACCTAGGAGACAATCTCCGGGGAATCGGGTCCAAGTTTGTCAGCTCTTCTCAGATGCTCACCTCCTGCTCCGAATGCCCTACCCTCTTTGTAGACGCTGAGACTGTGAGTACCCCGGTCCTGCTCTGGGGGCAAATGGCTGGCCCAGCTAAGGGCATGAAACATACAGGAAGCATGTTTGTCTTCTGGTTTGTTTGAAAGATACTGTCAGTGTTTGCGAGCAGCACCATGTAGTGTCATGACCCCCAAAGGCCTGAGTCTGCATAGTAATGACTGTACATTGCCAGCCATGGCCAAGTCATTTCAGAGACTCAGGAGAAAAATCCACCATGGTGCTTCCTCCATGTCCTTGGCACCTCTCTCCACTCAGTCTGGATTTGCCAGCTGTTATAATGAGCTAACCCCCAGAGGTGACCTAGCCCATCCCCACAATGCCAGGTTGTCCAGCCAGATGGGTCCTCATTTTCCTTACTCCCAAGTCTCAAATAGAGATAGACTGTTCGCTGGAGGGATTCATCCAGCCCAAACTGCAAGTGATGAGTTTGAGTGTTCAGCAAAGCATCCTCTGACAGACTGCTAAATCATGACTTTATATATAACTCTAAGCCTGCATGACCGGTGAGTTCTCTGAGGACAGGGGTGTGTATTACCTTTCGCTACATCCCCCATGCACATCACACAAATGTCTCATCTGCTGAGTGATGTACTAATAAGGTTTAGAGCCAGTGAGGATGTGCTTTGATTTCAAAAGTCTCTGAAGAATTAATCTAAGAACTTGGTGGTTGGCTATCTTGCAGCAAAGAATACAGTAAAAGAAATCATTCTATCTTAAATGATTTAAATCAAAGATTAAGTATAAATTGTTCAAAAGTCTATTTGGAGGTCTGTCTTCACACTACGTGGAATATTACTGGATGAAGATATTAGAGTTCGTGAATCAACGGGGTATATTTTAATGTGGGCTCCTATGGAATACTTGTTAAGATTTGAGTATACTGATATGAAGAAACTTGGATATTTTTGTAGGAGATTTGGATTAGTGAGCTAGTATTCAGTTACAATTGCATCTGATAGTGATGTAAAATTACACATTGCACACCTTACTAAAAATGGACCCACTGGGTCCTACTTTACATTATTTCTATATATATTTCTCTTTTGTATTTGTGTAGCCATGCCTGTGTCTAGTTATCTCTCTAGTTGTTTTAATACAAATTATTTTCCTGTCTTTAGCTCCTTTCTTGTGGACTTCTGGACAAGCTCAAGTTCAGTGTTTTAGAACTGCAAGAATATTTGGATACCTACAACAACAGGAAAGAGGCCACTCTCTCAGTAAGCTTTTGTTTCTGTGCATCTGCTCTCAGTTAAAAATCTAATGGGGGCGCCTGGCTGGCTCAGTCGGTTAAGCGTCCGACTTCGGCTCAGGTCATGATCTCATGGTTTGTGGGTTCGAGCCCCGCATCAGGCTCTGTGCTGACAGCTCAGAGTGTGGAACCTGCTTCGGATTCTGCGTCTCCCTCTCTGTCCGTCCCTGCTCATGCTCTCTCACTTTCATCTCAAAAATAAACACAAAAAATTTTTTTAAAAAAAATCAAATGAACCCACTTATGAGCTCTGGAGAGGTGCTGTGATTAAGATAGAATCTTTGGGGGAAGAAAACTTCATCTATTCCTCTGTTAAGAAGACTACAATTCCAATTTAATACTGGTAGAACTGTAAACAGTATGGATTATACAAAAATGATACTGCAAAAGAGAAATTTTCAGCTTTCATTTTTTTTTTTTACAAATAGTTTATTCTCAAATTAGTTTCCACATAACACTCAGTGCTCATCCCCACAAGTGTCCTCCTCCATGCCCATCCCCCTCCCCCCACATCCATCAGTCCTCAGTTTTTGTCAGCATTCAAGAGTCTCTCATGGTTTGCCTCTCTCCCTTTCCCCCACCATTTCCCCCTTCTTCTCCCCTTGTTCCTCCGTCAAGTTCCTCCTAATCCTCCTGTACGTGCAAACATATGATATTTGTCCTTCTCTGCCTGACTTATTTCGCTCAGCATAACACCCTCAAGGTCCATCCACATTGCTACACATGGCCAGATTTCATTTCTTTCTCATTGCCTGTAGTATTCCATGGTATAGATAAACCACATCTTCTTGATCCATTCATCTGTTGATGGACACTTAGGCTCTTTCCATGTTTTAGCTATTGTGGAGAGTGCTGCTATGAACATTGGGGTACATGTGCTCCTATGCCTCAGCATTTCTGTATCCCTTGGGTAAATTCCTAGCAGTGCTATTGCTGGGTCATAGGGAAGTTCTATTGTTAGTTTCCTGAGGAACCTCCACACTGTTTTCCAGAGGGCTGCACCAGTTTACATTCCCACCAACAGTGTAGGAGGGTGCCCGTTTCTCCACATCCTCGCCATCAGCTTTCATTTTAGCTACATAATTTCCCTACTTAGAAATTGGGAAACATGGGTATCTGCTTGACATGTCTCCCTGTCAATGTTATTAACTTTTCTTAGAGATGTGACATTGTTAATTACGTCATTCCAGTGTTTGCGCCTCCTGAAACTCTCTGGGGTGGGTCTCCGCCCTCTCCTCCTAACCACCCATGGTAGCCTTCTCTCCCTGACCCATTGCTTCTCTTGATTTCAGCTCCAGCTCTTTACTCTTTTTCCTTCATAGAGCTAGACTGCAAAGTGTCAGAAACAGCAGTGATCCAGAAACCAGGCATGCAGACCCCCTGATTTCTGACAAGTAATTGTGTGTAATAATTGTGGGACACTTCTTATAATGAGTCAGGCACAATAGGAAAGTCATGGATTTTGAAATCAGATGGACGTGTGTTCACATCACAGCTCAGCTACTTAAGGGTTAGGGACCTGGAATAAGTTACTTACCTCCTCATCTCAGATTCATCATCTATAAGACAGTAATAATCAATTGCAGAATTGTTGTAAGGTTGTAACGATTATAATAATCATATCACCTATCATCTCCCGAGTCCCTTCTACATGTCCAACTACCTGATAAGAGTTAAATTTCTTAAATTAAATCATGTAATACAACTACTCTGGGAGTTGCTACTATTGTCCTCATTAGCTCGGAGGTATTGAAACCCAGGTCTAAGGGACTCAAAAGTCCATGCCCTCAAACACAACACAATATGTATTGCCTTTAAAATAGAAATAACATATGTAAACTGCCTAGCACAGTGCCTTATACATAGAAGACACTGATTACAAAGCTACTTGTGTTTTATTTGTTGCTCTTGTTATTGATCTTTTCACGACCTGTCCAAGGGCAAGAGTTCTGACATTCTACTAGAACAGTTCCCATTGTCTTCCACTTCTATGGCTCCCTACCCATCATGCTTCCCATTCTCCATCATCAGTTAATACAAGTAATCCTTCTATCCTTCTTGGTGCACAAACCAGTCTTTTGATGTCAGATGCAAGTTTCAGTTCTTCAGTTCTTATTGTTTTGTGTCCAGAGGTTCCTTTTCACATCTGAATTAGTTACCATCCCAGATACTTAAGGCTGGTAGAATCTCTAAATAGCTGAGCTATTATTATTATAATATCCTGTCTTACACTGAAGTAGACCTGCACCCATAGAAACCACCCAACGTGACAGAGAGGTAGGTAGGCCATGAGTCACGTTACACGGTCCAGTATCAGCCAACCTGTGAGGAAATATTGATTTGTATCTCCAAATATCAATCATATGAAATATTCCTAACCGTATATGATTTTTTAAAAATTATACATAAATTAGGAGTGGACTGATGAAACCATTCTCCAGGAATGGTATATCACAATGTTGAAATTATATTTATAAATGAGCATCACTGAACCCATATGAATATATATTTTAATCTCAAATAGTTCATCTTTAACCAGAAAAAAATACTTTCAAAAAGTTATTGTAGCAAAATTTTATTTTGCTGTGATTAGAAGCTTAATCGATTTTCCCTGTCAGGATAGATGATAAAAATGTTTTCAGGACATCACTGATTTTACCTATGTCTGTATCTCTTTCTAACAACAGTGGCTTGCAAATTGTAAGGCAACATTTGCAGGAGGATCAAGAGATGGAGTAATTACCTGTCAACCAGGGGATTCGGAAGAAAAGGTAATAAAAACCTGTTAGAATTTATCTTTTCCATGCTCTGACACCATGTGTTGATTTTGATCCACCCAAGAAGCATAGAGCATGAGAAAGAAGCAGCACAATGGGGCCACCCCATTCACGAGAAGCCAGTAGAGTAAGACACAATGATGTTCAAGCCAAGCATGACTGTGTGTTGATGAGATTTGTGGGGGGAGTCTTCTTTTTGGAAAAGCAGAGGTATAAAAATGATCTTTGTGCTGGACATCATTTAACTATACTAATAATTACCTAATAAATCTGTTTGGAACATAAAATGAAATTTCATTCGTTCTTCACTGAATCGGTTTCTTCAGTGAAGGAAGTCTTTGTTGACCTTTCAGCGATCACTCTAAAACAGATGTTTTTTCTCATTTAGAATTGCTTTAGGTAACACACCTCAGACCAGCTGGCTAGTAAATGTATGCTGTATTGTCAGGGAAATGGAGCAGGAGATTATGAATGAATGAAAATAATTCATTCTGCAGTTATGCACTAAGTGCCTCCTGTGAGGTCCATATGGTGGACACGATAATGAACAACAGACAGGCCTGTGTCCTTGTGGAGCCTCTGATCTTGTCAGGGAGACAGACATGAATCAAAAACTCATCTAGGTGCAAATGGCAATAAGTGCTATTAAGGAAAGAACCATAAGCTGTGGAAGGGAATCTGATCAAATGAGGAGGGCAGTTCTGAGAAGATTTCTCCATGAAAGTGCCATCTAAGTGGAGATCACAAATATGAGCTACAGATAGCCAAGTGAAGGGGAATGAGTAGAGAGCCTGTGCAAAGGCCCTGAGGCAGGAAGGGACCTGGCCCTTTGTGAGAACCAAAGAGAGCCTGTCTGGCTACAAGTGCAGAAAGAGACTTGGAGAAAAGTTTGAGAAGAGGCTGGAGAAGTGGGCACAAGCCAGACTATGCAGGACTTGCGTGTTTATCTTAACAGCAATGGTAGGCAATTGAAATGTGGTTCTGAGTAGATTCAGGCTCTCACACGCTACTGTGGAATCAGACTGAAGGGCTCAGGAGTGGATTAGGGAAGTCAGGTGAGGAGACTCCCTTACAGTCAGGCAGAGGCGCCACCCTGGAATGACATCATCACTACTGGAAAAGCATTTGCGATTGTGCACCCTTCAGAGGATGAGAAATCATTTTCCTGTGTTAGAAACAGTGCTTTACTCAAGTGTAAAAGCAAAAAAATTGAAGAGTAAAAATCTCCCACAGAGTGTCAGTGGATCAGTTTCAGTTTGGTGATTGTTTAACAAGTTTGCAGGGCTGTTATGAGAGCGCTTAGGCAAGCTCCCTGGTAAGCGTTAGTGAAGAGGTGAGAGATCAAACAAGCAAACTACAAGACTGACAAATATCTAGACAGGGTTTTGAAGTGTGGGTTGCATTTGCACATCACTCCCCTCCTTGAGGACACATTTATATTTCATATTGTGTCTTCCAGAAAATTTTCATATCCCTGGAGTCATTGGTCTTCCTTGGCATGGGAGGCAGGGCAGGCGGTGTCAGCCCCATTCTGTAGATGAGGAAACCAAGCTGGACTTGTCCAAGGCATCACAGTTGATAGGTGATGAGCATAAACATTGCCTGGCCACAACATCTGGAAACAGGCAAATGTATACAACAAATGGTTTACCTAATTACCTTTTTAAAATACGGGTTTGATGACACTATGAGATGTCTCCCCTGAGCAATGCACAATTGAATGTGCAGTTAAAACTATAACAAACTCTAGCCTTTTCCATCAGTGCCCATATGTGCAGCTGTGATGTGCTGCCTCAAAGGACTGTAACTCGGATTTTCACGGAATACCATGAGCATACCCCAGAAGAAGCTTTATGTTAAAATACATTACATATCTTGCCTATGTTACAGATTTTTTTAGCCATCCAGTAGCACCCATGCCTTCTGATTCTAGGCCCAATTCCCCCTCCACTATACTCTGCTATTAAAATAAATTCTGGGGTGCCTGGGTGGCTCAGTCAATTAAGCGTCTGATGCTTGATTTGAGCGCAGGTTATGATCTCATGGTTTGTGAGATCAAGCCCTACACTAGGTTCTATGCTAACAGCATGGAGCCTGCTTGGGATTCTCTCTCTCTCTCTTTCTCTTTCTCTCTCTCTCTGCCCCTTCCACATTCATGTTCTCTTTTTCTCTCTCAAAATAAGTAATTAATTAATTCAGTCCAGAGATAAGTTACCAGGTTACGACTTTTGGTTAGCAAAACCTAGTCTAGTTCAAGATAGTTTGTATAGTAGAATATAAACACAGTTATCTAAACATTTACCATCAACCATGTAATCCTGTTGCATTGTCTATAATCAAATCTCAATCAGGAAAATGTATTAATACATTGCAGACTTTTTACAAACAAGTGTTTAAAACAAAATTTATTATTTAATTATTTGTTCCTTTGCTTACAGCTTCCTGGTTAAGTCTACAAACTTAGGACTTCTGGTTAAATTATCCTATTTCCCAAACATTCCAGTTTTCAAACATGTGTTTCTGTTGAACTTGTAATTTCTTTCTATTATTTTGTTCATTTGCTCCTTCCCCACACCCCATTTTTTTCTCCACATCTCTCAAAAGGAGATTTTTGTTGTTTTTTCTTAATCTTCTTCTTGCAAATTTATTCTTTTCCATTTCCTCCTCATCCACCTCTTTCTGCTTCTATGTTGTAGTCCTTGTTTCTTCCCTTCTCTTTTCTTGTTTTTAGACTTCATTTCTTCACTCATTTATATGTGCCAAATCTGTTAGTATTATAATAAAGCTTGAGGATACAAAGATGGAAAGAAACTAATAGTTTTCAAGCACTGTAGATCTATAATCTCGTTTGATCTATTCCAACAGTCCTCTGAAGGATTTTTCCAATTTTGCAGACAAGAAAGTTGAAGCTGAGAGGCTACCTCTGCAGGCCAGATTAGTTTAAAGGTAAAAACATACACATAGAAAAAGGCTAGTGGACAATTTCCAGCATCTGTCTAAATGTCTGTATGGTTTTAGGCACCTGGGGATATAAAATGCCCAGAAAGGATGTGAGTGGGCTCATAGGAAAAGGTCAACAGAAGGCCAAATTCTGAGTCTGATGTTTCCGGCATTTTTGCAAAACCAGTTCGGCTCTCTTCCCATTGCTGGTATTAGCTCAGTGCATTAGAATTTCCCTGCACAACCTATAGACACACTGATGATCAGGGAACTCAGACAATGAACAAATGTCCTGAAGAAGCTGCTTTTGGTCCTTTGTATGTGACAATTCTGAGGATGAAGCTGGACTGGAAGACAAACTGTATACCATCTACCAGAGAGGCTGCGCTCTGAGTCAGTTGAGGCTGGGTAATTTATTTACATCCTCAGGATCCTTTGTCTAATTCTGTTTAGTAGACCCTGGATGTAGTTTGGCCCTGGGCCTGCAGCTCAAACCACATATTCTCTAATCCCACCCACCTGCCTGAACCACTGCTGACTGTGCAGTATGGCTAGGTGCAGTGGGGAGTGTCAAAATGAGGAAGACTGTGTTCCCATTGCAGATAACATTCATACAGGGCTGAAAATGGGCTCTAAGGGCAAACTGGGGGAAAAGTCTTTACATGCTACTAAAGGTGGGCCTTGAGGATAGATGATGGTGTCACTCCATTGAAATAATGATCTCATGTCCAGAGTTGCTAAGTTCAGTTACCATTTGGCTTCCATCCCAAAGCAAAACTCAACAAATGTTTGACCTCAGAACCCAGCTTTATCTAATCTCAAGTGATTAGAGCTTAGATAATCCTCTGACTCTCCAACTCTTTTGTTTAGTCAGATTCCCTGTCTTCTGGAACAGTTTGATGTTGCCAGTTATCCTGAGCACCATTTGCACGGAGACAAGTGAAATGGGGATGGGAAGAGATGATTCACAGAATCTATGTCTGAATGTAAATAGGGAAGTAAACATGCCAATGAGTAAACAACATGAGTGTTTGTTTCAATGAGGTCTGTACTTTATGAAAGGATTAGTACTTGCCTTACCAAACTTAAACGTATTTTGTGAGCTCTTAGAGATGTCAGTCTGCTAGAGATGGAGACAGTGTCCACATGGGCATATAAAGTCTTCCCACAGCAAGTCCTACCCAAGTCTGGTCTGGTCTTTGCACAAGCTGATTTCTGGTCATTCCTAACAGGTGACATGAGTGAGAAATCACTACAGAATGGTTTATAGAAGAGAATACAACTCCTTGCTGGATACTGAATATTTATTTTCCAGTTTTTTTATTCCCAACATGAAATTCCAGACAGCAAAATAATGTAGAAAGTTTACACTGGTGGCCTATACACTGTAACCCAGTTCACGGACATGTTTTATTAAGCGTGTACAATATTTTCTTAATTGGCCTCACATTAAAAAATTAAAATTGTTCACACATGCACATACACTTACAACAGAATGCATCTCTGACAAGGGGGAACCAGGAACACTTGGCCTGCCTTCTGACATGGCGGCAGTGAGCTTGAGCTCAACACCAGCTGCCCCTCTGGTCTGCTGTCCTCCATTCCTGCTCCACATTGACTTCCTAACACTGAAGCCTGGGGCCAGGTGCCAAGCATTATGATGATCATCACTGCTGTTTTTTGTTTTGTTTTTGTAAGAGAAATGTGTCTCTGTACTTAAGGCCCCTAAATGGGGAAGTGAAAGGTAGATAAATAGGGCTGTGTGTTTCAAGAAAAATGGGCTACCCATCAGCCCCCACTTGAGAGTGTAACTTTTTGCCTGTGTGAGAAGCATTTCTACATGCACAAGATTCAAGTGCATGTCTGCTGAAGCGCTCACTGGGGCATATGTTAGAGGTACTGTACGTGCTCTCAGTGCATGTACAAAACAAAAACGTTTCTTAAAAAAAAGTGTGTAATGTTTGGGGATATATTTTGAGAGACGGCTTATTTTAAAAGGCATGATTAGTAAATGATGTAGGCTTCTAGATGATTATAATGGCAATTCTCCGAGAATAACGCACAGCATTCACTGAATAGAACATAAGACAAGGAGTATGATCTGCATGTGTCTCATGTGAGCAGTTTCACTCATTTGCAGACACTGCTTTACCAGTGTTTTCTCAGCGTGAGTAAAAGGAGGGACACGTCTCTTCATGATCCAAAACAGCACTTCTAATTAAGAATTTTGGTTTCCACCGACCTCTCCATTTCCTGTGGAAGACATCTGGCATGGCTACTATAGGCAGTTGAGTTAACACCACTGGGGGTCAAGGAAGAGATCCTCAGCTCCAGGGGCTCCTGGAGGCAGCTTGGGTCTTAGCCCTACAACTAATGAAGGCCGATCACATCCCAGGTACTACAAAGCTGGAGATATTTTCCATTTCACTTGTTACAAGTGAGTTTAGTTGGCACACTCCTAATTTGACAGGTATTTCTTAGCACTGCTTGAACATCTGACTCTTTGGACACTAGTACAATAATTTACAATTAGCCCTACTGCATTTCGTTTTACATTCAAATCATCACTCCAATTACTAGCATCTTTATGGGCAGTAACTCTCTCATTTACATACTACTTGTCCCTGAATAATCTATGAGTGAGTTGGCCTGCAACCAAATTGAACAGGACAGGTGACAGTTTCTGCAGTCAATCTATTAAACATCATCCTTTAGATGGAGTCAATTGCTCTTCTTTAGGGAATCCTCTTTCCTTTGTTGACTGAAAGGAAAAGTCTGCTGAACTTCAGGTTTTCTCAGAAAGAGTAAATACCAGGGATGCTTGTGTGGCTCAGTCAGTTAGACATCTGACTCTTGATTTAGGCTCAGATCATGATCTCACGGTTAGTGAGATTGAGCCCCGCTTCAGGCTCTGTGCTGACAGCGGGGAGCCTGCTTGGGATTCTCTCTCTCCCTCTCTCTTCCCCTACCCCACTCATGGGCGCTCTCTAAAAATAAATAAATAAATACATAAAACTTTAAAAATCTTTTTAAAATAGTAAATACCTCAGGCTGTGTAATCCGTATCATAGGCTTAAAGGTGTTTGTCTTTCAAAACGTTAAAAGACATTTATGACCAAGGTCCAAAAAACTCTTCAACATAATACAATAGTCATCAGTGTGCCATAGCCAAGTGGTATTAGCAGCAGGTGAGTACATGGTGTTTATACCTACCTGGGAGATTAGATGCATCTATGTATTCCTGAGTTAAGAAAGCTGCAACATTAGGCTAGATTGTCTAAATTTTATCCCCTTTAATTTAAACCAGTGGCTTTCAGAGATTAACTATGATGAAAATAATAGCTATTACACTATAGCTCATGTTCTGTCATGGTGAAAATTTCTTGGGTGTTTACCTGACTGGCTACATTATAAGCATAGAACTCATTTCAGAGCAGAATACAGAGAAACAAGAATGGCTATGCTACTGTAAATGAACAAAAAAATCAGATTATTCTGGGCTCTTAAGCTACACTGCCTATAATCAGTTCTTAACATCTTGGATTCTTGACCTTTTTTCCCCTCATTTTGAGAAAACATACCTCTAAATCCAATTTCTAAATCAAGTTATATTAGGAGTGCAGGAGTGGGGCTTGAAGAAAATCCTTCTGACCAAACAAAATGGTGACATTCCCATAACATTTTCAAACATTTACCAAAACATAAACATGTTCATAAAGACTGATGAGGGGATTATTTTTAAAACCTGAATATAGAAAAACATTAGCACAGGAGAGATAAAAGGTTTTAACATTTTCCATAAAATCACCCTTGTAAAAAGGCATTTTTCACTATCTTTTCGAGAGCTCTGCCTATGAGGCCCCAACCTGTGGCCTAGGAAACGATTCTGAGATAATAAATATCAAGGCGGCTTGCACCAACCTACCTAAAAAGGAGAATTTAAGACAGACACTGAGAACTGGTGTGTGTCAAGTTGGCCATCCCCCAAGAAATACAATTTTGTGCCCTGAGAGCTGAGTGGGAGGAACTGATTGACAATGAAATTCCTCAGCACCAGGCTGGAGTCAAAAAGTCTCATTTGCCTTTATTGAATGGAGGACATTCTGCTTTAACTGATTTGATGACCTTCTTGGATTACAACCTTGTTTTGGAAAGCGGTAAAAAGATAGCACTTATTTTCAGTACTTAAGGTTTGGTTATAGAAACAACTAGTCATAAAGTTTCCTTGAAAACAGTAAATACCTCAGGCTGTGTAATCTATATCACAGGCTTTAACATATTTATCTTTCAAAGCTTTGAAAGATATGCATGGCCAAGGTCCAAAAAACTACTCAATAAACACAACAGTCATCAGTGTACCCAACTCACACAACATTAGTAACAGGTGAGGCAAGAAGAGACCATCAGAGAGCAGAGGGTGGAGTTGGGGGTGGTTGGTAATGGTGAGGCTTTATGTTTGAAGATACTAATAATTTGATAGTTTTATTTTTTCTGTATACAGTACCTTATATTGAGTATAATACATTAAACTGATAACAACCCAGAGATTTTTTTTTTAGAAAGAGCTTTAAAATAAGTAGTTTTTCCTATCAAGGATTAGAAACTGAGTTAGATATGTCTTTAAATATTTTGAAAATCCAGAACCAGATATATTGATCCATAATTAGGAATGAACAAATTGACTTTTTAATATTCTGTCAGATTCTGGTTATCTTTCCACACACTCACATTTTCCTTAAAGCCAAGTCTATGATTACAATGATACCAAAAAATGGAAGCCATAATTGAACATGACCCAGTTACAAATGTATATGCTAAACTACCCATCAGTTCTAGATTACTTTTAAATATTGTCTGAGAACAAAATTATAAAAAATGAGGGGCGCCTGGGTGGCTTAGTCGGTTAAGCGTCTGACTTTCGCTTAGGTCATGATCTCGCGGTTCGTGGGTTCGAGCCCCGCGTCGGGCTCTGTGCTGACTGCCAGCTCAGAGCCTGGAGCCTGTTTCAGTCTGTGACTCCATCTCTCTCTGACCCTCCCCTGCTCACGCTGTCTCTCTCTCTCTCTCTCTCTCTCCTAGAAATTAAAAAAAAAAAACATTAAAATAAAAAAAATGATAAAAAATGAAATACAAGAAAATTACTGGTCATAATCTTACTCCTGTTTGGGATTATACAGACTAGGCTTATTCCTTTGAAATGACTACATCTAGAAATCCTATAAAATATTCTTAATGAGGATGGCAAGCTCACTCTAAAGAAAATGCCATTTAGATTGTGAATTATATTCTATGTTAACCAGATAGTCATAGTTCAGGAGATAAGACGCAAACAGATTAAAGATTCTGCCTTAACCAATAGTTAGCAACAGCATAAGCTGTTTGGGCTACAGTTTTTTGAAATTACTCAGTTGGTCTCCTCACAGTTTTACTATATTCGCATATTATTCACAGTTAGACACTAAAATCTTCAAGCAATAAAAGTTTTGACTTCTAGTGTCCAAGACTGACAAAACCTAAACCAACTAATCAGGGAATCTAAACGATTACAAATTATATTTTTCAGTGACATGTTTCCCATTCCAGCTTCTTTTTAACTGGACCGCTGTGCATGTGGAATGGGTACAAGATGTGCAACCATTTATCAAGTTTGGGCAAGCAATGCTAATACTGCTGACGGTTCTGCTCTTGGAAGAGGGCCATGCTTTCTGTTGCATGCATTACACTGACCCTGTACTTTCTTTCCTTTCCTTTGTTTCCTGTGCCATGCTTGCTGTGTAGCAAATGGAATCTCTTGCAGTAAGTTAACTTTCTTTCATACTCTTTGTCCATTTTAGGCATGGACCCATAACAAATCTTATTTTTACTGTTACTATTATATCTCTTAGCATGTTTTCCCCTTTGCATTTCATTTTATTTTATTTGGTAGACTCACATGCAGTGAACTAGTAGCATTCTGGGCTGCTTTCGTCCCAAAGAAGAAACTTAAGTTGCTATGAATTCTCATGCTATCGGTGGGATATTCTGAATAATAACCAGCGTTATCCTACACTTACAGAGGTCACAGTTCTCATAACTAGGTTTCACTCTAAATTGTGAATGTAATGTTTCTAAACAATGCTTTTTTATTTATCTGCAGGCCTCTGGCAGTTACCTTTTATATCAGATTTTAACAAACTTCCATAAAGAAAGGTTTAAATGATCAAAAAGCAAAATGCTTTACTGAAACAACCAAAGATCTAATTTGGGTTAAATTAGATCTAATTTGGGTTAAATTTGTGAGTGTAGCTACTTCTTTAAACTTACATTCATTACCAGCATTGAGAGATCAAATAAATCTAAACCTAAATCTAGAATGGTTATTTTCCCCCCAGGGGCCTGGAAAAGGACAGAAGAAAGAAAACTTCATTCACCATAGCCTTAGCATGATTTTGGTAACTTTTAACAGTTAGGATCAAAAGTCTGTTAACAACGCTATTTATAGGATAGCTTCCTGAAGCCTAAATTTAAATTCTTACAATTCCTCTCCTTCAACTGATTTGGGGGAACAATTTTAAATGACCTCAGAAGCTCTCAGTTCTAAGCTGAGTTCTTTGTGACTATCAGCAAAAGAAAGGCCCTATTTATCCTTACTTAACCACATTTGAAAGCTGAACAGTGACATGTTTAGTTGAAGCCACATATTTAACCCACTTTCACTGGTGCCTGCTGAGCCATGAAATTCTATCTCATGGAGGCTGCTCTTTTCCTTTCACAGAATCCACATCCACCACCGGGGAGCTAACTCAGTCTTTGAATAAAACAGGCAAAGCGTAGAGGCCATTGCAAGCAGATACAGCTCAAAGAGTAGTACAATCCTTGATGTTGGAATTTCTTGAGATGTATTTTTCCCTCATGGTATACATAAGCCATACAGTGAAAACATTTTAAATTCCAGAGGTATCTATAGGGCTCAAGGACCATTTTATATGACTAGTTTTTAATGTTCTTTCCACAGAAAGTTTTGAATGTGTACTTAATTTCTCCTTTTCATAAGCACTTGTAGCCCTTTTTATCTCTGTAATTCAACAAACATTTATTGAGTACCTAGTAGAAGCACTGTCAATAAAACTGATACAGCACCTTAGAGGGATATATGACTGACTGCTGTGTTTACACAGACTTTAACATTAGCATCTGCACACTAAAAGGCAGCCACAGTTGTCACAGTGTAACCTCCCAAAATGCCGAATTTATAAATCTAACACCTAGAATGACTTTAATGTTTTGCCTTTCAGTAAACATTGAAAAATTTTTTCAATTGAAAAATTAAATTGCCTTTGAATAAAAAATAAAACAATTTTAGCCTAGAAAAATCAAGACAACCACAATTAAGATGACCGTGGTTATAATTTGTAGATATGTAATTGGCAAATATGTGGGAATCTGGCAATTCACTGAGTCCCTTTATAGCTACTCCTCCTCTCTAATTAGTCCTCTTCGGGGAACGATTCTATATTATATTGTGATTTTTCTCACTGATATTTACTGACTGGATTTGATTGTTCTGTTTCGTCTGGAATAAGAACAGCTAGTTATGTTTCCTTGATTTAAAGAAAAAAAAATGTTTTTCTACCCCGAGATTTCTCACTTGTTCTACAAGAGTGATCTTTAATAACGATTTCTTCCCATGCGAACTCTCTCTCTAGCAATTGGAACTGTGCCAGAGGTTGTATAAGCTGCACTTCCAGCTGCTGCTGCTCTTCCAGTCCTACTGTAAGCTCATCGGCCAGGTGCACGAGGTCAGCTCCATGCCAGAGGTGAGCCACACACCTCCCGCCCCCAAATCCCACCGTGAAAGCCATTCCTTTCCTTTTGTTCTCCCCTCCCATCCCGTGTGTGATTTTATTCCCACGGATTGATCTGGCAGCACCAGGAGTAGGGTTAGGCAAGCGACAAGCCTAGGCTCAAAAAGACAACCCTGCGAGGGAGAGCCTCCCTGATGCTATGCCTAAAGATCTCTCTTGGCCCACCCTCATCCTGGCCCCGGTTCCGGACGTCGATATTTAAAAATGTTCCCGGTGTTATGGTTTCTCTTCTTTAGATTTAGCTTCTTGTACTTGCCACATCTGCGACAGGGATAGCGAGGACCGAATCCACAGTGCGTTCACACCTTCTAGACCTTCTTCTCCCTACTAGACTATGCGCAGGCTTAACGACATCTGTCAGGGAGTTAAATGTGAGGAGCTGAGGCCATAGGACAGATGTGGACTAAAGGTGCAGATGTGCTAGTTGTCTGTGTACAGCCAGGAGCTCATGAAACCATCCGACTAAGAGTGGTGAGGTGAGGGTGGAGCCCAGGAAACCTCACACCAGAGGAGGGGAGAGGAGGGGAGACACACATGCCAGCCATGTCACCCTATTTATTACTCAGTTTGATAAAAATGAAAATGACTGGATAGTTTTTAAGGATACTTTCAAACACCAATTTCAAGGGAGGGGTATGAAGACCTGTTTCCAAACTGAGTTTCCTCCACAGAATTACAAAGTATTAGATAAAAGAGAACACAGTTGATATAAGTTATAGGATCTGTTGTCAAGGCAAAGTTTGCTCATTACTGTTCTAGCAAATATTAACAGGACCCTTAGAGTCCATCTCTGCTCAAAAAATAATGCACATGCAAACATAACTCACATCATTTTCTATATTTACAAAGCAATTTAAGTTTCACTTTAGAGTAATAAATTATCTATTCATACCATGTGTGTATGTGTTATGCATAGTTATTTAAATCTAGTACATTTAAAGTGAGTTTCTCCTTAATTATTTTAAATATAGGTAAGTTTTAAATGATACACACTTTCACACAGTATGTAAAATATCCCTAGATTTAAAATAATTAGGATATTGACTTTCAAACTTAAAAATCATACACTGAATTTCTGATATCTTTTTTAATTAAAGTATATTTGACATACAATATTATATTAATTTTAAACATACAACATTGATTTGACATTCATATACATTCGGGAATGCTACCCCGATAAGTGCAGTTACCAAAGTTATTATAATATTTATTTTATGCTATACTTTTCATCCCTGTGACTTATTTCATAACTAGAACTTTGAACCTCTTAATCCCCTTCACATCTTTCACCCAGCCCTCAACTCCTCTCCCCTCTGGCAACCCCATTTGTTCTCTATTTTTAATCTGTTTCTGCTTTTTTTTTGTTTTCTGTTTTTAGATTCCATATATAAGTGAAATCATATAGTTTTTGTCTTTTCCCATCTGACTTGCTTAGCATAAAACACTCTATGTCCATCCATGGTGTCACAAAGGCAAATCTCATTCTTTTTATGGCTGTGTAATTATCCATTGTGTGTGTGTGTCTGTGTACATCATCTTTATCCATTCATCTATCAATGGACACTTGGGGTGCTTCCATATCTTGGCTATTGTAAATAATCCTGCACTAAACAAAAGGATACATTTCTCTCTTCTAATTAGTGTTTTTGTTTTCTTTGGGTAAGATACCCAGTAGTGGAATAAGTGGACCATATGATAGTTTTATTTTTGATTTTTTGAGGAACTTCCATACGGTTTTTCCACAGTAGTTGCACCAGTTTACATCCCCACCAACAGTGCACAAGGGCTTCCTTTCTCCAGTCTCGCCAATGCTTGTTACTTCTTGTCTTTTGGACTTTAGTCATTCTGACTGGTGTGAGGTGGTATCTCATTTTGGTTTCAATTTGCATTTACTGATGGTTACTGATGTTGAGCATCTTTTCATTGGACTATTGGACATTTGTATGTCTTTTTGGAAAAATGTCTATTGAAGTCCTCTGCCCATTTTTTCGTCAGGTTGTAGGAGTCTTAATATATTTTGGAGATTAACCCTTTATCAGATACATCATTTGCAAATATCTTCTCCCATTTAATAGATTGCTTTTTCATTTTATTGATGGATTCCTTTACTGCACAAAATATTTTTAGTTTCATGTAATCCCATTTGTTTCTATTTGTGCTTGTAGCTCTTGCCTGAAGAGACCTATCCAAAAAAATATTGATAAGAACAATGCCCAAGAAGATACTGCCCATCTTTAATCCATTTTACTTTTGTACAGGGTATTAAAAAGTGGTCTAGTTTTTCTAACACCATTTAATGAAAAGATTTTCTTCTCCATCATATATTTGTGCCTTGTCAATTAATTGACTGTGTAAGTATGGGTTTATATCTATGCCTTCTTCTCTTTTCCAAACATCTGTGTGTCTTTTTGTTCCAGGACCATACTGGTTTTGATTACCATAGCTTTGTAGTAGAGTTTGAACTCTGGGATTAGGATACCTCCAGCTTTGTTGTTCTATCTCACAATTGCCTTGGCTTTGGGGGCTCTTCTATGGCTCCATATAAATTTTGGGATTTTTTTTTTCTACTTCCATGAAAAATGCCATTGGTATTTTCACAGGAATTGCACTAAAGCTGTAGGTTGCTTAGGGTAGTTTTGACCTTTTTAAGATAATCTTCCAATACATGAGCACGGTATATCCTTCCATTTGTGTCCCCTTCCGCTTCTTTCATCAATGTCTTGTAGTTATCAGAGTGCTGATCATTTACCTCTTTAAACTTATTCCTAGGCATTCTATTCTTTTTCATGGAATTGTAAATAGTATTGTTTTTCTTAATTGCTCTGATTAGTGTACAGAATTAGTTCTGAAATGTAACAGATTGCTCTGTATTAATTTTGTATCCTGCGACTTTACTGAATTCATTGATTCTAATAGTTTTTTGGTGGAGTCTTTAGAGTTTTCTATATACAGTATCCAGACATCTGCAAATAGTGACAGTTCAATGTCTTCCTTACCAGTATGGATGCCCTTTTCTTTTTCTTTTCTGATTGCTATGGCTAGGACTCCCAGTATTATGTTGAATAACAGTGACAAGAGTGGGCATCCTAGGCTTGTTCCCGATCTTAGAGGAAAAGCTTTCAGCTTTTCCCTGTTGAGTATGATGTTAAGCTACAGGTACGTTATATATGACCTCTATTACATTGATATATGTTCCCTCAGTACCTACTTTAAGAGTTTTTTTATGAATGAATGCTGAATTTTGTCAAATGCTTTTTTTCAATCTATTGAGGTGATCATATAATTTTTATCTTTCATTTTATCAATGTGGCTTATCACATTGATTTGTAGCTATTGAACCATCCCTGCAATCCCTGAGATAAAGCCCCTTGATCACGGTATATGATCTTTTTAATATATTGATGAGCTCTGTTTGCTAATGTTTTATTGAAATTTTTTACATATAATTAGAAATAGTGGCCTTTAATCGTTTTTTCTGTACTGTGCTCATCTGATTTTGGTATTAGGGTAATGCTGGCCTTGTACTCAAATGAATTTAGGAGCATTCCCTCCTCTTCAACTTTTGGAATACTTGAGGAGGAGAGATATTAAATATTTTTTACATGTTTGGTAGAAGTCACCCATGAAGATATTTGGCCTTGGACTTTGTTGGGAGTTTTGGGATTACTTATTCAATTTCATTACTAGTAATTTGCTCAGATTTTCTATCCCTGATTCAGCCTTGGAAGATTATTTCTAGGAATTTATCCATTTCTTTTAGATTGTCCAATTTGTTGCTATACAATTTTTCAGAGTAGTCTATTATAATCTTCTGTATTTCCGTGCTGTCAATTGTAACTTCTCTTTCAGTTCTGATTTTATGCCATTAGTGTTTTCACCACTGGTCCTCTCTTTTATTCATAATGAGTCTGGCTAAAGGTTAATCAGTTTTTATCTTTTTAAAACATATTTTTAAATGTTTGAGAGAATGTGAGAAAGTGGGGAGAGAGAACACGCACAAGCCAGGGATGGGAAGAGAGAAGGAGAGAGAAATGCCCAGGAGGGTCCTCGCTGCTATCACATAGCCAGATGTGGGGCTTAAAATCACAAACTATGAGATCATGACCTGCTCTGCAACCAAGAGTTGGACGTTTAAGCAACTGAGCCACCCGGGCACCCCCATTTTTATCTTTTCTAGTAAGCCACTCTTAGTTTCAAAATTGATCTTTTCCATTTTTTTATTCCATTGCATTTATTCCTACTCTGATCTTATGGTCATTTCCTTCCTTCTGCTAACTGTTTTGTTTGTTCTTCTTTCCCTAGTTTCTTCAGAGGTCAGGTTAGATTGAGATTTTTCTTATTTCATGAGGTATGCTTGTATCACTGTAAACTTTCCTCCTGGAAATACTATTGCAAGGGGGCCTGGGTGACTTAGTTGGTAAAGTGTCCGACTTCAGCTCAGCTCATGATCTCATAGTCCAAACCCCGCATTGGCCTCTGTGTTGATAGCTCAGAGCCTGGAGCCTGTTTTGGATTCTGTGTCTCCCGGTCTCTCTACTCCTTTCCTTGCTTGTACTCTGTTTATCTTTCTCTCCCTCCCTCCCTCACCCTCTCTCAAAAATAAAACATTAAAAAAAAATACTATTGGTAAGTTCCAACAATTTTGGACCATTGTGTTTCCATATTCATTTGTCTTGGGGTGTTTTGATTTCTATCTTGATCCATTGTTTAACAGCATGTTGTTTAGGCTCCATGTGTTTTTTCTAGTCTTTTTTAATAATTAATTTCTACTTTCATACCATTGTGGTTACAAAAGCTGCTTGATATGATATCTATCTACTTAAATTTATTGTTTTTTGGCCTAACATGTGATCCTGGAGAATGTTCCACATGCACTTGAAAGGAATGTGTATTCTATTTTTTGGACAGAACAGTCAGTATATTTCTGTTAAATCCTAAATCCATCTGGTCTAATGGCACTCATATCTGCTGTCATTTTCTGTCTGAATAATCTATCCCTTGACGTAAATGAGTGTTAAATTCCCCTACTAATTTTGTATTAATGTCAATTTCTCCCTTTATGTCTCTTAATATTTACTTAATATGTTTAGGTGCTCCTAGGCTAGGCACATAGGTATTTACAATTGTTATATCAGATAAAATAGACTTTGAAGTTAAGATTAACAAGGGACAAGATACCTTATATCTTCCAATGAGAAGATATAGGTATTGCCACCCCAGCTTTTTTTTCCACTTCCATTTGCATGGGATATTTTCTCCATTCCTTCACTTTCAGTCCGTATGTGTCTCTAGGTCTGAAGATGGGCTCTTGTAGGCCGCATATAGATGGATCTTATTTTCTTTTTATACTCTCATTCATTCTATGTGTTTCAATTGGAGCATTTAGTCCATTTACATTGAAAGTAATTATTAATAGGTATGAACTTAGTTTGTTGTTTACTGGTTATTTTTATAGTTCTTCTCTTGTTTTTTGATGACTTGTCTTCAGTGTTATGCTTTCTGGGTTTGGTTGTGGTTACCATAAAGTTCATATATTACATCCTATGTGTTTAAGCAATATGTTTTAAGTTAAAGTTCAAATATGTTCTAAAAGCTACATTTTTAATTCCCCTACCCCATTTTATGTATATGGCATCATATTTTATATCTATTCTGTGAATCACCTAATTTTTGTAGATACAATGGATTTTACTAGTTTTTTATTTTAGCCATCATACTAGCTAAGTAATTGATCTGCCATCTTTAGTATATGTTTACCAGTGAAATTTTTTCATTATTTCTTCTAGTTATGGACTCTTCTTTGCTTAAAGGTGGCTCTTTAACATTTCTTGTAAGATTGCTTTAGTCGTGATAAACTCCTTTAATGCTTGGGAAACTCCATCTCCTTCAATTCTGAATGATAAGCTTCCCAGGTAGGGTATTCTTGGTTGTAGACCTTTTTTCCTTTTAGCACTTTGCAGGCCAAAAGGAAGTGGCATGATCTATTCAGAGTTCCTGCTAAGAAATCAGCTTATAGCTTGATAGGGCTTCCTTCCTGTGTAACTAATTGCTCTCCTATTGCTGCGTTTAAAATTTTCTTTTTAATTTTTGACATTTGAAGTATTATGTGACCTCCTTGGGTTCATCTTATTCAAGGCTCGCTGTACTTCCTGGGCCTGGATATGGAGTATTTCCTTCTCAAGGTTAGAGAATTTGTCTGCTATCACTTCTTTAAGTTATTTGCCCCTTTCTCTCTCTTCTCCTTCTGATCCCTATAATGAAAATGTTAGTAAAATTGATGTTGTCCAAAAGTCCTTAACTTACCCTCATTTTTTAAAATTTGGTTTTCTTTTTGCTGTTCAGCTTGGGTGCTCCCCATTACTCTGTCGTCCAGATTGCTGACTCATTCTTCTACATCCTCTAATTTTAACTCCCTCTATTATATTTTTCATTTCAGTTAATTATATTTTCCAACTCTGGTTCTTGTTTATCTGAGTTCATCTACTCAAGTCTAGAGAATATCTTTATGGCCATTCCTTTGAACTTTTTTTTTTTTTTTTTATTTCTAGGAGAGAGAGAGAGAGACAGCGTGAGCAGGGGAGGGTCAGAGAGAGAGGGAGTCACAGACTGAAACAGGCTCCAGGCTCTGAGCTGGCAGTCAGCACAGAGCCCGACGCGGGGCTCGAACCCACGAACCGCGAGTTCATGACCTAAGCGAAAGTCGGACGCTTAACCGACTAAGCCACCCAGGCGCCCCTCCTTTGAACTTTTATTAGATAGATTGCTCATCTGTTTTGTTTAGTACTTTCTCTCAGGTTTTATCTTGTCCTTTCATTTGGAACATATTTCCCTCTTTCCTCATTTTGTCTGTTTCTTTGTATTAGATATTAAAAGTAGTGGCCTTCTGTAAAAGGTGTCCTCTGGAACCCCGTAGTGCATTCCCCTGGTCACAAGAACCAGGCACTCAGAGGTGTCCCCTGTGTGGGCTGTATGTGCCTTCCTTTGGGCACTGGGCCAGGATTCCTGCAGGCATGTTGGGGAGCAGGGCTGACCCCACCTGGGCTGGCTGAGTCAGGCCTGCTGCTAGATGGAGTTTACCCCTGGTGCATCTGGCTGAGAGGCCTGCCTCTCCTGGCGGGTCTGCTTGCCACAGCAGGCCAAGTAGTGCTAGAGGTTGTCAGAACTGGCTACCCCCAGCATCAGGCCAGCCAGACTTGAGAGGAAGAAACCAACACTTCTATTCCCTGAAAAAGTTCCTATAGATCCCTGCCTATCTGACACATGCCCTAAAATTAGTCAATAAATCTGCTTCATAGATAGCTTGGATGCTTTTCATACTGCTGCCTCTGAAATGAGTCTCAGAATGATTGATACAGTATGCTGAGACTTTAAAAGCAGAATCTCAGTTTACTATATCCTCCCCCTCATCTGGAGCCCCGCTGCTTCTCAAAGCCAGATGTTATGGGCACTCATCTTCCCCATTTTGATTCCCAGGACAAGGGGTGCCTGATGTGGGGCTTATTTCCCTCCTCCTTAGGGACCACCACACCTGGAGTTTGGTTCTTTACAATGTCTCTGCCCCTCCCACCCTTATCAATGTGGCCTTTCATTATATCTTTAGCTGTGAAAGATCTGTTCTGATGTCTTCAGGTTGTTTTCAGGTTGCAATCTATGAAGCTGCAGCCACAGGCTGTCCATGGAGGAGGTGAGCTCAGGACCCCTTCCTCTGCCATCTCCCCTAGCACCTTCTCTAGTATCTTACTTAAAAGAATTACCTCAGTAAATTTTAAACCTAAGACTGCAGTAGGTAGTTGTATTTAATGGGCATCTGTATGAAGACAATCCCGGACCAGTGGGCTAGCTGGGCATGAAGACAGATGAAAATGTTCGGTAAATTAGCTTTCCAAAAGAAGACATCATCAACTTACATTACAAAAGACCAAATAAACCTTAAATGCACATCTTTTTAAAATGCCCTTGAGATCAAATTGTAAAACAGTGGACTTCCATAGAGTATTTGGGGGGCATGAAGAAGTGACATAAGTTCTCTTTTTATGATTTCTCTTTTGGTACCACTAATTTTGAGGTAAAATATCTCTTACCTCTGTAACATGAATACTAACATTACCCTGAGATTTTTCTTCTTCATTAAATTATATCTTCTTTTCCCTTAGCATATGAACAGTGAGAAAATATTATTTTGCAAACAAGATCTGTGTTCATGATTATAAAGTAATCTAAAGTATACTATGCACATTATATACATCATCTCATCTTTAAAGTTACCTGTGAGGCAGGTAATGTCTTCAATCTCACAAATGAGAAAACTGAAACAGAGGCAAGTCTATTTACTTGACTGTGGTCCCACAGTACAGTGCAGAAGAGGCATTTGAACCCAGCTCCACCCAAGCCTGTTGTCTTAGGCATTTTAACTCTGGGTATGTCCTATTTAAATAAAAAACATGTTAAAGGCAATGTTAACCTCTCATCTAAGAAGAGCATCCCCATGGTTGATACATCAAGTTATCCAATGCATACAACCTGCTACACATACCATGTAGTAATTTTGTTTGTCCTATTTTAGTTTACCAAGAAATAAAGCTTATGCTTAACCAAACCTTAATATAACGAAGATTTCTTCTCTTAGAGATGCAAAATCAAGACTGCAACTAAATACAGTAAATATAACTTTTTTTTAACAGCTGCTAAATATGTCCAGGGAACTGAGTGACTTAAAGAAAAACCTGAAGGAGGCCACTGCGGCCATTGCAGCTGACCCTCTCTATCTAGAGGGTGCATGGTCTGAGCCAACCTTCACATCGACTGAAGCAGCCATCCAGTCCATGCTGGAGTGCCTGAAGAACAACGAACTTGGCAAGGCATTACGGCAAATCAGGGAATGCAGGTAACTCTACTATTGCTTTTAAAAATGGTTAAAGGGGGTATACTTTGAGGACTATTATCTGAATAATAATAGTCCTCAAATAACTATTATTATTAGATATCAGAATAACTAATATCTGTATCATCATCCCCCTACATTTTGATACTATCTTCACATTCATCGGAACTGGAATGTTATAGCAAATAAATGTTTTATGGTTATCAAATTCCGTTCTGGTATTTAGAAGCTTTAGATGTTTTCATCAAAACCAGTAAACATTCTACAAGGTTATGGTGATGTTTGCAAAACTCTGAATATGCTAAAAGCCACTGAGTTTTATGCTTCAGATGGTTGACTGTATAGTATGTGAGTTCTATCTCAAAGCTAGTCTTTTTAATTTTTTTAATGTTTTATTTATTTCTGAGAGGGAGAGAGACAGCATGAGCAGGGGAAGGTCAGAGAGAGAGAGAGAGTTACAGAATCTGAAGCAGGCTCCAGGCTCTGAGCTGTCAGCACAGAGCCTCACGCGGGGCTTGAACCCACCAACCATGAGATCGTGACCTGAGCCGAAGTCGGACACTTAACCGACTGAGCCACCCAGGCGCCCCAAAGCTAGTATTTTTAAATAATATTCTTATATTACAGAGGCTCATAACCTCTCACCATTGTGATCAATAGGGCCTCTTACCTGTGCTGTTTTCTTAACTGCAGAAGTCTGTGGCCCAACGACATCTTTGGAAGCAGTTCTGATGATGAGGTCCAGACACTACTGAATATTTACTTCCGTCATCAAACTCTGGGACAAACGGGTACTTATGCATTGGTGGGATCTAACCAGAGCCTGACCGAAATCTGCACCAAGCTGATGGAGCTGAACATGGAGATCCGGGACATGATTCGCAGGGCCCAGAGTTACCGAGTCCTCACAGCTTTTCTTCCAGACTCCAGTGTTTCTGGCACTAGTCTCTGACAGGAGCCTTCCACCCCCCATGGATTCCAAGTTGGGGGTGCTGTCATGCTGGGGTGACGTCATTCAGTGTCTTTTCAGCCTTCAGAAGGCTTGGTCAGACTGTTCTCCCTCTTGTTACCTGTAGGACTTTTTCTAAATAGGATGACAGAACTTCCAACATGTAGCAATACTATAAGAACCAAGGTAGCATAGAACATTCTGGGACAGACTCCATCCACCATGCTGTGTGGCACAAAGGTGTTCTCATTTTACTGAGCAGATGCAACTCACTACTGAAGAAAGTGACTTCCATTGCATACCAAAGCTGACTACACTGAACAATACCTTCCTTTCTAGAAACAATTTTAGATTGGCAAAAGTGCAATGTTTTCTTCACTAAAAAAAATGTTTTATATTCTAAAACTTGTACATTCTTTTATTTGTCCTTTTTTTTTTCCTTTTTTCCTTTTTCCTTTTTCTTTTTTCTTTTTTTTTTTTTTTTTCGGTGGGCTGAGGAAGGGACAGGCAGAATGAAGCTGGCCACTGAAAATTGTAAGACGGTCAAAAGCTGACAGCCTGTGTATGTGAAAAGGGAATTGTAAATGGACAATTTAATATACACTGTAATTTGAATACAATTACTGTATCTAAAAGGAGCTGCTATGAAGTACCTTTCTTATGTTGCTAGGCTACTGTTTCTAAAAGCCTTGGATCTCTTTGCAGGAGTCTGATTAGGACCCTAGTCCCAAATATGGTCCAGACAGACCTTTTTGTAAAGGTCTTGGCTGCTTTTTACTAGAAGGTTGCTTAGATGAGCATATTTATACTACAAAGAATGAGTGTTAATTTTAACCGACTTTGCCATTTTGTAGAAAAAAGTTAAAGAAATTCACATTACAAATTCTGAGTCTTTTCACCGGTCACGCATGCATATTTTAATATCCATTTGGATAGCCAGAAGTAGAATCATAAGCTATGAGTTGTCACTTTGTTACTTAAGAGATGTCATATTTTATTTGTAACATATATGTAAAGGGCCATTCTTCATTTTTCTCCTTAAACTTAATGCTGTCAAGTGTTAGATGTGTGCATGTAAACCTGTTGCACATCAGAAGCATATTCAATGTTTATCTATGTAACTTATTCACTCTGTAAATACATTTAAAGTTTTTGTGATGTAATCTTGGTTGATATTCTATTCAGAACTTCCTTTAGACTTAAAAAAAAAAAAAAAAAAAAAAAAAAAAAAACAAAATACATATTGACCCTGGATTTTATTTCTGGTTTAGAAGATCTTTGCCTTTGACATACATTTAAAGTTGTGCATGTAGGTTGCCATGGTGACAACCATAAGAGGCACCATCCATGTATGACCCACAATTGGCACTCACTGGGGCTGAGCACCAAGCACAGTTCCTGTTCCACAGAGGGCCTGTCTGTAACCTCTTTGTGAGTGGACACGGCTAAGACTGTGACTTTCAACCAGCAATCTCTATGAGCCAAAGAGAGAAATCTGAAGAGAGCTCTAATCGTCGACCCCTATCATTGGGTTGTCAGCCTTAAAATTGTGAAATAGAATTAAAACTCCTACTCTGCAGTATAGCGTTTGTCACCAATACTCACCTAGCTCTACCCCATGTGTAAAAAGAGAGAGACACACAACAATCTAATGGCTACAGTCTTCCTTCTCATTTTAACTAGATTAATAAATATAATTTGCTTTTCTAACATACAAAAGCTAAATCTTAAGTAGAATTTTCTAGAAGTAGCCTGTTAACAAGGAGTATGAGCCAAAATGTTTTTTATGTTCCCATAGGTACAACTATTAACTAATTGTAGTAACTTTGAGGAGGGGAGGGTTCAAGATGGCAGCATAGAAAGATCCTGAACTCACATCCTGCAATATACAAAAAATCTACAATTATATTCAAAGCAATTCATACAGAAGGGGACCTAGAAACTGGATGAATAGAGCCTTCACAAAAAGGAAACGCACTGAGACAAGTAGAAGAGGCAGAGATACGGTCATTAAAGAAAACACACACTCCTGGCACACTGTTCCATGGTCAGGAAAGTTCTCAAACTTACAAACTTTCTTCTGAAAAGCAAGATATGTGAGATCTGTATCAGGAACCCTAGCCCTTACATCCTGCACAGGAGACAGGAGTTCCCAAAACTTTGCACCAGACTATGAAATCCAAAATGAGTGTGTCCAAGAAAATTATAGAACTGATGGGAAAGGAAATCCTACTCCCTTTTTTATGTTTTTTATTTTATTTAAATCCAAGTTAGTTAACATATAGTATAATAATGGTTTCAGGAGTAGGATTTAGTGCTTCATCACTTACCTATAACACCCAGTGCTCATCCTTCAAAGGCCTCATGTACAGGTATTCGCTCAACCCAGAAACCAGTCCATAAATAGCAAATCAAAAGTGCACACATCGCAGGTGAAGGAGACTTACTTCCTAATTTTGGACTACCTCCCAGAGAGTCAGGAGGCACCTGAGGCTCTCCATGGAGACAGACACACTGACAGCAGTCATTTTTGTTTCTTCTGCTATGCTGACCCTAGCACTGGGAGATGCCACTTTGGAATCCTCCCTCTAGACTGCTAATGCCAGGAAACATGCCCCCACTGAGGGCCCTATACAACCCTGCATCTCAGCAGGTCCTCGCAGCCAGCGTGGCCAGGAACCAGCCCAACCGCATTTGCACAGCTACCTCAGCTGCTGCCAGGTGCACAGCCGGCTGGGACAGGGGCCGCCCCTGCACAGCACTGCACCACAGCAGTGTGGCACCAGTGCAACAGGGGGGTGCACACAGCTCACAGAGCTAACGGGCCTGGCGCATCGGAGTCTAGTGTACAGGGGACTGTGCTTCTGGGCCCCGTCGGCTCTCCTACATGAGGCCACTCCTTCAAGACCAGCAGACCTAGTTGAACTACCTAATACATAGACACAGAGCTTGGCAAAGTGAGGAGACAGAGCAAGATGTTCCAAATGAAAGTAAAAGACAAAACCTCGGAAAAAGAGCTGAATGAAATATATAAGCAATCAGCTCAGTAGAGTTCAAAGTAAAGGTCATAAAGATGCTTACTGAATTTAGGAGAATGGATAAACACAGAACTTCGACAAAGAGAAAACAGAAGAAGGTACCAATCAAATCTCAAGACTACAGTAACAAATGAAAAATACACTGAGGGAATAAACAGATTAGATAATAGAGAAGAATGGATTAGCAATCTGGAAGACAGGGTAGTGTAAATCACCCAAACTAAACAGCAAAAGAAAGATGTTTTAGGACATAAGAATAGATTGACATAGCTCTGGGATAACATCAAGCCTACTAACATTTGCACTATATAAAGATCACATGAGAAGAGAAAAAGGAGCAGAAAACATATTTAAAGATAGAATAGGTGAAAAACACCCTAAAATAAGGAAACAACGTGCAGGTACAAGAAGCGTAGAGTGTCCCAAACAAGATAAGTCCAAAGAGATCCACTCCACATCAAGGGATATTATAATAAAAATGTCAAAATCCAAAGATAAAAGAAAAATTTCAAAGAAAAAAATTATTTGTATATAAAGAAACCACCAGAAGACTATCACCTTATTTTTCAGCATAAACTTTGCAGGTCAGAAGTGATAGGCATGATATACTCAAAATACTAAAGGGTGGGGGGAACCACTTATAAAGAAAAGAAAAGATACCCTACCCAGAATGGTTTTTGTTCAGAATTGAAGAGGAGATCAAGAGTTAACCAGATAAGCAAAATCTAAAGAAGTTCATCACCACTAAACCAGCTTCATAAGAATATTAAAGATTACATTAAGCAAAAAAGAAAAGACAATAAGAAAATATTTGAGGGGCACCTGGGTGATCTCGCGGTTCGTGGGTTCGAGACCCGCACTGGGCTCTGTGCAGACAGCTCAGAGCCTGGAGCCTACTTCAGATTCTACCTCCCTCTCCCTCTGCCGCTCCTCTGCTCATACTCTCTTTCTCTCAAAAATAAACATTTAAAAAGATATATTTGAACGACAAATCTCAGTGGTAAAAGTAAATATATATAAAAAGTAGTGAGTCAACCAGTTAAAAAGCTAAGATGAGGTTAAAACACAAAAGTCGTAAAAACTAAACCTACAATAATTAGTTAAGAGATCGTCTAAGTAAAAAAGATGTCAAAGAGACAAAACATGGGGAGCAAGGCAAGTTAAAATGTAGTGCCTTCAGGATGCGTTGACACTTATAGGACCACCTACTTAAAATAGACTGCTACATACATACATTTGTATACATGAACCTCATGTAACCATAAGCCAAAAGCCTGTAATTGATACACAAAAAACAGAAAGGAATTCAAACATGACACTAAAGAAAGTTATCAAATCACAAGAGACAACTACAAAACAACCAGAAAACAATAAAAGGCAATAAATAGATACCTATCAATAATTAATTCAAATGTAGATGGACTAAATGTTCCAATCAAAAGATACAGGATGACTAAATGGATTTAAAAAAAAAAAAAGACCTATCTATAGGCTGCCTACAAGAGACTCACTTCAGACCTAAAGACACATACAAACTGAAAGTAAAGGGATGGAAAAAGATAGTCTATGGAAATGGAAAAGAAAGGAAAGCTGGAGAAGCAATATTTATATAAGACAAAATAGGCTTTAAAACAAAGACTGGGGAGCACCCGCATGGCTCAGTCAGTTGTGACTTCAGCTCAGGTCATGATCTTGTGGTCTTTGGGTTCAAGCCCCACGTCAGTCTCTGTGCTGACAGCTCAAAGCCTGAAGCCTGCTTAAGATTCTGTGTCTCTTCCTCTCTCTGCCCCGCCCACTCACTTTCTCTCTCACGCACGCTCGCACTCTCTCCCTCTCTCTCAAAAATCAACATGAACATTTTTTTAAATAAATAAAGACTATACCAAGAGACAAAGAACAGCATACATAATAATCAATGGATAAATCCAACAAGAAGATGCACAGTTGTAAATATTTATGTACCCAGATTAGAAGCACCTAAATATATAATACACTTAATGACAGATACGAAGAGAGGTATTGACAATAGTGTAACAGCAGGGGATTTTATATCCCACTTACATTAATGGATAGATTTTCCAGACAGAAAAATTAAGGAAACATTGACTTTGAATGACAGTTTACACCAAAAGGACTAAATAGTTATATACAGAATACTCCATCCAAAAGCAGGAGAATACACATTCTTTGCAAGTGCATATGGAATATTCTCCAGGACAGATATTAGGACACAAAAAGTCTCAATGAATTTAGGAAAATTGAAATAATACTAAAATGTCTTTCTTAACCGCAACTACATGAAGCTGGAAATCAACTGCACAGAGAAAATTTTAAAAACATAAACATGTGGAGACCAAACAATATGCTCCTAAACAACCAAGGAGTCAACAAAGAAATCAAAGAAGGAATAACAAAATACATGGAGATGAATGAAAATGAAAACACACTGCTCTGAAATCTACAGGACACAGAAGAGGCAGTTCCAAGAGGGAGTTTGTAGCAATGCAGGCCAACTTCAAGAAAACAAAAATCTCATCCTAATTTCATACCTAAAGTAGGTATAAAAAGGACATACAAAACCAAAACTTAGAAACTTGGAAGGATAAAGTTAAAAAAAAAAAAAAAATCAGAGCAAAAATAAATGCAACAAAGATAAAAAGGAAAGATTAATGAAACTAAGAGATTAGCTTTTTTAAAAGATAAAATTGATAATGTTTAGCAAACATTGGGGAAAAAAGAGGATCCAAATAAATTCAGAAATGAAAAAGAAGTTGCATCTGATACCATGGAAGTACACAGGATCTTAAAAGAATGCTACAAACAACCCAGTGAAGAAATGGGCAGAAGATATGAACAGACACTTCTCCAAAGAGGACATCCAGATGGCCAACAGACACATGAAATGATGCTCAGCATCGCTCCTCATCAGGAAAATACAAATCAAAACCACACTGAGATACCACCTCCCGCCAGTCAGAGTGGCTAAAATGAGCCAATCAGAGAACTCTAGATGCTGGCGAGGATGTGGAGAAACGGGCACCCTCCTACACTGTTGGTGGGAATGTAAACTGGTACAGCTCCTCTGGAAAACAGTGTGGAGGTTCCTAAGGAAACTAACAATAGAACTCCCCTATGACCCAGCAATAGCACTGCTGGGAATTTACCCAAGGGATACAGAAATGTTGATGCATAGGAGCACATGTACCCCAATGTTCATAGCAGCACTCTCCACAATAGCTAAAACCTGGAAAGAGCCTAAGTGTCCATCAACAGATGAATGGGTCAAGAAGATGTGGTTTATCTATACCATGGAATACTACATGGCAATGAGAAACAAAGAAATCTGGCCATGTGTAGCCACATGGATGGACCTTGAGGGTGTTATGCTGAGCGAAATAAGTCAGGCAGAGAAAGACAAATATCATATGTGTGCACGTATAGGAGGATTAGGAGGAGCTTAACAGAGGACCCAGGGGGAGAAGAAGGGCAGAAATGGTGGGGGAAAGGGGGAGAGGCAAACCATGAGAGACTCTTGAATGCTGACAAAAACTGAGGACTGGTGGATGTGGGGGGGAGGAGGGGTGGGCATGGAGGAGGGCACTTGTGGGGATGAGCACTGGGTGTTATATGGAAACTAATTTGACAATAAACTATTTGTAAAAAATAAATAAATAAATAAATGATAAAAAAAAAAAAAAAGAATGCTACAAATAATTATATGCCAAACATTGGACAACAATAAGAAATAGAGAAAATTCTAGAAACATACAATCTTCTAAGACTGAATCAGGAAAAAGAAAATCTGAAGAAACCAATTCCTAGTAATGGAACTGGGTCAGTAATCAAACTCCAAACAAAGACCCAGGACCAGATGGATTCTACCAAACATAATTTGAAGAAGAAATTCTTCCAAGCCCATTCTCTGAAGCCAGCATTATCCAGGCACCTAAACCAAAAACACTATGAAGAAAACTGCAGGCCATTATCCCAGATGGACACTGATGAATAATTCCGAGAAAATATCAGCAAAATGAATTCAATAATACATTACAAGGAGGAAAAAGGCGGTCCAAAATGGCAGCATTAGAAGTCCCTGAACTCACCTACCCCATGAACATACCAAATCAACACCTACATATGGAATAATTTCTCCTTAAAGAGAAACAGGGCTGATTGAACATCGTCTGCACAACAAAGAATAGGGGAACCACACAAAGAACAGCAGGAGTGACAGATGCCTGGTACTGATGGAAATTCCACACCTGACCCTACAAAATGCAGTAGGAAGGGATAGCATTAAAAGGGACCATTATCAGGGGTGCCTGAGTGGCTCTGTTGGTTGAGCTTCTGACTCTTGATTTTAGCTTAGGTCATGATCCCAGGGTTGTGCGATCAAGCCCCACATTGGGCTCCACACTCAATGAAGCCTGCTTAAGATTATTACTCTCTCAGGGTACCTGGGTGGCTCAGTTCACTTCGTTAAGCGTCCAACTTTGGCTCAGGTCATGATCTTGTACTTTATGAGTTTGAGCCTCCTCATTGGGCTCTGTGCTGACAGTTCAGAGCCTGGAGTCTGCTTTAGATTCTGTGTCTCCCTCTCTCCCTGCTCTACCCCCACTCATACTCTCTCTCTAAAAAGAAATAAACACTAAAAAAATTTTTTAAAGATTCTTTCTCCCTCTCCCTCTGCTCCTCTCCCCTGCTCGTATTCTCTAAAATAAAAAAATGGGGGGTGTGGGGAACCATGCTCGGATTTCCCTAATTTAAGGCACAATAAAATAAAACAAAAAAGACAGCAGTTTAAAGGGCAACTAGACTGTAAGTGAAGGAAACTCATTTATAACTCTAGAGCTTCTGCCAGACAGTGTGGGAAAATGGCTGCAACTCTCTCTGCGCTCATGAGTGCTGCCAAGCCTCACTGTTCATGCCCCTCCATCTGTTAGCAAGGGCAAAAGCAGGCCACAGAGGCTCTCGCCATGTAGCCACCTCTGCAAGCCCCAGACCCCTAGCCCACACCAGTTCTAGCTATCATCCCAAGGCAGCCACCTGCCAGAACACACCCCAGCCTCAACCATCCCACCACAACTGCCTTTGGGTGGCACACACCTTAACACCCATGATGTATGCCCACTGCAACTCCAGCCACTCTCACTAAGGTAGTCTGTAAGTGGAGCACCTTACGACACCGCTGGCACATGCCGGCTTCTGCTTCACCCACGCCCCCATATACAAAGCCCCAGCCTATGCCCACTCCAGCTCTAGCCATCCCACCAGAGAATCCCTGGTGCAAAGTGCCCCAAATCCTCCATCTGCACCTGATCATGCTCCAGCCAGCTGGCCAAAGCTGACAAATACATGCCATCCACACAGGGGATGTTTCTCCACAAGGCTACGCCTTCAATATTGAGAGTGGTAGCTGTTTTGCCAGATGCATAGAAACCAAGAAAGTCAACATGAGAGGAAAGATATGCTCCAAATGAAAAAACAGTACAAAACTTCACAAAAATAACTACACAAAATAGAGATAAGCTATCTGATAAAGAATTCCAAGTAATGGTCATAAAGATATTCACCAGACTTACAGAAAAATGGATGAATCAGTGAGAACTTCAACAAAGAGATAGAAAAAAATGTAAACAAGAAATAGAGTTGAAGAAAACAATGATGAAAGACACACTAAAGGGAATCAACAGCAGATTAAAGGATGCAGAGGAATAGAGCAGTGATCTGAAAGACAGAATACTGGAAGTAACCAAGTTGGGAAAACAATGTTTTTAATAAGAAGATAGGGAAGTTGGGAAGATAGCAGAATAGAAGGATTCTGAACTCACTTCATCCCACGGGCACACCAAGGCAGTAACTACATCAATGAAACTAACTTGGAATGTGACTGAAGACTGGCAGAACAGATCTTTCATAGCTAAGTCATAGAGAAAAGGCCACATCAAAAAGACAGAAGGGGCAGACACTTGGTTAAGGAAACTGCCAGAGTGACTAACCACAAACAGGAGGGCGATTACAATCACTGAGAAGCAAGGGGATCAGACTTCATACTGGGCACTCCCAGCCTGGAGACCCACACTGGAAGGATGAGTTCCCTAACATCTGGATTTGAAAATCATAAGGGCTTACCACTAAGAGCTTTAAAAGTCAGTGGAGCTTAACTCCACAAGAGCCTGAGGGTGATAGGAGACTGATCCCCTACTCTAAAAAAGCCATCTCACTAAATGTGGCCTGAGACACAGCACAGAAGCTACAGCTTGAAAAACACCTAAGGTATACATGAAGGAGATTTACTAATTTTAGAAAGGGTACCTGAAAAGCAGGGATCTGCAGAAGATTTCTCTGAGAAGAACAGTGTTGATAGGCACCATTTTTTATGCCCTACCCCAGCCTAGGGAGGAGCTAGTTCTAATAATCTTTACCTCACCAACACTACATGCGCTGCCCCAACACACCACTGTAGTCCTGCCCCACCCAACCCACAGGGCATGGAAGGTGCCCCTACAAAGTGGATCCTGCCCCTCCACTCCCAGAAGGCAGCTATGGCCTGACCAGACCAGCATATCAAAGTGATTCCTGCCCTGAGGAGGTGGGGAAATAACCACACACACAAGCGTGCTTGCATTTCCTACAGTTGGGCCTTTTAGCTGGCTGTGCAGAAAGCAAGCCTTGCCCTTCAGTGTGCCTGCAGCTGTGACAGAGGCTACTTGCAGACAGCTAGTCTGAGTGCTGACCCCACGCACCAGTGAATTCAGGTAGCTAAAACTGGGTCTCTAAACAGTTTAGGAAGCAAATTCTGCCTAGTATCCCCACAGAAGACAAAGTAGGTCATTGGAGTTAGTTGGGCTGAAGAACAGCCCCTACCACCAGAGTGCCCATAGCAATCTCACCTCAGCCACAGAGGGGGAGCACATGCAGCCCACACAGTGGATGGGCAACCCTGAAAAGCCTAGTTTTGGTGACCAGGGAGTGCTACACTACAGGGCACCACAGGATCCCTTCTACACAAGGCTGCTACATTCTGGACCATGAATAGTAGCTTACGTCCCTAATGTAGAAACAAAGAGAAAGTGGGGACACAGAAGACTGTCTCCCCCAGTGAAAGAACAACACAAACATCACAGGAAAAGAGCCGCATGAAATGGAGAGAAGCAATATGCCTGAAAGATTTCAAAGGAAAGGCCATAAAGATACTTCTCACTTGAGAGAAAAGCAAATACATCACTGAGAATTTCAACAGAGACACAGAAAGTATAAAAAGAACTAGTCAAAAGAGAAGAACCCAATAACTAAACCACAGAATACAGAAAGGGAATCAATAGCAGACAAGAGGATGCAGAATGGTGAATTAGCAACCTGGAAGGCAGGGTGATGGGAAGCAACCAACCGCAACAGTAAAAAGGAAAAATCAATAATAAAAAATGAGAATAGGTTCAAAGGAACTCTTCAACATTCAAAGTATAGGGATCTGAGGAGAGAGAGGGAAGGAAGGAAGCAGAAAACCTACTTGAAGAAATAGTTGAAACTTCCCTAACCTGGGAGAACAAAACAAAACAAAATCCAGGTCCAGGAAGCAAAGGGATCCTAATAAGATAAATCTAAGAAAGTCCAAACGAATATACATGATAATTCAAATGGCAAAAAGGAATGATAAAGAGAATTTTAAAAGTAGGAAGAGAAAACAGTTACCTATACAAGGAAAATCCTATAAGGCTCACAGCCCATTTTTCAGCAGATACTTTGCAGGCCAGAAGATATGATGTTTTCAGAGTTCTGAAAGGAAAAAAACTTACCACAATGAATACTCCAGCAGTCAAGTTTATCATTCAGAATTGAAAACAGATTAAGAGTTTCCCAGATAAACAAAAGTTAAAGATAAGAGTTTAAGTCAAGTTTATCATTCAGAATTGAAAACAGATTAAGAGTTTCCCAGATAAACAAAAGTAAAGATGTTCACCACCACTCAACAAGACTATATGCATGTGTGTATACATATATATATATATACACACACGTATATATATAAGTAAACTGAATTCAACAATGTCTTATTTTTTAATGTTTATTTTTTGAGTGGGATAGGGTCAGAGAAAGGAGAAAAAGAATCCAAAGCAGGTTCTGCACTCTCAGCGTAAAGCCTGAGGTGGGGCTTGAACCTACAAACTATGAGATCATGACCTAAGCCAAAGTCAGACACTCAGCCAACTAAGCTACCCAGGCACCCCTGAATTCAAAAATACTTTAAAAGGCTCATTCATGGATCAAGAAGATGTGATTTATATATACAATGGAATACTACAAGGCAATGAGAAAGAATGAAATCTGGCCATTTGTAGCAAAGTGGATGGAACTCCAGGGTGTTATGCTGAGTGAAATAAGTCAGGCAGAGAAGGACAGATACCATGTGTTTTCAGTCATATGTGGAACAGGAGAAACTTAACAGAGGACCATGGTGATGGAGAAGGGAAAAAAATAATTAAGGAGGGGGAGAGGGGCAAACCATAAGAGACTCTTAAATACTAAGAACAAACTGAGGGTTGATAGGGGTGGGAGAGAGGGGAAAATGGGTGATGGGCGTGGAGGAGGGCACATGCTGGGATCAGCACTGGGTGTTATATGGAAACCAACTTGACAATAAACTATAAAAAAGAATTTTTAAGGCTCATTCATTATGATCAAGGGGGATTTGCTCCAGATTTGCAAGGATGTTTAATATTTGCAGGTCAATCAACGTGCTAGATCACATTAACAAGAGGAATGAGAAAAAACATCATCTCCATAGATACACCAAAGGCATTTGACCAATAAAAGCATCCACTCATGATTTAAAAACAAACAATTTGATTTAAAAACAAACAATTTGGTTTTAGAGGAAATATACGTCAACATCATAAACACCATATATGAAAAACCACCACTGGGGCGCCTGGGTGGCTTAGTCGGTTAAGCGTCCAACTTTCACTTAGGTCATGATCTCACGGTTCGTGGGTTCGAGCCCCATGTCGGGCTCTGTGTTGACTGCCAGCTCAGAGTCTGGAGCCTGTTTCAGAGTCTGTCATTCCCTCTCTCTCTAACCTCCCCTGCTCACGCTGTCTATCTCTTTCTCCTAGAAATAAATGAAACATTTTTTAAAAATTTTAAGAAAAATCACTACTAACATCATATTCAATGGTGAAAACCTGAAAATATTTCTTCTAACATCAGGAAGACAAGGATATTCATTGTCACCACTTTTATTCAACAGATTACTGGAAATTCTAGCTACACCAGACAAGAAAAAGAAAATTCATCTAAATTGGTAAAGAATAAGTAAAACTGTCACTATTTGAATATGACATGATACTACATATTGAAACCCTAAAGAGTGCACTAAAATCTATTAGACCCACTAAATGAATTCAGTAAAGTTGCAGGATACAAAGTTAATATGCTAATATCTGTTGCATGTCTATATACTAATAATGATATGGCTTAAAAGGGAATTAAGAAAATAATCCCATTTACAACTACACCAAAAATCATAAGTACCTAGGGATAAATTTAACCATGGAGGAAAAAGACCTATACTCTAAGAACTTTAAAACACCGATGAAAGAAAATGAAAATGATACAAAGAGATGATGCTCATGAACTAGAAGAATTAATGTTGTTAAAATATGCATCCTACCCAAAACATTCTAAAGACTCAATGCACTCCCTTTCCACACACTTTTTACAGAACTAAAATAATCCTAAAACTGATCTGGGACCACAAAAGACCTCAAATAGCCAAAGCAATCATGATAAAGAAGAACAAAGCTTTAAATATTAAAATCCCATCTTTCAAAATATACCACAAAGCTATAGTAATAAAAACAGTATGTTAATGGCGAAAAAAAGACACATGATCAATTGAACATAATAGAATCCAGATATAATCCCACACTTACATGATTAATTGATCTATGACAAAGGAGGCAAGAATATACCATGAGAAAGAAAGATATGGTCTTCAATAAATGGTGTTAGGCAAACTGGACAGCATAAAAGAATGAAACTGAACCACATTCTTACATCATACATAAAAGTAAACTCAATGTTAGTTAAAGACCTAAATGTGAGACCTGAAACCATAGGACTCCTAGAAGAAAACAAAGGAAATAAACACTTTGACATCATCATTAGAAACATTTTTCTAGATAGGCCTCCTCAGGCAAAGGAAACAAATGGAAAAATAGTGGCACTAAACCAAAATAAAAACCTTTTGCACAGTCAAGGAAACCACCAGCAAAATGAAAAGACAAACTAACTGAGTGGGAGAAGATATTTGTAAATAAAACATCCAATAAAGACTTAATGTACAAAATATATAAGGTTGTCATATAACTCATACCAAAACAACAACAAATAATCCGATTTGAAAATGGGCAGAGAACATGCATTTACAGTTTTTCAAAGAAAACATACAGATGGTCAACAGTCTAATGAAAAGATGCTAAACATCACTCATCTTCAGGAAATGCAAATCAAAACCACAATGAGACATCACCTCACACCAATCAGAATACCTGGTATCCAGCAAAAAGACTCTTAAATACAAAGGATACGTTGATGGTTGCCAGAGGAGAGGTGGGTGCAGAGATGGATAAAATAGGTAAAGGGTATTAAGAGGTATACACTTGTATTGTCAAATAAATAAGATGAAAAGTACAACATAGGAAAGAGTCAATATCATAAAAACTTCGTATGGTTACAGATGGTGACTACACTTAACCATGGTCAGCACCGAATAATGAATAGAAATGTTGAATCATCATGGTATACACCTGAAATATAACAGGATATGTCAACTATACTTCAGTAATAAAAAAGAAGTAATGTTAATGTTCTATATCTCAATAGGTGTTTGGGTTACATAGTTTATGCATGTATGCATTTACTAAAATATAGTAAATGTACACTAAAAATATGTGCAGTACATTGCATCTAAATTGTATATCAAGGGGTGTGTCGGTGGTTCAATTAAGGGTCCAGCTTTGGTTCAGGTCATGATCTCACAGTTCTTGAGTTTGAACCCTACATCGGGCTCTCTGCTGTCAGTGTGGAGCCCACTTAGGATCTTCCGTCTCCCTCCCTCTGCCGTTCCTCTGCATGCATGCATTTGTGCTTTCCCTCTCTCTCTCAAAAGTAAATATTAACAAAACATTTGAAAAGAAAAAATTGTACATCAATAGAAAAAATAGAACTGCAAACAAAACATTGGTCTAATGATATGCATGGTGACAGATTTAGGATGAAATGTTACTGTCTGTATTTACTTTGAAAACATTTAAAAAAACTAAAATGAAGGATGGGCAGAGGAATGGATACATGAACAGACTGAAAAATCAGGTATAGTAAAATGCTAAAGTAGATTCTATGTGGTAGATATAGGAGTATTTACTGTAAAGTACTTTTTTGTAATTTTTTAAAGGTTTTATTTATTTTCAAGAAAGAGACACAATGTGAATGGGGGAGGGGCAGACAGAGAGGGAGACACAGAATCTGAAGCAGGCTCCAGGCTCTGAGCTGTCAGCACAGAGCCTGATGTGGGGTTCAAACCCACAAATGCAAGATCATGACCTGAGCCGAGGTCAGAAGCTTAACCGACTGAGCTACCAGGCACCCCACTATAAAGTACTTTTGATATTTGAATATTTTCATTAAAAAACACTTTAAAAATGAGAATAGGTTACGGACCTGTTGCACAATATCAAGCCAATGAACTTTTGTCTAGAGAGTCCTCCTAGAAGAAAGAAAATGACAGAAAATTTATTTGAAGAAATAATAGCTGAAAACTTCCCTAATCTGAGAAAGGAACAGAAATACAAGTGTAGGAAGCACAGACAAGATGAACCCAAGGAGATCCACACCAAGACACACAGTAACTAAAACGTCAAAAATTAAACAAACTGAGAATCATAATAACCTAAATATATAAATTATGTAAGTATACATATAATAGTACCTTATATATAATTAATTTATATATATTTAAATATATATTATACATAATTTACTTATTCATATACATGTATATATATACATATGCGCATACATATTATATAAATAAACCTATTACATACAATGGAAACTGCATGTGGCAATAGGCTTATTTTTCAACAGAAACTTTGCACTTGATCCTAGCCAAGGCTGAGAAGTGATCAACGGAAATTTTGAAGGCCAGAAAGAAGTGGCATAATATAGTCAAAACATTGAAAGGATAAGCCTGCAATTGGTAATACTCTACTTGGTGAGTTGATCATTTAGAACTGAAGAGATAAAGAAACAAAAGTTAAAAGTTCATTACTACTAAAACGGCCTTGCAAGAAATGTTAAAGAGATATCTTTAAGTGAAAAGAAAAAATCCTAACTAAAAGTGTGAAAATGGTAAAAGGAAAAAACTTCACTGAGAAAAGCAATCATACAGTAAGGGTAGTAGGTGAATTACTTATAAAGCTAGTATGGAGGCTATGAGACAAAGGTAGTGAAATCAGCGTTCTGGTCCAAGATGGTGACACAGAACATCCTGAACTCAACTCCCTCCACAAATACATCAAATCTACACCTATGTATAGAGTAATTCTTCCTGAAGAAGAGCTAAGGGCTGCCTGAACAAATTCTGCACAACAAAAGATAGACAGACCACATAAGGAATGAACCGCAAGACAAATGGAGATAGTAAGGAAAAGAAACTCTACCCCTAACCTTGTGAACTGAAGTGGGAACAATACTGAGGGACCATGAGCAGATTCATCTGCCTTGAGGCATAGAAAAAAAAAGCCATGGTTTCAATGCACAATTGAAATATAGAAGAACCAGTCCTAGAACTCTGCTACATGTCAGAGGGTACTGCTGGTAGTCTGTCCTGATCAGGAGGGCTGGGAAGCACCAGAGTTTAAGCTCCTCCTCTACACTGGTAGCACAGATGGAAGCATGGCCTGGGCAACAGATCTGGTCTGTGTCCTCAGTGATCCCTAGGCACCCAGCTCTCACCAGACCCAGCCATTCTACCAAGGTGGCCCTAGTACAGCACACAGCAGGACCTCTGGGCAGTATTTCCTATAGCTCTGGCCATATTGTCAAAGTGATACAGGCACAAAACACCCTAGAACATTCCAAAACTGCACCACTTGGGCTCCAGATGACTTGCTAGGCCTCCACTATCCACAGTACCCCAAGAACTTACCAGCCCACACCTACCTTGGCTCCAGACAACTCACCAGGGTACCATATGCACAGAGAAATCAGGGTTCACTAGCTGGACCTCACCTTGACTCCAGACACACCACCAGGTTACTTCAGCATAGAGTGCACCAGGATACCGTGGCCCGTGACCACCTCCGCTCCAGCTGCTCTACCAGAGCACCCCTGTATGGAGTGCCTTAGGACCCCCAGCATACACCCTGCCTTGCCTCCAGCCACCTGCTAAGTAGAGTGTCCAAGACACTCTGGCTTGAACCCACTTCACCTTCAGCTGTCCTACCAGGGCACTACCTGTGCAGTGAGTCCCGGAACGTCCTGGCCTGCCCCAACTTCAGCTCAAGCTATCCCCACAGGGCATACCCAGCATAGAGTGTCCCAAGAACTCCAGGCAACACCAGCCACACACCCGAAAGTCATGAAATTACAATGTACACAGTAGATAACCATACTCAAGACCATTCCCTCAAGTCTTAGAGAAGTATCTGTTCCACCGAGTTCAAAGAAACACAGAAGTCAAGCAAAATGAGATAGAGGAATACACTCAAATCAGAGAACATGATAAAACTTCAAAACAAGAACTAAATGAAAAGGAGATAACCTGATAGAGTTCAAAGTAATGGTCACAAAGATGCTCACAAAACTAGAGAGAAGAGTGAAAGAACTTGATAAGAGCTTCCATAAAGAAATAGAAAATATAAACAAGTCAATAAGAGTTGAAGAATATAATAACTGAGATGAAAATTACACTCAACAGGCACGTGGATGGCTCAGTTGGTTAAGCATCCGAGTCCTGATTTCGGCTCAGGTCAAGATTCAGATGGTTCAGGAGTTCAAGCCCCATATCAGACTCCATGCTGATGCTATAGAACCTGCCTAGGATTCTCTTTTCTTATTCTGTTTCAAAATAAACAAACATTTTAAAAAAGAAAAGAAATAAAATTACACTAGAGGTAATCAACAGATTAGAGAATGCTGAAGAATCAGTGACCTGAAAGGGAGAGCACCTGAGCTAGATGGCAAAAAAAAAAAAAAAAAAAAAAAAAGAAAAGAAAACAAAAACAAAAACAAAAAAACAAACAAACAAACAAACAAAAAACCACCACAAAACAAAAAAACTATTTTTTAAAAACTGAGGATAGTCTAAAGGATCTCCTAAACAACCTTAAGTGAACAAACATTTGCATTATAGGGGTCCCAGAAGAAGGAGGGCAGGGGAAGAGGTAGGAAACATTTTAAGAAATAATAGCTGAAAATTTCCCTAACATGGGGAAGGAAACAGACATCCAAGTTCAGGAAGCATAAAGAGTTTGAAACAAGATTAACCTGAGGAAGTCCAAAAGATGACACATACCAATTAAAATGTCAATAATTAAACACAGAAAAAGAATCTTAAAAGCAGCAAAAGCAGCTACACAGGAGAGAATCCCCATGGCTATTAGCCAATTTTTCATCAGAAACTTGCAGGCCTGAAGGAAGTGACATGATATATCAAAGAGCTGAAAGGGAAAAACCTGCAACCAAGAATATACTCCCCAGCAAAATTATCATTCAGAAGTAAAAGAGAAGTAAAGAGTTTCTCAGGCAAACAAATTTAAAATTCATCACCACTAAAGTGGCCACTCTTTAAGTGGAAAAGAGAAGGCCATAATTAGAAATAAAATTGTGAGGTCTATTAAAACTCATTAAACTTCACAACTGGTGGCAAAATCTATTCCATTCTTGAAGGCTCAGTTTCATCCATGGAACATTTCATTTATTTCACACTCAACCTTTAGGTGTGGGAAAGTGTTTTGAATTTTCTTTTTCTAGTTCCTTTCTGGAACACATGTTATTCTGTAAGAAGAAAGAACCTTAGAGAGCCCCCCAGAAAAAGAAAGATAAGACACATCTTTCGTGACACAAGAGAAGTCATTTTAGGCCCCCAGCTATTTTCCATGATCTATGATACCCTACAGGCTCTACCTGCCAAAACAGACTTCTTAAAAAACTTCCTAGGAGGTGCCAAACTTAAGAAATTCTGGATGTTCAGTGAAGATTTTAAAGGAATAGATAGAGTGCAGGAACTAAAAAAAGAAAGAAAAGAAAGAAAATTATGAAAAGACAAGTTTTATGAGTAAAAGCAAACATACAATAAAGGTAGGAGAATAATCACTTTTAAAAGTGACTTAAAAGTAGCAAAATCAATTCTATCCACAAAATTAAAGAGATCCACAAGATTTTAAATGTAACCAGTGACAATCTATACATAAAACATGATGGAGGAGGGAGTTAAAATCTCATTCTTTTAGATGTGCTATAACTTAACTGACCACCAACCTAACACAGACTGCTAAATACTAAGGGTGTTATATATGACCTGGTGGTAATCACTAACCAAAACCTATCATTGATTGGGAATGTTTAAAGAAAACCAAGCATAACACTGAAGAAAGTGATGAATCATAAAGAGCAAGGGACAAAGAAAGGAGAAGAGAAGAACTACAAAACAACCAGAAAATAATCAAATGGCAATAAGAACATACCTATCAATAATTAAATGTAAATGATTTAAATGCTATAAGTATAAGATGTAAAATGATAGAATGGATGAAACACCAAGATCAATGTATATGCTGCCTATAAGAAACTCACTTAAGACCTAAAGACAAATACAAGCTGAATGTAAAGAGATGGAAAAAAGATATTCCACATGAAGAGAAGCAGGAAAAAAAGCCTAGGTAGCTATACTTGTATCAGACAAAACAGAGTTTAAAACAAAGACTGAATAGCCAAAGCAACTTGAAAAAGAAAATCAAAGCTGGAGGCATCACATTTCCAGACCTCAAATTATATTACAAAGCTGTAGTGATCACTATTTTTCTAGTGGTACAAAAATAGACACATAGATCAATAAACAGAATAGAAAATCCAAAACTGAAACCACCACTATTGAGTCAATTAATCTTTCACAAAGCAAGGAAGAATATCCAGTGGGAAAAAAAGTCTCTTCAAAAAAATAGTGCTGGGAAACTGGACAGCAACATGCAAAAGAATGAAACTGGACCATGTTCTTACACCATATACAAAAGTAAACTTGAAATGGATTAAAGATCTACATATGAGACATTAAATCATCAAAATCCTAGAGGAGAACACAGGCAGTAACCTCTTTGACATTGGCTGTAGCAATTTCTTTCTAGACATGTCTATTGAGGCAAGGGAAACAAAAGCAAAAATAAACTATGAACACTGCATCAAAATAAAAAGCAGTGAAGGAAACAACCAATAAAACTAAAAGGCAACCTACTGAATGGCAGAAGGTATGTGCAAATGACATATCCAATAAACGGTTAGTGTCCAAAATATATAAAAAAAACTTCTACATCTCGACACACACACACACACACACACACACACTCCAACTAAAAATGGGCAGAACACCTGAATAGACATTTTTACAAAATGACATACAGATGGCAAACAGACACATGACACGATGTTCAACATCACTCATCATCAGGGAAATACAAATCAAAACCACAATAAGATATCAATTCACACCAGTCAGAATGGCTAGTATCAAAAAGACAAGAAACAACAAGTATTGGCAAGGATGTGGAGAAAAGGGAACCCTTGAGAAATACTAGTTTATTGAAGAAGTAAACTGTTAAATCCTCTGTGGAAAAGAGTATGAAGTTTCCTAAAAAAATTAAAAATAGAACTACAATATGATCCAGTAATACCATTTATCAGAAGAAAATGAAAATCCTAATTCAAAAAGATAAATGGACTCCTGGGGAAGATGGCAGAGTGGAAGAACCCTAAACTCACCCCATCCCACAGATACAACTAAATAATACTTACATCAGAATAAACAATCCAAAATAAAGAACCCAAAGACTGACCAAACAAATTCTACAACTAAATGTGGAGAAGAGGCCACATCAAAGAGGACAAGAAGGATGAAGACTCATTGGGAACCTAAACTTCAGGGATCTGACCACTGGAGGAAGGGAAATCTCCATAGCATTTGGGTTTGAAACTCATAGGGACTGAATTTCATGAGTGCTTACAAACAGCCGGACTTAAAATCTGGAAAAATTTTATTTATTTATTCATTATTTACATATAATACCCAGACAGTCACATGTTAAATTCTAAGCAATGTGTAGACTGTAGATTCATTAAAAGTTTAGTGATGTGCACCCGAAAAACAACCCAGTGAAGAAATGGGCAGAAGATATGAACAGACACTTCTCCAAAGAGGACATCCAGATGGCCAACAGACACATGAAACGATGCTCAGCATCCCTCCTCATCAGGGAAATACAAATCAAAACCACACTGAGATACCACCTCACGCCAGTCAGAATGGCTAAAATGAGCCAATCAGAGAACTCTAGATGCTGGCGAGGATGTGGAGAAACGGGCACCCTCCTACACTGTTGGTGGGAATGTAAACTGGTACAGCCCCTCTGGAAAACAATGTGGAGGTTCCTCAGGAAACTAACAATAGAACTCCCCTATGACCCAGCAATAGCACTGCTAGGAATTTACCCAAGGGATACAGAAATGCTGATGCATAGGAGCACATGTACCCCAATGTTCATAGCAGCACTCTCCACAATAGCTAAAACATGGAAAGAGCCTAAGTGTCCATCAACAGATGAACGGATCAAGAAGATGTGGTTTATCTATACCATGGAATACTACATGGCAATGAGAAACAATGAAATCTGGCCATGTGTAGCAACATGGATGGACCCTGAGGGTGTTATGCTGAGCTAAATAAGTCAGGCAGAGAAGGACAGATATCATATGTTTGCACGTATAGGAGGACTAGGAGGAACTTGATGGAGGAACAAGGCGAGAAGAAGGGGGGAAATGGTGGGGGAAAGGGAGAGAGGTAAACCATGAGAGACTCTTGAATGCTGACAAAAACTGAGGACTGATGGATGTGGGAGGGAGAGGGGATGGGCATGGAGGAGGGCACTTGTGAGGATGAGCACTGAGTGTTATGTGGAAACTAATTTGACAATAAACTATTTGTAAAAAAAAAAAAGTTTAGTGATGTGTTGTATGGAAACAGAAAAGACCCAAAATAGCCAAATCAATGCTAAAAAAGAAAACCAAAGCTGCAGGCATCACAATCTCAGACTTCAAGATGTATTACAAAGCTGTAATCATCAAGACAATATGGTACTGGCACAGAAACAGACATTTTGATCAATGGAACAGAATAGAGAACCCAGAAATGAATCATAAACATATGGCCAACTAACCTTTGACACAGGAGGAAAGAATATCCAGTGGAATAAAGACAATCTCTTCAGGAAAAGATGCTAGGGAAAGTGGACAGGGACATGCAGAAGAATGAACCTGGACCATTGTCTTACACCATACACACAAATAAACTCAAAATGGATAAAGGACTTAAACATAAGACAGGAAGCCATCAAAATCCTAGAGGACAAAGCAGGCAAAAACCTCTTTGACCTCAGCAACTTCTTACTCAACACATCTCCAGAGGCAAGGGAAACCAAAGCAAAAATGAACTCTTGGGACCTCATCAAAATAAAAAGCTTCTGTACAGCAAAGGAAACAATCAGGAAAACTAAAAGTCAACAATGGAGTGGGAGAAGATATTTGCAAATGACATATTGGATAAAGGATTAGTATCCAAAATCTACAAAGAATTTACCAAACTCAAATTATCCAATGTGAAGAAATGGGCAGATGACATAGACACCTCCAAAGACATCCAGATGGCTGACAGACACATGAAAAAACTGCTCACCATCACTCATCATCAGGGAAATACAAATTAAGACCACAAGGAGATATTACCTCATATCAGTTAGAATGGCTAAAATTAACAACTCAGGCAACACAGCTGTTGGTGAGGATGCAGAGAAAAAGGATCTCTTTTGCACCACTGATGAAAATGCAAACTGGTGCAAACATTCTGGAAAACACTATGGAGGTTCCTCAAAAAGTTAAAAATGGAACTGCCCTATGACCGAGCAATTGCACTCCTGGGTATTTATCCAGGTGCGCTGTTTCAAAGGGGCACACACACTCCAATGTTTAAAGCAGGACTATCAACAATAGCCTAAGTATGGAAAGAGCGCAAATGCCCAACGACAGATAAAGAAGATGTGGTATAAATACACAATGGAGTATTACTTGGCAATGACTGATGTTAGCAAAGTAAATTGGAAAACTTCTCAAAAGGATTCACCATTCTAGATGCCATTAAGAACATTTGTGATTTAGAAGAAGATACCAACATTACCAGAAGTTTGGAAGAAGTTGGTTCCAAACCTTATGGATGACTTTGAGGGATCCAAGACTTCAATGGAGGAAGGAAGTGCAGATATGGTGGAAATAACAAGAGAACTGGACTTAAAAGTGGAGGATCAAGATGTGACTGAATTGCTGCAATCTCATGATAAAACTTTAATGAAGGAGGAATTGCTTCTGATGGATGACCAATAAAAATGGTTTCTTGTAACAGAATCTACTCCTGGTGAAAATTCTGTGAATATTGTTGAAATGACAATGAAGAATTTAAAATATCACATCAACCTCGTTGATAAAAGCAGTTGTATAGTTTGAGAGGATTGACCCCAATTTTCAAAGAAGTTCTACTGTGGGTAAAATGCTATCAAACTGTATCACATGCTACAGAGAAACTATTTGTGAAAGGAAGTCAATGGAGGGGACAAACTTCATTATTGTCTTATTTTAAGAAATTACCACAGCCACCCCAACCACCTTAGGGTGTCAGTCAGCAGGCAAGCTCGACCCTGATCAGTCAGCAGCCATCAACATCAAGCCAATACCCTCCACCAGCAAAAATTACAACTTGCTGAAAGCTCAGATGATGTTTAGCACTTTTCAGCAATAAAGTAGTTTTTAATTAAGGCATGTACATTTTTTAGTAATGCTATCACACATTTAAAAGACTACAGTATAAATCACAGCATATATAAATTTTTATATGCGCTAAAACCAAAAAAAATTCATTTGACTCACTTTATGGAGCTACTCATGTTATTGCGGTGGTCTGAAACTGAACCTGCCATAGCTTTAAGGTATTCACATAATTTGCCCATAATCTTGCATCTGCCACACCCGGGATTTGAAATTAGGGGCATGCTGTGGAGTCCTATTACCTAAATGTATACCTCTCAATTCCATAGCTCAAAGTAGAAATCTAAAAGTCCTTTATTTCAGGGTGCCTGGATGGCTCAGGGAGGTGAACACCCAACTCTTGGTTTCAGCTCAGGCCATGATCTCATAGCTTAGGAGTTTGAACCCCGTGTAGGGCTCTGCACTGACAAGGAGGAGCTTCTTGGGTTCTCTCTCTCCCTCTCCTTCTGCCCCTCCCCTGCTCCTGCTCTCTAACTTTAAAAAAAATAGAAAAATGAAAGCCATTTATTTCTGCATTCCCCACTTCCAATCCTTTATAATTCCAACATTATCTTGAATTGATGTACTACTCTCCATCTCCATGGCTACCACACTTGTCTGATTCATCATTTTGCTTGTGCATTCATTAATCTCCTAACTGGTCTCCCACCTTCCACTCTACCTGGTCTTCCCCAAACAGAGTGAGTTATTTTAATAATCTGGGGCACCTAGGTGCCTCAGTCAGTTGGGCATCTGACTTCGGCTCAGGCCATGATCTCATAGCCTGGAGCCTGCCTCAGGATCTGTGTCTCCCTCTCTCTCTCTGCCCCTCCCCTGCTCACACTCAGGGCCTCTCTCTCTCTCTCTCTCTCTCTGCATGGGCTGCCATATGCTTGATTATGGCCAAAAGAACTTATTGTAACCAGAGCCCTGTCTTCTCCAGCTTCTGTCCCACATTAGCCTCAGAGGCTCCTATGCCTGGGACATGCCAAAAATGTGGCCCACCTGCTCAGATCAGAGACTTTGCTCTTTCTGTTTCCTTGGATCAAAACCATTTTCTTTTCTCTAAGCTTCCTTATCTCACAGGTCTCCATTCTCATGCTGCCTCATCCTAACCACCCTGCCTAAAAGCTCACTCTGTCATAGCACCGTTCCCTTCACGGCACTTACCACATCTCAATCTGAGAAAAAAATGTATCTGTGTATAAATGCTCTGGAGCAAGTCGGAGTCCATGTGATTTCAAATCCTGGCTCTACACTTTGATCTCTCTGTGGCTCCCTCTCCTCGTCTTTTTTTTTTTTTATGTTTTCTTTATTTCTGAGAGAGAGAGGGAGAGAGACAGTGTGAGCAGGGGAGGATCAGAGAGAGAGGGAGACACAGAATCTGAAGCAGGCTCTGGGCTCTGAGCTAGCTGTCAGCACGGAGCCTGATGTGGGACTCAAACCCACAAACCGTGAGATCATGACCTGAGCCAAAGTCGGACACTCAACCGACTGAGCCACCCAGGCGCCCCTTCCTCTCTTCATCTCTTAAGAGAGGATATAATAGTTTCTACTTAATATGGCTGCTATGGTGAGTTACAATCCATAGCACATAATAAATGCTGTTTAAGCATTTGCTATAATTATTATGAGTAACTGAAAGCCAGGACCTTGCCCCCTGATCTTCTCTATATTCCCAGTGCTTAGAACAACCAGCTGAGAAAAGTTTGTCAAGTGACTATTGTTCCCCTTCATTGTTCCTTTCATATAAATGACAGTATCTACCATTTCACAGTGCTATATGGGTGTTTTTACCCCAGGATCACCAATTAATGTGACTTCATGGTCTCTTTTACACTCATTTATTTTATTCTACCCACATTGTTAAACAACCTACAAGAAGTACAAAAGCCTAGTCCATTTTCCAATACCAGGTCAGATCTAAGCTGCAAAAAAGGAACAGTACCATAAATTACAAGGAAAGCCTGGGTGTCCTGTACGAGTCATACTGCCTGTCATATGGTGGATTTAAAGCTGTAAGTATGGTCACAGGAGAAGCTCTCATCTTCGCAGCAGCCACACAGTTTCTGTCAGTGTGGCTTCCTTAGATCAATGCATCTTTTCTTTTGATGACAGGAACAAGACTTGGAACAGGTCTTTAGAAAACAAGGAGCAGTTTGAACACTAAATAATTATATCAGTGTTTCAAATATCATCAAGTCAAATACTTCTCCCCACCATCCCTATCCCTGATATCTTCCTACTCCTTTGAATCCTAGGAGAAGTCCTAGACCAAGTTGTACAGAACCACTCATATCCCGTTAAATGCCATGCATTTGTTGCCATCGAAGAGCAATGATGACATTTGAGAGGAGGCCAACCAAGAAGATCTAATGTCAGAAAAAGGTTTTAGAAGTTAGAGTTTATAGAATGTCTTCACAAATAGGTTTTTCTATCTATAGCCAGGTAGGGGCGAGGGGCAGTGAGTCAGTATTAAGTGATTTGATGATCTAGGCTGGAATATTTGAAAACACTAGAGCAGTGTCTCAGCCAGCTGTACTGTACCCACGAGCAGACATCTGGCAATTTCTGGAGATGCTTTGGGTTGTCACAACTAGGAGGAAGGTATTCTAGAGGAAGCTAATTCCCTTTTTGCTCCCGAAATGCTTCATCTTTACTATAAAATGTTCTTAACCATTATCCCATTCTGTTTTCTAAAATCACACCCCATGGAGAACTGTATATTGCCATTGTCCACCCTTTCAACCCTGTTAATCTTTAAAATTGATCAGTACTGCTCTATTTTCTGCATAGGACCATAGCTAAAAAAAAGGAAGTTAAGCTTTACAATTTATATTGTGGAAATAGATGAAAGTCTAAATGATTATTTAAGAAATGTTGTACTACATTGATAACTTCTACCCTTCTAATGACAAATATGCATCCTTATAAGAAAATTCTAGTAGCTAATACTCACATAGTGTTTGCTGCATGCACTATTCTAGGCACTTGATATAAATTCATTTAACCCTCACAATACTCTTACTGTGGAAGAAAAGGCATAAATAAATAGATAAATAGATAAAGGATTTACTCTAAAGGTAGGTTTCTGTTTCTGGCAATGGTGGAGTAGGTAGTTTTGACCAAGCCACCTGCTTAGGAGAATTAGAAAAGCTGAGCTAAGGAAGTAACTTTTACAAAGAACTATTTGAAGCACTAGAGAATTATCAAAGCATTAGAGAAAGAAACCCAGCAGTGGAAGGGAGCCTGACATTTGGGACTATTTCCTCCCTAAAGGTCTGCCAGTTATGGAAAAGGTCAAAGACAGTGGAAAACTGAAAGGAAGTCTGACAAGTTGATGTAGCTGAGGGATCATCTTAAACATGCCGAAATGGAAAAGACTTGCTAAACAGTTCAGGTTTTATCTTGGGACCCTGAAAGGCTACAACCTAAGAATAAAGATGAACCAAAAATTGACCAGTTTTACAGATGCTGAAGCCCAGTTTCAAAACAGCTCAACCCTGATTAACAAACAGCAATCTAAAACTGTTCATGGTCCTATCTTCCCACTGGAACAAAACAAATCTTCTATGAAGGAACATACTATCCTATGCCTCAAATTATCACTATAATTCTTCACATTTAATAGGCAACACTCAATCAAAAATAACTATAGGAGGTATATGAGGAGACAGAACAACAAATTTGAAAACCATGGAAAATGGCAAGGATAGCACCAAAACCATAGGCCATTAAGCTAATGGAGTTATTGAAAACAGATTTTAAGATTATGCTTACTATGTTCAAAGAAATAAAGACTAATATTTTCAATAGAGAACTGTAAGTCATTTTTTTAAATTTTTTAAAATTTTATTTTATTTGTATTTATTTCTAGGAGAGAGAGAGACAGTGTGAGTAGGGGAGGGTCAGAGAGAGAGAGGGAGACACAGACTCTGAAATAGGCTCCAGGCTCTGAGCTGGCAGTCAGCACAGAGCCCGACGCAGGGCTCGAATCCAAGAACCACGAGATCATGACCTAAGCCAAAGTCGGACGCTTAACCGACTAAGCCACCCAGGCGCCCCTGTAAGTCATTTTTTAAAGACAAAAATGATAGCACTGAAAATAGGATAACTTAATTCAACAGATGGATTTAATAGCAGATTGGAAATAGCTGAAGAAAGAATTAGAGAAATGAAGATAGAGTGAGAGACGGAGCATTATGGGGTGAAATACCCATTGGCTGATACTTGTTTTCTCTTATAAAATCTTGAAGCATCAACATTTTGGCAAAACCTTCAGCTAATTCTGTTTAAGTGTGATCGTCACACAGCGTTGAGTAAGTGAAATTTGTGAACAGAGAGGAGATATTGAGAATGTAATGTTATGGCCTCTTCATTTAAAAGTGTGTGCTAAGAGACAAGTGATTATGAGGGACATAAGTGAAATAGGTTTCCTTTACTGTAAGTTTCTTAGTATTTTAATAGATCTTTTTCAAGGGCATATCTTTTAGTCCTATTCCACTGGTTGCTTCAAATGTGAAATAGACCTACTGACAAAGTCCTTTCGTTCTTTGTCTTGTAACTTTGAGAAGCTATTTACCCTCTAAGTTTTCATTTCTAAAAGGGAGATAAAGAGATAAAACCTCAGAGGTTTTGTAAAATAAATTTAAAAAAAAAATTTAAGTTTATTTAGTAGATGATACCCAAACTGGAGCAAGGAGAGACAAAAGCATAGGAAATACAGAAAAGAACATTAAGGCATAAGGGATATGGTAAAAGGTCTAATATGAGTCCCTGGAAAAGAGATAATAGGGCATAAATAATATTTTAGAAGACTGTAATTGCTAATTTTCCAAGAGATAAAAATCTTCAAGCTATAGATTCAAGAAATGCTTCCAAGCAGGATAAATACAAAGAAACCACAAGTAGACATATAATTGTACAACTACTGAAAAGCAAAGCAGAGAGAAAGATCTTAAAAGCAAGTAGATTTAGGAAGGAGAGAAAGTGATAGATATTACTTCAAAAGAGCTGCAGTAATACTAATAGCCAACTTCAAAAACAATAAAGGTCGGACCCATAAAGGGCAGAAAGAAAACTACTGCCAACCTAAAAATTCTATACCCAGCAAAATTATCCTTTAAAACATCATCCAGGCAAAAGAAGATGTGTCACCTTCAGACCTGTACTACAGTAAATATTAAGACATATTCTTCAGGTAAAAGGAAAGTGGTCCCAGATACAAAAAGGAACAAAGAGCAGCAGAGAGGAAATATACATAGCTAAAGTTAAATGAATGACTATGTAAAATCATGTCTTATGAAGTTTAAAATTAAAATATACAACACTAGTTTATAAGTTAGGAAGAGATAAGCGGGGTTAGAGTGTTCTAAGTTCATTGTGTTGTCAAGGAGAGGTAATATTAATGATTTATGCAGATGTTGATAGGTCAAAGAATCATGTTTCAGTGTCTAAGGTAACTGCCAGAAGAATAAACAACCCATGAATAACTACCAATAGAGATGGGGAGTTATTTTTTTATTTTAAAGAAGTCACTTCAACTGAACACAAGAGGAATATAAGAAAATATTTTTAAATGTAAATTATGTTAAACATAAAGAGATTAAATGAGAATGTCCAACTAGAACATCTAAAGGTAAATCATTCATAAACTCTTAGGCTAGTTTTTTAAATATTTATTCCTAAGTAGGACAAGAAAGAGTATTTTTAACTAAGTGAAGGATTGAGACTTCTTAAAAAAGTCTCGGTTATGAAAACCAATTATGTCACACTTCTCTGAAAAGTTTAAAAAGAGGTCTCCTGCAAGGTGTTTTGGAGAAGATCTAATTATGGGACTTCCTAGACCCTGGAGACATCATCCAATATGATCACAGTTCTAACATTGATTACTTACCTTAAACTTGATAATTTATTTTCTTAATGAACTTTAAGCCTTCTAGTCTGTACCATGGGCATAACACCTACCTCAAAGCTTAGATTCCAGGAGATTATGTATGCAAAGCACTTAGCCCAAAGTTTGGCACATAGTAAAAGCTTGATACAGGTTCCCTATTAAGTTACTACATCCATATGTGTTTGTTGAAACACTATGTTGTACACCTGAAAATATGACACTGTATATTAACTAACTGGAATTAAAATTAAAGCTTAGAAAAACATTACTACATCCAAACTACACAAAGGGTGATTGATAACCCACACACGAGGCCCATATATAAAACACAATATAAAAGATTTTTTTAAAGAAAAAATAAATTAAAAATAAATTTTAAAAATTAAATAAAGCAACATAAAAGAGTCAATATGTCTTCTCTTCTACACTCCCCAAAATCCAGAATTTTTTTCCAGAATGTTATAAAAAGTCAAGGCATAGAGAACTTAACACTCCTATGGAAATACCCAGTTCTATCAGATTCTAACATTTTGCCACAGAAGGTTCTTACTTAACAAAGGCAACATTATAGACTCAATCAAAGTTCTCTACATGCTTACCTGATATTGGACTGCTTATACTCGATAAGGGTTAACACTCTTTTGGCATTTGGAACACAGGTGTTTGAAATAAACCTAAAGAGAAATAAGGGAATTTTAAACACACACACACACACACACACACACACACACACACACACACACACTCACAGATTATATGTACCTCGGGCTCCCAGTTCTTAAATTAAGTAATCTATTCCCCACTCTGTGCCCTACTTTCACCCAAGCTCTTAAGTGGTGCTATCAGTCCCTTTTTCCTCACACTTTGAACCTCATTTTCCTCACCTGTAAAATCAAGATACTACCACTTGCTTTTTCTAAAATTCTGACAACAAACCAATATTGGACACAAAGTACCACGGTTAAAATCTTCCGTGGGAAGTAGTTATTATAATTTTACTCATTGCATGGGCTGAACCCTTGACCTTCGCCTTCTGTCTTAGTCTATTAGCCTGTAGTTTTTCATTTTCTCATTATTTCCCCACATTTTCTTCTTGCTTTAGTTGGTGAACTATTCCTACTTATCCTACTTATCCTGCCTGGACAGCATGATGTCCTACATGGTTAATCACCCCCCTCCTGTGTTATTTCTGCACCACTTCCAGGCCACAGATGCCACTGTGTCTATCACCATGTTGCATCTTATCTCCTAGGAGAATAAATTTCTTAAGGAGGAGTTCTAGGTCTTGTTCCATTTATCCTAGCGTCTTGGAGTATGTTAATGAAGCCCATTGTTTTTCGTCTGGCAAAAGAGGGAAGTAATTTTAGAATAGTTTAAAAATCTATTTGCTTCTAGCATCTAGTAAATGGCTAATATGAAAAGTTTTCATTCAGGTCTTAGCACGCCTCCTTATGGGCCTTGAGCCACAAAGCAGCACCTCAAATGTGAAAGCCGGAGGACTCCGATTCAAATACTTGTTGAAGTGAATGAAATAGCCAGGTGTAGACTATTCCAAAATGAAGGGCCCATGCCCCAGCAAAGGAGATAGAAACCACTGAGCCCAGCCTACTGTTTTCATAGAGTCTATAGTGACCAGAGTCGAATCAGGGGAACTGGAAAGGCAGATCATAAAGTCTTTCCCAATCTTAATATGTTGACAATGAATTCAAATTAAGGATGAAAACTGCTTAGCCTGAAGAAGTCTCTCCCAGTCCAACCTTCGCAATGAATTATTTCTCTTATTGCTCCACCTTGTGGACAAACTGTGGAAATTTCCTAGAACTAAGGTCTAAAAACAGGTTCAAAATATACCAACTAAAAAAGGATTATAGATAGTTTCATTGTACACAAGAGTTCCCCTAAATAATCTGAAATTTTGTTCCACAGAACTACCAAACCAAATTTAACATCAATTTTGAGAGCCTCAAGTGTTCATGCGGACAGTCCAATTCAGTTCGGTTCAAATATTAACTAAGTACCTATGAATTCCCTGGCACAAACGGTGCCAAATGAATGAGACAGCATTATGGTCATGCTCCATTACGAAACTCTCTGTTTAACATCTGTATCTGCCCCATCCTCCTCCATGCCCCACTTTTACTTACCTTATTAGTTCTGGAAATGCACCACATACAAGCACTCTCCCATCTTGTCTTACAATCTTTACAGTGAAAATAGCCATATTTGGGGTCCAAAAACTGCAGATAAGGGGAAAAAGTCTTTTGCAATCTTTGGGGGGGAAGCCAGATCCTCTTTCCTTGTGGTTTTGTATAAAAAATAAAAAGCCTGGGCACCTGGGTGACTCAGTCAGCATCCAGCTCTTGATTTCGGCTCGGGTCATGATCTCACAGTTTGTGAGACTAAGCCCTGCATCCAGTTCCATACTCACCATGCCAGAACCTGTCTGGGATTCTCTCTCTCTCTCCCTCTGCCCTTCTCCCGCTTGCATGCTCTCTCAAGTTAAACGAATAAACAAGAAAAAGAAAAAAAGAACAAAAAGCTTCCTTAACCCCATTCATAGCTCTCCTCAAGGCTACTATGAAAATGTAGCATTTCATCTCTCAGGGATTACTCTGGAATTCCTATTTCTCCTCTCAAACTTTTCTAATGTTCTTTCAACAATCCCATCAGCACAATCTCCCCCAAAAGAAAATCTGGTCACATATTTGACAGACCTGAAACCCCATTTTATCTCATACCCAATAGCAATGGTTGCCAGACTTCTGGTTTTCACATGCTTAAAGTGACCACCCTATTTTACCAAAAAGTTACAAAACATATAGGCCATTTAAATCACATTATCAGAACCACCTCTCCTCCATCAAGTATAAGAAGAAAGTGAAAGATTTTTCTCTGTTGCCCCAGAAATGGAAAAGAAAAGAGCAAAGACAGGGTGACGCTAGCAGAGGACTGAGGACAGGGAGGAGAAAGTTCACCTGGAAGTTGGGCTTTCTGAGCAGATCTGCTCTGCCAACTCTCTGTGTCTGCTTGATCTTCCTCCCCCAACTCAGGATGCCTAAGCTCCTCCTGTGTGTCCTCTTCAGACGTTGGCATTGGTGGTGACTGCTGCTGCTGCTGGCTGGCCTCTGCAGGATCCAAAAGTGCCTTCGTCTCCTGCTCTTCCCCCTCTTTCTGCAGCTGGACCAAGTTTCTGCGACCTATCGCTGGTGAATAGACTCCCCAGGCCAGCAGGGGTACCTTGTGGCCTGTGCTGCCCCACGGGGAGGGTCTGTGCAAGGTGTGAGAACCCAGCGAGCACTGCACGGACTTGTCCACCTGTGGACTCACCTGCACGCCCACCTCCCTGGTGTTGGCCTTGCAAATTCGCAGGGTGGGGTTCATCTGGGAGAGAATGGCCATAAGCCGCTCCCTCTTAGAAGGGTCCATGCAGTACTCAGAGGCATTTGAGGGCACCACCAACCCAGTCTTGGCCAGGAAAGTGGGGGGACCAGTGTTTTGCCTCCATTCAGGCTGTCTGTGCTCATAGAGTCCTGGCTGGCCCAAAGGTATTGTATTCCCATAGCCCTGGTATGAGCCATAGGGAACACGGACAAAGCGTTCCATCTGCTCACCCACCCCACAAGCACAGCGCAAATCCCAGTGTGGTCTCCTTGTTTTGCCTTCCTTCCCTTCTTTTCCAGATCAGGTTAGTTTAGGTCCATTTCAAGCTTCTCAATTTATTGCGGATTCTGATGGGAGCTGCTGCCTATTACCCTAATTAAAGGATGGGAGATCTACCCATCTACAGAGGTCTCATTTCCACCTGACCTAATTGCCCTTCCTGTCTCTTCAATTAACTCTTCCAGAATCTGTTTTCTTTTTTTTTTAATTTTTTAAATGTTTTATTTATTTCTGAGAGAGAGAGAGAGAAGAGAAAGAGAGACAGCTTGAACAGGGAAGGGTCAGAGAGAGAGGGAGACACAGAATCTGAAACAGGCTCCAGGCTCTGAGCTAGCTGTCAGCACAGCTAGCTTGAACCCACGAACTGTGAGATCATAACCTGAGCCGAAGTCGGCCACTTAACCGACTGAGCCACCCAGGTGCCCCCAGAATCTTTTTTCAAAGCTGTTTTTCACTTGGATTTCTTATTCACACACATGCTTTCATTACCAAGTCACTCAAGTATCCTATAGTGACTATTTTATAAATCCTGTTTTAAAGCACATAGTAAATCAAATACAAGCAGTAAGTTATTTGTGTAGCAAACTAGAAGAGTACATGGAAGTAAGTATATCACAGTAGAGCCAGTGAATGTAAAGACCCTGGTACCACAGAAGCAAGGAAAATAAAGTTATTGGGGTGAGGGGTGGGGTGTATATGGTATGAGAAAAATGTACTTTAGAAGGTTGTACTGCATGCCAACAGCTCTCATTAATTCATTCTTAGTGAGGACCACTCTCCCAAAAAGGTGAAAAAAGCAAATTGTTCTGATTCAGAGAGTAAATGGAAACTTAATCACAGGATAGTTAAGTATCTGAAATTAAAGGGACTTGAACTGAAACCTGGGCCTTGTTACTAGACAAGCTACTAAACTAGGTTGGTTTCCCCATGTGACAATACTAACCAATGTATAGGATTATTATAAGATTAAATGTGATATTACCTATAAAGCACAGAGCAGAGTAACTCATGAGTGTTCAGTAAGTGTTAACTAAACCTGGATAAGGATCACAGCTGTGTTCCTCTATTTAGACCTGGATGATCTGAAGCTTTGCTATCTGTATCGGTAAGGCTTCCTGCTGGAACAAAAGAATAGGACCACAGTAAAATGACACATATGTAACCACGAAGAGCCCAGCCTTTTGATCCAAGGTTTGTTTCTCGCTGTTTACTGCTCAAGAGCTTTGTGACAGCAGCAAGATCTATAAGCAGCTCTCACCGCAGAATCCAGCTGCAATCTCGCTTATACAACAAGCGGTAATCAAGCATCCTGCTACACAGGTCACAGGGCCTGTGAATGATGAGGACAGATTCCAGTCTTCCAAGGCGACTTGGGGAGAAGACAGGCACAAAACAGGATGACTGGCCGCTGTAAGAATGTAAAGAATACTACGGAAGCCTTGTAGAGCGGAATACCCGCCGGAGAGAGTTAAGGTGGTTTCAGTTTTTCAAGGCTTAGAGGTCTTGGAAACCTGCCACCTACGAGCAACGCGGGGACTGGAACTAAAGTCCTCTGGCTTCAAATCTCAGCCCTTTCCACTCTGGAGAGCACGCAGCCGGGAAGGCAGTTAGCCCCAGCCACGGACCACTCTGGGGGTTTCCGAGGGCGGCCACTTTGGGGGACGCCCGTTCTTAGAGGAGAGCAAAGGTCTTTCAAAGAGCCCAGGCCGTGCCCCCTAGCGGCCACGCAAACGTGAGGCGGAGCAGAGAGGAGGAGGAGGAGTCGCGGAGAACACAACGCGCGCGGCTGCCCCCGGCAGCGCGGCCTGGCGCTCTGAAGGCTCCGGGAGAAGACAACAGGCCCCCCAGCGCCCTCTTTACGTGGTTCCAGACAGGCCGTTCAGCAGCGGAACAAGAACTCGGCTTTCGCTACACAGACGCTCCAGAGCCCGACTTCCGGGTGGCGCGCACGTACGTGCGCGTCATGGCGTCACCGCGTGACGTGTCCGGGGAGCGGGCTTTTGGCGCGAGCGTCTGAAACAGGGGCGACGGAGGCGGAGTTGCTGGGACTCCGCGCCCTGGTTGTTGTCAGAACCGTGGGTCGCCGCGCGCAGGAGCCTGCGGGTCAGATTTCTGATCGAGGTGCCGGCGCCTTTTTTGTCAGCCTTCTCCGGCCAAAAAGAGGTCCACTGGCGGAGGCGGTTAGTGTTGGCTGGGTGGAGACGGACGGGCCGGGCCTCCGCCGTGAGAGGCGGCTGGGGAACGCCTCTCCTTCCCGGGGTGGGATCCGCGGCCGACCTCGCCCCGACTGCGCGTAAGGGCCGAAGGTTCGGCTTCTCCGCCGAGCATTCTCGAGCCCTGGCCCTCCCTTGGGACTCCTCTTCCTAACTTTGGGCCCCGCCAGCCGCCCAGGGTTTCCCCTGAGCTGCCCCAGATGTCCCAGTCTGAAATGTCCTTAATTGGGAAATACGATGAAGTTACTTTAACGGAATCTTGTTTTACAGCTCCTGGTGCGCTGTACCCGTCTTGCTTCAATCCTCAGGCAATTGCCGTATTACTAAGATTTACTGATTTGAAGTTGTCGAAAGATACTGATCTCTCACTGACTTGCAGCCCCTAGCCGCTCGTGACTAGTTAGTGAAAAGTAAATATTTAAAATTCTGAACTTGAATCTCGCTTCCCACGTTTTAAATGCTTTATGTGGCCAGTCCGACTGCATTGGACAGCACACTGACGGAATGCTCCCATCATCGCCGTGAGTTCGATTATCGTCCCAAAAGATAGGACCGTGGTAAATAAACCATGTAACTTTAGGCAAGTTTACCTGGCTCTCATTGTACCTTAGAATCCTAAGGACTGCGTCCCTGTGAAGTGTATTTTGGTGTTGTGTTTTGCAGTTACTTACCAAGCACTGGAGTAGTATTGTAGATAAAAATGCCTCTTGGATGCAAAGAGAGACCAACTTTTTTTGACCTTTTTAAGACGCGGTGCAATAAAGCAGGTATTGACCAATTTTATATGTACTGATCATTTACCTTCAGAAAATGTTTTCAGAAAAATATGTAAATATGCATGCTTGCTGAAAAGAATTCAGTACTTGATGTTTTTGTTTACACTATAAACTGTTCCTTATGGAGTCCTACATCCATTTAAGAAAATGGTCCATCAACAGTTAGCCTAGCCGAATGATGTGTAGAACCCTGGGGATAAACAGGAGACCAGCCTCTTAAAATCAGCAGTAGGAAGAATTGCTTTTAAAGCACAGACGTTCTAGGAAATCAGAGCTTTGGTAAAAGCATTGGTGCTTTTTTTTTTTTTTAAAGAAATTTTTAAGGTTTTTATTTATTTCTAGGAGAGAGAGACAGCGTGAGCAGGGGAGGGTCAGAGAGAGGGAGACACAGACTCTGAAATAGGCTCCAGGCTCTGAGCTGGCAGTCAGCACAGAGCCCGACGCGGGGCTCGGACCCACGAACCGCGAGATCATGACCTAAGCGAAAGTCAGACGCTTAACCGACTAAGCCACCCAGGCGCCCCAAAGCATTGGTGCTTTTAAACTTTTTAGTCTCAATACTCAAACTTAAAAATTATTGAGGCCCTCAAAGAGCTTTTGTTTATGCAGGCTGCTATGTGGAAACTAAAACTAAGAATTTAAAAAAAAAGTTTATTCACTTAAAAATAAGCCCATTGCATGTTAACACAAATAACATTTTTTAAAAAACTATATTTTCCATCCAAAAAGAAGGATGGCACTGTTTTTCTAGTTTTGCCTCATGTTTATTTATATTTGAGAGAGAGAGAGCATGCAAGCAAGTGGGGGAGGGGCAGAGAGGAAGGCAGGCAGAATCCAAAGCAGGTTCCAGGCTCTGAGCTGAAGACAGGGTTCAAACCCATAAGCCATGAGATCATGACCTGAGAAGCAGTCTGATCCTTACCGGACTGAGCCATCCAGGAGCCCTTACAATTTTGCACTTTACTATCTGGCTTAATAGAAGATGGCTGGATTCTCATACCTGTTTCTACATTTAATCTATTGCAGTATGTTGTTTTGGTGGAAGTACATAAAGAAGCGCCAGCCTCATACAACAATGTAGTTGAAAAAAGGAGTTTCTTAATAGTCTTTAGTTAATTGTAGATATTTTTCTTTGATAATACACCAAAAACTGACAAATGGTAGTTTAAGGGTTGCATTATGGGTTGGAAACCATATCATCAGCTTTTTTATGCTTGTTACATTGAATTCTATTAGTTTTTCTTGCACTTTGAATAATGTTGGGCATTGATAATTTGTAAAGTATCAGTGTTGTGGATTACAGATATTCCATATATTGATACATTGTATTAAACTATAAAAATCACATGTATTAATTCACTAATCTCATCAGAAAAATCTAAGATTAAGAAGATAAGTTTACAGAGACTTCACAAACTTTAACAAAATTTGAATTCCCATTTAAAAGCTCTCATCTTCTCACTGGCAACAAACTTTATTCTACAGTGATAGGCTCATTTCATTTTTGAGAAAATGTTCAACTCACCTGACTCAAAATGACATTTGTTCATTGTTCTTTCTACTAAAAGTGGCTTTCCATGAAAAATGTCCTAATTCAGCTCGTAACTCATCACTTGTGCTTTTTTAGACAACTATTGTACTTAATATGAAGACATGCTTTATGCATACTTACCATTTTGTCACAGAATATTAAAAAGATGTGCTCAAGGGTGGGGCTTTATAAAGCTAATTTTTACTGCTTCACTAATGATATTTTAAGTTGGACTGGTTTTTTGGTTTTGTTTTTGTCAAGTGCATGATGATGACGGATACATACAGTTACTAGCACCGATTATTGCCACTGACTTGACTCATGCAAGCATGTCATCAGTTTTACACACGAGGGGTGCAAATGTCAACATTGTGGAAAAGAGAAACAATGCCTTCGTATTATTATGAAAATAGTTTTGGCCTAATGGAGCTCTTGAATTTGTCTTGGGGACCTTCCCGTCCCCCAGGCGCAGTAGTCCAGAGACCACTACTTTAAGGGTGGATAGATCATAGTAGAAATTCTGTCATTTCTCTTTAACAGGGAGTCTTTTTATTCCATTTGATTTGTGAGCCTACATGTTCCCGTACTTACAGATTTATCACATCCCTTTATGTACTCTTTGTAATTAAATTATATATCTGTGGAATGCATTCTTACTATGAATGACTTGTTTCTGAATCATGAATATAAGAGAAAGAAATCTTTAGAAAAGCTAACTAATATGGCTAGGAGCAAGCACCTTCTAACATTTGTAAACTCTTGTGAGACCATTAGATTGGAAGGAGAACAGATTAATGACTTGTTTAATTAATATGCTTTAACAAAAGTAATCTACAGTCAAAATCTCAAGCATCCTTTTCTTTGTTATGAGCCTCACTGGCTCATGAACTTGCCTGTCATTGATTAAAACCAAGACAGAATTTTTATTTTTCTTACAGATTTAGGGCCAATAAGCCTTAATTGGTTTGAAGAACTTTCTTTAGAAGCTCCAACCTATAATTCTGAACCCACAGAAGAATCTGGATATAAAATCAGTTATGAACCAAACCTCTTTAAAACACCGCAGAGGAAACCTTATCATCAGTTGGCTTCAACTCCAGTAATATTCAAAGAGCAAGGTCTAATTCTCCCAGTGTGCCAGCAATCTCCTTTAAATGAATTCAATAAATACAGAGTAGACTCGGGTAAGTAATGTGGTCCAGTAGACCAGGGAGAAACATGAACCAGGGATTGAGACAAACTATGTTAAAACTCCCAGCTCTACTGGTAATTGTGCCCTACTGGTCAGATCAACCTCTTCGGCCTCACTTTCCTCACCTGCATTATAATGCACTTAATAAGTGTTTCTTCCCTCCTTTGATTTAATATATCCTGCCTCATTTGTTAAATTATATCTTTCCTCTACCAGAAAAAAAAAAGTGGGACTTGTTTTGATGTTAATTAAATAAACTCTTATTTCTGCAGGTTATCACAGAAGACAGAGAAGGGTATTTTTATTAATTTTCTATACATGTCTTTTGATTTGGTAACAGTTTCCCTGGCATACATGCCAGATATTCTAATCAATCATGTAATAAGATTATATATTCAGTCATTCAAATGTTTATTACCTACTTAAATGATATATTCTCCCTTTCTCTAGAGTATTTATTACTGTCAAGTAAGAGGAATTAACAGTAGACAGATGAAAAGAGCAGTTTAAGATTGAATGTGGTATGTGTCAAAAGCAAAGTACAAAAAGTACAATGAAAGTTAGGAAGAAAGAGCATAAATAAGTTTGGGAGAAATTGAGGAGTGACTTATTTGAATTAAACCTTCAAAGAGAGGTGAGATTCAGAAATGTGAAGATGATAGAGTAATAATGCATGTACTAGGTGGAGGAGAAAAGATGAGAAAGATGTTTGTTAAGAGAATGTCATGTAATTCAGATTGTTTGGAGTGCTGAATGTCTAAAAGGGACCAATAAACAACCTAAGAATAGAAAGAGCACCTAGACCCAGGTATTGAATGCCAGACAATTGAATTTATTTGATAGGTTGTTCAGCAGAAAAATCACATGTAAATTTGATCATGCTGCTTCCTGCTTCATATCTTTGATTACCTCCCTTTGCCTTCGTGATAAAATCTTAACTCCTTAACATGATTTACAAGGTTCTTTTTTTAATCTAGTCTCTCATTAACTTTTGCCTCCTGCCATAATCCCCCTTCCACCCATCTGCAATTTACCATTCATTCATACCGAATTTCTTTTTGAAGGCAACTTGCTCTGTGGCTCTTGATACATTGTGACCTCTACCCAAAAGTTAGTTACTTTTTCCTATCTTTTCATCTAACAAGCTCATCTTTCAGGTCTTGATTTATCCCTTTGCTTCTGGGAAGTTTTCTCTGTCACACTCATTTAGCTTCTAGTGGAGGAGACTTAAAATAAGCAATTACAGTGGAATAAATACTATGAAAGAGGAATTCGTGGTAATGCACATACAAAGAGGATATAATGGCAAAGATTTTTCTTGTATGTTATTGGATACCAAGTGGCACACAAAGTGAGTATACAGTAAATATTTATGAATAAATGAGTATTTGTTTTGCTTTAGAAAGCCTAAAAACTGGCCCCAATTGTTGGAGATTTGTTCTTCAAAATGTGATGCCTAGATTGTGAGAATCTCCTGAAGTCCTGAATGAAAAGGTAGATTTCAGGCCCTCCTTTGAATCTACTAAATTAGAATCACTAGGAATAGAGCCCATACATGTACATTTTAAGCTAATGGGGTGATTCTCATGGAAACGGAAGACTGGAGGCAGGGAGGCCAGATAGGAGACATGCTCTGGTCCAGGTGGTAGTGGGCCAACAACCTGAATTAGAGTAATGGTAGTGAGAGTGGATATGGAAGATAGAAAATGTAAAACCCCACAGTCATCTAAACCTGGAGATTTCAAAGAAAGGATCCAATCACAGGTTTAGAGCATAACTAAGAACATAATGATGACATTCATAGACATTATAAGCACTGGAGGGAAAACAGGTTTAAGAGGGAAAAGGCTTGAAAGGATGAAAAAAAGTAGGTTGAGTTGGACTGTAATTTGAGACTGTTGTTAAGGTGGTGTCCTGAAGGATTTGGGGAATACAAGATTAAAACTTCAGAGAGCACACAGGAGAGAAAGTTCTAGGAATCAAAGTGATAAAGTCATCACATGTGGTGAGGAAACTGATGATGATGAGGCTTAGGATAGAGCCTTAAGGAGTATTTAGCATATGAAATGTAGACCACAGGAAAGAGAATCATCATTCAACCAATATCCCATACTTACTTTGTGCATGGCCAATTTATTAGGCATTAAAGGTACCAACATGAAGAAGATGCCTTTTACTTCTAGGAACTCAATCTTGTGTAAGATAAAATCTGTAAATAAATGTGCGGTGTGATGTATGCTATAATAGGATCACCTGTGAAAGTGCTATGTTGTGGGCATAGTAAAGGGAGCGGCACTGTTTTAATGTGCTCAGGAAATGCTCTGAGCATTAAACCAGTTGATGCCCAGTCTACTGAATCTGGAAAAACATACCTAAAATCACAGGTTTATTCTCTAATTTAACCTGTTGGAATTAGTCTATCTATAATTAGGGAGGGACAGGAATAAATTAATAAGGCCACTCTGGACTCGCTGCAGAGGAATCCAATTTTTTAAGGTTACAGTGCATAAATAATTCTGTCTGTAGTTTCGTGATACTTTTGTTTTTGTTTAGTTTAAATTCAGTATTAAAATGTAAGACTTAAGATGTTTTTTAACCTACTTGTTTAGTTCTAACGTCTTTCGTTTTAAAAAAAGAATAATCCCTAAAGTTTCATGAGGAAATGTGCTATTTCTGCTTCTCCGCAGTCCTTCCTTTTGCATAAAATCCTATGAGTTTATGTCACCATTATTCAGCCTTTTTAGGAGATTCTCAGATTACTTGGCAAATGTTTATTTGGATAGGACTTATTTCTACCTGGTTCATTTTTTTACTCTTTATTTTTTACATTTGGGTTTTTCATTGCTAAGACATTATTGATACTTTATTATCAACCGAAGTTCTTTGTTTACTTTAGTGTTCATTCTTTGTACTGGTCTGTGGTTTTAAACAAATGTATAATGTCGTGTATCCACCATTACAGTATCCTACCGAATAGTTTCACTGCCCTAAAAACCCCTGTTCACCTGTTCCACGGCACCTCCACCGCAAACCCCTGGCAATCACTGATCTTTTTACAGTCTGCGGTCTTCTGCGGTCTTTTGCAGACTGTCACATAGTGGGAATCATACAGTATGTAGCCTTTTCAAACTGGCTTCTTTTACTTAGCAACATAAGGTTCTTCTACATCTTTCATGGTTTGATAGCTCATTTCATTTTATCACTGAATGATGCTCTATCGTATAGCTGTACCAGTTTGTTGATCTGTTCATCTATTGAAGAACAGTTTGGTTGCTTTCAAGTTTGGGCAGTTATGAATAAAGCTATTATGTCATGTGTAGATTTTTGTGTGGACCTAAGTTTTCAGCTCATTTGGGAAAATACCAGGGGGCATGACTGCTGGATCTTACTTATGGTAGGAGTATGTTTAGTTATATAAGACACTTCAAACTGAATCCCAAAGTGGCCGCACCATTTTACATTTCCATCAGCAGTGAGTTTTTCTTGTTCTTAATCCTCATCAACATTTGGTATTATCTTTGTTTTGGGCGTTAGCCATTCTCATAAGCGTGTAGTAGTAGCTCATGGTTTGGTTTATTTAAGTGTGTGTTGTTGTTGTTTCCCTGATTAAGATTTTTGTTAAAGTGAACTTGGAAAAGGTGAAATTTTAAAAATGCAGTCAGCTACTTTTTACTGTCTTTAACTACAAGTCTCATTAGAGAAAGTTGGATATTTTGTTGAAGTGGGGTATACCTCACACATATATTTGGCTTAGTCATGATTATACCCATTTCCTGTCACTTGAGAAATGAGTAATAGAACGCAATGCTTTGTGTGTGCTGCTGCAAGTAGTTCTGTTTGGTCTTTGCCTTATTTTATTAACACTAATAAACTAATTTTCCCCAAAACTTTTCTAAGTTGGAGATTATAGGATCAGTTAAAGCAACTATTTTTTAAAGTAGTTTTTAAGAGTAAGAGGAAGTGCCTTGAGTGCCAAATTTTGATACAGAAAACAGGAATATTGACAAACTGTAAATTGGATTTGATAGAGCCACATATAGCTTTAGAAACCTGGACTGAGCCTTATTGCTGAGAAAATAGATGTATTAAACAACTGTGGAAGTTTTTTTCTAATCATTGCTAATTCATCCAGCCAGGAATTGTGGCATGACTGTAACATTAGGCCTTGATTGTAGTTCCTAAGGAGACAGTGATAAATAAGATCCCTACATCAAGGAGCTGACGTTTCTAGGAGGGGAAGCAGGAATGGTGTATGATAAGCTCTGCGGGGAACATACAACAGCAACAGTCATTTAATCTCCTGTTAGGGACCACTAAATTTTTCCAGAGGAGGTAGTTGTAAAATGGAAGCCTGAAAGAGGATGTTCAGGTCAAGAGAAACAAAAAGAGAAAATCAGTATGTATAAAGGCCTGCAGTGAAAGCATTCTTGCAGGATATGCAAGTGGTTGTGTATGGTTGAAAAGTAGAGTGTAAAAGAATGTCATAGAAATTAAGTCAGATCATGAAAGTCCTTGTTACTAGATACTTTTGTTTTGGAGTGTGAGCTTGCTCTTGAGAACCAGATCTTGAAAGGTTTTCAGCAGAAGACTGATATGATCAACTTTGGTACATTCATAGGTTTTATCTTCCATAATACCATAGTGCATGTGACTTAATAGGGCATAAAACATACTATTCTATGTTCCACTTGTGTGGAATTTAAAAACATTTCTCCTGCTATCTCATGAATTCCTCGAAGTTAAAGCAATTGCATTTCCCTGAGTGTCTTACATATATTATATACTTGTTGAACGGGGGCCCACATCCTTTGAGACCTCCACTTTTGGAAAGAATCAACAAACTGAGAAACCAGCCGAACTCCCCATACATTTCCTTCCCAGTATAGATAAGGCTTTTTGTTTTCAAATACTTCCAGAGAATAAGAGTTCACAGTCCAGAGCATATACATACTCAACTGAATTACTGTACTGTTTCAGGAAAGGATATGACCAATCGTAAACATAAAAGTTGTTGCACAATGAAGTCTAAAATGGATCAAACAAATGTTACCAGCCCACCTCTAAATTCTTGTCTTAGTGAAAGGTATGTTAAAGCTGTTCTATTAAAATACTTAAATGAAGCATTTTCCTACATATGCTGTTTGTTTTCTAGAAATTCATCTAATTTTCATGCTAACATTTTGGCTAAAAGCCTGAAAGAGGATCTTCTATTTTTAAATAATCTCCGTTTAGGTTGAATTTTTAATTCAATAATTTTTACATTAGAAGCATTTACTTTGTTTTTCTTATAATGTTGAATTCACCTTTTTTGTCTATATTTATTCTATGACATTTTTTAGTTTCATCTTATTACTGGTGAAAAGCAATGCCCTTGATATAGCAGCTTAAAATAATTTGTGTACTTTGAGAGAATATGATGATTTTATAAATTCGCTTTACATAATTACATAATTTTTAAGTTCAAGATGTGCAGTTCCTAGCAGTTGAAATTTGTTAGTGCTTTATACATTACTTCTTGTGGACATTTTAAACTTATTTTAGTTGTTACTTAGTTTTTCATGAGATATTTACTTTTTAAAAAGTAACAAAATATTACAAAGTAGTATAATTCTAATAATTAATATGACTGAGTCTTTTTTTCAATAAGATAAATATTTTGTTTCTTCTTGCCATTTCTGTTATCTTTGAATAATCTGGGGGATTTGTTGTTGTTTTTTTTTATTCTTTTTTCATTTTAGTCCTGTTCTACGAAGTACACATGTAACACCACAAAGAGAAAAGTCAGGTATGACTAAAAACAAAGTTTTGTTTAATCTCTAAAATACTTTTAAATTTTAATAAAAATAAAACTTTGTAATTTTCCCCTTGTCTTACCCCCAGTGGTCTATGGAAGCCTATTTCATACACCGAAGCTTATGAAGGTAAATAGTGCACCTAGTTCATTTTTCTTGTGTAGAAGTGAGAATTTGACAACAATGTCCTGCCTTTGGCCCAAAATTTACAAATATGTATCTATGCTAGGCATTCAGTAAACAATAAATGAAAAAATACTTTTAATCATCAGTGCATTTATGTGAAATAAATAAACTGTTTTTCTTATTTTCAGGGTCAGACACCAAAATGTATTTCTGAAAGTCTAGGAGCTGAGGTGGATCCTGATATGTCTTGGTCAAGTTCTTTAGCCACACCACCAACCCTTAGTTCTACTGTACTTATTGGTAATACGAGCAAATGTGTATCATGTATGATGGTAGATAATGTTGATATAGTGTCATCTCTAATGCTTCTGACAAAAAGAAAATAGGAAAAGATAATTAGGTAGTAATTAGATTAGATAATACCTTCTTTGATAAGTGTGTTAGTAGTTGAGAATAATTGTATTCTATTTAGTGTAGCTTGGGATCACAGGTACATTATGTGGTGTCCTAGGAGTGGTATTCTGTAGGAGTCCATCTATATGCAAACCCAGAGTTTTTTAGTTATTATTCTGGCAAAAACACATTCTGTTTAGATTCTCTCTTTGGCTAGGATTTAACTTTTTTTGTTGCTCAGATGAAATAATAGAGGTAAAGGCATGTTGAAAAGTAAGAAGTATTTAACATATAATAGGCCTTTGCAGTATATTATTATCTAAATAAATGCTAAAGTCTGCAAGCTTTATCTGTTAAGTCATGACCCCATAACTCCATCTGATTTTCTCAGTCTTTATGGATAATATCACCTTAAAGTCAGGGTCATCAAACCATACTTTCTTAGCACCTGATGAGTGGTACTAAAGACTTGAATGTAGCTTATTCACTATGTTGACTGACCTAAGTATCATACTTGAGTCAATTCATTTTGTTTCAAATGCATCATTTATTCCAGTAGTGTATGTTTCTCGATGTATAACCAAAAAATACTGTAGTTTCCACATTAACTTTAGCGTCTGCTGTATAATACAGTACAGATAAATTGAATTTTTTTTTTTACAGTCAGAGAGGAGGAAGCATCTGCAACTGTATTTCCTAATGACCCTACTGCTGTAAGTAAATATGACAAATTGATTATGCTATTGCAGTTGCTTACAATTTTGGAATGCCTGGAAAGATTATTTATCTTGCATTTTTCATTCTTTATTTATGATTTATCTAAGCCTTTGAGTAAGTCTCTAAGCCTGATCCTATATGTGATTTTCTTGACTTCTAGGAAGTAATGGTGTCTCTAAGTTGAATATATGCATAGTGAGACTTTTTATACTAGTGACTTTAAAATATAAGTTTTTAGGGGTGCCTGGGTGGCTCAGTCGGTTAAGCGTCCGGCTACGGCTCAGGTCATGATCTCACGGTTTGTGGGTTCGAGCCCCGTGTCAGGCTTTGTGCTGACACCCAGCTCAGAGCCTGGAGCCAGTTTCAGATTCTGTGTCTTCCTCTCTCTCTGACCCTCCCCTGCTCACACTGTCTCTCTCTCTCTCTCAGAAATAAATAAAAATGTTTTAAAAATAAATAAATAAAATATAACTTTTTTAAGTTTATTGTCAAGTTGGTTTCCGTATAACACCCAGTGCTCATCCCCACAAGTGCCCTACTTCATGCCCATCACCCCGCTTCCCCTCCCCGCGACCCCCATCAGTCCTCAGTTTGTTCTCAGCATTCAAGAGTCTCTCATGGTTTGCCTCCCTCCCTCTCCCCACTATTTTCCCCCTTCTTCTCCCCCACGGTCCTCCTTAAGTTCCTCCTAATCCTCCTATACGTGCAAACATATGGTATCTGTCCTTCTCTGCCTGACTTATTTCTCTCAGCATAACACCCTCAAGGTCCATCCGTGTTGCTACACATGGCCAGATTTCATTCTTTCTCATTGCCATGTAGTATTCCATGGTATAGATAAACCACATCTTCTTGATCCATTCATCAGTTGATGGACACTTAGGCTCTTTCCATGTTTTGGCTATTGTTGAGAGTGCTGCCATGAACATTGGGGTACATGTGCTCCTATGCATCAGCATTTCTGTATCCCTTGGGTAAATTCCCAGCAGTGCTATTGCTGGGTCATAGGGGAGTTCTATTGTTAGTTTCCTGAGGAACCTCCACACTGTTTTCCAGAGGGGCTGTACCAGTTTACATTCCCACCAACAGTGTAGGAGGGTGCCCGTTTCTCCACATCCTCGCCAGCATCTAGAGTTCTCTGATTGGCTCATTTTAGCCACTCTGACTGGCGTGAGGTGGTATCTCAGTGTGGTTTTGATTTGTATTTCCCTGATGAGGAGGGACGCTGAGCATTGTTTCATGTGTTGACCATCTGGATGTCCTCTTTGGAGAGGTGTCTGTTCATATCTTCTGCCCATTTCTTCACTGGATTGTTTGTTTTTTCAGGTGTGGAGTTTGGTGAGTTCCTTATAGATTTTGGATAGTAGCTCTGTATCAGATATGTCATTTGCAACTATCTTTTCCCATTCCATCGCTGCCTATTAGTTTTATGGATTGTTTCCTTTGCCATGCAGAACTTTTTATCTTGATGAGGTCCCAATAGTTCATTTTTGCTCTTGATTCCTTTGCCTTTGGGGATGTGTCAAGTAAGATTGCTGTGGTTGAGGTCAAAGAGGTTGTTTCCTGCTTTCTTCTTTAGGGTTTTGATGGTTTCCTGTCTCACATTCAGGTCCTGTATCCATTTTGAGTTTATTTTTGTGTATGGTGTGAGAAAATGATCTAGTTTCATTCTTCTGCGTATTCCTGTCCAGTTCTCCCAGCACCATCTGTTAAAGAGGCTGTCTTTTTTCCATTGGATACGCTTTCCTGCTTTGTCAAAGATTAGTTGGCTGTACACTTTTGGGGCCAATTCTGAGATCTCAATTCTATTCCATTGGTCTATGTGTCTGTTTTTGTGCCAATACCATACTGTCTTGATGGTGACAGCTTTGTAGTAGAGGCTAAAGTCTGGGATGGTGATGCCTCCCATTTTGGTTTTCTTCTTCAATATTACTTTGGCTATTCGGGATCTTTTGTGGTTCCATACAAATTTTAGGGTAGTTTGTTCTAGTTTTGAGAAGAATGCTGGTGCAATTTTGATTGGGAATGCATTGAATGTGTAGATTGCTTTAGGTGGTAATGACATTTTAACTATATTTATTCTTCCGATCCATGAGCATGGAATGTTTTTCCATTTGTTTGTATCTTCTTCAATTTCTTTCATAAGTTTTCTATAGTTTTCATCATACAGATCTCTTACATCTTTGGCTAGGTTTATTCCTAGGTATTTTATGGTTTTTTGAGCAATTGTGAATGGAATCAGTTTCTTGATTTCTCTTTCTGTTGCTTCATTATTGGTGTATAAAAATGCAACCGATTTCTGTATGTTGATTTTGTACCCTGCAACTTTGCTGAATTCATGGATCAGTTCTAGTAGGCTTCTGGTGGAGTCTGTTGGGTTTTCTATGTAGAGTATCATGTCGACTGTGAAAAGTGAAAGTTTGACTTCTTCTTTGCCAATTCTGATGCCTTGGATTTCCGTTTGTTGTCTGATGGCTGATGCTAGGACTTCCAGCAGTACGTTAAACAACAGTGGTGAGAGTGGACATCCCTGTCGTGTTCCCGATCTCAGGGGGAAAGCTCTCAGTTTTTCCCCGTTGAGGATGATGTTAGCTGAAGGCTTGTCATAGATGGCTTTTATGATGTTTAAGTAAGTTCCTTCTATCCCGACTTTCTCGAGGGTCTTTATTAAGAAGGGATCCTGTATGTGTCAGATGCTTTTTCTGCATCTATCGACAGGATCATATGGGTTTTTTTTCCTTTTCTTTTGTTGATGTGATGTGTCACATTGATTCATTTGCGAATATTGAACCATCCCCGTAACCCAGGTATGAATCCCACTTGATCTTGGTGGATAATTCTTTTTTATGTGCTGTTGGATTCGATTTGCAAGTATCTTGTTGAGGATTTTTGCATCCCTATTCATCAAGGATATTGGCCTGTAGTTCTCTTTTTTTGCTGGGTCTCTGTCTGGCTTGGGAATCAGAGTGATGCTGGCTTCATAAAATGAGTCTGGAAGTTTTCCTTCGATTTCTATGTTTTGGAATAGCTTGAGAAGAATGGCTATTAATTCTGTTTTAAATGTCTGATAAAATTCCCCAGGGAAGCCATCAGGTCCAGGGCTCTTATTTGTTGGGAGATTTTGATAACTGATTCAGTTTCCTCACTAGCTATGGGTCTGTTCAGGTTTTCTATCTCTTCCCATGTGAATTTTGGTAATGTGTGTGTGTGTTTAGGAATTTGTTCATTTCTTCTAAGTTGTTGTTCCAATTTGTTGGCATATAATTTTTCATAGTATTCCCTGATAATTGCTTGTATTTCTGAGAGGTTGGTTGTAATTAAAATGTAACTTTTGCAGATCTTTAAAAGCTACTTTTCTAACCATGATGAAAGTCTGAAGAAAAATGATAGGTTTATCCCTTCTGGGCCAGACAATGAAAATAAAAGTCTAAGAGATGCTAAAAGTCAAGGTAAGTCCTTCTATTGAATTGAACTACTGTTTTTAAGTGACAGCATCAGAGTATTGCTCCTACCTTTCTTAAAAAGAAAATACATTGCTTTTCCTTCTTAATTAAGGTCCTGTGAGTAGAAGCCAATATGATTTAAATGAAAATGTTTAATCTTGGTAAAATAACATTCAGGATCTTATTGTGACACCAAAACAAAACCTGGAACATAAAACTTACAGAGATAAAAATAAGACTGAAAATTAACAAAATATGAAGGCCTTATTACTAATTAGAAAGTAATTAGGGTTGCAGATGCTAAAAGTTTCCTAATCAGATCATTGAAATATTGCATTTTTCTTAGTCTCTATGTAGGCCTGTATAAATGTGTACGATTGGATGACTCTGTGTGTGTGTGTGTGTGTGTGTGTGTAAAATCAAATTTTACTCTGTTATTGTAGGGCCCCAAAATTAATTTGGAACATCTGGTTTGATAAATCTTAGAATGTTAAATTGCGAATTATATAGTAAGATTGCGTGAGATTTAATTGTACAGAGCTGGTAAAAAAGGTTATTAGGACCCTGGAATGTGAATAGAAGGCTTTGGGGACATTGGAATCAGCCTTTACCAGAAGAACAGAGGAAGGGTGGCATCCTCCACTGCTCCCTAAAAACACTAGCACTCAGGATAACCCTTTAAAATACCACAGTACATGTTATATAGCATATGCTATCTCTATGAGAAAGGTTGCAAGAATAGTTTAAATTCTATGTCTGTATTATAAAATGTTATTAATATGCTTCTGTTTTAAATTTTAACAGGATTGGGGAAAATGTTAGGGAATTCATTATATAAAGTAAATAGCTGCAAAGACCATTTTGGAAAGCCAACACCAAATGTCTTAGAAGATGAAGTACATGAAAGAGTTGCAGATGTTTCTGAAGAAGATAGTTTTTCATTAAGTGTTCCTAAATATAAAACAAGAAATCTACAAAAAATAAAAACTAGCAAGACTAGGAAAAATATTTTCAATGAAACAACCGACAAATGTGAAGAAGCCAAAAAACAAATGAAAGAAAATAAACATTCATTTGTATCTGAAATGAAAGCAAAGGTCAGGGATCCATTAGATTCAAACATAACAAATCAGAAGCCCTTTGGGAATGAAAGTAACAGAATCTCCAAAGAAGTTGTACTGACTTCAGCCTCTGAATGGTCTCACCTAACCCTCTCAGGTCTAAATGGAACCCAGATGGAGAAATCACCTCTATTGCATATTTCTTCTTGTGACCAAAATAATTCAGAAAAAGACCTCATAACCACAGAGAAAGAATGTACCAACTTTATTACTTTTGAAGATTCTTTGCCACAGATTTCAGGTGTACCAAAGTGTACAGAGATGATATTAAATGAGGAAATAGTGGTAAATAAGACAGATGAAGGGCAATGTCTTGAATCTCATGAAGACTCCATTCTGTCAATAAAGCAGGCGACATCTGAAACTTCTCTAATAGCTTCTCCACTTCAGGGTATCAGAAAGTCTATATTCAGGATAAGAGAATCACCTGAAGAGACGTTCAGTGCTGTGTTCTCAAATAATGTAACAGATCCAAACTTTAAACAAGAACTTGAAGCCTCTGAAAGCGGATTAGAAAAACATTCTGTTTGTTCACAGAAAGAGGATTCTTTAAGTACGTGTTCAGTTGATAATGGAAGCTGGCCAGCCAGTATCAAACATACTTCTGTAGCTTTGAAGAATTCAGGTTTAATATCCACTTTGAAAAAGAAAACAAAAAAGTTTATTTATGTTATTAATGATGAAACATCTCATCAAGGACTAAAAACACAGAAAGACCAGGAATCGGGACTGATGAACTCTTTAGCCCAATTTGAAGCAAGTGCTTTGGAAGGACCACTGACGTTTACAGATGCTGATTCAGGTACCTGTGTGTGTGTGTGTGTGAGAGAGAGAGAGAGAGAGAGTGAGAGAGAGAGACAGACAGAATTGTGCATATAGTTTTGAGGCTGGTGACAAGTTCTCTTATTTGAATATGTGAGTCTCTTTCTTTAATCTTATATATTACCTGCTTTCCTCCAGTAGTTTCTTTTTTGGTTTTCCTTCTGTAGTTTTTCTGTTTTTTTAAATCGCTATAGCTGGTATTCAGAAATATGTCTACATACATTATTGTTTAGGCCTTTGATTACCACTGTTCAAAATCATTTTATTCAGACTTGTTGGATCGGTTTGCAGAGTTACACTGTATACAGTATCCCTCTTGAGACAGAACATTTGATTCAGAAGCATCAAAAATGTGACTGCTTCATTCCTGCTTTAATTTTATTATATGCAAATTTGACAATTCTGTACATATGTTGTGCTGTTTACTATGGAAAGTCTCTAAATCATGTAAAAAATAGGGGCGCGTGGGTGTCTCAGTCGGTTAAGCTGCCGACTTCGGCTCAGGTCATGATCTCACGGTTCATGGGTTAGAGCCCCGCATCTGGCTCTGTGCTGACAGCTCAGAGCCTGGAGCCTGCTTCGGATTCTGTGTCTCCCTCTCTCTCTGACCCTCCCCTGCTCATGCTGTCTCTCTCTCTCTCTCTGTCTCTCTCTTTCTCAGAAATAAATAAAAAATTTAAAATAAATAAATCGTAAAAAATAGAAAAACTAAGTTTAATGTAATTAGCTAAGATTAATATAAGTCACTTCTATAATAAGAGTGGTTATTGTTGTTGTTATATAGTTTTCTTAAATATTTAGAGACTACTTAGAGATATTAATATCCCTGGGTGCCAGAGTATCCACAGTGAAACTCCATTTTTATTTGAGCAACGATACTTTTATTAGTAGCTGAATTGTATATTAAAAAGGCAATTTTATCTTCCTTTGAGAAGATTTTAGTAGGTACAATACTGGAGTGTAAAGGAACTGTTTGAGATTTGGGTTAATTTCCAGAAAAGAATGTTTGATACTGTATATATCAGAATTAAAATCCGTGAAACAGCTAATAGTGGTGATCATTGATTAAATGAGATTAACATTTTTGACTTGCTAATAGGGAATTGAGAGGGTTGATTAAACAAAAAAACTCGGAGCAGTTTCATTCATTTGCCTTTAAAGCTGAGATTAGGTCATCTTGCAGTCCCTTCATCTGTAGAACCTATTTTTAAAAGCTGATTTTTTTTTTTCAATATCAAAGACTGAATTAACTAAAGGAAGTGATTACTTTTCTAATTCCTTTCATTTGCCTTGCTTTGTTTTTTATCTTCTATTACACCCATATTAGCAATGGATTTTTTTTTTCCAAATTTGTTTTCCAATAAAACTATGAATTTTTCTTATGGTGGCCACTTTCTTGAACTGCATACTAATTTTAATTGAATTGATACATGGTAGAAAAGAATATTAAGTTCAATTTGTTTGTAGTTGACAACGTAATAACTTCTAACAGAGACTGTTTAGAATTCTTTGTTTTAAGCTTGACATTCACTTCTTGCTTTTCATGTAATTCTTACCATAGATGCTACCTTTTTACTTAGTGGAATATATTTAGTAAATGTCATTGATGGTACTTTAATTTTATCACTTTGTGTCTTTATGCTTAGGTTTATTGCATTCTTCTATCAAAAAAAGCTGTTTACAGAATGATTCCAAAGAACCAACTTTATCTTTAACCAACTCTTCTAGGACAGTTCTGAGAAAAGTTTCCAATAATGGAAGCAGTACTCCTAATTCTAAAATAATATCTCAAGAACTTGATTATAAAGAAGCAAAAATTAAGAAGGAAAAACTACAGTCATTTATAACCACAGAAACAGATTGTCTGTCATCCTTGCAGGAAAAATACTGTGAGGATGATACAAAAAGCCAAAGAGTTTCAGATAGAAAAGAAGAGATCTTGCCTGCAGCAAGTCCCCCTTCTGTGCCATGTTCAGAAGTCGAGGATAGTGGTATTCACTTTCAGTCTCTGGAAAGCTTTTCATATGATGCAGATAATCGCAGCCAGTTAACTCCTGGCTCCAGGGATCCTCCATCAAACCCAGTCATGTGTGCTAGAGGAAGAGAATCATGTAAAGTGCCAGAGACACTAAAATGTAAGAATCCTGCAGCTGGTTTTGAATTAACCAAAACCCTGGAAGAGAATCAAGAAATACGTGTTTTAAATGAAAATTCTAAAAAAGCTAACCTGTCATCAACTGAAAAATATGCAACAGAAGCATCACCTTCTCTGAAGGTACCACTCAACCAAGATGCACATCTCACAGTAATCCAAAAAGACCAAAAAGAAACTGCTTTAATTTCAAAAATAACTATCAATACAAACTCTGAAGAGCTTTTCCCAGATGAGAATGATTTTGTCTTTCAGATAATTAAGGAAAGGAATGTTCCTGATGTAGGAAGTATTAAAGAACTTGATGATGCAGACCTGTGTTGTGTAAAAGAACCTGTTCTGGAGAACTCTCCTGTGGTAGTGTATACAGATAGGGATGACAAACAAGAAGCTGAAGTGTCAATCACAAAAGATTTTGATTCAGCAGACATAGATGATCTTACAGAAAAGAACAGAAATAGCATAAAGCAACAACTCAGAATGACACTAGATCATGATTCAAAATCAGATATCACCTTGGATTCAGATATGAAATCAAATGGAAATAATGATTACACGGATAATCCAGCAAGACTATCAGATCCAGTTCTAAATCACAATTTTGGAAATGGCTTCAGAACAGCTTCTAATAAAGAGATAAAACTCTCTGAACACAACATTAAGAAAAGCAAAATGCTCTTCAAAGATATTGAAGAACATTATCCTACTAACTTAGCTTGTATTGAAATTGCAAATACTTTATTAGAAAGTCAAGACAAACGGACCAAACCTCATGCACCTGAACCACAGTCAATTAATATTGTATCTGGGTGTGTGCAGAGGAGCGCATATGTTTCTGAGAGTGAAGGTGATCACACAACTCCTCCAACTTTATCTGTAAAGCGAGATTTTGATTCAAATGATAATTTAACACCTAGCCAAAAGGCAGAAATTACAGAACTTTCTACCATTTTGGAAGAATCGGGAAGTCAGTTTGAATTTACACAGTTTAGAAAACCAAGACACATGATACAGAAAAATCCATGTGAAATGCCTGAAAAACACCTGACTATCTCAAATACCATTCCAGAGGAACGAAAAGATTCTGATCTTCATCTCGCAACTAATGGCCCATCTGTCGGTCAGGGAGATAGCAGCAAGAAATTTGAAGGTATAGTCGGAGGTAAGCAGAAGTTTGCTTGCTTGTTAAAAACCAGCTGTAACAAAAATGCTTCTGGCCATTTAACAGGTAAAAATGAAGCAGAGTTTAGAGGCTTTTATTCTGCTCGTGGCACAAAACTGAATGTTTGTAGTGAAGCACTGCAAAAAGCTAAGAAGCTGTTCAGTGACATAGAGAATATTAGCGAGGAGACGTCTGTAGAAGTAGATACAAGAAGTTTCTGTTCAAATAAATGTAATCCTGTTTCAATGTTTACGATAGAAAATTATAACAAAGAGAAAAAGTTAAATGAAAAAAATAATAAGTGCCACCTAATACTACAAAATAATATTGAAAGGACTACTGGCATTTTTGTTGCCAAAAATACTGAAGGTTGTGAGAGAAACACAGAAAATGAAGCTAACAAATATACTGATGCCAGTGGAAATACTTACAACTTTGGAGAATATGATGGCAGTGATTCAAGTAAGATTGATACAGTTTATATTCATAAAGAAGAAACTGGCTTGCCATGTATGGATCAGCACAACATAGATCTGAAATTATCCAGCCAGTTTATAAAGGAGGAGAGCACTCAAATTAAAGAAGGCTTGTCAGATTTAACTTGTTTGGAGGTTGTGAAAGCTGAAGAAACATTTCATGTTAACACGTCAAACGAACACTTAGCTGCTAATACAATGGGGCAAAATATAAAAGATTTTGACATTTTTGATGTATCCTTTCAGACTGCAAGTGGGAAAAATCTAAGAGTCTCTAGAGCGTCATTAAATAAAGTTACGCATTTCCTTGATCAAAAATGTACAGAAGAAGAATTGAATAACTTTTCAGATTTCTTGAATTCTGAATTACTTTCTGGCATAGATATCAACAAAATAGACATTTCACGTCATGAGGAAATGGAAAATATTGAAAGAAAAGACAAAATAATGAAAGAAAGTGACCTCATTGGTACTGAAAATAAATCACTGACTCTCCAGCAAAGACCGGAATATGAAATCGAAAAAGTCAAAGAACCTACCATTTTGCATTTTCATACAGCTAGTGGGAAGAAAATACAAATTGCAAAGGAATCGTTGGACAAAGTGAAAAATCTTTTTGATGAGAGAGAGCAAGATAAAAGCGATATCACTAATTTTAGCCATCGAGGGGCAAAGATGTCCAAGGGCAGAGAGGAGTGTAAAGGTGGGCCGGAATTAGCATGTAGGACAGTTGAAATAACAACTGCTTCAAAGGATGAAGAAATGCAGAACTCTCTAGAGAAAAACCTTGTTTCTGACGAGATCGTGTTGGTACCCAGCCTCTTAAGTGACAATTTATACAAACAAACGGAAAATCTTAAAATATCAAATCGTGCCTCTCTGAAAGTTAAAGTACATGAAAATACAGAAAAAGAAACAGCAAAAAAGCCTACAACTTGTACAAATCAATCCACTTATTCAGCCACTGAAAATTCAGCTTTTGCATTTTACACAGGACATGGTAGAAAAATTTCTGTGAGTCAGGCTTCCATACTTAAAGTAAAAAAATGGCTTAGAGAAGGAGAATTGGATGATCAGCTAGAAAAAACAGTGTATGATGAGTCAGAATATCTTTCAGGAAATAAAGTTGATAATTCTGGTATTGAGCCAATAGCAAGGAATGTTAGAGAGAGAAAAAACACCAGTGTCTCTGAAATAATGTCCACTGTAAGAGAAGCGGACACAGACCCACAGAGCATGAACAAAGACATTTGTGTTCAGAAACCTGTGACTAATTTCTCATGCAAAAATGAAAATACAGCACTTAAAGTGACCATTTCTGATTCAAATAATTTTGATTCCATTCAGAAATTGAATTCTGATTCACATAATGCTGTGCCTGCATACGCTACAGCAAGTAGTGAAAGAGTTTTAGTTGCACACAAGACAAAAGTGACAGAGGGATTTACAGAAAACTGTGATATGGCTACTAAGCAAAACACCAAGAGTAAACCAGGCACTTACCAAGGGAAAATTGTGGCAGGTTATGATAAGGTGCTGGATGATTCAGAGGATATTTGTCCTAACTCTCTGGATGGTGCAGAATGTAGTTCACCTTCACATAAAGATTTTGCTGAGACGCAAAGTGAACAAACTCTACAACTTAGCCAAAGTATATCTGGATTCGAGAAAGGTTCTGAAATACCACCTTGTCAGATTAATTTGAAAACTTCAGATATGTGTAAACTTAGTACAAGCAAGCATCCTTGGTCCATCTCTTGTACAAGTGCTTGTGGGATTTTTAGCACAGCAAGTGGAAAATCTGTACAAGTATCAGATGCTGCATTACAAAAGGCAAGACAGGTGTTTTCTAAGGTGGAAGATAGTGCCAAGCAGCTCTTTTCCAAAGTATCATCTAAACATAATGAGGAACACTCAGGCAAGTTCACAAGAGGAGAAAATACTATGATACATACTGCCCCAAATTTACCATCATCCGCTTTCTCTGGATTCAGTACAGCAAGTGGGAAACAAGTTTCAGTTTCTGAAAGTGCCTTATACAAAGTTAAGGGAATGTTAGAAGAATTTGATATGATCAGAACTGAATGTAGCCTTCAGTGTTCATCTACATCTAGAGAAGATGTATCAAAAATGCCTCCTCCCTCTTGTATTGATAAGAGAACCCCAGAACACTCTGTAAACTCCAAATTGGAAAAGGTCTCCAATAAAGAATTGAAATCATCAAGTAACTCTAACATTGAAAAAGATTCTTCAGAAAATTACTCTGTGAAAGCTTTTCCATATCCCTCTCAGTTTAAGCAAGACAAACGGCACTCGCTACTAGGAAACGAAGAATCGCTTGTTGAGAACATTCCTCTTTTGGGAAAAGAACAAGCTTTACCTAAAAATATAAAAATGGAAATCGGGAAAACTGCAGCATTTCCTCATCTTCCTGTGAAAACAGATATAGAAATTCATTCTACTGACTCCAAGGATCCAGAAAACTATTTTGAAACAGAAACAGTAGAGATTGCCAAAGCTTTTGTGGAAGATGGTGAGCTGACAGATGCCGAACTGTTAAGTCACGCCAGATACTTTCTGTCTACATGCCAACACACTGAGGAGACGCTTCTGTTAAATTCAAGAAAAGGGAAAAGAAGAGGAGATGTACTTGTGTCAATTGGTAAGTGTCTGTTTTTTCCTTTTAGGTTGCCAATCACTTAAAAATCAAGTCTTTAATAATCCTGGTATACTAGCTTACAGCAATTCAAGTATTAGAAGCTGTATTTTTACAGACCTTTGTGGATGGTTTAGCGGAATGTGATTTAATCTCTGAGCCTGTACCAAGAAACATGTTCTGAGGTTATTTTAATGTATTTTTAGAAATTACTAATCTAGTTATAATTAAGAAGCTGCTGTTAAAAGTTTGTTTCCCTAGAAAATCTGAAACTTGTAACAGCTTGCGTAATACAACTTACTGTTTTCATATAAATATGAATATAGAGAGAGAGGAAGATCACAGAGGTTCTAACTCTGGCTCCTGTGAACTTAAAAAATTGGTTTCAATTATAGGTGTTGGTTTGCCTCCTTTTTTAAATCTAGGAAGTGTTCTAAAGTCAGTCATTTTTGGCAGATAGCATTCCGGTCTTAATGCCATTTGGACTTTATTCTAACTTCTCTTTTAAGTGTATACAGAACAACTTAATTAGGTTATTTCACTAGGAATAATCTTAAATCATTGAATCTGTTGATCAAATACCATTAAAGTAAATGCCAAAAGTAAAGTGGATGATCCTAAATATTAAATAACTAACTCCTTTTTAAAAACTATGGACTCTTAAGATTGAGTTGAATGAGTTACCACAGGTCTTGCCCAGTCTCTTCTTACTATAGAGAAAGACACTGAAGCCAGTGTCTTCAGCTCTGTGCCTTCAGTTACCCTGGTGGATACAGAGTTTCTTAATTGTTGTCCAGGCCACGTTCCATATCAAGTTTATGTTATGGGAAAAGTAGAAAGTTTATGATATTTACCTTAAACTGTTGCTGTGCTCTGGTGAAAATTTTGAAGTGCAGATGCTTAAAGAGATTCACTGTTCTTTTATGGAAAATAATGGCTTTGTTTATAGGAACCCATTTTGTTCATGTGTGCTCCCAAGTGGGTTAGCCTGCTTAGGGAAGAAAAAAAACAAAACTCCTCAGACTTGTAATAATTGTTCTCAGCATCATCACTATTTAATTTCCCTCACTTCTGATATATATATGAATATACAATTTAATCAGCTTCTGCTTACTTGTTAAACAGTTAAATCACTTCATAATCTAACAGTTGATAAAGCTTTGCACGGACAGTTTTACTTTCTATTAAATTCTACAAATTCATTCCCTTTAATAAAGCATCAGAACCCAGTGTACCTATTATCACCTGTTATCCCAGTATGCCATGGACATGCATAATTTGAATTATGGTTAACTTTTGCTCTCAGCCTTTGTAGAATTTTTAAATAAATATTGCTAATATTTTAATGTAATTTTGGTAATTTCAAAAAGTATTTCTTCCTGCTTCCTGCACTCTACTTGAAGGACCTGCGTAATAAATTTCTTTTCGAATTTAATGCAGAAAAAAAGTTTTACTTGAAGAAATTCTGTTTTTTCTTATTTCCAGTAAACTTATAGTTACATTTAGTGCCAGTTTATCCAATTAAAAAGTAGCTTATCACTAGTATCTGGTAACATTTTTTATCCCTACACCCTAGCTATTAGATAGTGTTATTTTAAATGGTAAGAAAGAAAGAAGTTAAATTGATATTGAAAAATGAATTGTCTCTTTCAAAGTAGAATTATTATGTAATTATTACGTATTTTTTTTTTAATAAACTGTAAGAGTCAGGACTTTAGTTTTAAAAAATGTACTGTATAGGCTTTTGAAAAATAGAATTGCTACTATTTGCTTTAAAAACATGTATGGAAATTTCTTTTTAGGAGAACCCCCAATCAAAAGAAATTTGTTAAATGAATTTGACAGGATAATAAAAAACCAAGAAAAATCCTTAAAAGCTTCGAAAAGCACTCCAGATGGTAAAATTTGCTTTGTATTCTTATCTTTTCCCTCTCTATAGGTACTTCACACAATATTTTTTTAAGTTAACTTTTCTCAACTTTTTTGGGTATGTAAATAATTGGACAAGACTTTGCAGTGCGGTTTGTTAAAATTATGTCTTGCTTTGTTCTGTGAGCTTTTCCTTCATAACACCAAGTATGATGTGCTTCTCTATAATGACTTTTTAAATTACAAAGGCTATACAAATTTAGAAATCTCTTAGTATAATAATTTAAGGCTTAGGTTCTGAGAATCGAGTCAAGTTTTTGACCTTCACCATTCCACCAAAATCACTCTTTCCTAAGTCACATAGTGATCTCCATGCTGGCAAATCCAACAAGCATTCTTTGTCCTCATTTGACTGTCTTTCAGCCGCATATGACAGTTGGTCACTCCTCTGAGACCATCACATACTCTAGGTTCTCCTCCTGCATAGCCACTTCTCTGTTGTCTTTGCTGGTTCTTCTTTATTCTTTCCTTCCTCTAAACATAGGAGCGCCCCAGGGCTCTGTCCTTTGAGCTCTTCTCTGCTTAAACTTCAGCTTCAGTGACTAGCAACATTGTTATCTGTAAGCTTAGCCTATCCTGGAGCTCCATACTTACTTATGCATTTGCCCTTGATACTTTTCCTACTATGCTAATAGGCATCTCTAAGTCACTGTAGGCAGTGCTGAACTCCTGATCGTTGTCCCAGACCAGCTCTTTCTGTTCATTCCTTTCTCACTGCCATTCTGCCAATTGATACATCAAAACCTTGATGTCCTCCCTTACTCTTTTATTTCTTTATACTTCATTCATATCCAGCCTGTCAACAAGTCCTTTATGTTTTACCTTTGAAATATAACAGGAATCTGATCATTTCTTCACACCTCTACCCCATACCATCTTCATCTAAGCCACAGTCAAAGTTTATAACTCCTTTCTCTGTTTCTGCATCTGTCCCTCCTCCAGGCTGTCTCAGCATAGCAGCCAGAATCATCCTAGTAACAAAAAGGCCAGATCATGCCCCTTGATTGCCTAAAACTCTGTGTGGCTTCTTATTTCATTTAGACTAAAATCTGAAATTCTTACCATGGAATAGTTAAAAAAAAAAAACGTAACTATTGGTCACTATATATTTGGTTCCTGAGTTTGGAAAGGAAGAATTCAAATAGTAAGGGATAACTATGTTAGACTGTAGAGGCTTAGTTCTGAAACACATGCAGTAAATCCCACAGTAAACCCTTAATGACTACACAGGATCTACCTCATTCTTTTTTATGGTTGCATAGTATTTGACATGTGGCTGTATCAATGTATTTTAGTTTAGGCAGCCAATCCTGTACTATTGAACTATTTGAAAGTTTTAAGAAGTACATGTTGCATAGTGAGAACAATATCTAAAGTTTGGCTTGTAAACCTTCATAAGACTAAATTTTAAGTTTGATGCATGGCAGTTAACTAACACATTTAAGTTATGATTAACATCAGCTGACTAAATTTATACTGATTTTGTTGATATGTTTATGCTGAGTTATTTGGTATATAGTTATTATCAATTTGTGTGTCAAATATATCAAGTCTATAGTATCAGATTTTTTATGTAAATATTTATAATTATTTGTAATAACTAGGCATAGGAAATAAAACTTCATTTAACTTTTCATTAATACATAATGTAAAATATTTTTCTAGGCATCATAAAAGACAGAAGCTTATTTAGGCATCATATTTCTTTAGAGCCAGTTACCTGTGGACCCTTTAGGTAAGACCTGTTCAGTTTTTTTAATAGGAAAAGTATGTTCTTTTAATAAATATTTCTAAAAATATTCTTTCATCTCTCCTCCCTTTCAAAACCCTACTCAAATTACTAAGAATTTTTTAAACATATAAATCCACAAGGACAATAATCAGAGAAAAAACAAATTTTGGAAGCCAAAAAGCATAAATGACTTAGAACACCATAGAAAGCTGAAATTTGACATTATAGCAAGCAGAGAAGCTACCCAGTTTCCCCTTACAAAAACCAGGAAAGACTCAAATTGGCACAACATGTACTTCTGACGGTGAGGTAGAAAATAGGAAGATTAGTTGGAAATCTGTTTAAGAAACACCTATATCCCTCTCCCATACTGAAGACAGCCAGTTATCCCTTTTGTGCTAGAAGACCTGGAAGGAGATTGTCTGGAGAAGATGAATTAGAGGGATTCTGAATTGGGAGGTGGGGAGACACAGCAGACACAGTTGAAGGTAGGGTACTGAAAACAGAGATTAAGTAAAAAATCTGCTTCTTAAGTAGTGAGACTCACCAGCCTCTTTCTCGAATACTGGCAGCCAGGTCTCTAGGCAGAAGACTGGCAGGTTTTTTTTTTCTGGGGAACATGACTAGCCCAATAGAAAAGACTAGAAATACTGACAAATGCAGGTACTCAAATGAAACCACGTACCCAGAGCACCAGACAGTGATGCCAACAATTAACAAGTCCCTCCAGCACACACTTCATTGTTTGTTTGTTTGTTTTGAGAGAGAGCAGGGGAGGGGCAGAGAGGGAGAAGGAGACAGAGAGAGAATCCAATCCCACTGCCCACACAGAGCCCAACACTAGGCTCAGTCCCATGAACCGTGAGATCATGACCTGAGCCAAAATCAAGAGTCAGGTGGCACTTAATCAACTGAACCACCCAGACACCCCATACCTTACTCTTAAATAAGATCAGAAAATCAAGGATCACTAGTATTGGAAGAAAGCCTCTGTGATAGTTTCCATAGTGCAAAAACAAACAAAAAAAGAAAGGAACTTAGAGGAAATAGACCATGCTTGGAGGTGAATAAAATTTTGAAAATATATACTAATATTCCCAGGATAGAGAACCAATAGAAGTAATAGAAGATAAAAGTTATGAAATCTCCAAGAATATAGAAAAAAAGAAAAAGATGAAAAAAGAAAAGACAATTGGAAAAGTCCTATGGGCCTAACCTCTGAAAATTTGGAGTTGGGGAAAAAAGAAATAAATGGGAAATGAAGTTTTCAAAGAAATAAGATACTTTATCAATACTGAAGTACATGAGTTTCTTTGATTAAAAGAGACCTATGAGTGATTGATCACATGAATAAAAACTGACTCACATTAAGGCACATCCTTGTGAAATTTTAGAATGCTGCAGGCAAAGGAAAACCTTAAATTTTCTGAGAGGGGGGCAAAGAAATCAGGTTTCTTAAAAAAACTTTTTTAATGTTTTATTTATTTCTGAGAGAGAGAGTGTGAGCAAGGGAAGGTCAGAGAGAGGGGGAGACACAGAATCTGAAACAGGCTCCAGGCTTTGAGCTGGCTGTCAGCACAGAGCCTGACGCTGGGCTCGAACCCACAAACCCCGAGATCATGACTTGAGCTGAAGTAGAACACAACCAACTGAGCCACCCAGGCGCCCCAAGAAATCAGGTTTCAAAGTTTCAAGAGTCCTAATGGTATAAATCCTCTCATCATTAACAATGGAAGCTCAAAGATTATGGATTCTATAATGTATACTACAGAGCAGTGACTTGAAAATTCTGAGAGAAAATGATCTCCACCCTAGAATTCTGTCACTGGCCAAAATATCAAATAAGTGTGAAGTAGACATTTTTCAGATGCAGAGTACCAAGAGGTTTATCTCCCATACACTTTTCTTGGGAATCTCACAAAACCCTCCCATAACCAAGAAGGAGGAAGATGTAGGGTTTAAGAAACAGGAAGTTAGCACAGGAAAGAGGCAAAGGGAGTCACCCAGATAGACAGTGATTTTAGGGGAGACCCCAGTCACTAAGCCGAGACTGGCAGCTAGCCCATTTTTGACCAGAAGAATAGTGTTCTGGGATAGTTTGCCTACAGGATAAAATTGAAGCAGAACCTGATGTCTTAATGCAGTAAGAAACTTGGTAAAGATGGTGGATTGAGCATACTCCCATCCTTCCATTGCCTTCCAGAATTTTACCAAAATCACAGTGAGGGAACCTGCACATACCAAAGATAGGGAGAACAGGAGAGGAGACCACAGTGGCTGTTTTTCCAAGGGTATGGAAGAAAACAGATTAAAAGGCTTGTAGGGGGGAGAGAGAGAACCAAACATTTCACACCGAAGAAGCCTCCAAAGCTGAGGAATTAGTGGATCTTCAGAATTGGTAGTGAAGAAGGAAGGAGCCAGAACAAGGATATGGGGTGAAAATACATCACCCCTTCCACTCCATGAATCTAGACAACTTTCTGTTCAGTGTAACAGAAGACTAAGGTTAAGTCTCCAGAGAGGGTACACAATTAAATGTTGACAGTCAAATGCATAACTTGGGAAGACGGGGAAATGAAATAGAAAGGATGGTTAGTGAAGCAGAAATGGTGTTGACAAAGAGCTAAATCTTCGTCTTCCAAGTGGCTCTTCAAGAAGAAGCAGTTACAGAAATGTCACTTAGAGATAATGGATGTGAATATCACAGAAGCATCTAAAATTGTAGAAAGCAGTTATAAAAACTTTTCTAGATGGTAAATTATTTAGTCCAAAGCTATGGTTTAAACTTTTTAATGTTACCTTTTCATAAATAACTATCTGTGACATTGTTGAAAAAAGTCATTGGTCTACATTTCTGGAATATATTCTCCAGTAGGCTACTAATATACATATTTTGAAAGTAGAAACCCAGGTGATTTTGTTTCCGTTTTCAAAAGAAGGTTGTAATATTTAAAATAAATGCTTATTTGCATATTACCTTAAATTTCACACACGATACAATACTTTATGCATTTAGTACGCATGCCTAAGGATCTAATTTACCTAAGTATCTGATTTATACTGTGCAGATAGATACAAAGATAAATAAGTCTACCTCAGATTGCTAGTCCTGGAGCCAGGCATGGAAAGAATTACTGTGATAAAAGTACTAAACTAGGTACAACAAAGTGACGTGACAGCGTAGAAAAATTGGCACCTAATTATGGGACAGAAGCTTAACAAGAGCAGTTCTCCAAACGAAATGTAAAGAACGCTTGGCCGAGGAGGGCACTCCATACCCTGGGAAGAGAAAGAAGTTGTGTGGCTTTCCTCATGGGATTCAGTGGGCTGGGGTGCGGTGGGGGCTGGGAGGAAACAAAACAAGAAATGGGGAGGTTAGGACCTATCAATAGGAAGCCTTCTGTGTCATTTCTGACAAGTCGCAACCTGGGTAGGTGACCACTTGTGGAAGGTTGTAAGAAGAGGAGCAGCATAACCAGACTTGTGTTTTAGAAATAGACCAAAGTGAAAGTGTTGCAAAGAGATTAGTAAGGGAAATTTAACACTGGTACTAGAGTAGAGACTATAAATGAGTGGGAGATTAAGATTCAGAAAGATTTGGCCAGGGGCACCTGGGTGGCTCAGTCGGTTGAGCCCCCCAACTCTTGATTTCAGCTCAGGTCATAGGATTAAGCCCTGAGTCGGGCTTGTGCTGAGCATGGAGCCTGCTTAAGATTTTCTCTCCCTCTGCCCCCCCTCCCCCAACAGACACACACACTCTAAATAAATAAACAAACAGAGAAAAACATATTTGACCAGATAATGGCTAACTGGGAATGTCAGAGTATCTCCACTTATTCAAGTAGACATGTTAGTCATGACCTACAAAGCAAATGCCTCATTTTCACAGGATTCTTAATATTTAAAAACAAGGGAATACAAGATAAATGAAAATAAGTTTTGGAGCAGAAGCTTTATTTATTCTTCTGCACGAGATCTCTCAATCATACTGGTCTCTACATTGCTCCTCTCTCTCCTGTATTGATACCTGTCTTCCTCTCTACTGGCTTAGTCCCATCAGTCGGCTAACTGCTGTAAGTCTCTGTCTTAACAAGAAACACTATTCTTGATTCCTCTAATCCCACCAGTCCATTTTCTTACCCTCTAAATCACAACTCATTAAAATGTTCTCCACTCATGTTCTCTACCTCATGTCTTCCCCTCCTCTCCTGAACCCACCCCACTCTCCAATCACTGTGAACTACTCTTTATCAAGATTGCCTGTTACCCAGCAATTGTTGAATCTTGTCCACTCTCCACCCTCTGTTAACTTAGCATTTGCATAGTTAATCACTTTATCTTCTTAACACTTTCTTTAACTTCTGGGACCTCTCTCTTCTCCTTTTCCCACTGGCCATTCTTTCCCTTTTGTTGGTTCTTCTCTTAAATCACTAAATGTTAACTTCCCTCATGGTTCATTTGCAGATCGCTTCTCTTCCTGACCTTCCTCCTTCATAACTGTCTCATCCACTATCATGACTTTATATACCCTCTATTTACTCATGGCTCTAAAATTAATATTGTTAGCCCAGATTTCTTCCCTGAACAACATATGCATTCATCTACTTACGTCCTTGACATTTGTATTTGGATGACTAATAGACATCTCAAACTTAACAGCTTCAAAGTTTACCCTAGTCTTCTTTCCTATGAAAGTAAAAGTCTAACAACTCTGCTTTCAAAATACACTCACAACATAGGATAGAGTGTGTCATTTTTTTGCTCAAAAACTAGCCCATGACTTCCCATCAGAGTACATTCGGGAAGCCCTACCAGGGTGTATGGTTGTCTCTGATCTGGCCTTCTTGCTTTATTTCCAGTCCCATCTGCTGACTTTCTGTGCTCACTCTGCTCCAGGTATACTTAGGCGTAGCCTGGCATGTGATGTCTGTGTGCTCACAGCCCTGGAGCTCCTCTCCCAAACACCTACCTGGCTCTCTCTCTCATTTCCTTCAAGGCTCTATACAAATGTCACCTTATCAATAATGTCTTTCTTACCAACCTTTTTAGAATATTACTTATTTTGCTGGACACTTCCTGTCTCCCTTACTGTGGTTTTAATTTTCTCTATAGCATTTAATACCAATTGACATATTTATTTGTTTGCTTCCCTCCACTAGAATGTAAACTGTATGATTTTGTTTTGTTCCCACTGTGTCCTCCAGCCAAAACAGTGCCTGGCACACGTAGTAGGAACACATTAAATATTTGACGGCTAGATGATTGAATAACTAAATGAGTTCCAGGGTAGCTTTAATCTCCAGGGGTTTAGGGTTGGGTAAAAGGAAGTATGCAGTTTTCAACAAGATAGCAAATATTAGGAGAAGTATGAATGCTAGGGAAGGTGATAAATTTAGTCTTGGACATGTTGAGTTTGAGATGAGTGTGGAACATCAAGTTAGAGATATGTGGTACTATATGAAGTTCAAACTGTAGGAATAACACCTAGGGGGAAAGTCAAGCATGAAGGTACAGATTAGTATTTTTAGATACTAATGTTAGATGATAATTTAGGCAAGGAAAATGATTCAGTCACCCAGGGAAGGAATCCAACTTTAGAGACAGGAGTTTTTTTAAGAGTCAGAGGGGGAAAAAAAAAGAAACAGAGGGACAGTGGTGGTGTAGATGTTAGTGGTGAGAATTTTAAGAAGGAAAAAAGTCAACTGTCAAAGGTGATGTGGAATGAGTTTACATATGAAACTATGTGTGTATGTATGTACATATATATTTTAGACACTTGGAAGGTCATTAGCAACTTTGTTGAAGATAATTTCTGTAGAAGAGTGGAGAAATGAGAGTTCAATGGAGTAGAAGTTGAGGAGGTAAAATAGCTAGTTTAGATTACCTGTTTAGGAAGGCTGGCCATGAAGCTTACAAGGAGTATCAGCTTGAAGGGGAGGTAAGTCTGAGAAAAAAACATTTCAAGGATACACAAAGCTTTCTGGCTAAATGAAAGGAGCACTAAAAAACAGTATAAACAGATGGTAGAAAGAAACAGGAAGGAGGTAGAATAATAATGGAAAGACAGGGGCTTCTGAGGAGACCGAGTTATTAGATGGAGTCAAGAGTACAGTTGAAGGTGCTAGCCCTGAGAAGAGGATGGACTGGTAAAGGAGGTAATAAGTAAGGAGAACAGTGCTAGAACTGGAGACAGAGGATCTGTGTTTGACTTTTCTGTTATGTGAAGTAAGTGATAAAGTCAAAGGATGGAAGTCAGTGTGTGAAAAAATAGTTATAGACTTGAAAAGTACGGTATTGTTTTGGATGGCAACCATGATGAAATGCAACACAGTTGCCAGACTAGGATTGCCATATGGCAGGTGAGGTTTACAAAAAAATAATAATACATATATATTCTAAAACTTTTTCGTATGTGTACATTTACTGGCAAATAATCAAATACTTTTTCCTTATTGTAGCACAACTAAGAAACGGCAAGAAATACAGAATCCAAATTTCACTGCACCTTGTCCAGAATTTTTGTCTAAATCTCATTTTTCTAAACACCTGGCTTTAGAAAAATCTTCAAGCAATGCATCCGTTTCAGGGCAAACATTTTGCACAGTTCCTGCCACGAGAAATGGAAAAAAGAGACCTGTGATTACTCCAAGCAAGCCAGTGAAAGTCTTTGTCCCACCTTTTAAAACCAAATCACGTTTTCACCAAGATGAACAGCACATTAGCAAGCATACTACTAATGTGGAAGAAAACAAACAAAAACCAAAAAACATGGATGAGCATGGTTCTGGTGATAGTAAAAATAGTATTAATGACAGTGAAATTCATCAGCTTACCAAAAATAAGTCCAGTCAGGCAGCAACTATGACATTCACGAAGTGCGAAAAGGAGCCTTTAGGTATTGTGTGAAAATTTGTCTTGACATATTTTTGCCTTCCAGTTAGATGTTTCTCATATTTAAATAATGCCTGGAGAACCTGACGCCTTTTGTGATGATTATAATAGTTTCTTTTTAATGCTTTAGATTTTTCCTAAGTCCAAAGACTAGCTTCAAAGTATTCTAATGCTTTCTTTCAAAGGTACTTGTGGGCTTTCTTATTAAGAAAGCAATTAGACACACAACCTAAGGCTGCTATTACTGGAATATATATATTTAACAGGCTACTAATTTTCTTCCAAATTTGAAATAAAAATAATAGATCTATTGTTTACAAGATGAAACTTTGCTTATCCCTGATGATCTAAAATTAGAGTGTATTGATGCATATGCCTTTATGAAACAAAGGTTGTGCTTTTTAAATTTTATATTTAAGCTTATTTTTTGTTAATTTATTCTTGAATAGATTTAATTGCAAGTCTTCAGAATGCCAGAGAAATACAGGATATGCGAATTAAAGAGAAGCAAAGGCAGCATATTTTCCCACAGCCCGGTAGCCTGTATCTTGCAAAAACTTCCACTGTGCCTAGAATCTCTCTCAGAGAAGCCGTAGAAGGCCGAGTTCCCTCTGCGTGTTCCCATAAACAGGTACGCTTTTGTCTGCAATGCTGCTAACTTTTGTAGTCCAGTATAATTTCATTTTGTTAACTAGTATCTCTAAACTGTTTTGTTCAAAGAAAGAACCAATGAATGCAGGAACGGATAAGTGAAATAATTTTGTTTCCTAATCAGCCTACAGCAGCAGCTTCCTTCTCTGCTGCCTTGTTCCTCCAAAGTGATCTGTGCCCCGAAATTGCTATTTCTCTTCCCTCTTCAAATGTAAAGTGTAAATAACCCATAGCCTTGAATCCATTAAGAGCTCTTTACATTCAAAAAAAATTTTTTTTAACGTTTATTTATTTTTGAGAGAGAGAGAGACCGAGTGCAAGCAGGGAAGGGGCAGACTGAGACACAGAATCGGAAGCAGGCTCCAGGCTCTGAGGTATCAGCACAGAGCCTGACGCAGGACTCGAACTCACGAGCCCATAAGATCATGACCTGAGTGGAAGCCAGATGCTTAACTGACTGAGCCACCCAGGTGCCCCAAGCTATTGACCTTTTTGAAAGAGGGTTCTTATTAAGCCAGTACTATCCACTTAGAATTTTAGGCAATGGAAAGGTGAATATAATACTGATAATATTAATAAGTAACATTTATTGAGTAGTTTTTATGTGCTAGCCACTCTCCTGAGCATTGGGCCTACGTTGGTTGCATCTCCCTTAATACTTCCCAAGTGCCTAAAAGAGAGGCACTGTTATTTTGTCTGTCATTTGCAGTGGAGAAGGCTGAAGCACAGCAAGGGTTCAGGAGGTGTCCCCAGAGTCACTTACCTGGAAACTCTCATCCACTAGCCACAGTTCCAAAGCAAGGAGTGTGACTCCAGAGTCCAGTCTGAACAAAGGAAGAGATAGTTTGGGTTGAGGCATGCAGGCTGAACGGAGGCCAGGCCTGGATACAGATCTGACCTCCTGAGGTCAGATGCCCCAAAACAGTTACACTTTTCACTCTCTTTTCCTTTCTGAATTTTTTAACTTGAGAAGCTTTATAAATTATTAAATTACTTCTTTATACCCAGAATGACTTCCTGTGGCAGCTGTAGCAGGAGACATGTACACAGGGGGAATGAAAACAGTACAGAAGACTCTTGAATGTAGGAGTCATTTATATTACATTAAAATGTTTAGCTCTGAGTAACTGAGTTCAGTATTTTGATGGTGAATATTTTAATATTTAAATGGAAAATTTTGGCAAATTCAGTTTGGGTTTATTATAATTGTTTTTTATTCTGTGAAGCATGTTTCTTTGTTTTGCATTCATTATCAAATGTTTCTATCATTTATCTTGTGCAGTTATATATGTATGGCGTTTCCAAACATTGCATAAAAATCAACAGCAAAAATGCAGAGTCTTTTCAGTTTCACACACAGGATTATTTTGGGAAGGAAATCCAGTGGGCTGGAGAGGGAATACAGTTGGCTGATGGTGGATGGCTCATACCCTCCGATGATGGAAAGGCTGGAAAAGAAGAATTTTATAGGTACTCTATGCAAAAAGAGATTTTGTTGACTTTTCTATATTCCACCATCCCTCTTTTTCTCTCAAACTTAAGTTGGCCATAGGTCAAAGTTATGTACAGTGGATTATTTTAAATACATTGTGGTTCAATTGACATTCTGTTGCAGTCTTTGAAAAGTGAATTATGGTTTGTCCTTAAGGTTTAATAATGACTTGTTTTTTCTTAAATTGGGACATTTTTCATATGTGCTTATAAAATAAAAACTGATAAGAAAAGTTAAGTTTGAACGGGCTTAGCATAGATACATACACACATCATATTCTCTTTCATTGTGTATTTCAACAAATACAAAATATATTTAAATACTATAAGTTAAGCAGAAATACTCAAGTATTAATAATACCAGATAACTAGTAAATTTTACTGCCCTAAAACATCAACAATGTAAAAACTATATAACCTCTTATGTTTCTAACGTTTATACAAATGTGATTTAAAATTTTTGCTACCAGGGTGCATTACCATTTACCTAATTAAAAAAATTAATTTAAATTTACCTAATTAAAAAAAATATAAACATAAAAAAAACATAAAATAGGCTAAGTAGTCAAGAGGCTTTACTGAGTCCCTGACATTTAGTCAGTGTCCTGAAGGAGGGCAAGGGAATGAGCATAATGTGAGGAAGGTATCATTGGCTATAAGCAAGATATGCTTATTTGAGGAACAGGAGGAAAGTGAGTGTAGCTGGAGTAGAATGGGCAGGAGAGGAATCCTAACAGATGAAATAGAGAGATGGGGCCTTATAAACCTTTTAAAACCCTTGGTTTTAACTGAGTAACCATTTTTGCCCTAAGTAAATCATAAGAAATGTTTAAAGCAGAGGGCTTACATGATCTGCTTTAATTTTGAAAGAATGACTCTGGATGCTTGTGGGGATTGGATTGTAGGGAGGGTCAATGATGGAAGAAGAGAGACTGCTTAAGAAACTGTTGAGGTGATCCAGGTGAGACATGGCTTCTTGGGCGGAGGAGATAGCAGTGGAGCTGGTGAAAAACAGTTGGATTCTGGGTATATTTTCAAGGTGGCGCCATCAGGATTTGCTCATGGATTGGATAAGGAATGTGTGAGAGAGAGAGAGAGAGAGGAAAAAAGCCCCAAAGATCTTAGCACTGGCAGCTGGAAGGGTGCAGTATACTGACAATTGAGAAGACCAGAGATAGAAGAAAACTGGGGTTCCAGGTGGGACATTTGAAGCTTGGAATTTTAGTAGGCATCCAAGTGGAGATGTTGAGTAGGTAATTGGATATGCAAGTCTGGAGTTTATAGGCGAAGTATGAACAAAAGAAATCAGCTGCATAGTTGTCAGCATATCGATGGAACTTTAGAGGCATAAAACAAAGTTTGAGAAAGAGCAACCTGAAAGTTAGAAATAAATGCCAGAGTGTGGTGTGTTGCAAGCCAAGTGAGGACAGAGAGCTTCAGGGAATAAAGAATGACCAGCTGTCAGTTACTGCTGGTAAGTAAAGGAAGATGAGGACTGAGAATTCACTATGGATTTAACTGTGTAGAGGTCCCTATTAGTCTTAATGAAAATAATTCAGTAAATTGAAAGAGGCATCTGGAGAAGGAAAGAGGAGCCAAGGGTGTTAGTTTTGTTGTGTTTTTTGAGGTAAAAAAAAAAAAACCCTATTTTTTTCAAACTGATGGAAATTGTTCAGTAGAAAAGAAGGAAATCTCCCCATCATGGAGAGGATCAACATTCCTGGATCAACATCCTTGACTAGGCAAGAAAAGGTAGAAGCTAGTATACAAATGGCAGGAGATGGTGAAGGGGAAGGGTCCAGATGCTGGTGTGGGGGTGGAAGCTTCTGGAAGTTTGCTTGATTACTTGTTTCCCTAGTACTCAAAAGGAGAATGAGAAAGGAAGAGGGGTTAGAGATTCGAGCAGAAAGAGGAAGATCTTTAAAAAGCACCTGAGCTAGAGAAAGATGTTCTTAGATGATTTGTAAAACAATCTCTTTGAAGAAAAATAATCTAAAATAAAATTATTTTAAATTATGGATCTCATTCCCTTTAGAAATAATTGTACTGACTAATATGCTAAGTGAAATTTCTTAGTATATTTTGATACATGTTATATCATTGTCTAAACTGTATTATTTGTTATACACTAACTCAAAAACTTTTATTGAATGATTTTGTACAGTGTAGTGTTAGTGTTTGTGCAAAGAATAGTCATGTTTATTGAATTCAGTATCATCTTATGTGTTTTTTTTCTTCATAGTATTTTACCTTTATTTGTTCAGGGCTCTGTGTGACACCCCAGGTGTGGATCCAAGTCTTATTTCTAGAACTTGGGCCTATAATCACTATAGATGGATTATATGGAAACTGGCAGCTATGGAATTTGCCTTTCCTAAGGAATTTGCTAATAGATGCCTAAGTCCAGAAAGGGTGCTGCTTCAGCTAAAATACAGGCAAGTTCAATGCATTACATTATGTAATCACGTAATATGGTAAGGTTGGGACATCTGTGCAGACTGTGGCTTCTGCGTCACAGACATACACGATCACTTGTCAGTGACTGTGGCCATCCCACACCACTGCTCAGTTGTACACAGCAGTTCTCTGGTCATGCTCCAGCCCCCTTAGGAGAAGTCACATTCATGCACCTCCCTTCTCTCTTCCCCCACACTCCTTTAAACTCTTGGCTTATGAGAAGAATATGAATTACTAATTTGATTCATTATTTGGGGATTGCTATTAAAACATTTTTGCATTTGGGGAATTTTAATATTTAATTCCTATTTTAACAATATAAAACTTGCTATATTACTAGCTATCAAATTTTAAATTATCTCCTGTCTCAGTAGTTCTTCAGTAAAGGTATTTAATTTTTATTGTCAATTACTTGGTGACTTTTTAAAAATAAAAATCTAGACTCAGAATTCCTAAAATAAACATTTTTCTTTTTCTTTTTAGATATGACATGGAAATTGATAGAAGCAAAAGATCAGCTATAAAAAAGATTATGGAAAGGGATGACACTGCTGCAAAAACACTTGTTCTCTGTATTTCTGAAATAATCTCATCAAGCACAGATCTATCTGAAACTTCCAGCAGTAAAACTAGTAGCATCAGTACCAAAAATGTGGGCATTGTCGAGCTTACAGATGGATGGTATGCCATTAAGGCCCAGTTAGATCCTCCGCTCTCAGCTTTCGTAAAGAAGGGTAGACTGACTGTGGGCCATAAGGTCATCATTCATGGCGCAGAACTGGTGGGCTCTCCCGATGCCTGCACACCACTCGAAGCCCCAGAATCTCTTATGTTAAAGGTAAATTAAATTCGTGCACACTCTTGGTAATAATCAGTCACTGATCCAGTTAAATTCTAGGGAGGTTTTACATTTAAAATTTTAAACTTATGCGTGTTAAAGATGCTCCATTTCTTGAAAATGTACTGATAATCTTAATATAAGTGGCATATTTCTCAGTCTGTTCCATTTATTTGTGCTGTTTTTGGGAAACCCAGAGATATTTATTGAGCTAAAATAATTTGCAGGAGCAAAGTTGTACCAGATTTGATTTTGTGCTATGGGTACCTATAGCCGTTGGCGCCATCTTGTTCTCATAGTCCTGCTCTGCCTCCACCCTGATTACTCCATTAGACTTGTATTCCAGTGTGATTTGAGAATTCAGTTTCAGGGATTCTTTTTTTTTTTTTACAAATAGTTTATTGTCAAATTAGTTTCCACCTAACACTCAGTGCTCATCCCCACAAGTGTCCTCCTCCATGCCCATCCCCCCTCCCCCCCACATCCATCAGTCCTCAGTTTTTGTCAGCATTCAAGAGTCTCTCATGGTTTTCCTCTCTCCCTTCCCCCACCATTTCCCCCTTCGTCTTGTTCCTCCAAGTTCCTCCTATACGTTCAAACATATGATATTTGTCCTTCTCTGCCTGACTTATTTCGCTCAGCATAACACCCTCAAGGTCCATCCATGTTGCTACACATGGCCAGATTTCATTGTTTCTCATTGCCATGTAGTATTCCATGGTATAGATAAACCACATCTTCTTGATCCATTCATCTGTTGATGGACACTTAGGCTCTTTCCATGTTTTAGCTATTGTGGAGAGTGCTGCTATGAACATTGGGGTACATGTGCTCCTATGCCTCAGCATTTCTGTACAGGGATTCTTAAAGATATAATAATAAGGCACCTGGGTGGCTCAGTTGGTTAAGCATCTGACTCTTGGTTTCAACTCAAGTCACGATCTCACAGTTTGTGGCTTTGAGCCCCGCACTGGGCTCTGTACTGACAACTTGGAGCCTGTTTGGGATTCTTTCTCTCTCCCTCTCTCTCTCTTTCTCTGCCCCTCCTCTGCACACACTTGCTCTCACTCTCTCTCAAAATAAGTAAATAAACTTTAAAAAAATGTACCTTTCATCTCTATGTAAACTTAAACCTACATAATAGGATTTTGTCATATTGAATAGTTTACAATACTGATATGATAAATTACTAATATTGCACAATCAAATTCACTTATGAGGTAGTCTTATCAGCAGTTTATTTCTGTTGTATTCTGGAAGTCATTTTCTAAATGCCTTAAACATTTTTAAGGTAAAGAGATACTTTGTCATTAACTCCACATTGTATTGCTTTTAGAAATCAAGCTGAAACAGGCTTTTGTTTGTTGTTTACAATACCAGCGTTGCAGTGGCTTTCAGCCTTTTGTTTATATCAAATCAATGCATGTGCATAGTTTTAAAACTCGTATGATATAAGGCTTATGACCATCCACCCCGTCCACAAAGCAGTTGTTGATACCATCCTGCCTAACCTCTATTCAGTGCTCCCCAAAGGCAAACCACTTTGAATCCCTTTGATACTTTCTTTTGCTTATATTGCAATGTCATCTTTTCCTCTTCCATTTAGACATTAACTATTAGCTTCCTGTTGTGTAAGTTGAGGAGTGAAGTCTCTATTCACTGTTTACATTATAATGACTGAAAAATATTTTGTGCAACTCAGCATATAATATACTAATTACATTTTCTTTACAACTTACTGCTTTCCTGGTGTTAACTATCTTGCTTTTGTATGCACATGTATGTATTTTTAATTTTGTGTCCTTATCACCAACTCATGTCCACACAAGAGATAAAATTAAAAACCATCTCAGTCTGTTAAAATACCTTTATCAATTCCATTTCTTTTTCTTGGAGCTCTCTGGGACTTCTCTACACTCCTCCATTCTGAAGTGGTTATCTTCTATATATGCTGACCTGTTACCATCCTGGAAATTATTTTCACCTCTTTCTGTATTGGAAACCCTGTTTTCTGGACTTCATATCTGTATGGATTTATTCTCTAGCTCTGAGGACACATAACCAACCCCCACAGGCTTCTTGAGAGAGGGAGCATGCAGCTTTTTCTTTGATCTTATTGTAAGGTGGCTGAATATAGAATTTGAAATGGAAATAACTTCTTCAGAAATATCTTCTTATTTCTGGTATAACTTCTGCTCAATTCTATGCTATTCTTATTCTCAGTCCTTCACTATATTTTCTATTTCTAAGATCTGTTTGAAGATCATTTGTCTACAGCATCCAGAAATTTCACAGTAAGTTAATTTGGTGTTGGCCTGTCTTTTAAAATCAACATCCTGGGTACAATCATTGAGTTCTAGGAAATTTTCTTGAAGTAGTTCCTTTGATAATTTCTTCCTCCTCTATTTTTTCCTTTTCAGTTTTCTTGAACTCCTAATATTTGGGCAGTAGGCCTCTTTGGTCTTCTCATATTTTCTCCTATTTTCTATTATCTTTGTTCCCCCTGCTTTCTAGTTTTAATTTTCTAATTTCTAAAGTGAATTTGTGCCTATCAGCATAATTTTCCACTTTCAAGAGGACTTTATTATTCCCTGAATGTTTCTTTTTTTTATTATTACATCCCATTCTTGTTTCATTTTAGATACAACATCTTCTCATATTTCTCAAGCTACTGATTAATATTTTGTTTTCTCTTAGTTTTTTCTGCTTACTGTAATAATCTCTGTTTTTGGTTTGTTTGAGTCTCTCATGTTGGAGAATTCCTTCAACTGGTAATTGTTAGCTGTTCTTTCCTCTTCAAGAGGGGGCACTAATGAGCTGATCAGAAGCTCTGTGTGAGGTGGGCTTTGTCAACTTGTCAAGTGATAACAGAAACTTGACTATTTTCATTAGGAGACCCTCAAATATCAGTGACTGTTCTGAGAGCTGAACAGAGTAAGAAAACCAATAGACTCATTTTCAGCATAAAGATTTTCATTGCATTTTTGTTTTCAGTATAGAATCTCACCCTTACCCCAGCTGCCTCTGCCTTGTGTTCCAGAGCCCAGGATATGTATGGCCTGTTGAGAAAGTAAATCGTCCTGAGTTCTTCTTGGTGTGAGGGAAGGACAGTCACCTGGCTACTTGGGATAGGAAATGAAATCTGAGGTCTTAATTATCTTTATGCAAAATCTCAACCATTCCTTCTATTTTCAGCTGCACCTCACATTCCTTCCTCCAGAGGTACTTGCTGCCTCCAAATTCTGAATGATTTCCCTAAATTATTTTCTTCCACGTTGGCTCCATACAAGGTTGCCAGCTGAGTAATGTTGGGCAGGTGATACTTCAGGTTTGTCAATCTGTAAATGGGAATAAGAATGAAGCAGGAGTATGGAATGGGAATAAGGATTGTTGTAAGGATTAACTGTTAGTAGGTGTAAGGTACTTAACACCATCCAGGCACCATGATAAGTGCTTTAATACTGTTTGCTATTTTTATTAACTGTAAATGTTCTTGGGCTGCTCTGTTATTTACTGGGCTTAGTTGTCCAGTAAGCTTTTAGATTCCAAAATTTTGCCAGTATCTCATCTGTTGTCCTCCTATCTCTAGTTCTCTTTGTCCTTGTAGGGTTTTTGAGGGAACCTAGATAAATAAGTACATTTTAATCCATCATGTTTAATTTGAAGTGTCTTATTAATTTTCTAATAGTAATATTTACATTAAGACTATAGCATCGTAAAATTTTTTTGAGAGACTATATTTTGAAAGTTTTCACTTTTGTATAATTTTTCTTCTTTTCTTCACGGGGCTTTTAAAAGTGAATATGTTTGAAGTAAAAGGAAGAATTAATGAAAATGTTATATAAAATCTGAAATAGAATTGGACATAAACTTAGAAGTTGATCTGTCCAGGGACGCCTGGGTGGCTCAGTCGGTTAAGCGTCCGACTTCGGCTCAGGTCATGATCTCACGGTTTGTGGGTTCGAGCCCTGCGTCAAGCTCTGTGCTGACAGCCAGCTCAGAGTTTGGAGCCTGTCTTTGGATTCTGTGTCTCCCTGTCTCTCTGACCCTCCCCTGCTCACACTGTCTCTCTCTCTCTCTCTCTCTCAGAAATAAATTTTAAAAAAAACATTTAAAAAAAAAAGTTGATCTGTCCATTAATTTGTCCAGATTTCTGCAAACAGTACTCGGCCTGCTTGCTGGTATGCCAAGCTTGGATTCTCTCCTGATCCAAGACCTTTCCCTCTCCCCTTGTCATCACTTTTTAGTGATGGAGGCAACGTCGGTTGTGTTGATGTGGTTATTCAGAGAACGTACCCTATACAGGTAAGATACATTTTTGACGCTTACTATGTATTTCTTTCTCTGGGGACCGTTAATTTGAATGACCCCTTCCTACCTTGTATTTTTGTTTCCTACATCATCACAGTGGATGGAGAAGACTCCATCTGGATTATGCATATTTCGCAGTGAAAGAGAGGAAGAAAGGGAGGCGACAAAATATGCGGAGGCCCAACAAAAGAAACTAGAAGTCTTATTCAATAAAATTCAAGCGGAATTTGAAAAGCATGATGGTAAAATGAGTTGTATATTATAAGTTGTTTTAAATAGGAGGACAGGTTTTGTTTTGAGTTGTTGTAATTAGATGTTTTAGAGACTTCTCTGATTTAACTCTTATAATTGGATGAATTGTCTTTACTTTGAGTAATAGACTTCTTTTTCCTAATTCTATATCTGAATTTTTAAATTTTTTAAAAAATATTACATGGGGGCACCTGGGTGGCTCAGTTGGTTAAGTGTCCAACTCTTGGTTTCAACTCAGGTTATGATCTCACAGTTTGTGGCTTCAAGCCCCATGAGGGGCTCTGCACTGACCCCACGGAGCTTGCTTGGGATTCTCTCTCTCCCTCTCTCTCAGCCCCTCCGCTGTGTGCGTGTGTGCATGCACATTCTCTCAAATGATAAATAAATAAACTTAAAAAATAAAAGTATTACATGGATATACAGATAAACATTGAACTGACCCCTAATTAGCACCTCTTTATTCAATACACTGAGCTTTTAGATACTTGTAATTGTCTTAGGCAGTAAAACATTATATAACCACAGCACTCTTCAGAAGTCTTATGTTTTTTTGTTTTTTAACATATATTTTCGAGAAACAGGGAGAGACAGAGCATGAGCAGGTGAGGGGTAGAGAAAGAGAGAGACACAGATTCTGAAGCAGACTCCAGACTCTGAGCTATCAGCAAAGAGCCCAGCGCAGGGATCAAACCTACGAATCGTGAGATCATGACCTGAGCCAAAGTCAGAAGCTTAACTGACTGGGCCACCCAGGCACCCCTCACTTTTCAGAAGTCTCAAGTAAACTTCCTCTTAAGCTTCGGTACTAAAATATTTATGGTGTCCTTTTTTGGTATTACAAAAAGAATAGAAGCAAGAGAAAAAGTGCCAAATTGTTTTCCCCAGACAAGTACCCTATGGTATCACTTACATGTAAAGTAAAACAAAGTCAAACTTATATAAAATAATATAGCACTTATGGTGGTTACCAGGGAATGAGGGGATAGGAGGATAAAGTTGATGGTGTTTAAAGATAAAACTTACAATGAGCAGTAAATAAGCTGTAGTGATGTAACACACAGTATAATAAACATAGACAATATTGTATAGCTGTGCTGTGATAAATATTGATATAGTGGCTATCCTATTGAGTATATAAATATATCAAGACAACACATACACTTTAAATTTATACATTATTATATATCAAATATATTAAATACACAAGAAAGATAAACACTGAAAAAACAATGATTTTCCCTAAGCTGTTTATCATTTTCTTTCCCTGTTGTCCTGGTCTACTTTGTGTAACTTCTGCATTTTTGCTGCTGTGGTTGTTGGTTTCATTTTATTATGTCTGGAGCTAGATCTTGTTTTCCCTGTGGCATCACTTTTAGTTAAAATATCATAGTATTTTTTATATAAAGGATATGAAATTTATGTTTTTTATCTATATTGCTGAAAATTTTATGTTCTGCATTTTTTTCATGATTTTCCACTTCATGTTCTATATAAATCTGCAGGAAAATTGAACTGTTAATGTTTGATTCACCAGCTCATGCTGTTTTCATGATTAAATGAATGATAAAATCATTTACTTAATTTAAAATTTTTACTCTTAAGTAAACACTCTGGGTGACAATTTTTTAAACCATGCGTGAGTACACTAGTTTCAAATTTTCCTGGAAAACTTATAGCAGATAAATTGTGTTTTGCTTTTTAGGCTCCCTTCTTTGGGTACTTTTTGCTTGTTTCTCCAGTTTTCAGTGTTCTTAAAAATGTGTGGGTTAGCTAATTAATGATGCATTATTCCTAGAAAATACAACAAAACGACGTACATCAGTACGTGCATTAACAAGACAGCAAGTCTCTGCTCTGCAGGACGGTGCAGAGCTTTATGAAGCAGTGAGGAACGCACCAGACCCGACTTCCCTTGAGGTGAGAGAGGAGGAGGGCACAGCAAGTCTTACCCTTAATCTTTAAGGTGGGAAGCTGCTGTCAGTCTTCTGGCCATTACAGGAGATGCTGTGTGGAATTGGTGTGTTTCTCAAAGATGATGTGTACATTTCTGGGGTCCTCAGTGATGTGCCAAACCAGTGCATTTCAAGTCTATACCAAATGGAGGAGAGAAGGATTAAATAATATTTCTTAATGTCTATTTCTTTTTGAGAAGCAGGGGAGGGGCAGAGAGAGGAAGACACAGAGTCCAAAGCAGGCTCCAGGCTCCAAGCTGTCAGCACAGAGCTCGATGCGGAGCTCGAACTCACAAACTGTGAGATCATGACCCGAGCCAAAGTCGGACACTTAACCAACTGAACCACCCAGGCACCGCTTAAATAATTGTATATGTGAAATAAATGTGGTTTAAAATACAGGCAAAACTTGTTTACTTTTCATATAGAACAAGTATCTTCAAAGCAGTGTCTTAGTTTCCGTATTCTTACCTCCTTCCCAGATCCTACCTAGAGTTTATCTCATAATCTTCTACCTTAAGAATATTTTGGTGGAAAAGTGTCAGAAGCACTAAACGGTGTTAGAATCACTGCTATGCCATTTATTAGCCAACTGGGCATAAAATAGCTATAGTATGGGCATAAAATAAGTTGTTTTGGAATCAAATCAGATAATATATGCAAGAATGTACTGTTATAAAGTTCCATATCAATGTGAGTTACTATTATTAGAATATTATATATTAAGATGAGCTACCTCCTAAATTTTTAGACACCTGGGTATCTAGTTAATGCAAATTCTAGGGTTAGTTGGCTAGATAGGGAGGAGAGGAAATTTTAAGAAAACTGTTGTTTATTGATTAATCTCATTTATTTGATGGCAATAAATCTAGTTTATAGCCTTAACTTTCTTAGCTAGTAGGACTACAAAATAAATAGCACTCCATTAGGAGAATGAGTAGTGCTATTCTGAATAGAATTCCTTCATATTACCAAATGTTACAACTCAGATTGTCCCTGTGAGGAGTGAGTCCAGGTTTAAATACCATGAGTATATATACTTGCTGCAAGTCTATAAGTTAAGGCTTTAATATGCTGTCCTGAAAAATGCTCTCCTTCTATCTCTTGTATTATTACATACATTGAAGCTGTGCTGCGAGTTGTCGTAAAGGTAGTTTTAATTTCATCACAAAATTTAACAAAATATTTATTAGTCTGGTTTCCTTTTATGGAATTTGTAAGGAGGATATAAGGGGACAGAATGAGCGTTGGAAGCCTAAGTTGTAAACTTGGTCCTGCCACTCTGTAGCGATGGGTGATTTATCTCTTGGGCCCCCCTCCACTGGTGTCCAGGGAAAATCTGTGAGTGGCTCATCACTACATCCTAAGAATATGTGATTCTGGAGCTTCCATGTAGATAAAGTTGTCTGTGCAGTTCTTGGAGTGAAAGCTAGCCATCCATTTCTAAGAGACCTTGTCAAAAGGGTTTGTTTTCAGTGACCATGTTGAATGTTGGAGACTTGGGAAATCAGTTTGTTTTTTAATTGTGTTTAAACTAAACTAAGTCTGGGGCGCCTGGGTGGCTTAGTCGGTTAAGCGTCCGACTTTCGCTTGGGTCATGATCTCACGGTTCGTGGGTTCGAGCCCCGCGTCGGGCTCTGTGCTGACAGCCAGCTCAGAGCCTGGAGCCTGTTTCAGTCTGTGACTCCCTCTCTCTCTTACCCTCCCCTGCTCACACTGTCTCTCTCTCTCTCCTAAAAATAAATAAAACATTTTAAAAAAATAAATAAATAAACTAAACTAAGTCTTCATATTTAGAAAGACCTTTTCAGGGAACAGGGATTCTGTAGTTTCTCTTCCTGGTATGGATATTAACATGTATGAGGCCATGTCTAGTATGTTCTGTGTTGGGATTCTATTTCCTGTTTCACTTGATTTTATTTTTTGTTCATTTATTTTTGTTATACTGGGTGAGAATCCCAAGAGATGTAGACAGCAATTTGCTAAAATGACTGGGAGAGAAGTGTGAAAGCAGAAGTGCTTGTAGCACATGTCTGTTTTCAGTCATACCTGCTGTTCCAGAGAGTTAATAAAATTGTACTACAGCAGGCCAAGAATGGGAGCTCTTGATCTGCCTCTCCCTATACACCCTGCAAGTGATTCAATCTCTCTGCACATCAGTTTCGTCATCTATAACATGTAGACAATATAGTGCTCATCTCCACAGGGTTATTTTAAGGATTAAAGAATTAATACATTTATCACACACAGATCCATTTCTTAGATGTAGGGAGCATGTCAGTTACAATTCACATGTCAGTGATTTGTAATGTTGATGACAGTTATGATTATTACAGTACATTGTAAGTATGGAGTTGATTTAGCTCTGGGGTAATTTGTCACAAGATAGGTGAACAGTTTAAGGCATCTGAAAATATTATGGGATAATTTTTATATTGTCATATTATTAAAGTGAACTCAATTCTGTTGTATTTTAAGCCCATTTAAAGAGATTCACGGGGCACCCTAGGTGGCTCAGTCGGCTAAGCATCCAACTTCAGGTCATGATCTCATGGTCCATGAGTTTGAGCCCCACGTTGGGCTCTGTGCTGACAGCTCAGAGCCTGGAGCCTGCTTCGGATTCTCTCTCCCCCCCTCCCCTTTCTCTCTCTCTCTCTCTCTCTCTCTCTCTTCCCCTCCCCTTTCTCTCTGTCTCTCTCTCCCCTTCCCCCGCTCATGCTCTATCTCTCTGAAAATAAACAAACATTAAAAAATAAATAAAGAGGTTCATTTACAGTGGGTGAGGTTTCTTGTTTTATTTGCTTTTTAATCTAATAGAATTTGCCTTAATATATTAAACGGCCATAGGGTTATCTCAGTGAAGAGCAGATAAGAGCCTTGAATAATCACAGACAGATGTTGAATGATAAGAAGCAAGCACAGACCCAGCTGGAGTTCAGGAAGGCGATGGAGTCTGCTGGGCAAGGAGAGCAGATGTTACCAAGGGATGTTACAGCTGTGTGGAAGCTGCGCATCATCAGCTATGGGAAAAAAGAAAAAGATTCAGGTCAGTATGCAAATGTTTTTAAGTTAAAGCACTATTTATTAACGAAATGATGTCAAATGCTAAAGTATAAAGTTAACATGTATCGGAGGAGCAAAAATGGACTACCAGTGCCCACAAAATAATGCTGTTATCCTTGGATCTTTGTTGTTATCATGTTAGTTTTATAAGAATTTTAATGATTATTAGTTCTCTTATGTCGTTTTCCTCTTTATCTAGTTACACTGAGTGTCTGGCGTCCATCATCAGATTTACATTCCTTGTTAACAGAGGGAAAAAGATACAGAATCTATCATCTTGCAACATCACAATCTAAAAGTAAATCTGGAAGAGCTAACATACAGCTAACAGCAACAAAGAAAACTCAGTATCAACAACTACCAGTATAAACTTTTCATTATACTTTTTTAATTTTGATGAATGCCTATTAGTTTAGAGTCTGCATACACTGATTTTTTTTTTTCCTTGTAGGCTTCAGATGAACTCCTATACCAAGTTTATCAGCCGAGGGAGCCCCTTTACTTCCACAAACTATTGGATCCAGACTTCCAGCCACCTTGTTCTGAGGTGGACTTAGTAGGATTTGTAGTTTCTGTTGTGAAAAAAATAGGTAATCCACAGTGTATTTTTAATTACAGCTTTTTATGAATGCTTTTGGAAAATGTTATCTTTTAAAATCCATCTTCCTTAAGATTAGTTGGAGTTACAAATCAGCAAATTCGGTGACTAGTGATTTGAAAGTAGGCCTGTGTTAACCTCCATTTTTAATGAAAAGCAATTTTACGTTAGTACAGGGAAAGAGCCTGCATCCTATTCTGTACTATTTAATTTTAAAGAAATTGCTAGAAATGTTTTTGTAGCATTTGAATGGTTACTGGGTAAATAATTCTAACCTCTCTCTGCAGTTTACTGAGCTCTCAAGCCTCCACCTCTTCTTTGCAGTATCCCTCATTATCCCAAATAATGTTCTAAAGCCAACTTTGCTTAGTATGGCCACTCCAACTTTTGTATGGTCAGTACTCGTTTATATGGTACATCTTTTCCCACTAGGTATTTTTAACCTATCAACATCTAGATACAAAATTGGTTTTCTGGCAGGCAGCCCACATCCTGTTGGATCTTGCTTTCTTATCTAATCTGAGGGTCTCTAGTCTTTTAACCAGTGTGTTTAATCCAATCAGCTTTAATGCGATTATAAGCATGGTTGGATTAAAATGTACTACCTTGCTAGCTTTTTCCCTCTGTCCCATTAGTTCCCTGTGTTGGAAAGTTATTCTCTGTGACGTTTCTACACATTTTGTAGCAGCCATTGTCTCAGACTCTCACTTCAAGAATGCTTGTCTAGCCAAAAAAGTCTTGGAAGGATGGAGATCGTGTCTGCCTCCAACACAGAGGGCGCATTTGTTTCCCAACCAGGAAATCTGATCTCTTTTTCTAGGAGTTTGATTTTTTATTTGTTTGTTGTTGTTGCTGTATAAATTTCATGGGTGAGATTCTGATTATATTCTGTAGGAGAGAGACTGTGTGAGGTAAAGAGAGGAGTCCAGGAGTACAGCGCCAAGGTGTTTGGTTGAGCACATGGGAAAAAGCGGTCATTTACTGAGAGGGAAAGAGTACAAGAAAAACAGATGCGTGGGGAGGGTGAGGAGCTCGGTTTGGTCATTTAAGTTTTAGGTGCTTAGTCTAAACAGAAATTTCTACTTGACAGTTGAGTATACAGGAGTCTGGGGAAATGGTCTGGGTTGAAGATATGAACTGGGACATTATCGACGTTTAGGTGCCATTTAAAGCTGTGAGACTAGATGAGGTCACCGGGTGTGGAATTAGCTGCAGAGGTGGCTCGGGCGTTCTGATGCTTAGAAGCAGGCAGATGTAAAGGAACCAGTGAGAGGAACAGAAGGAGCAGCCTGAGAAGTGGGAGGAATACTTACAGGAGTGAGCTGCGCTGAAAGGCCAGAGGGAAGAATTCCAGAGAGAGGAGAGTGATTCAGTCTTGGATGGTATTTGATGGTTGAGACAGGGAGGTGAGGGCCAGGAAGGGGCTGTTGGCTTGAGCGCCAGGGAGGAGCCACTCTAGCGGTATGGTGGGCAGGGGAGTGGAAGGAGAGGCACGCACACAGTGAATGCAGGCAGTGTAAGAAGATCATGCTTCAAGCAAAGAAGGGAAATGGAGCATCACAAGAAGGAGATTTGGGATCAAGAGAATGTTTGTTTTTTCCAATAAAAGTGCTAGTAGCATCCTGATGAGATAGTGTACACTGATGAGAAAGGTCCAGTAACAGGGGTGAATGTTTTTAGATGGTGGGGAGCAGCAGCGAGCGAAGAGCAGGGGAGACCGCTACGCCAGCGTGACGCCCTGCAGCACAAGAGGGCGGCGGGGCAGCTGTGGCATCAGGAGGAGAGCCAGGCTTCAGTTAGAGCAAGCCCGCGAAGATAGCCGTTACATGAATGGTCGAGGGTAGAGGGGACTTGGCCAGTGTAGGTGTTCCAGGAGGCAGGGAGAGGTAGGAGATGGTGGGAAAGGAGGTAGTGTACGAAACTTTCTGGAGACAGGAAATAGGACAGGACCTAGGCGCCTGGCTGCTTGTGGAGACTTTACCTGAGATCACTTCTCATGGCCCTGAGGTGGAACACGGTGAGGAGGTGAGGTGTGCAGGGAGGAAGACATGTGGGGACCTACCAGGACCCAGTGGTTCTTGACTTCCTACTGTATCCAAGACCATTTTGATCCCCTCTTACTGGGTAGTGGCTGAGTACTTGAGTTTCTTTCCAGTATATGTTGCATATCCCTGGAAGATAACTAGCCCTGTTCTACATCATTTTTCCTAGTTCAGTGAGATGCCCTGTGATTCATTTGCTTTGCTGCTGTAATAAAGTACCACAACTCGGGGAGCAGAAACAACCAAAACTTACTGTCTCCGTTCTGGAGACCAGAAGTCCGAAATAAGGTGTCGGCAGAGTCAGTTCCTTCTGAGCCTCTGAGGGAGATGTGTTGGGTACCTTGCTCCTCGCGCCTGGTGGCTTGCTAGCAGTCTCTGTTCGTGGCCTGTAGGTGCAGCACCACGATCTCTGCCTTCATCTTCACGTGCTTTCTCCCTGTGTGCTGTCTGTGTCCAGGTGTCCGCTGTGTATAAGGACATCATCGTAACGACTTCATCGTAACTTGATTATGTCCACAAAGATCTTGTTTCCATATAAGGTTACATTCACAGGTACTGGGGGTTAAGACTTCACCATCCTGAGTAGGGGACACAGTTCAACCCACCAACACCCTGGAATGTTCACTTCTGTCAGTCCTGGTTGTCCGCTTTTCCCCTGCAGCTGTAGTCATTATTTCTGATCGGAAGAGGAAAAAAGTAAGATAACCATTCCATTTGCTTTTCTTCAGATTTATAGATACTAGAATTCTCACATTTTGTGTCATTTTACCAATTCAGAGAAGGAGATGAGAAGCTAAGCCGTTCTGTGCCTGGCCAATCCACAGTCTTGTTTCTTTCATCACCAATTTTTAAATTTTACATCAGAATATTCCTCATTTCACTTTTGAATGAACAATTTCTTTTTTTTTTTATTTTAGTTTGATGTTAAATGTTAGAGGAAGAAAATTCTGTTCAAACGTTTCAACGTGCCACCTTAAACTGGAAGTACTAGTTATCTGTCACTCAAATTTAATGCTGATGTGTCCTGACCTAAAATCTTCAGTGGCTCCTGTCCCTTAGAAAATGAAACCCACACTTCTCAGATGTCTGAGAAACTTTTCAACTCTGCCTTAAAGCACCAGCCCACATGCCTCAGCTAAACCATGTCACTTTAGGTTCCTGATGCAGCATGTAGAATATTTAACACTTCCAATCTTTACAAAATTAGTAAAGCATTCGCCTTACTAACAATGCCCTTTGTCCTCCTGTCTTAAGGAATTGCAGAACTGCTCTCATTCGTTGCTCAGCCCAGCCGAATAATGTTCTACCCCAGCTGGGTGCTTATGCCAGCATCAGATCATCCCTCCTCAGTTTCTGCGGCGTCCATTGGTTGTTTCAGCACCATCACGTGCCTGTCATCTTGGGTCCACATTTCTGAATCTCCTCCAATGATACTGTGATCTCTTCAAGGACAGGGACTCAGTTTTAGTTTCTTTCTATCCCCACTTCTAACAAAATGGGGTGGGGGAAGTGGGTAATTGTTGAAAACTTCAGGTATATGCAATTTCGTAAAGTGCTCATAGTAACACTGTTCATTTGCTATTATCATCCCTTTGTACAGATGGGGAGACTGGGGCTCAGAGAGGTTAAATAACCTGCCCAAGGTCACAGTTACATAAAGGATTATAACACGTATGTTCAGGCTCTAATGCCTAAGTGTTCTTAAACTTCCCACTAACAAAACCAAACTGAGTTCAACCATCTGAGAGTTGGACTTCAAGTAGGAACTTCTGGGTGTTCAGTCTGCTGTGTTACTATATTACAGAAATTGGTATCAAATGAATTAATTAAATGAGATCACTTCTTAGGATAGTTTCCTGAGAAACAGTTTACAATGATCCCTCCCCCAGCGTCCCCTGATGTCAGCATCCCGGGTGACCATGGTACCACTATTAGAATCAGAAAGTTCACATTGGCACAGTATTATTACCTGCACTGTAGACCCAAGTAAATGGGAAGTTTGGTATACTGTTTTCCTTCTTATGGTCCTGGATCCCACTTTCATGGCATCATCATTGCTCCCAATCTTCTCTAGTCTCTAACAGTTCCTCAGTCTTCTCTTGTTTTTCCCAATCTTGACTCTCTTGAATAGACTGATCAATTATTTTGTAGCATTTTTCCCAAGTTGGGTTTGTCCGATGTTTTCTCACGATTAGAATAAGGTTATACATGTTTGGCAAAAGTGCCCCAGAAACAGTGTTGTGTCTGTCCTTCTCCCTTGGCAAGGGAGAAGACTATGCACGTCATATTTCACCTCATACTTTCACCAATTAATTGTAGCATCTATCAGCTGACTTCGGTTGCAACAGTTTTTATTGTGCTATTTGCCTAATGATTTTTTTTCCTTCTTTCGTTCTCCATTATTGGAATTCTGCTGTAAGGAAGAGCTGCCCCCTTTCCCCAAATTTACTTACTTGATAAATATATCAGTATGGAAGAATGAATATATATTTTATTCTGTGCATTAGAATGCAATACCTACGTTATTTTGTTGTTTAGATTGTTTCAGTTTTGGCCCCTAGGAGTGTTTTCAGGTTGACTCCTATAAGTTTGTGAGCACCTCTCTTTAGCATGACAAGATGTTCCGGGTTCACCTTGTATGTTCCTTGCCTCAGTCAAGTCGAATCAACTAACTACTTCTCAAAGAAACCCTGCATCTTTTTTTCTTTTTCCTTTATTGAGAAAATTGTGTTTAAAGCCAAGATCTGATTGCTAGATGTACTCGCTACTACAGAGGCATCATTGCTTCTAGGCCCTTTCAGACAGAAACAGCTAGGAAGTGTGTGTGTATATGTGGGTTTCCTCCTTTGTGGTTGGTCTTGTTTGTTGGTGGGTAGGTGAAGTGTGTGCGAAATACTGTGGTGCTTAGAATCAGCTGCACAAAGACATACTGACATCCCTCCCACCCCAGTGCTGTTCCTCCCCTTCATTCTACACATGCCCTGTCCCTGTAGTTTCTGGTTTAGCCTTCCTGTATTTGTTCTCCACAAGTGGACAGACACATGTACAATTTCTTATATCAGCTTCTTTCTTATATGAAGGGTAACACACTTTTATTCTTTGTGTGTGTATGTGTGTGTACACACTTTTCTTTTTTCACTTAAATGGTATCAGTTCATAGCAAGCTCTCTCTTTTTCTTTAATTCATAGATATTCTATTCTTTTGAGTGCAATTGTAAATGGGATTTTCTTAATTTCTTTCTGCTACTTTGTTATCAGTGCATAGAAACACTATAGATTTCTGTGTGTGAATTTTGTATCCTGCAACTTTACTGAATTCATTCATAGTAGTTTTTTGATGGAGTCCTTATGATTTTCTGTATAGTGGCATGTCATCTGCAAATAGTGAAAGTTTGATTTCTTCCTTACCATTTTGGATCCTTTTTCCTTTCTTTTCTTTTCTTTTTTTTTTCATCTGATTGCTGCAGCCAGGAAATCTAGTACTGTGTTGAATAAAAATGGTAAGAGTGGACATCTTTGTCTCGTTCCTTTAGGGGGAAAGCTCTCATTTTTTAACCACTGAGTATGATGTTGGCTGTGGACTTTTCATATGTTCAATAGAAGCAGGGTTGTCTGCTTCTATTGAGATGATATGATTTTTTTATCCTTTCTCTTCTTGATGTGCTGTATCGTGGTGATTAATTGCGAATATTGAACCACTCTTGTGTCCTGGGATTGAATCCCCCTTGATTGTGGCAAATGGTTTTTTTTTAATGTATTGTTGGATTCAGTTTCCTAATGTTTTGTTGAGGATTTTTGCATCCATGTTCATCAGGGATATTGATGTGCAGTTTGGTTTTGTTTGGAAGTGTCCATCTGGCTTTGGTGTGAGGATAACGTTCTCCTCATAGAGTGAATTTGGAAGTTTTCCTTCCTCCTCTGTATTTTGGAATAGTCTGAGAAGAATAGGTATTCAGTCTTATCTAATAAGTGTTCACCTGTGAAGCCATCTGGTCCTGGACTTCTGTTTATTGGGAATTTTTTTATTCCTGATTCATTTTCACTGCTGGTAATCAATCTGTTCAAATTTTCTGTTTTTTCCTGATTCAGTTTTGAGAGGTTACATGTTCCAAAGAATTTATGCATTTCTTCTAGATTGTCCACTTTGTTAGGATGTACTTTTTCATAACGTGATCTTTGTATTTTTGTGGTGTCAGTTATTATTTCTCCTCCTTCATTTCTGATTTTGTTTGAGTCCTCTCTCCCTTTCTTGAGTCTGGCTTTAGTCTGGTTTATCAATTTTGTTTCTTTTCAAAGATGTAACTTCTGGTTTCACTGATCTTTTTTTAATGTCATCTATTTCTGTTCTAATTTTTATAATTTCTCTCCTTCTACTAGCTTTGGATTTTGTTTGTTCTTTTTCTATTTCCTTGAGGTGTAAGGTGAGGTTGTTTATTAGGGATTTTTCTTGTTTCTTGAAGTAGGCCTGTATTGCTATAAACTTTCCTGTTAGAACAGCTTTTGCTTTATTCCAAAGATTTTGGACCCTTTTTTTACAGAGCACTTCCTCATTTTTTTGTATGTATAGCTGCATAGTATAAAATGATATGAACGTGCCACTGTTTATCCTACTACTCTCCTGTGCTTCAGTGAGCAACCTTGTACAGAGTGTTTTCATGAATCTTGTTCATACATATGTCACTATTATTAGAAGTACATCTTCAGAATTGAGTACTAGAAGTGGGGTTGCTGGGTGGAAAGGTAAGTGCGTCATTTTGCTAGGTTCCACCAATTTTTTCTCTAGAGGGTTGCACAAATTTGTTTTCCCACCAGCAATGTAGGAGTATACCTGCTTCTCCACGGCCTCAGTAACAAAATATGTTGTCACATTCACACTGAAATTTTAGCACCATAAGCAAGAGGTTATTTTGGAAATTCTGAGCTTTCTCTAAACTTAGTTATTTTGATCTGTTTTTACTATTAGCATACCAAAAAATGGACATATTGCAAGTTTCTTGCGTTTTTAAAACTTTATCTCACATATATAATGAAGTGGGATTTTTTGTTTTGTTTCATCTTAGGTTTTGCACCTTTGGTCTATTTGTCAGATGAATGCCATAATTTATTGGCTATAAAGGTCTGGACTGATCTTAATGAAGACATTATTAAACCTCATACATTAATTGCTGCTAGCAACCTCCAATGGCGACCAGAATCTAAATCAGGAATTCCTACTTTATTTGCTGGAGATTTTTCCAGGGTTTCTGCCAGTCCAAAAGAGGGCCATTTTCAAGAGACATTCCACAAAATGAAAAATACTATTGAGGTAAAATTACTTTGTGCATTACCACACATTTTGGTGTTTTCTTATTTTGATGGTCAAATATCAAGGAAATTGTGGCTTCTGTGAAAATTGGATAGTTGAGAAATAAGGTGAGGGTTCCTCATAGATGAATTGCTTCTGAGCCTGAGGAGATGGGGGCACAACAGCTGGGAGGAAGTGATTTGAAGGAGGTGAGTGAGGAGAAACTCTGAGGAGGATGTTCAGAGCTACAGGCCAAGGGGGGAGCAAGAATAGTTATCCACAATTCGTAGCAGTATAGTTAATCACCTGCAGATTGCAAATCTAGTAATTTATAGTTTATATCTGTCCTTGATTTGAAATAATCTCAAGTAGGAGAATACTGAAATTATTTTCCGGGGCACCTGGGTGACTTAGTCGGTTAAGCGTCCGACTTTCACTTAGGTCATGATCTCGCGGTTCGTGGGTTCGAGCCCCGCGTCGGGCTCTGTGCTGACTGCCAGCTCAGAGCCTGGAGCCTGTTTCAATCTGTGACTGCCTCTCTCTCTGACCCTCCCCTGCTCACGCTGTCTCTCTCTCTCTCTCTCTCTCTCTCTCTCATAGAAATAAATAAAAAAATTAAAAAAAAAATTATTTTCCATGGATAATGTATACATTTTATGCTTACATTGATATATATGCAAGTAATAATTATTAGCTACAGTTTAGAGTGCTTACTGTATGTCAGGCCTTACTCATAGCCTATCGCATTCAATTCTTCCACTAATCCTATGAGGTAGGGAACTGTTTTTCCATTTTATCAATGAAAAAAACAGTGAGGTTAAGTCACACGGCCAAGCAGGCCTTGTTAGAAGCAGGATTCATACTTAAACTCTTTGAGTGCATAGCCCCAACTATATTTTTTTAATATTTATGTATTTTTGAGAGGGAGGAGGAGGGGCAGAGAGAGAGAGGGAGACACAAAATCCTTAGCAAGCTCCAGGCTTTGGGCTGTCAGCACAAGCCAGACACAGGACTCAAAAACCCACAAAACCACAAGATAAGACCTGAGCTGAAGTCAGATGTTTAACTGACTGAGCCACCCAGGCCCCTGCACAGCCCCGACTATTAACCACTATGCAGTGATGCCTCCCAGTACAGTTTTGGATTTTATACATTGCTAACCAGTAAAGAATATTCAAGAGAAGCCTCTTAGTTTAATATTAAAAATGTGTGTTATTCAAAATATATATATAAATAAAATTATATTTTAAAAGCATTAGAGTAGCCAGCTGTATAAAGGAAGCTTGGGTAATATTTTACCTAAAGACTCAATACGTATAATAAAGAATAACACCCTCATTTATCTGGTTTCTAAATTGGGGGTGGAGTGAGAATCATATTCACAATTTGGCTTCCATACAGAGGAAAAACATCCCAGGTTATCTCCTAGGTTTTATTCAAGGATAGTTCAGAGACAACTGACTTTCATTTACACAGCACTTTCAAGTTTTACAAAATACTCTCATCAATTAGGTTAAATCATATAAAATTGCTGATATTTGACCAATTGTAACTTCTGAAACAACAGTTTTATGTGGCTTAACCTACACATTGTTTCCATTAGTTCTTGGAACAGACATGAGGCAGTTCTCTCATTTTACTACTGACCCAGGCTGTATCTATAGATGTTAGATGATGTACAGCTATTAGTTAGGAAATAGAGCCGGAACTTGAGCCCAGTCCTCCAGCTTCTCATCCAGTACCACATGATGCCTTGCTAATTAAACTGGCTGGTTGGGAAGATCTCTCCCATCTCTTTCCTTCTCTGATATACACACCCTCTCTCTCTCCTTCCAGCATGTTGGCTTTTCATTTTTACAGGAGTATACGGTTGGACAGTTGCTATCAGATTTTAGGTGTGTCAATCTGTTTTTCTGGTCTGCACCTTTTAATGTTTTAAAGGCAGCATTTTCTGAAAACATGAATATGTGTGTTTTCATTTTACAAAACAGCTTTTCCAATTTATTTTCTTAGAATATTGATATGTTTTGCAATGATGCTGAAAAGAAACTTATGCATCTACTTAATGCAAACAACCCCAGGCTGTCCACCCCGACTAAAGACTATGCTTCAGAGCCACACACTGCTCAGACAGTCCTTGGCATAGGGAATAAAGTTTTGGTAAGTTAACTTAAGGAATTTTATAAATATATATCAAGGCAATACTGTATTCTGGTGTATATGGAGTAAACTTGGTAAAATGTAATTAAGCTTGACTAGAATGTATGGTTTATTGTTATGTGGGTCCTATAAATAATCTGGAAATTATATCTTGTTTATCAAAGCCAGAATGTAACCTTCTCTGGGGGCAAATTTGACAAACAGGTCCTTTCATTTTTAGCATTGCAAGTGTATGTGATAGAAAGTAATGTTTTGCCTATGTCCTTTTGCTAGGAGAACTGACTATTCTATACAATTAGGGCTGTGTCTAAGCTCAGTTTAACTCTTTCAATCACTGTACATGCAAATTAAGCTATAAGGTCAGTAATACTGACTGATGACTAAATCTCAAGTAGCTAACAGGTGCTTAGTGTATCTATATTAATTCATTTAATCTTCACCACAACCCATGGGATGAAAATCATCTCTGTTTTGCAAGTGAGGAAACTATGGCCTAGAGAGGCTGAACAGTTGCCTAAAGTCATAAAACTAGAAAAGTAGGTATTAGAACCCAGGCAGTCTGTGCTCTTAAAATGATTTAAAAATGCTTATCTTTAGGGGCGCCTGGGTGGCTTAGTCGGTTAAGCGTCCGACTTTCGCTTAGGTCATGATCTTGCGGTTCGTGGGTTCGAGCCCCGCGTCGGGCTCTGTGCTGACTGCCAGCTAAGAGCCTGGAGCCTGTTTCAGTCTGTGACTCCCTCTCTCTCTGACCCTCCCCTGCTCACGCTGTCTCTCTCTCTCCTAGAAATAAATAAAATACTTAAAAAAAAAAAAAAAGAGTAAGAAGGTTACTCCAAAATTAAAAAATAAAAAAATAAAAAAATAAAAATGCTTATCTTTGTTTAAGTTGTTTATAAAAGAAAGATTAAAGCATAAGTTAAGTTCCCCTGCCTCCTTTTTTGTCTTTTAGTCTTCATTCTTCTTTCTTTTCGTGTCATTTTTATATCCTTTATGCAAAACTGTTTCCTTCTGGAATGAGAACAATAATATAAGTGTCTCTTGAAATCATCTGACCTGTGAGTCATGATGGGTGTGAGAATGTGTGTGGTATTTGTGTGCTTAAATATTTCTAATGAAAAGCTCACTTAATGATGTTTTATATATTAGTGCATCATTAACTAGGCTGCTTTTTGTCTTTCTATTAGATGTCTTCTCCCAATAGTGAGACGAATCACCAGAGTCCTTTATCACTTTGTAAGCCAAAAGTAAAGTCTGTTCCCACACCTGGGCCAGCCCAAATGACTCCAAAGTCTTGTTATAAAGGGGAGAAAGAGATGGATGAACCGAAAAACTGCAAGAAGAGAAAAGCCTTAGATTTTTTGAGTAGACTGCCTTTACCTCCACCTGTTAGTCCCATTTGTACATTTGTTTCTCCAGCTGCACAGAAGGCATTTCAGCCACCACGGAGTTGTGGCACCAAATATGAAACACCTATAAAGAAAAAAGAGTTGAATTCTCCTCAGATAACTCCACTTAAATTTAATGACACTTCCCTTTTGGAAAGTGATTCAATAGCTGATGAAGAACTTGCATTGATAAACACTCAAGCCCTTTTGTCTGGTTCGGCAGGAGAAAATCAACTTCTGTCTCTCAGTGACTCCCCTAGGACTGCTTGCACGATCTCCAAAGATTATGTCAGGCTGAAAAGGCATTCCTCCGCGTCTGGGATCAGACTGCGAGAACCCCAGGCCTGCCCCGAAGGATGGGACACTGGTGTGCAGGACACACGTACAGTGAAAAGGATATCTATGAGACTGCAAAGGCAACAAAAGCAAATATGACAATAAATCAGTTACTGACTCAGCCTCTCCAGTTTGTAAAAAATACAGTTTCAAACTGCACATCAGTGTTCGCATAACGAGAAAGAAATAGTCTCTGATTTCCCTGTGTGCCTGTCCATCACAGGAATGCTCTTTGCCTGCCTCTGTACTTTTATTTGTTACAGGTCTTAAAATTGACTGTATATTTATTAACTAATCAAGAAAAAAATCTCCTTTAAATCTTAATGACTGGATTTGGTCACTGGATTTGATCAAGTATTATTTTACAAAGTAAACATACCTTTTTCTTTAAATTGTATCCTTAAGTAAATTAAACTAGGTGTCTAAGTACAGTTATTTTGACTCCTGTAATTCCTTTTAGTTTAGTTCCTATTTTAGGTGGCTTTGTTTTGTTTTGTTTTTTGGAGATAGCTTACTGTGACCCATTTTTCCCTAACAAATGTGTTGATTTTCTTATAGTTCTATCCTGATCAAACGTCAGGAAGCATAAGGTACAGCAGTGGTGGTTTCTAAGACCCGTTCTTCAACCCCACGTCAGCATAACTACAAGAAAAACAGAATTCTCAGTGTAATTCCTCTTTATGATTCCAGTGTGATCTCTGAAATTATTTTAATTAAAAATTCAAATACTTTAAATCAGATTTCATAGTGTTAATGTTTTTTTAACAAAATAATCATCTGCAATTTAAGAGAAAATCGTTCTTTCAAATTGGCACTGTTTCTACCTGCTTTATTTTTAGCCCTGTCACAGGACTCGGCAAGTACCTCCTTTAAACCTGGTTTTTTTCTAACCATCAAGGCAGACAGTAATAGTTCAATATATGAGGATATTCTCATTTGTGACTTTCTTATGCTTAATAGAGAAAAGAGAACACAGTTCTAACCAGGAGCCAATAGGTTGGAGAAGCTCTGAAATCAGACCATTTACTATGTCTTAAATTTATATAAAATATCATGTTTTCAAATCTAATTATAAACACATTTCAAAGCCAAGAATAAATCTTTTAAAAAGCAATTTTTTTCTTTCATAACTGTGATCCATGATTTTTCTCCCCCTCTAAAAATTAACGTAACAATAGTCCACTCTCCAGTTCTTTTTAACTCAAGTGTTCTGCCAGTCTTATTAACATGTGATTTAAGTTTGGTTCATAAAACAATTTGGTCTTCCCATCCTAATCATTTTCCAAGTGATCTGCTCTGGAACAGGGAATAAAACTTGAATCACAGGTGAACAAAAAGAATTAGAAGAATTTAACCTGAACTGCTAGTACCTCCTTCATTCTTCCTTACCATTTAGACTACACATTAGAGAGAAATCTCATGCATACACTCCTTTTTTATACATTGTAAAAAATATAGGAAGCTATATAAGCAAAATATGAAGCTTAAGTATATACGGATATTATCCCCTAAGAAGTGATAATGATTACAAAGTCAAGAATGTACACCGTAGGATAAGGGATAAATGGTAAAAGCAATTTGTGTTACTCAGCAATCACTTAACGAGAGCCTATCTCAGGCAGAAAGCACTATGCCAGCTCTGTGAACAATGCAAACATTAATAATACAAAGCTACAGGTTAAAGTTGAGTGTTCAAAAAATTAGATAAATCAGGAAACTTGGGAATTGAGAGAAAAAAATCACTTCTAGCTGGCATAAAGTTGGCAGCATTTAATCAATTATTTTTATGCTTCCAAACCAAGTATTTCAAGAGTCATCTAGGGAAAAAAGAGACAAATAGGAAAACTACTCTCCCGAGCTCTTTAAAAGCTCTGGATCTAAACCTGGGGCCAATCATAGTGGTTGCTCAGAAGAAGTGAATAAAAAGCCATAAGATTTCTATAGTGTCAGGTATTGATGCTAAAGTAATAGTCTTTCCGATGTGCACAGATCAAATAATTTATATAAGCATGTAAAGTATAAGGTTGCTTTTGTCCCCTACTTACTGAAGAAGACTGGTAAATAAGTTTATGATATAGAAAAACTGGTTCTTAATATGGTAGAATTCTGTGGGATTTAGGTAATTATTTTTTTATATCGTTGAAACAAAGTCTAGATTCAATGACAAATTCATATAAAGCAATACCATATATAATTTTTAATAACCATAAAAGCACCATTATATAGGACACTTAAAATAATATTTCACAGAACATCAGAAAGAAGCTGTTGGCCAGCAAAAAATAAAGCATACATTCTACATGATTTTATCTATCATGGTCTCACACCAAATTAATCTGATTCTAACCTGTTGAGGTTTGATTTGGAGTCATAAATTCAGTATTGGTATACGAGGGGCATCCCAGATTTGTGGTAGAACTGTATTGTCTTAATGCCACAGAAAATGCCAAGACTGCTCATCTTATAATGAGCATGAGTTTTACATATCCCTATATGATTTATATCTTGGGATGCTTATTACTTCCTTGTACTCCCACACATTTGGGTAGTCAACTGATTATACACATATCTAATAACTGCTGAATTCTTTCCTCTTTAAAACTGGTGTTTATAAAGTCAGGCTTCTTTAATTTACACTATTAGCACAACAGCCAAGAAAGTTAATCAGGTTTCATCCTATTTGATAAAGTGGCAGTTAAAACATAAGATGTGACTTGAAATAATGACACTGATTTTCCTCCATAGCTTTTAGAGCTATTGAGAAGGGTCCAACAGACCTTTTCAACAATGACACATCACGAGAATAAAGGAATAATTTGCCAAAGTGTCTACTTTGAAGAGCGATATTCCCTTAGGCATATGCTATCTAGCAAATGCATTTTAAAGGAAAATCACTATCATCATGACAGCCACACATCTCACATTTTTGGATACATAGATTATCAAAGTAGCAACGGCACTAACATTTTCCTGTCTCCCACTTCCCCACCTTTCAAACTTTCCTGGTGGAGATGAATTTCCTGGAAAAATAGATTACTTCTGAAAAAGTGGTACTGAAACTTCTATATATTGAACTTATGTGACTGGGTACGTTCTCAGGTTTCTGTTTCCAATTAATTGTTACCCTAGAGAAAGTGACTTTGTTTAATCAAATCAGAATTCCAGCATCAGACCATGTATATAGTATCCCTTTTAACAAATGCTTGTTGAAAATGAATATAATGACCTCTGCCGAAAAACTTTCAGGTCTGACTATTTACACTGGAATTAGAGCTCTGGCTAAAACAGAACAAAGAATAAATACCAAAAGTTGCGGTAAAAACTGATTTAGGAAAATTGTGAATGCCTGTACGGTAGGCCTCTAATATCCATGGTGACAGCCACCTCTTCTGTTACAGGCGCTCTCGTTTGTGAAGCCACCGTGAGCCCTCCGGGTTGGAAACTCCGCGCAGGCGTTCCAGTATCTGGCCCGGTCGGAAGGCGATGGGTTATTCCTGTCCTGGTTTCTGTTCATTCTGCTGGGCTTTTCCGCATGAAGCACACTGTGAAAGGTAACACCGTGTTCATACCGTTCCTTCATTCGATGTATTTTTTCTCTTGGGACTCCGTGAATGTTCCTTCTGCATGGAAAAATGCAAACATGTACTTAAGGCAGTATATCAAAAGGAGTTACGTGCATTTTACAAGTCCTGCATCATTATATCAATATCACTCCCTAGCCTCAGGATTTAACTCTCACTAAAGCATAACATCTCTTTAAGGAGTTATCTTTCAAGCTCCACTCCAGTTTTTTTCTGCTGCTCTAAAGCTAACAGAGTTTCAGAAATGCTTTGTTTTTAGATATCTCAGTTCTGTGCTTCAAGGTATAAAAGAACACCATGAGATCTATTTATTATATATTTGCCTGTTAATCAATGCATATATCTATAATCAATTTGTATCAGTTCGAGATACTTCTAGATGCTAATTAAAATAATCTTAAATTCAAGTGGGCATCAGAATCAACTGGGGATATAGTTCAAAATGCAATTACCAGAAACTCCCACTGTGGCATGGGGCCCATGAAGTAGGATTTTTACAACCACCCCAGGCAATCCTGATGGTTTGGGCCACAGACCCATTCTGGAAGCACTATCTGCTTGTAACTATAGGATAAATCAGTCTTATTCCTAAAAAGTAAATTCTGATCTCACTGATTACTTTAAATCATTGACATTATCAAATAGCACAGTGAGTATCAACACCCATGCACTCAATCAACAAGTTAGTATCATTTGGATACTTATTGCTTTATAAATTAGAAGCAGCATCTAGGTCATAAATGAACCACAGACTGTTCAGCATCTAAAGATCTTTATTTAACCTCAATGCAAAAACACCACTGACATGTGCAATCCCGTGCAGAGAAAAGTGCTTTCAAACGTTCATTAATGAAGAAGCATTTTAGCAGAAAGTTAAATGTGTCCTTTAAAAGGACCAAGTCCAAGCCAAAGTATAGCATTTAGCATTATATTAGAAAACTGACCCAAAACTAAAGTCTTCACATTAATAAATCCGAAGTTATCAATTTCTAAGAATTACCATTTCTGGCCTGAAAACTACCATGTCCATTTCCAGCCTGAAAAGATTCTTTTGTTCGGTCTGAAATACCTGAAAACAGCAGGATACATAATGAGGAACTAGAAAAACAAAGAAGTACCTTGCTAACTCTTGAACGTTGAATTTCCAGCGAGTGTCAGGTTCTCGGAATATAACTTCATAGTTATTTTCAAGTGCCTGATTTTTCAAAAGTACATAAAACATTGAAGACATGGTATGTATGTTTGGGAATGTTTATGCTGCCATTTAACATTTACTACAAATCTTTTCTAAAAGTCCTTTCATTTTACCAGTAATCCAAGGCTTTAGTTTATCTTAACAAGTACTGTTGGTTCATTTCCACACTTAGCCACACTCAGATTATATTATGGTTCCCAATGAGAAATTTTGGTCAATTATGTCTACTATGTAGGAAAATGATAAAGGTTTTTTGTTTGGGGACTTTTTAAAAAAGATAGCTGAACTAGTTTTAAATATCCTGTCCACACATATGAGAAGTGAATTCAGGGGCTCCTCAAAGTCCCTTATGTGATTATCACTGAGTTTCCCTCGGCCAAATGCCTTGTCCCATTCCTCATGCCTCAGCTGGAAAGTGAGGGTGCCCTAGGAACAGACCTTATGCGATAAAAGTGATTTCCCAATACTCTTTAGAAACTCTTCCCGCCAAGAGGGGCTTTCCCCACTATGTACTACAGTCTGGTCCAAAGCACAACACCCCATTTTCCTCAGGTGTACAGTCTGCATATAAACATCCAAATAGTCTTTACGTTCATAAATTGCCTACTCCTTTTTTATCTCAAAATGTGACCTCTATTGTCACTATTGTTTATTGTGTTATAAAATACAGAAACAAAACATCTAAAAGATTTCCTCTTCATTCTTGACATTGAGAATGGACCCTTCTAATTAGAAAAAGATTCAGATATCATATCTGGAAAATACCTAATTTCTGGGTCTTAATAATAGCTGTGGGTGGCTTAAGAACATTGTACCTTCCAGATAATAAAAAAATAAGGTGATGTTTTTTCCTTAAGCCACTCTCCCACTAACTGTTGGTTTCGAGTTGTGCCTTAATTAACTTCACTGTTCATGTCCCCATTGGTTTCTCCCCCAAGTGGACTCTTGGTCCATGAACTGAAGTAACTACGAAGTTGATGTTCATTCCTTCCTACATTCACCCAAAGTCCCATAGGTGGGGCCTAAGTAAACCTGATGGATGTACAGTTGGAGAAAAGCACACCTGTATGTAAGCCCTTTTGCCCCCAGATTAAAATGAAGTCATAAATAGATGCCACGAGCCCAGTTTCTCAGAGATCTTCACTTTACAGTCAGACAAGTGGGTATTATGTGTAACAAAATTAGACTACTCAGCTCTCGTCTTCTTGACCTGTGTGTTTCAGGATCTTTTCTCCTGTCTATATGGCCAATAGGGAATGAGAACTTATTACCAGAAAAGGTGAAATATGTCTGAAAATAGAGCATAATTTAAAATACAAACATAGTTTTGTTCCTCTTACTGTTCTTTTCTATTCTGACAGGGGAGCTAAGTTGTTATCTTTGTATATTTATATTTGTATTCTAGTATCTTAATAGGGTTACAATGTTAATCCTAAGTCTGTTTAAAAAAGAAAAATGTTGCCCCGGGACTCTCATGCGGCAACACTAAGCAGTACTAGAATCCCTGCTTGTGTGGGATTTCAGTGTCCTATTAATATAATCTACAACTTGGCCAAGAAGCACCACCTAGCCCAATATTTCTCTGCAAGTTTCAGAGGGCGCCCCTGTGTATATATGTCTCCCCTTCGAAAAGCAAGACAGAAAAACTATCAAGAATTTGGACCAAGGAGTATTTAAAAACGTACCCTAAGGGGTTGTTAGCATCTCAGCAAGTTTCAGCCATTCAACAATAGAGAAACATTAAAATAAAACCTGTTTACCTGCTCTCTGAGAGAACTACTATTAATCAAGATGAGATCATGGCAGATCAGAAAAAGAGGAAAGAACAAATGGTTCAATTTTCTCACAAAATTTCTGGAACTGAGAAATCAGAATGATGCTGGTTCCTACCATGACTGCATAGGGCTTCATTTCCCAGGCGTGGAGGTTGGTATTATCAATAATAATGGGGGATATGCCATTCCTCATTGCTTTTCTGGCTGCAACACAATGTTATATAACAGTGAGCAACATGCAACAATCAGAAGGGTGAGCGTACTCCACATTTTATTTTTATCACAGGATGTCCTCATTACACAACTTTAGTGCCACCTATTTCAGAACCCATTATCAATAATTTTCTTTTTCCTGTAATCTAGGGAGGTTATGCTCTGGCATTCTCTTCGGGAGGGGAAGGATAGCAGAACGTTTTATCACATTCCTTCCATAAAACGTATTCTATGTGCACAATAGGGTTCCCCGGGAGTTTGGAAAGGAATTTGTCACCTCTTTTCTGGTTCCACTTATGTGCTTCCTCCAGGAAGTCAGGATTGAACTCATAGGCACCATCTTCCCTGAAGAAAAAATCATCCGTGCTGAAAATCAGAGCCCTGGGAAAGTCGTGTTGCAATTGTCTAGAAAGTGGGGAAATAAGAGATTACTTTATGACTAGGCACAGTCATTATAGAAATTATTTCCTTCCATCTCTAACATTTAGTGGTTTATGAGTCCACCAGGTTGTGTGTTCAGTTTAAGGAGAGAGATACTTGTTATTCATAGGAGGCAGGAGAAAACTGAGAGGCGGCTGTGTGTGCAGCACAACTCCTAAAACTCAGAAGTGTGGTCACCACATTGACTTCTGCTGCACCAAAATGACTCTAGACACAACTCGGAAGGTTAAGAAGAAGGCACGATGACTGCGGGCACTAGTCCTCCCAGCCATTGTGCAGTCCTGCCCCCGGGTGCCATGCCCCAGGCCTGCGGCCCCTCCCTTCCCCCACAGGCTTGCCCTTGTCGTGGGTCCCTCTCCCTGGGGCTCTGCTCTCTGTAAGGACCCATCTGAGAAACTAGTTCTTGCTGAGGTATTACATATATAAAAGTGATGTGTGTATGTGTGTGCACCACCCCAACAAGGTAACATATTTACATTTTCACAGTGACCTAAACCAAATGAAAAAAAGCACAGCAAGAGAAGGAAAGAGGTAGACCCAGCATTCTCCATGCCTTCTTAAATTTCTATCACATTTCTCTGAATATGAAAATATCACGGAAAAAAAGCAAAAGTATCATGGAGTGCCCCGTATAAAACAAAACAAACAAAAAAGCATATTAAAGTCTGCACAAAATCAAAGGGAAGATGTTTCCACTTGAAATCCTTATTCAGACAATTTGGTGGTGCGTTGGGTAAGATGCATATGACAGTAGGTAGTAACTGGGTAAACCTCTGAGCTTCCTCTCATCTGTAAAAATCAAGTATAATTTCACCTATCTTGCTAGGTTATGAGCTAATAACATGCAAAAACATGAAATGTGGCACCTGACACAATGAGCGTTGGTTTCTTTTTCCCTGCAGCACCAAGACAAATTTAATAGGTAACCAGAATATATGACAAAATGAATACACTATGAATAAAAGGGGGAAAAAAAGAATTAAAAAAAGAGAAAGGTGGGAAGAAAAAAAAGATTGAGAGAATGAAAAGAAAAGGAAATGCAAAGAGAAAAGCAGAGCTGTTCAACTGTGTTTGTTTCTTCTTCATGAGAAGAGTTATCTTTAATCAGAAAAGAATAGAACGAGCCCGGATCATAAATAATGTCCTAGGTTGCTCTGAAAAGCTTGGATTCAGTTCTTGACTCTTCGATATCCAGTCATATGACCTATCTCTCTAAACTGTTTTCCTGACTGAAAAACACAGATAGTAATCACTACCTAAGATACAGGAACTTCTAGTAAGGCTCAAATGAGATAAGATATGGGAAAACATTTTGCAAATGGTAAGGTACTTTTTACAAGTGTAAAGTACTATTATTTTATCAATAATTATAACACAGGAGATCAAATTTACCAACCCAAACTATTTATATGCCACAGTAATAAAATGCATTGGAGTGTGTATGTAATCATGAAATTACTGTAAGTGAAGAAGATGAAAAAAACAAAATAAAGCAAATACCTCAATTTTCAAGAATGAGTGAACATACTCCAGAAACAGTAAATAAACATTTTGGTCAGAATTCTTCAGAAGGCTTGATCCAATTTATAAAGAAAGCAGCATAGGGGCTCCTGGGTGCCTCAGTCAATTGAGTGTCCCACTCTTGATTTCAGCTCAGGTTCTGATCTCACGGTTCATGACAAGCCCCACATGGGGATCTGCACTGACAGCATGCAGCCTGCTTGGGATTCTCTCTCTGTCCCTCCACTGACTCTCTCAAAAATAAATAATAACACTTAAAAAAAAATTCAATGGAGGTAATCTTACATTTTGATTTAAATAGGAATCTGATGGTCTGTTGATAGCCTTGTGGAAAAATATAGACAAGAAGTTATAATGTAGTGTAATACCCAGAGATTATTAGATAACTATCTAACTCATTAAACATTTATTGAGCATTTAGTATATGCCAAGTGCTGCGTGAAGTTAAGGTACAAAAATAAAGTAAAATAGCTGCTTTCAAGGAATTCACAGCCTAGCCAAAGGGCCAGATGCAGCCAATCTACAGATGAAGGACAAGAGAACTTGGGGGTGGGAACAAGATCTGACAGGAAAGTATTATGAAGGAGATGATATTTGACTTGGATCTTGAGAAATGAGAAAATGCTGTTGCTTGTGGGAAGGGGTTAAAAGCATGAGAGATGAGGGGCACCTGGGTGGCTCCGTCAGTTCTGTCAGGTCATGATCTCAGAGTTGTGAGGTTGAGCCCCACATACGGCTCTGTGCTGACAGCAGGCCTGGAGGCTGCTTCAGCTCCTGTGTCTCCCTCTCTCTCTGCCCCTCTCTCACTTGCACTCTGTGTCTCTCAAAAATAAATAAACATTGGGGCGCCTGGGTGCCTCAGTCGGTTGAGCGTCCGACTTCAGCTCAGGTCATGATCTGATCACGGTTAGTGGATTAGAGCCCAGCGTTGGGCTCTGTGCTGACAGCTAGGTTGGAGCTTGGAGTCTGCTTCGGATTCTGTGTTTCCCTCTCTTTCTGACCCTCCCCTGCTCATGTTGTCTCTCTCTCTCAGAAATAAATAAAACATTAAAATTTTTAGGGGCGCCTGGGTGGCTTAGTCGGTTAAGCGTCCGACTTTCGCTTAGGTCATGATCCCGCGGTTCGTGGGTTCGAGCCCCGCGTCGGGCTCTGTGCTGGCTGCCAGCTCCGAGCCTGGAGCCTGTTTCAGCCTGTGACTCCCTCTCTCTCTGACCCTCCCCTGCTCACGCTGTCTCTCTCTCTCTCCTAGAAATAAATAAAACATTAAAAAAAAATTAAAATTTTTAAAAAATAAGTAAAAAATAAACATTAAAAAGCACAAGAGGTAAGGAAAGGAAGCTAATGCTTTAGGGCTTGTCATGAGAAGGGAGCTCTAGGGAAAACCAAGAACAAAGACGCTAAGGATTAAAAGTGGCAAATCATATTTGAAGTGGTTCCCCATTCTGTGTGCTACACAATTTAAAGAGAAATTTGGCAAGCTGGAATATATCTGGAGAAAAGTGACCAGGTGTGAAAACCATGGAAACCATTTCAGGTGAGTAAAGATCATCAAAAGAATGTATAGGTGTTTAAACTGGGAGCAGATGATAAAAGTGATTCATGACAGTTACCTTCTGATACCAGACAGTCTGTTGCATGGAAAGGTAATGAACTGATTTCATGGATCAGCAATTTGGGCTGGGCTCAGCGCAGCTGTTCTGCAGGTCTGGCCGGGGACTGACAGTTCATTGCAGCTACAATCATCTGACAAGCGAGGGGCTAAATGGTCTAAGCAGGCCTCGTTCATTTACAAGTCTGGTGGTGCTGGCTGCCTGCTGGCTCGTGGCCCACGTGGTCTCTCACCCTTCAAGAAGGCTAATCCAGGCCTCTTCACAAACTGCAGTGCTGCAGAGGGCAAGAGTGCAAGCTTCTAGGCTTCCACCACATTCTACTGGTTAAAGCGAGTCACTGGGGTGGCCCACGATGCAAGGGTAAGCAACAACGGGACAGGTGGCAAGGAAAGCTGGCCATAAAAGAAAGTAAGTGACAGAAAAGTATAAAGGAGATTTGATGAAATAAATGTTTCCATATAAATGTCTTTTATTTGACTTCAAAGATAATCAAACTGAAAAGCCCAAATCTCAAATCCAAACTTTAACCTCGGACACAATTATTATAACGACACCTTAGAAAATAATCTATAGGCAGCACTAAACACATGTGTATTTTATATTTATATGTGTGTGTGTATTTTGTACTTGTGAGCATTTTATACAGTTTTTAAATTCTTTTCACCAATGTTATCTAGTCTAAATAATGAAAGCTGCATTCAGAGGTTAAATAATAGTGTATTTTTTCCTTATCTTTGTATATACTAAGTTAAGCAAGCAACTATGTATATGGGTTCTGAGATTTATTTTTTCTTTTTGGTTCCAGATTCGATATCCTTTCAAACTTTGGTTTCATTTGTTTTTTTATTAAGTCTGCCATTCATCAGTTTTGTTGTACTTTTTTACCATTTTCAGAGTTGGATTTCCTTTGTTCATAGCCTTGTCTGCTCTTGTTCTCTTCTTTATGGTTCAAATTATCTATTGGAAGTTAATATTCTCATTCTCTGATGTTTCCTTCAAAAAAGCTTTAAGGGGCACCTGAGTGACTCAGTCGGTTTGGCATCCAACTCTTGATTTTGGGTCATGTAATGATCTCCCGATTCGTGGGTTTGAGCTCCACGTCAGGCTCTGCACTGGCAGTGCAGAGCCTACTTAGGATTCTTTCTCTCCCTCTCTCTCTGCCCCTCCCCAACTCACACTCTTGATCTCTCTCAAAAGTAGTTTTAAAAAAAAATTTTTTAAAGCTTTAAGACATGAGTATCCAACTGACATTTTATTTCAATCCTATTTGCTTCTAGAAAACAAAACAAAACACACACACACACACACACACACACACACACACACACACACACACACACACCAAAGAAACTACTGCCCTCCTTGATTGTAAAATTTTGACTTAAAGTAAAAGTTAAATTGTTCCGGACCACCATGGGGTTAGGCCACCTGCTCATCATTTCCTAGGACATATCTGACCATAGCCTATTGAGTCCTCACAACAGTCAGGCAAAGACAGGAATGTTTTTCACCTTTACAGCTCTCATGGGATCTGGGGAGGCTCAAGGCAGTAGGAGGTTTATATGATCTTCCTGAATAATCATTCCTTCAGAAACTTGTTTTATCTTCACCTGAATGTTAAATTAGCACTGGCAGGTACACTAGTATCTGGAACCTACAGGACAATGAAAGCTCTCCTAGCTAAACAAAGAACTGATTAAATAGACAAATCTTGAGATTCCCAAACTTAGGTGGAAGCAATAAATACCATTCCATCAGCTTCAGAAGTGATGAGGACAATGCATTAGCTCTAGCTTTCTGTATGGTGGCCAGGAGCCACATGCTTTGGGGAAATGGAGAGAATGAAAATAAAATAAAAGGAAAAAGTAGACAATTACTGCCACAGCACCTTCACTTCCACAGCTCAAATTCCCCCCTCAAATTCACTTAAAATCACTACTATGAGAGAAACTCAAGTACTTATCTTGATTTCACTACTTATCACTCTTTCATGTAATTCTTTCTTTAATCGTAAACACCCATGGAAACATATTTAGGTATCTATTAGCCACTCACTGATAAAGTCCACTGTTCCTATGCAATTTTGAATTGGATGCCCAACTTTTATATGGAAATTTTCCAACATGCAAAAGTAGACAAATAATACAGTCATTCTCCCAGTACCCATGACCCAGGTTCAACAATTATCATAGCAATTTTCATTTCATTTGCTTCATACTTCCTTTCACCAAATATCCCATCAGTGCTCACATTGCCCTGCTTGTCTCCTAAATGTATCCCTAGGGCTGATTTGTTTGAAGCAAGAGCCAAACAAGATCCACACACTGTATTGGGATGCCAAGTCCCTTACGTCTCCCTTATTCCATCACTTTTCTCTCTCCTTTTTATTTCTGCCTGAATTATTCCCCATAAGCTTTCATATTTAGAAGACCTTTAGAAGTAAGTTGAAAGAATAATTCAATGAATAGTGCCTATCCTTTATCTACAGTCACCCCGTTGTCAACATTTTGCCTCGTTTATTTCTCATGTACGCGCTTTTGATGAACCACTCAAAAATTAAGTTGCAGACATCATGACACTTTCTTCCTAAATTCTTTGTCAAGTATCTCCTATGGATAAGAACATTCTCCTACGTAACTACAGTAACATTATCACATTTAGAAAATGAACGCTAATTTATAATATCTAATGGTAATAGAATTTTTAAATTTTTAAATATTTCCCTGATGGTCCCAATAATATCTTTCATAGGTTTGAGTACTGCATTTGGTTATTATGTTTGTGTCTTTAATCTAGAGCTGCCCTTGTGACTTCTTTGGTTTCCCTTTTTGAAGAGTCCAGATCAGTTGGCTTAAGTACACCCCACATTCTATGTTATTTTGGTGATTTCCTCATGATTAGATCCAGGTTAAACCAGGTTACACCTTTTTAAAAGGAAAGTACAGAGGTAATGTTTGTGTACTTCTGTTTGCACATAATGACAATTTGTACTGTCATGTTCATTTTTGTCACATGGCTTTTAAAAGGTGGTGTCAGCCAGATCTCTCCAACCTAAAGGAACATTGTTTCCCTTGTAATATTATGTAATGGCAGGTCGGATGGTAGGGGTGGGTGTGAAACTGTGAGACCCCAGGTAATGATCCTGTTGCCTACCAACCTTTTGCCCAGTGATCTTCACATTCACTGCTGACCACTGCCTGAACCAAGTATTACATCAGGAACTGCAGAATATTGATTTTTCTCATTATGTAATTTCTTCTATATTTACTTTGTGGCACTGTCTCATAAAGAGGCGCTTTCTCTCCCTTTTGCTAATCTTTACCATCATTATTCTTTACAATATTCAAATCGTCCCATATTTGACCAGGAGGTCTCCCTTCAAGTTGGCCCCCGTGTCTTATATAGGCTTCTTTGTCTATACAATCATAAAAATACTGTTTTTCTTTCTAATTAGAAAAGACATACATATTCACTACAGAATGTTTTTTTTTTAAGTTTTTTTTTTAATGTTTTATTTATTTCTAGGAGAGAGAGAGAGACAGCGTGAACAGGGGAGGGTCAGAGAGAGAGGGAGTCACAGACTGAAACAGGCTCCAGGCTCTGAGCTGGCAGTCAGCACAGAGCCCGACGCGGGCTGAACCCACGAACCGCGAGATCATGACCTAAGCGAAAGTCGGACGCTTAACCGACTAAGCCACCCAGGCGCCCTCACTACAGAATGTTTTTAAACAGAAAACTGCAAAAAAAGGGGAAATGCCTATATTCCTGCAGCTAAAAATAATTATTAACATTATGATGATCTTTCCAGGAAATAGATAAAAAGATAGCTGAGTGAGTAAATAGGTAGGTAGAATTTCGTATCTGATGTTTTGTTACATAAAAACAGAAACATAGACCACACCAAATTTTCACAAACTTACTTCCAAAACTATTATTCCAAAACTCATGAAATATATTTCTATGACATAATTTTTAATGATTCTGACATAAATATTGACTTGGATATACCATAATTTACTTCACCAATGCCCTAGAGGAAGGCATTTATTTTTGTCCCCAACTTCTTTGATTATCAGCAAGATTATTTTACATGTGCTAATTATTTAGAGGTACTCTTTTCTGAATTGCATTTTCATGTCCTTTGCTAATAAACATTATCTGTTTCTTACTATGTAATGTCTTTTTAATTTTGCTTATGATAAACTCTAACAGAAAAGTCTTAATTTTTAGAAATATTTCTAGTCACATGTACCATCTTTTATTTTCTACTTTCTGCCTTTGATGATACATTTATAGCAATCTTTCCCACTCCACGTTTATATAAATATTCATCTTTGTTCTATTACATTTTACTCCCCAGTCCATCTCAAATTTTATTTTGGTATCATGTATTGGTTAAGCATATAACTAGATTTTTCTTCCACATGGAAAACTGGTCATCCAGTTAATAGAAATCCATTAATAGAATAATCTATCAATTTCCTATTGTTTTGAAATACTTTTTATTATATACTAAATAATAACAAATAATGAGGCCTCTTATTGGACTTTTGATTTTTTCTACTAAGCTTGATGTGTAAATTCTTCATTATCTTCTTTTCCATTATCTACTGACTATTCCAGTCAGTAGTTGTGAATTTTTCCTTTATATGGTTTATATTTTTATTTTCTCATTTTGTTGAAGAGGACTTTCTGAACACTACCACACAAAAGGATATTTTTATGTAAGCTCTTCACCCAACGTGGGCTTGAACTTACGAATCTTGAACTCAAGAATCACGTGCTCTACTGAGGCAGCTTGGCACCCCAAGGGTCTCCTTTTATTGTGTCTTTGATTCTCCTCATGGTGGGCTAAAATTGGTTGTTCCAATAAATTTCCTTTTCTTTTCAAGAGTGCTAAACACTAAAGAAGGAGCTTGGCATATATCATCTCTCCTTTAGCTTTATAACAATCTTATGAAGAAAATATTTTCTCTAGTTTTTAGATAAAGAAACTAAGGCTTTAAGATGTTATATAACTGATCCAGGTTTACACAGCATGGGTGCTATCCCTGAATTTTACCTCAGGTCTACACAGAGTCAGGATACATGGGTGTTAGGTACTTGGCGAGCTCTTGTGGATCTTAGAAAGACTGTCTATTGTCTTTACACATTAGCAGTTTGGCTCAAAGAGAATTACTGGATTACAGTCCTTTGCCACAGATGTTTAAAGTTCAAATATGGTTTAGTTAGAAATGGGTTTAACTGGGGCACCTGGGTGGCTCAGTTGGTTGAGCATCCAACTTCGCCTCACATCATGGTCTCACGGTTTGTGGGTTTGAGCCCTGTGTCAGGCTCTGTGCTACCAGGTTGGAGCCTGCTTCAGTTTCTGTGTCTCCCTCTCTCTCTGTAGACATACCACCTGGATCTGATAAATGTTAACATTTTCTTTCTTTTTTTTAAAAATTTTTTTTTATGTTTTATTTATTTCTAGGAGAGAGAGAGACAGCGTGAGCAGGGGAGGGTCAGAGAGAGAGGGAGTCACAGACTGAAACAGGCTCCAGGCTCCGAGCTGGCAGCCAGCACAGAGCCCGACGCGGGGCTTGAATCCACGAACCGCGAGATCATGACCCAAGCGAAAGTCGGACGCCCAACCAACTAAGCCACCCAGGTGCCCCACATTTTCTTATATTTGTTTTGTTGACTTAAAATTCAAATAACTTCCCCCCACTGCCGCCCTTAACTCTGGCATTCCCAAACACCTTTACTATATTTCTCTTTTCTCTTTTCCAGGGAACTTATCACCTCCTAACATAATATCCAATTTCCTTATATTCTACATCTGCTTCCCTACAGCTGGCATACAAGGTCCGTGAGGGCAAGATCTTTGTTTTGGTCACTAATTATTCTCAAGGACATAGAAAGACTACCTGAAAAATAGTAGGCGCTCAATAAATATTTCCTGAATGAATAAATGAAGGGAAAGTGTATTTTTATATGTATTATACATGTGGACTTAGTCTACTCCTTTTAATGACTGCGTAGTACTCCATTATCAGCAAGCATAGCTAACATTTTACTGTGTTCTAACACTATTTGCATGGCTTTACATTTCTTATATAATGCGCAAATAGATCTGTGAGATAGGTACTGTATTGTTAGTAACTCCTGTGTTACGGATGAAGAAATTAAGACCAGTGGGTGGATACAAAATCAACATACAGAAGCTGGTTGTGTTTCAGGGCACCTGGGTGGCTCAATAGGTTAAGCCTCTGATTCTTTATTTTGGTTCAGGTCATAATCTCAGAGGTCCTGAGATTAAACCCCATGTTGGGCTCCACACTGAACCTGGAGCCTCCTTAAGAATTCTCTCTCCCTTTCTCTCTGCCCCTCCCCCACTCACACGTGCATACTCTCTCAAAATATATATATATAAAATAAATTAAAAATATAAATTGGTTGTTTCTATATACTAATATCAAAACATCTGAAAAAGAAATAAAGAAAACAATCCTGTTCACAATATTGATAGAAACAATAAAATATTGGGAGTGAATTTAACCAAGGAGGTGAAAGATCTGTATATTGAAAATAAAAGATACAAAACTTGACATCAAAAACATAAAACATGGGTGGGGGAGTAAAACTGTAGTGCTTTTATTTTATTTATTTTTTTAATTCCAAGATTGTATTTAAATTCAAGTTTGTTAACATATAATGTAGTATTGGTTTCAGGAGTAGAATCTAGTGATTCAGCACTTATATACCACACCCAGTACTCATCAAAAAAAAAGTGCCCTCCTTAATGCCCATAACCCATTTAGACGAACCCCCCACCCAACTCTCTTCCATCAACCCTCAGTTTATTCTCTTAAGAGTTTCTTATGGTTTGCCTCCCTCTGTTTTTATCTTATTTTATTTTTCCTTCCCTTCCCCTATGTTAGTCTGTTGTGTTTCTTAAATTCCACATATGAGTGAAATCATATGGTATTTGTCTTTCTCTGACTTATTTTGCTTAGCATAATACACTAGTTCCATCCACATCATTGCAAATGGCAAGATTTCATCTTTTTTGATTCCACTGTGTGTATGTATGTGTGTATACATACACACATACATATATATACACATATACCACTTCATATTTATCCATTCATCAGTCGATGGACATTTGGACCTTTCCTTTTTTTTTTTTTTAATTTTTTTTAATGTTTTATTTATTTCTAGGAGAGAGAGAGCGAGACAGCGTGAGAAGGGGAGGGTCAGAGAGAGAGAGAGAGTCACAGATTGAAACAGGCTCCAGGCTCTGAGCTGGCAGTCAGCACAGAGCCCGACGCGGGGCTCGAACCCACGAACCGTGAGATCATGACCTAAGCGAAAGTCGGACGCTTAACCGACTAAGCCACCCAGGCGCCCCTTTTTTTTTTTAAGAGAGAGAGAGAGAGAGGGTGAGTGCCTGCGTGTTAGCAGAGTAGGGCAGAGAGAGAGGGAGAGAGAGAATCTTACGCAGGCTCCGTGCCCAGCATTCAATCCCAAGACCATGAGATCATGATCTGAGCCAAAATCAAGAATTGAATGCTTAACCAACTAAGCCACCCAGGCACCCATGGGCTCTTTCCATAATTTGGCTATTGTTGATAATACTGCTATAAACATTGTATGTGCCCCTTTGGATCAGTATTTTTGTATCCTTTCAATAAATACCTAGTAGTGTAGTTGATGAGTTGTAGATTAGCTCTATCTTTAACTTCCTAAGGAAACTCCTGGGTGTTTTCCAAGTGGCTGTACCAGTATGCAACCACAGTGTAAGAGGGTTCCCCTTTCTATGCAACCTCGCCAACATTTGTTGTTTTCTAAGTTGTTAATTTAGCCGTTCTGACAGGTGCAAGGTGGTATCTGATTGTGGTTTTAATTTGTATTTCCCTGATGATGAGTGATGATGAGCATTTTTTCATGTGTCTGTTAGCCATTTGCATGTCATCTTCAGAGAAATGTCTCTTCATGTTTTCTGCCCATTTTTTAGCTGGATTTTTTATTTTTGGGGTGCTGAGTTTGATAGGTTCTTTATAGATTTGGGGTATTATCCCTTTATCCGATATGTCATTTGCAAATATTATCTCCCATTCTGTAGGTTTTCTTTTAGTTTATTTGATTGTTTCCTTCACTGTGCAGAGCCTTTTTATCTTGATGAGGTCCCAAATAGTTCATTTTGCTTTGTTTCGCTTGCCTCCAGAGACATGTCTAGTAAGAAGTTGCTATGGCAGAGGTCAAAGAGGTCAACACAGTTGCTGCCTGTGTTCTCTAGGATTTTGATGGTTTCCTGTCTCACATTCAGGTCTTTCATCCATTTTAAATTTATTTCTGTGTATGGTGTAAGAAAGTGGTCTAGTTTCATTCTTATGCAATTCACTGTCCAGTCTTCCCAACACCATTTCTTGAAGAGACTGTCTTTTTTCCATTGCATATTCTTTCCTCCTTTGTTGAAGATGAGTTGACCATATATTTGTGGTTCTATTTCTGGGCTCTCTATTCTGTTCCATTGATCTACATGTCTGTTTTTGTGCCATTACCATGGTGTCTTGATTATTACAGCTTTGTAATACAGCTTAGCCTCCAGAATTGTGACACCTCCCAGTTTGCTTTGCTTTTTCAACATTACTTTGGTTATTCAGGGTCTTTTCTGGTTCCATGAAAATTTTAGAACTGCTTGCTCTAGCTCTGTGAAAAATGCTGGTGCTGATAGGGATTGCAAGATTTCTACACAGATTGCTTCGGATAGAAAAGACATTTTAACAATATTTATTTTTCCAATCCATGAACATGCAATCTTTTTCCATTTCTTTTTGTCTTCTTCAATTTCTTTCATAAGTGTTCTATAGTTTTCAGAGTACAGATCTTTACCTCTTTTTTAAAGGTTTATTCCTAGGAATCTTATGTTTTTTTTGTTGTTGTTCTTGTTGTTTTGTGCAAATGGGATCAATTTCTTGGTTTCCCTTTCTGCTGCTTCATCAATGGTATATAGAAATGCAGATTTCTGCACATTGATTTTATATCTTGTAACTTCACTGAATTCATGTATCAGTTCTAGCAATTTTTTTATGGAGTCTTTCAGGTTTCCCACACAGAATATCATGTCATCTGCAAAGAGTGGAAGTCTGACTTCTTCCTGGCCTATTTGGATGTATTTTATTTCTTTTTGTTGTCTGGTTGCTGAAGGTAGAACTTCCAACACTATGTTGAACAACAGTGGTGAGAGTGGACATCCCTTAGGGGAAAGTTCTCAGTTTTTACCCATTGAGGATGATATTGACTGTGGATCTTTTGTATATGGCCTTTATGGTGTGGAGGTATGTTCCTTCTATCCCTACTTTCTTGAGTGTTTTTATCAAGAAAAGACGGTATATTTTGTCAAATGCTTTTTCTGCATCTATTGAGGGAATCATATAGTTCTTATGCTTTTTTTCATTAATGTGGTGTATCACATTGATTGATTTACAGGTGTTGAACCACCCCTGCGTCTCAGGAATAAATCCCACTTGATTGTGGTGAATAATTATTTTAATGTATGCTTAGAATTGATTCACAAGTATCTTGAGAATTTTTGTATCCATATTCATCAGGTATATTGGTCTGTAATTATTCTTTTTATTGGGGTCTTTGGTTTTAGAATCAAGGTAATTCTGGCTTCATAGAATGAGGTTGGAAGTATTCTTTCATTTCTATTTTTTTGAACAGTTTCAAAAGAATAGGTATTCACTCTTCTCTAAATGTTTGGTAGAATTCCCCTGGAAAGCCATCTGGCCTTGAACTTTTGTTGGGAGATTTTTGATTACTGATTCAATTTCCTTACTGGCAATGGGTCTGCTCAAATTTTCTATTTCTTCCTGTTTCAGTTTTGGTAGTTTATGTTTCTCAGAATTTATCCATTTCTTCCAGATTGCCCAATTTGTTGGCATATAATTGTTCATAATATTATCTTATAATTGTTTGTATTTCTATGGTATTGGTTGTGACCTCTCCTCTTTCATTCATGATTTTGTTTACTTGGGTCTTTTTTCTTTTCTTTTTGATAAGTCTGGCTAGGGATTTGTCAGTAAAGCCCAAAGCTAGCAGAAGAAGGAAAATAATAAAGATTAGAGTAGAAATAAATGACCTAGGGGAAGAAAACAATAGAAAAAGTAGAGTTTTAGAATGTGTTAGAAATTAAGTGATTATCATCTGAAAAATAGATTGAGATATATATATATAGGTCTACATATATGAACCTCATCATAACCACAAATAAAAAAACCTATAATAGAAACATAAAAAATAGAAAGGCCCCAAATCCTAACACTAAAAAAAAACCCCATCAAACAACAAGAGACCAAGAGAAGAAACAGAGAACACAAAAACAACCCAAAGAAAAATGTAAATGGCAATAAGTACAAAGCTATTAATAATTAGTTTAAATGTAAATGGGCTAAATGGTCCAATAAAAATACATAGTGTGGCTGAAAGGATTTTTTTAAAAATCTATAAAGGGAGCCCAGGTGGCTCAGTTGGTTGAGCATCTGGCTCTAGATTTCAGCTCAGGTCATGATCTCCCAGTGTGTGGGATTGAACTCCTTGTTAGGCTCTGTGCTGACAGCATGAACCTGCTCGGGATTCTCTCTCTTTCTCTCTGCCCCTCCCCTGCTCACACAAGCACTCTCTCTCTGAAAATAAATATTTTATTAAAAAAAAATCTAGGGGCTCCTGGGTGGCTCTGTCAGTTAAGCATCTGACTTCAGTTCAGGTCATGACCTCACAGTCCATGATCTCAAGCCCCACATCAGGCACTGTGCTGAAAGCTCAGAGCCTAGAACCTGCTTTGGACTCTTGTGTTTCCTTCTTTCTCTGTCCCTCCCCCATTCACACTCTGTCTCTCTCTCTGTCTTAAAAATAAACATTAAAAATTTTCATTAAAAAACCTATATGCTTCCTATAAGAGACACGCTTCAGCTCTAATGACACACAGGCTGAAAATGAAGAGATGGAAAAAGACATTCAATGTCAATGGAAAAGAAAAGAAAGTTGGACTAGCAATACTCATATCAGATAAAAACAGCTTTAAAACAAAGACTGTAACAAAAGACAAAGACATTACATAATGATAAAGGGGTCAATCCAAGAAGAGGATAGAACTTTCATAAATATTTATGCATCAAAAATAGGAGCACCTAAGGGCGCCTGAGTGGCTCAGTCAATTAAGCATCTGACTTAGGTTCAAGTCATGATCTCACGGTTCCTGAGTTTGAGTCCCCCATGAGACTCTGTGCTTACAGCTCAGAGCCTGCTTTGGATTCTCTGTCTCCCTCTCTCTCTCTGCCACTCCCCCACTTGAGCTCACTTGCTCTCTCTCTCAAAAATAAATAAGTAAACACTTAAAAACAAATAGGAGCACCTAAATTTACAGACAAAACAGGAGAAACTGACCGTAATACAGTAATACTGGGGACATTAATGCCCCACTTACATCAATAAAGATATCATCCAGACAGAAAAGCAATAAAGAAACATTGGCCTTAAACAACACATCAGACCAGATGGGTTTAATATACAGAACATTTCATCCAAAAACCACAGAATATGCATTGTCTTCAAGTGCACATGGGACACTCTCATAGATAGATCATATATTAGGTCACACAACAATAAATTCAAGGAGACTTAAGTCATATCAAGCATCTTCTCTGATAACAATGGTATGAAATTGAAATCAATTAAGAGAAGAAAACTGGAGAAATAAAACCCAAATATTTGGAGACTAAACAATATGATACTAAAGAAACAATGAGTCAATGAGTACATCAATAAGAAAATCAAAGAATAGCTTCAGAAAAATTAAAATGGAAACACAACATTCCAAATCTATGGGATACAGCAACCACTGTTCTAAGAGGGATGTTCATAGTGATACAAACATACTTCAGTAAATAAGAAAAATCCCAAATAAACAATCTAACTTTACACCTAAAGGAACTAGGAAAAAAAGGAAAAGAAAAAACAAGGCCCAAAGTTGGTAGAAGGAAGGAAATAATGAAACTCAGAGTAGAAATAAATGAAATAGAGACTAAAAAGGATAATAGAAAAGAGTAATGAAACTAATAGCTGGTTCTTTGAAAAGACAAACAAAATCAATAAACTTCATGAAGAAAAAATGACTTATCAAACTCCTCCAGAAGAAAAGAGAAAGGACCCAAATTAATAAAATAAGAAGCTAAAGAGAATTACAACCAGCATCACAGAAATACAAAGAGACTATCACAAATAATTATATGATAACAAATTGGACTACCTAGAAGAAATGGACAAATTCCCAGAAACATACAATCTTCCAAAACTGAATCAGAAAGAAACAGAAAACCTGAATAGACCAAGTATGAGTTATGAAAGTGAATCAGCAATTTAAAAATCCAAAAAACAAAAGTCCAGGACTAGCTTCACAGGTGAATTTTACCAAACATTTAAAGAAGAGTTAGTGCCTATCCTTCTCAAATTATTAAAAAAAAATTAAATAGGAAGTAACAATTCCAAACTCATTTTATCCTGATACCGAAGTCAGACAAAGACACCACAAAAGAAAGAAAATCTCAGGCCAGTATCCCTGATGAACATAGATGCAAAGATCCTCAACAAAATATTAGCAAACCATATTCAACAATATATTAAAAAGATCAAACACCATGGTCAAGTGGGATTTATTCCAAGGATGGTACACATCATCTGCAAATCAATCAATGTGATATGCCCACATTAACAAGGCAAAGGATAAAAATCATATGACCATCTAAATAGTTACAGAATAAGCACTTGGCAAAATTCAACATCCATTTTTATCCTCCTGGCCATTAGGCACCGTGATAGCTAGCCTGTGTGGCCCAAGCAAGGTCTTTCAGGCATTTGGCTGGGCAGCTCTACATGGGGTCCTAGCCATGAGGCCAAGAACACAGCTGGAAGTAGAGGCCTGGTATGAGGGTCCTGGAGGAAAACCATATTATGGGATGGGTGCTCCAGGCTTCAGGGAGGTTGGGGAGGGGGGAGCCTGCAGCAAGGGGGCAAACTGTAGGTGGCCCTTGACTCACTCCAGTGCTTGCCTTGAGTTGTACCTTCAACATCCATTTATGATTAAAAACTTCCAAAAAGTGGGTATATATAGAAGGAACATACCTCAACATAATAAAGGCCATATTTGATAAATCCACAGCTAACGTCAGGCTCAATGGTGACAAGATAAAAGCTTTCCCTCTAAGATCAGGAACAAAACAAGGATGCCCTTCTTGCTACTTTTATTCAACATAATACTGGATCCCCTAGCTACAGCAATCAGACAAGAAAAATAAAACGCTTCATTCATATTGTTAAGGAAGAAGTAAAACTGTCACTATTTGCAGATGACATGATACTATACAGAGAAAATCCTAAAGACTCCACCAAAAAACTATCAGAACTAATAAATGAGTTCAGTAAAGTTCCAGGATACAAAATTAACATGCAAACTTGGTTATATCTGTATGTATTAATAATGAGCTATCAAAATAGAAATGAAGAAAACAATCTTATTTACAACTCATCATAAAGAATAAAATACCTAGGGATAAATTTAACATAGCAGGTTAAAGACCTGTACCCTGAAAACCATAAAAAGAGTTTATTGACGAAATAAATTGAAGACAACACAAATAATTGGAAAGACATAACATGATCATGGATTGGAAGAATTAATATTGTCAAAATGTCTATACTACCCAATGCAATCTACAGATTCAATGCCATCCCCATCAAAATACCAATAGTATTTTTCATGGAACTGGAACAAATAATATTAAAATCTGTATGGAACACCAAAAGACCCCAAATAGCCAAAACAATCTTAGGAAGGAAAAACAAAGCTGGAGGTAGTATGCTCCCTGATTTCAAACTACACTACAAAGCTATATAACTCAAAATAATATATTACTGGCAAAAAACAGACACATTGATCAATGAAATAGAAGAGAGAGCCCAGAAACAAACCCACATTTGTATGACCAATTAATCTATAACAAAGGAGGCAAGATATACAATGGGGAAAAGACAGTCTCTTCAATAAATGGTGCTGGAAAAACTAGACACCACATGCAAAAGAATGAAACTGGACCATTTTCTTATACCATACATCAAATATACTCAAGATGGATTAAAGACTTGAGTGTAACACCTGAAATCATAAAACTCTGAAAAGAAAATATAGGCAGTGAGCTCTTTGACATCAACTCTTAGTGATATTTTTTGGACCAGTCTCCTTAGGCAAGGGCAACAAAATCTATAACAAACAAATGGAATGACATCAGACTAAAAATCTTTTGCACGTTGAAGGAAACCATCAACAAAATAAAAAGGCAATCTGCTGAATGGGAGAAGATATTTTCAATTCATACATCAAATAAGGGGTTAATATCCAAAATACACAAAGAACTTATATAGCTTAAAAAAAATCTCATTTAAAAATGGGGAGAGGACTTGAATAGACCTTTCTCCAAAGAAGAAATTCACTAATAATCAGGGAAGTAAATCAAAGCCATAATGAGATGTCACCTCACACCAAGCATAAAGGTCATTATCAAAAAGATAGGCAATAAAAAGTTTTTGTTTTTTTTTTAGTAAGGTAAGGATGTGGATAAAAGGACCCTCACACACTGCTGGTGGGAATGTAAGTTGGTGCAACCACTTTGAAAAATAGTATGGAGGTTCCTCAAAAAATTAAAAATAGACTACCTTATGATCCAGCCATTCTACTTCTGGGTATTTATTTGAAGGAAACAAAAACACCAATTTGAAGAGATATATGCACCCCCATGTTCACTGTAACATTATTTACAATAGACAAAATATGAAACCAACCTAAGTGTCCATAAATAGATGAATGTATAATGAAGATGTGGTGTATATATGAAATATTACTTAGCCATAAAAAGAATAAAATCTTGCCATTTGTGACAGCACGGATGGACCTAAAGGGTATTATGCTAAGTGAAATAGAAAAATTAAAATACAAAATGATTTCAATTATATATGGAATCTCAACAACAAATGTCATATGTCAATGATATCTCATTAAAGATGAAACAAAAGAAAGACCCATGAGTGGTACAAGCTAGATTAAACTTAGACTTCAGGCCCCAGAGCTGCACACTAAACACTATGCAGGAGTGCTATAAAACAAACAAATCACATTTATTTACCCTTTTCTCTAGTGACATTTAGGTTGTTTGCAATTTTCCTTACTATGAACAAGTTTCAGTGAACATCATTGTTTCCTATCTCCCTTTGTATATGTGGAACATTTCCTGAGGGTATATACATCAAGAGGAATAGCTTTTCTGTTTGTTTTTTGAAAGAACAGAGCAGAGCAGATGTTGTTTAAAACTTTCTTCTTCCTTTCAGAAAAATATTTTTTCTTTGATAGAATATATGTTCCATGAAGGCAGGGATTTTTGTCTGTTTTGTTCACTGCTATATCCTAAGCAAATAGAAGAATGTCAAGCACATGAGACATACTCAATAAACACCTGGTGAAGATATGAATGGTTCTGGAATATTAGGCTCTATTGCCTTAATTATGCAAACTCTTTTTATATAGCTCCACACTGTATAAGGAGATTTCTGGTTACTCATCTTTGTACATTGAGAATTTTACTTAAACCTTGGGTTTTTCCACAAAAGGGGGCTGGAAGAGAGGATTCTTCTTGGATCCCAGTACTTCCTCTGATGTTACTGGTATTTTTTCAGGGATTTTATTTCTTTTTTAATCTTTATTTATTTATTTATTTTGAGAGAGAGAGAGAGAGCGAGCGCAAGGGAGTAGCAGAGAGGGAGAGAAAATCCCAAGCAGGCTCTGAGCTGTCAGTTTCCCAGGAACTGCGAAATCATGACCTGTGCTGAAACCAAGAATAGGATGCTCAATCAACTGAGCCAGCCAGGTGCCCCTCCTCAAGGACTTTAACTGGGAAGTAAGGAACAAGTTCTATGACCCAACAGCCTGAAGAGAATGGGGAGGGAACCATGGATGTAAATGACTTGGGATAGTCTCCCCTGAGGCCTGGTGTGGCTTGACCTTGTTGGTGCTGCCAAACACCATGTCAAGGCCATGTCAAGGCCATGCCAAGGCCATGTCCAGGCCTTGCCCTTGGAGAGATGCAGCTCAACCACTGCTAGTCCCATGGATACCACCAAGCCACTGTGGCTAAGGACACTCCAGGGAGGAATTCCCAGCCTGTCCTAGTGCTCATTGTTGTTCTTACCCCTCGTACCTCCAAAGTAGGGCATGTGAATGAGATCCCAAAGCAGACTCCCAGATAGCCCTCAGGGGCCAGTGCAAGCCATCTCTCTCTACCTACAAGAACTTCCTTTCTTTTGTATCTAGCAATGGTACAGGCATCCCCATGTTTCTACTGTTGGTCACTTCAGCCATGTTCCGAATAGGAGGAATCAGAAACACACCTACCTCGGTATTAACTTATTTTTAGCTGTGTTTTCCCAAGATGTCCTAAGTCAGCTAGAGACAGCAGAAGAGTGGTTAAACAGAAAATGGTGGACTGATGCTTCTCTGTGAAAGCAGCTGCATCTCTGATTCTAATTTTTAAACCCCTTTTTAGTTTGATACCTGGGTGGTAGAGATAGCACATCTGACATCTTCGCATGTAAAATACAGGAATGATTTTCTTGTGCACTGATGGAAGAGGACTTTGGATTGGGTGGCTGTCCCTACTGTCTTGTTTCCTCTTGTCTGTTCTCCACAGCCCATTCGTTCTTTTACACCTCTCTTTGTGTGAGTAATCTCCTTTTCGCTTTTGTGCCTTATTCGAGACCCATGCTGACAACTGAGCTGGCAACTGTTAGGAAGCTTCTAGCATTGACAAATCCATCAAATATCGAGTAAGGGAGGCCTAGTAGGTGCCAGACCTTCTCTCAGAAGCTGAAGAGAAAATATTTCCCAATCTCATAGAGCTTACAACACAGCTCACAAAGCTACCTTCTAATAAAAGAAATAGATAATAAATACTTAAGCATTATGTCAGGTGGTGCTACTGTAAGGGAGAAAAGGAAGTCAAAGTACAGGGCAAAGAATGCTGGCGAGGTGCTACTTCAGAGGGCAGAGAAAACCCCTCTCAGACCCGCTTCTTCCTCATATCCTTAAAAAGATGACAAAGAACATTGAAATATCCTAGCTATACAATCATACCTCAACAGGATTTCCTAGTAGCTATGAGAAGCAGACATATGTGTGTTTGTTCATGAACATCCCTAGTAAGGTAAGACCACTTTGTGTATTATGAAATCTGGAATCTCGAAATCAAGTACATGATTCTCTGACTCTAATGTCCTCACTTACAAAATGAAATCAATCATATCGTAGGGTTATTGTAAAGATCTAATAAGGCAGCATACATAAAGTGCCAGGCATACACTTAGCACTCAATAAATGTACACCTTTTTTCCTCTCTCCCTTCTCTTTTCCCAGGCTCTTACCTTGATAAAAACAGATAGCCTTCTCCCCAAGCCATACACATGATACCATAGAGATGCTTATGAAGAAACAATTAGAAATTAGATTAGTTTTTCTTCATTGTACAATGTCCTCAATCCATAGAGCCTAGATCTCTTTAGATAATTTGTAGTGAAAACAAACAATTCCTTACTGGGTTCCTCCTGGAGGCTGAATGGGCCCAGAATGATGCCATTAAATAGAGAGAGAGTTCAATGAAATGCCAAGAGGTAACTAAGTCACTAGACAGAATTACAAATGTCCTGTCATGTGAGCAAGTGAGGAGGGGGTTTTAGACCCTGGGAGGTGGGTGTTGACTACATCTCTCTCCAACATATCATAATCAGGATAAATATGGGTACTTATTTAAAAATATAAATCATCCCCTCCCATTGTCCCCAGTGAGTCCACATTAATAAAGAAAATAAATTCCCTGGTATTTTTTATGGCCAAAGAAATATATCATCAGTAATGACAAATAATAAAAGATGGTTTTCTCATCCTTAACAGTTGAAATCCAGGTAAACAACCTTTTAATAAACCATGTAAGTGTTTTTTAATTAAACAACAAATTCAAAACCAATTTCATGATTCTTTCCCGAGGTCACTCCCAGGCACCTCTTTCTTCAGTGTAGAAGTAAAAGCTCTGGACTAGAAATAGGAAGTCATCCCTATGACCCTGATCAAGATGTCTGACTTCTCAGAAATCAGTGTCTTAGGCTTGGACTGGATTAAGGGAACATCTTGTGCATGTCTGCGATCTTCCTATTAAAACTTTCTTCTCCTTTTGTTTCTTCCTCTATTTCTGCTGCTTCTCTAATCATAAACCAAACCTGAAATATTATCTGGGTTCAGTTCAGCAGCATGTTCCTCCACTTTCCCAGCAGCTCCAGGACTTCGATGGTGGAGAATCTCCTGTATAGCTGGGTAACCTTTCCACCAAATAATTATAAACACATATCTCACTGTATATTCTTCCTCTCTGTGAAACATTTAAAGCATTTATAGTCCTTATTCCTCCCAACCTCCAGAGAGAGGTATTATAAGGACTCTCAGCGATGGACCAAGGAGATTTAAAATCCACCTTAGGAAAATCATTATAAATGTAAAAGGCTAGTAGTTTCTCCACGTAGACCTAAGTGAATAAAGATCTGATATGTCCACCTACCTGATGCTTTATTTTCATATACACAGACTTGGAATACCACAAACTTTCTATTTTGACTTTGCTTTTATTTATGAGAGCCCTGGCCTCATAAACAAAAAGGTCGTCGTGGCCCAAGCCTGCTGGCTGAGTAGGCTGTGGAGTATGGGGTTAACCTCTCACTACTTAGCCAACCTAACTGATCCCCCTCACTGCTTCCCATATTTCATTGTGTCCCTTGCCTCTGTCTTATCATTGTGTCACCTCAGGAAAGTTTAGTGTCAAAAAATAATGAAAAGGTGTTTCGCCTGATGGAAAATTTCATGTCATCCAGAGACATGAACAAAATAAAAGATAGCTCTCAGCAAGCGTCCTTTGATCCTAGCTGAATCCATGTTACAAACCATTTGTGATAGTGCCAAAGGGAACCGGAAGATTGCAAAAGAAGCTACATGTACTAGAGTGCAGTTCCCAGACTTTGATAGGTAAAGATTTAAAGAAATTCCAGGGAAGTGACATAAGGTTGACAGCATTTTTCAAATAAGGCCTTAAAAACAGAAAGAAAGACTACCCTCTACTATTGCCACTTCATTTCAAATGGACAATTTAGTGGTATATCCATGCAATGGAATATTATTCAGCCATAAAAAGTAATGAGGTTCTGATACAGGCTACAACCTAGATGAACTCTGAAAACAGTAAGCTAAGTGAAATAAACCAGACAAAATACACAATGACAGAAAGAAGATCAGAGGCTATCAGGGGCCAAGGAGAAGTGGGGATGGTGGGTTATTGCTTAATGGGTAGTTTCTTGAAATAGATACTGGTGATGGTTACACAACATCACATAATGCCACTGAATTGAACACTTAAAAATGGTTAAAGTAGGGGCGCCTGGGTGGCTTAGTCGGTTAAGCGTCCGACTTTCGCTTGGGTCATGATCTCGCGGTTCGTGGGTTCGAGCCCCGCGTCGGGCTCTGTGCTGACTGCCAGCTCAGAGCCTGGAGCCTGTTTCAGTCTGTGACTCCCTCTCTCTCTGACCCTCCCCTGCTCACGCTGTCTCTCTCTCTCTCTCCTAGAAATAAATAAAACCATTAAAAAAAAAAAAAAAGGTTAAAGTAGCCCCACAGGCGGACATTTTCTCACACACATACACACACACACAGTGCAAAGCATAGAGGTAAACAGGTCGTCCACAGATGCTTTCATTGATATAAGAGGAAAGGATAGATGCAGATCCAGGTGAGTCTGTCAATGAAGCTGTGGAAACAGATAGTTCTGGATCATCTGCTGAAAGTGAAAGGGTCTTGGGGCTGGAATCCTATCTCTTCTATCAACTCGATACTCTTTTGCAGGTTTTGATGTTCCTGGTGACCTGGCTCTGTGTTTACCTAACCAACACATTCACGGATATGAACCGTCCACTTTAGTCAAGCCATTCTCCTCACTAGACCAGGAGAACATCCAGCTCTCTCCCAATGCATGTTGCTAATCCTTTTTCTCTGTTCAGCCACATCCTCCCCATCTTCAAGGCCAGCTCAATAACCATTCCCACATGGAAGAGACTCTCTTCCATAGTTTTCCTAGCTTCCAAATCATCCTCAGTGACTTCCCTGGCCTTGAACACCAAAAGCAAATAAAATGTTCTTCCCCATCAGAACTTACTTACCCACAGTAGTGTATTGATTACTGTTTTCCATTTGTTAGACTTTTGTAAGCTCCTTCTCTTAATCTTATTTATTGAGCAAGTACTAGTAGTCTTTTAAGTACCCAGCAAATGCTGCTGATTAGTGAATAATTAACAACAGTTGGTATTTATGTAGCCCACGCATTCCACAGTGCTTTCACACATATAATTATCACTGTTTACCATAGTATTTTAAATCCCCACAACAAACTTATTAATGAAATATTAGCCCCATTTTAATGAAAAAGAACCTGAGGTGTCAAAGAATCAAGTGACGCGTGCTAGTTCATATGCTAATAAATACTTAATAAAATAATTGCTTAATAAAAAATTAATAAGTAATTACAATCAATCTTGTGTATTAAAAAAAGTTTGCTACTGTATTTCCCAATAAGAATAAACCTAGGAAAGGCTTTTCATATAGGAAATAACACATTTATTTTGTTATTTAGTCTTTTGTCACACAACCGGAGTCTATCTAGCCAAGTCATTTCACAAAATTATTTTCAACTTTAAAAACTTAACAAGTAATACGTATTTGTCATAGAAAAATGAGAAAGTCAGTCTGGTGGGAAAAGTCCATAATCCTACTATCTAAAGTCAACAATTACCAACAGATACCTCTTTACACATTTATCTCTATAGACCCTCTTTCTTTGAACAGAAAATGGGATTCTTGATAGACAGCTTTGTTAATAGGCTTTTTAACTTAATGGGGGGAATGAATATATTTGCATGTCAAATACATCTAGGTTCCCATTAATGACTGCATGACTTATAAGCTAATCCTCTATTTTTGTATGTTTAAGTTGGCTTACATTTTTTTCTATCATATAAAAAATTCTGTGATGAACACTTCCCTATATTCATGAGCTTGTCCAATTACTACTGCCTTAGGATGAATTCCTGGGAGTAGGAATTCCAGATCAATGATAAGAAACTATTTTTGAAATGTTTGTGGTTTGGTTTTTTGTTTTGTTTTGTTTTCCATGAAATAGAGGTGATAAAACAGATTAAGGGGGCATGCTAAGCTTTAGGTACTCTGTTGTACTCAAAAATTTTTTAAACCAGGTAAAACTCTGTTTTTTAAATATGTCCAAAGAATTTAAATAGGTGGTTTCAACATTCAAGCCCCTTCAAACTATAAAAACATACTGGTTGAAAAGCACAGAACTCTAACAGTGATTTGGAAGACAAGACGTATCCTAATTTCAATAACCTTTATTATTTTTTTAATCAAGTGAGAAGTAAAAGCAGGAAAAAAAGAACCAACATTTGTAAAAACAATCTCCTCCAACTTTAAAAAATTTTATTTTTCTGATTCAAAAAATACATATTCATTATAGAAAATTTGGAAAATACATAGAATAAAGAAAATATGAATTTCCAAGAATCCAACAATACATAAGAGAGCCTTACAGTTTTACTACTTTCTACACAGGTGTACTTTTTAACAATTTGCCATTTTCCTTTTCTCGCCCACCAGACGTCCCAGAAGAGAGGGGAAGACAGATCCTTGAGGGCCACGGCCTGTGACATCCACCACACCATTTCATCCTTACTGCAGGCCTCCCTTCTTGCTGAGCTGTGGCCTGGTTCCTTGCTTTGTCCCCAGACTGCTATATAAATGCACGACCCACCAGCCAAAGTGCTGAGGCTCCCGGGCCTGCAGAACTCCCAACCGGGAGGACTCACAAAATCAACTTCCAGCTAGCTGCCTGCTTCATTTCCGAGCCAGGCTTCTCCCAAGTCACACCTTGAAGATTGATCTCAGCTGATCAACATCTGAAGCAGCAACTCATACTTCTTAAAAAGTATATAGTGCTGTAAAGTTTAGCGAGTTCTCACACACACATTTAACCTCTGCAAAAGTCTTCTGAAATGGACAGAGCAGATACCCTTATTTAACAGATAAGGAAACAAGGTGTAGAGGAGCCAGGTAGAGATCAGGGCTAGTGGCAGAGTTTGGATTGGAAGCCATAACTTGACTCCAAGGTCAGAGCTCTTTACCTAGCCATTAAGCCATGCTTAAGTCTGACAACTAGATATTAAGAACCAGAAGGGTCTTCAATATATCACCTAATCTAATACCTGCTTAGTATTCACACATAAGGAAAATAAGTCCCAGAGAAGCTAGGTGATTGCCGAAAGTCACCAGCTTTCATGATGAAGAGGATCTAAAGGCACAGTCTTCAGACTCCCAGGCCAGTGCTCACGCCAGTCGTCCCTAGAGAGATGTTCTTTAATAAGCTGGTCTCTCATCCGGTGTCTTCTTATTAGCCAAATGTCAACCAGGAATTAAAATCCTAAAAGTGTAGAATGTTAGAGCCAGAAGGAACCTTCAAGACCACCCAGGCCAACCCACTCATGTTCCAGATGAGGAATCGAAGATCCAGAGCCCATGGCTTCTGACATTCAGTTCTATTTACTTTCCTTCCAACTCATCGTATCACTTCCCTTCTGAGTAGTTAAAAACAAAATCTGGCCAAAGATGTTTACTTCCTTCTTTGACACTCAGTGTGCCACAGGCCACAGATCAGCAAAGTCAAAGTGAAACTAAATGGGATTTGAATTCAAAAGATGCTTAGTTTGTAATAGATATACCCACCATGACTGTAGCACAAAATATCTGAGTTCTGGTGCGTTCTAAAGCAGCCGCCCCCACTCTCCACCTTCACCTCCATAACCAGAGAAAAGTCCTGTTGAAATGTGTGTGTCTTAGGAAAGGTACCAATGACCCTTCGGAAGTCACCCGTTACTTGAATCTGTGAAAATGTAGCAATATTGTTTGGCTAAAGACTTTTACTCCACAAATCAGCCAGGAATCCTGATTAAAACCGGCAGCACATCGCCAGGGCTGCCACAGTTCCCTGACCCCAGTGGACCCAGACCCTGCTCTCACCATCTTTGTATCATCTGCGTATCATCCAGATCAGCTCCCGAAAGTATGCTACCTTGATTCTCCTGAAGCAGGTCCATGGTTCTATGGCTAGCCTTACTTCTCTAATGCGATGGAAAGCTCTTTGAGGGCAAGGCGCTACTTCTTCCATTGCCCCTCGCTTCAAGAAACTTGAAGAAGGATAAACAAAACCATGTGTAAAACCAAGCGCAGTCACAGAGGCGTAAACAGGAAGCCAAGGAGCCCAGAAGACGAGCATCTACCGATGGGGAGGGGAGCTGCTGGGTAAGGTAACAGATCCGAGCCTTAAAGGGCTAGTGGAATCAGTCGGGCAAAGGTAGGCGGAAGGCAAGCCAGGCAGGCGGGCCAGCGTCAGCAAAAGCAAGGAGAGGAACAGTTCAACGTTGCCGGGGCATCCAGTGCAAGGCGGGGAGTGGCGGGAACTGGGGCTGTAGCGTGGGCCCAGCTACGAGGCGGCAGGCAACAAGCCCGCGCAATTCGCGCTGACCTGTACCGGGAGGGCGGCTTACGCGACCCGCGAGTCGACGGATTTGGGCGCCCACTGCAGGGCTCTGTCAGTGACCGCCGGCGGCGGCCGCGCCAGCCCCCTCCCCCGTGCACCTGTGCGCCTTCGCAGCTGCCAAAGCAAACGCAGCGCTGCCTCCATCCGCTAGATTTTCAACGCGGGCCGCGCGCCCCCCCGGCCACGGCCACTGCTGCCTTGGGCCCCCCGCCCCCTGGCCCTCTCGTTTCTCCGCTCCGGTTTAAAACGCCTGTTGACGCACTGTGGCGAGTGCCTGCGCGCTGGCGGGCGGCCCCGCCGTTTTCTCTGCAGTCGCCACTGGGGTTCCTGGAGAAGAATCCCTGCGGGCCTCCCGACCCCGGGCTGGGGAGGCTGGGGGCGGCCAAGGCTCTCTCGGCCCGGCTGGCCCGGGGCCTGGCGCGGCGGCCGGGCAGGGGCCGGTGCCATCTGGGGCTTGCGCAAGGCGCAGGGCCGAAATCCGTCCTCCCGGGAAGCGCAGCATGGAAACAAACGGGACGGGCCGCCCTCCGCTCCCGGCCCGCGGCCGGCCGGGCACCGGCGAGGGCGCGGGCTCCCCCGCAGCCGGGCTCGGGCCGGGGCCGGGGCCAGGACCCGGGCGGGCGCGGCGGCGGGGGGGCGCGGGGCGGAGCGGCTCGGGGCAGGGGCTCGCTCGGTCCGCGCGCCGGCGCCCAGGCCGTTGTCATTACCTGGCCAGTGTAGTTTTCCCCGAGCCCGGGAGGCCTCGCAGGAGGTAGAGATGTTTCCTAAAGCTGTGGCGGCGCGGAGGTGTCCCACGCGGGGGCGGCGGGGCCGGCGGACGAGGTTGCTGCTGCTGCTGGAGGCTCAGCCTCCCAAAGGATTCAAGAAAACTCTCCTCCATGGGGTGGGGGTTGGTTGCAAGAGCCCCGGGTTCCCTTTCCTGAAGTCACGGTCTTGGCCAAAGCTGTTGTTTTTGTGGCTCTCCGGCCATGTGATAGATGGAGGGGCGGGCGCTTGGAGCCCAGCCCCTCCTTCCCACCCGACAGAACCGCGCTGCGTGGGAGGGGGCGTCCCTACCTGAAAAGCTGGGGACGCTGGGAGACTGGCAGCCCGGAAAACCTGAGCGACGCGCTCCCCACTCTCCTCCACCCCCCCGCCCTGCTCTCTGACCCCCTCCGTGGCCTCTCGGTGCCCTTCGCCCTGTGGGGACAGGGCCTGCCTGTTGGGACACTGGGACACTTCCCCTGGGCCGCCCGCCGTGGAAGTCAGGCTCTCAGCAACAGCCCTCTTCCACTCCACCCCCGACTGGCCTAGACCTTGAAAGTGAAATAATTTTAGTCGACGATTAAAGAACGTGAACAGCATTTTGAATAGTTAACAATAAAGTCCATTGTCCTCCCCCAATTTGTGAGCACCAATATCTGGCTAGTGTCCCAGCTGCTAATACCAATGTCCCGGGGCCTGTATCATTTTTTTTATCCTTCTTTATCAGCCTGCCAAAAAACATTCTTAGAAAGCTTTGTTGCTTCAACATAACTTTAAATCTCTTCATCGGAAAAAGCACCCCTTAAAACTCAGATGTATCTATCGACGGTAGCATAAACTGGGTCTCACGGGAGGGAAGAACTATATTGCCCAGGTACCCACTCTGCTGCCGCCTGAAAAGCCAGGGCCTCTCTGGACCGATTTCAGCTCCCCAGGGAAAAGAGCAGTCCACTGAAACCCTTTCTAGAGAAGTATCCAGAACTGAGTTCTAACTTCCAGGAACTGGGGAGTGCCAGTTGGTTGATCACCATAGCACTCTCCAATATTTCACACTCAAAGAGTGTGACAGAGTGATCCTATTTTTTGAACCAAAATTCAAGATGCATGGACTGAAAGAGACAATATTAAAAATACCATGCTGGAAAAATCCAGGAGGTATGGTGGCTTTGGCTGTAATAATTATTGGAGAGGAAATACATTTTGCTTCTGGCAGCTAAGGTATGAAAAATTTGTAAAAGGAATTGTGAAGAAAAGCAATTTTATTCTTAAACAAAATCCAGAGATTTCACAAGAAACTTTGGAAGGAAAGCCCAAGTAGGGAGGGGCTCTTTGCTGAGAATCCAACCTAGGGATTCCTCTGGATGGGTGGGGGAAAGCAGATGAGCTGTTCTTCCTTGAAAATCCCTTCCTAGAATCAGAGGTAGGATCTTGGCACTGCTGAGAAACATTAGAATTTCAAAAGCTTCTTAAATATTAGGGGGAACCATACGGAACAGAGAACACGCATGACTCATAAGAGTGATGCTTTAATGTATGTATCCCTTACTTCTATGTATTCTATCATACTTCTCATGAGAGTGTTTGTGCCCAGCCTCAAATACTACCTTTTTCATTCTAGACTTGCACCATCCAAAACAGGAACCACCAGCCACGTGGGGCTATTGAATATTTGAAATGTAACTAGTACAAACTGAGATTAAAATACACACTGAAATTCGAAGGTGCAGTATGAAAAAAATGTAAAATATCTCAGTTATTTTTATATTGATTATGTGTTGAAATGATAATATGTTGGATGCATTGGGTTAATATATTAAGTTAACTTCATTTTTTGTTTTTTGTTTTTTTGCTTTTTTAATGTGGCTAATAGAAAAGTTTAAATGACACATGTGGCTGGTGTACTCTTAGTGCTGCATGAGACCTCCATCCTCCTACAAAGGGGGGCCCAGGCAATGTGGGATGGGGCACAGGAGGACAAACAGCTTTGGGGTCTAGAGGGCTTGGCACATGGAATCTGCAGTGTCTGTGGCAGCTGGAACTACCTAGTAGATGCTGGGAAATATGAGTGTGTTGCTCAGAAGAAAAGTCTGAGCTAGAGATGGAGCTTTGGAAATCCTTGGCCTATGAAAAGAATACAGAAGATAGAGCAGACCCAGGACGGGGCCCAGGAGACACTAGCATTTGAGGCCCGTGTCTTTGAAGGGGGTCTCCTAAGGGAGAGTGTGAGAGAATGGGCAGCAAAGCAGACCGAACTCTAAGGTAGAGAGAGGTGTACGGAGGCCCAGGGAGAAAGAGCTTCAGGAGGAGAAAATGGCCAGCAGTGGAATGACTTTAGATCCTTGTCCTTTCTCTCAATCCCCACATTTCAGTAGTCAACAAGTTCTGGCTGTTCTCTCTGATTTATTCCTCAAAACCACACTGTTTACCTGTGTATCTGTTTCTTCCCACTAGACTGTAAGTGGAAACGATGTCACCCTTGTCACCCCAAGATCTGACAACATAGCCTGAACAACATAGTTCTGAATGTCAATTCAGAAGACGCTTAGTAATTATAATGTGGACCTAAACATAGTTAAGTGGGAGCTTGGGATTTCCTAACTATTAAGAATGAACAAGATAGCAATAATGTCAGCTAAGGGGTGAACAGTCAGTAAACATATTGACAGATGTGAGACCCAGTTTGCTGTCAGCCTGCATTCAGATCTTTCCTGGTTCTGTCTAGGTACAGCTTCCAGAGAGAGGGGCTGCCCCAAAGTCAGAGGACCCCTGTGATAGAACTCCTCAGTGCCCTCATCTCATCCAACCAACTTTTCAGCTCTGGGGTTTCATTCCATCTCTCACTTATGTGATGACCAGCACAATCCCACTTTGCTGCACTAGAAACCATTACCATGACAGATGTAAAGAAAATTATAGGTCGTTTTCAGCAAGTGAAGATACACTCAAATGTTCCTCTAATTGCTACTGGTTAAAAGACATGGAAAAAGGAGGAGGTACACAAGAAGAACACACAGTAGAACCATTTAAAATATGCAGGCAGTAGCATTCCCAGTTCTCTCTCCTGTCTCTTTCCCTACCAAAATTTTTCTAATTGTTTTTAATCAAAAACATACATTAGTCTTATCTCCATGCATATGTCTCTTGTCATATAAGTGGTATGCATGGACAGGACAGGAAAGAAGTCTGTTTGCGGGCTTAACTCTTTCCGTGGTGGACTCCTGATTTCCGGCACCTCCAGCTTGCACCTGCTGTCACATTTCTGCACAATTTGACCAGTCGGAGGGAGGACATCGCCCTCCTCTCTAGTTACACTGCCCCCTCCTGACTCTTCTCTTATCCTTCCCCCAGAAGCCACTTGGAGGCTGCAAGGACGCTAGAAGTTCCGGGAAGGGGGACAAAGGGAAGAGAAGTAATGTGACATATGTATTCCACTTGGCTGACGTGACAGAGGAAATGCACGGGACTCTGGTGGCTTGGGAGAGGCCTGCCGTGCAGAATGTTCTCTGGACGAGCCTGATTTTGCTCTCTGTACCCCACCTGCTTCTACCTCCCACACTCCACCCTTTACTCTCTTTAGTGCCACACCTTTCCCCCAAGGGGAAGACCATATCTTCTTTTCCACAGCACCTATGTGCCACTGTGCAAAAGGCCACTTGAGGATTATAAGCTTTGAGGAGGAAGCCTGGGAGCAGAATAGAGCAGCCTCTGCCCATTTTTCTACAGCTCTATTCTGGAAACTGGGGCAAGAGGATAAAGACAGGGCCTGGGAAGCTGGGGACATTCTGGAACCCAAGTACAAGCCTGAGTGGATAGGACCCAGCAGGTTTGCACCAACTGAGCAAAGGCATTTCAGAACTGATCACTACTCATGCTACACTCATTGTTAAAATATTTTTGAAATTGTTTTAATGTTTATTTATTTTTGAGAAAGAGAAAGACAGAGTGTGAGCAGGGGAGGCCGAGAGAGAGAGGGAGACACCAAATCTGAAGCAGGATCCAGGCTCTGAGCTGTCAGCACAGAGCCTGATGTCAGGCTCGAACTCACAAACTGTAAGATCATGACTTGAGCTCAAGTCGGATGCTTAACTGACTGAGCCACCCAGGTGCCCCTCTCATATTATTATCTCATAACATTTGTAAGAATACCCTTGGATAAGGCATGGCAGTGTGATTCTAATGTATTTATTAGAAATCAATAAATGTCTCTGGTGAAGGCCCCAAAGGAAGCAAGGATTTGCCAGAGGCCAGAGTAGCTGTAGCTGTCTGGGCTTCGACCCTATTACTGGTCAGCTCTTCCCTAAAACCTTCCCATGCTGGGCACAGGCAAGTCCAGTTTCACAATGGCTCAGAGAGCAAGATTCTTAAGGAGTTCAAGCAAACACTGAAGACCCTGGTCTCTGTCTGGTACAGACCCACTGCCTAGTAGAAAGAGAAACTAAAACTGTATGAAAGAAGTGTAAGAAAAAGTATAGCTACTTTAAATAAAGCACTTAATTTCCAATAACTATGGCAGATGGAGCACAAATATTTAACTTCCACTCCCTCCTTGAAACTCCACTAAAATGTAAAAGCGCTTTTTTTTGAGGGGGGGGAGTTAGTTTGCTATTATTTTTAAGCATAAACTATAGGAAAAAAAGATAGGATATCACAGTAACAAAAATTTAAAAACTAGAAAGCAAAGACCAAGTGTTAATTTGGCAAAAACAAACAAACAAACAAAAAACCCAAAACTCAAAAAAGTCCCTTGAATTTTAGAAAGACATGAGTCAACACAATTTACCCTACATAACTCCTCTAAAATTTCAGGCACTAGAAGATTTAGGGCTGGAAGTGGGCTTTAACAGGAAGGTCAGTGGAAAGTCTGCTTAAGAAACAAACATTCAGAGTCAGGCAATTGCCCATCTGGTAGAGAAGCCCAGAGGTTTACTCCCTGGAGAAGGTATAGGGTGGAGGAGGAAGTAAGATAAGACAGACAAGCCTCCCTTTCTGAAACTAGAGGGATTAGGTAAACGCTTATGCGTTGCATAATAATCCCCTCATTTCTGTTTTTCAAATATGAATTTTCCTTTTTGAAGACTGGAAAGTGCAATGAAACTAAAACAGAATTTTGAAAGATAGTTACCTGTAGATGGTGCAAGTCCCACAATCCCTAACCAACATCCCTGAGGTCAGATATGTTTCAGAATTCAGAAAGCATGTGTTTGTCTGTTGAAGATATGTAATATGTGTGTATGTGTATATATATATATATAACCTCACATTCTGAGTGGGGACTGAGCACCATGTGGTAATTACCCCGTGGTAATTAAACACATTCATATTTCTGCAACGAAATGTATGAATGAATAGTCACACCAGGTGGGATAAATAAGGAATAAAATAAACCTGTTTGGGTCAAGTTTTGCTGCCAAATTAGTTTTAATGCCAAACATTTAAGAAACAAAACAAACTAAAAACAATTTGTGATTTTCAAAGCTTTTTGGATTTCAGAGTTTTAGAAATGGAATCATGGACCCATACTTAGATGTAAGGCCTACCCTTCCATCCTGATGCAATTTTAAAATAAACTACTAAAGTTTTCTGTGCCTTATTTTCTTCCATACAACAAATTAAAATAGGGCAAACATCTTCAAAATTTGATAATAAAATATTCAAGCTATTACCTCTTTTGTTGAGTTTTTACTATTCAGATAACTAATCAAGAATGGTTGGACAGATTATCCAAACCAATTTTGGTATCCAATGAGTGTATTGTTGAAAATATTCCTTAGGGTGGGCACTGAGCACTCCTTCTTGACGATTAGGATCCTCAACAGCCCCAGGAAGCCTGGAGAATTCAACTACAAAACAAAAACAAGAACAAAAAACCAAACTACAAGCCAAACAAGTCTTGACAAAATGGTGACATACACAGAGTCTGTTGTCAGTTCCCCAGGCTCTTTCCATATTTAAATAAGCCACTATCTAGGTACCTAGGCCTTTCCTTTGTCCCCACAATCCCCATGCCCTGCCCAGCCCTGTCTCACTGGAGAGTCAGTGTCCCTCACATTCCCCAACCTCCTGTCTCTAAATCCAAACCTGTCCTCTGTCTCATTCCCTGAGGATCCAGCTATTTACATTATAAAGTTAATAATAAATACTCTAATTCGTGCAAATGTGTTACCAAGTTTATTAAGTCAATGTGTTGCTCTCCTAGGTAACACAATTTCTATTTTGCCTAAGACATTTCAAAGACTATGCTTTAACCCAAGGAGGTATTTAAAGAAAGAGAATTAACCCTTCTAAGAGCCTGTTATTTTTCAGGCACTATGTTAAGGACCTTGCAGAAGTTATTTCGCTTAATCCTCATTTAATATTCCCATGACAGGTTGCTATTATAAATCTATGTTCTACACATGAACAAATTGAGGCTCTGAGAGGGTGATTTGTTTAGGGCCACACAGCCAGTCAGCAGTAGCTTCAGGATGGGAACTCATTCTCTTCCAGCACCCTGTCCCACCTCCTTACAAGAGGGACACTATAAACACCCTGGCCGCGTCCAGGAAGAGGATTTTAAAATAGGCAGAGACTTGTGGTTCCCAGAACCAACCACATTCTCCTGCTATTTCCCTCTTTACACATTTCTGTCTACCCCTTGAGGCCCACTAATCAGCACATTATGCCAAACACAAAACAGGGAGGTGTGTTCTCATTAGAACTATAAAAAACCTGTAGAGCCATAACACTCATAAAGTTCCCCAACAAGAAAAGATTAATAATTAATAGTTAGGGGTGATTGTTCTGCAGGAGGGGACCAGAGGCCAGTTTAGCACAAAGGTGGAAGAGGAATATAAAAATCAAAAATATGGTCCAGGAAGTGTCCTTGACACAAAACATCCAAATTTAGCACACAGAAAGACCCCAAATTTGCCACAGCCAAATGTGTCTGCTCTTGTTGCATGCTGCTTGCACTGTGTCACACTGGGGCCGCCTTATGGGTGGGGGAGGGGGAAGGGAAACACTCCTTTCCTAACTGAGGTCCTAACATAAACGCTATGAGGGCAGGAATGTTTTCACTGCTAGAACCTCTGTCCATAGTACAATGTCTGAACCGAAGCAACACAATTAATATTTGTCAAATAAATAAATGAATTTCTTTACCACCTTTCTCTGGAATTCCTCATAGCCTCTTATCCTTTCTCAGACTACACTTATCCCACATTTTCAAGCACAGACCCCTAAACTCTTCTCCCAAACCTTCAGTCCTTCTCCTTCTTGCAGCAGAACCAGGTTTAAAACAAACAAAAACATTTTTATGGAGTATATGTATATTTCTAGCAGAGAAATGGAAACAGAAAACTCTTAGAAATAAGAGTTCAAATGAAGAAGGAAAACATATGGGTAAATGCAGAGTGCATTCAATTCTTATCAAATGCAGACACATATACACTAAAATCATAGCAGCTGTGTTTATTTCATAATTTAGGCATTTCAAAAAAAGTGCAATTTGTTTATTTTAATGTCAGCTTGATGTCAAGTTTAAAATATAACATGAGTTTGTCTCCATGCTTTACCTCCTTCCTAGAGAATCTTTTAATATTTAAATATAACCTATATCCCTAATTCCCAGCCCTCATCACATAACAATCTGGGGCAAAGGGGCGGGGGTGGTAACCCCTCATAAACTGTGAGTTTAAAAACTATAATGCTCTAAAATATGTTCTAACCAATAAAGTTGGAAAATAAATTTGGTAACAATAATCTAAGCTTTGTTGTATTTCACAAAAAGATCTACATTTAAAGGAAATAGAACATCACATGTGCACTAGCACACAGGGTTGCTATGGTAACAGACTACATCTTTTATATTTACTCTTCAAATTGCGGTACATGGAGCTATTACAACCAAATAATGTCAACATCCACTTCCTTCTGATCGTACAGAGGTCTCTGGAATAAATTGTACTTACAGTTCCAGAAATTCTCAATTTTAACCAATCTTCTTCTGTCTTTTCTAGAAATTGTAATTAAAATACATATAATAATGATTAATATTTGGCATTGGGGTTAAGACTGCATCATCATTTAACTCATGCAGGAACATTATCAAAATGGCAAAAGAAACTTAATAACCACTAATGTCCATTTAAACATTTAAAGTATTGGAATGTGTGTGAGTGTGTGTGTGTTTAGGTAGCAGTAAGTTCTACGTAGGGAATGAAGAGAAATAAGAAGTTTAGAAAAATGTATTTGGTTTTACTAACTCGGCACACCAAAGAAATCTACTTTTCCCACAGCTGTGCTTATATGAACACTTAAGAGATACCTACTATCCTGGAGTATATAAGTTTATGCTTCACTAAACCTTGTTTTTACCATCTATCTCAAAATGTACCCTTAGCATTGCCTCCAGGCACATTTAAATCACTATCAACTAATGTAAACCCTCTCCCCAGTATGTTATATAGTGTGCTACCTCTTCCAGAATTTCTATTACCTTTCTAACCGTCCCCAACAGTCCTCCTCCAGCCACCTGGAAAATTTACAGCCCATCAGAATAGTTATGTCTCTCACTGTAGACCAACAGAAAACACCAATAATGAGGTGCTTCCAAGCCACATAAGTATGAATCTAATTTGTAGCTGTTACTCTATCATAACAGAGTAAGACTGAGGGCTGGACAAAAAAATTAAAAACTCTCCTAAAATGGGCACCTCAGTTATCCACAATAGGCCCTCATACCAGCCTACACACCAGCAAAGTTAGGGAATTAAATGCAATTTTCTCTTGGGACTTACTGAAAGAACACGGATATATTATCTACTCATCCACATATATTCTTCTCTAATTTAATGTAAGGGGTGTAGCCCTTATATTGTGTTTGTGTGTGTGTGTGTGTGTGTGTGTGTGTGTGTGTTTTGTTTTGTTTTGTTTTAAAGAAACCAGTTGGAGGAGGTCTTCTTTGAAAGCCATAAATATATACCTCTACTGATGTCTTCCATTGCAAATAGATCATCTTCAGTGTCTCCCAGTCAAGGGAAACCACACAGTCATCAGGCAACAAAGATTCTGTGAAAATGAAAGGGAACATATTTCATCTCTAATGTCATACAGATTTTTACCCTAAATGTGAAGAAATGCAAACGTGATTATTTAGACTGACATAATAGTAAAAGCCCAGCTTGAAGGATATTTTGCTGATGGCTAAAGTAGGAGTTAGTTTGTCTCAAGTCTTTATTAGTAAACACTATCCTGACTCATTGAAAATGAGTATATGTATACATATAAACCAATATGTATTCTCATTAAGTATAAATACATATATCAATAATAAATATATAATATATAATATAATATATACATACATATTATATATACAATAGCTTCAAGTGGTACTATCACAGGGCATAGAATTTAGGTAGTCATCCTTTCTTGTGACATGTATAAACAGTGCTACTATAGCAAGTTTAGTCTTCTTGCAAATTATTCCTTCCACCTAAGAGGATGGGGGTGGGGGAAGGGAATCCTCACAGACAATTATGATGTTCATAAATAAGCCCAAACACTGATACATACATACCAGCCATACCAAACCACACAAAATATTTTTTCTATGCTCACATAGCCCTGGCAACATGGGTAGTTTGGTTTCTTTGGGCATGTGTCTGGCTTTACTATCTAATCGTGCTGTGTCTACAGAACTCCTAAGGCTAGGATTCCTTTGGGTTCCCTGCCCTATTTACAAGGCCACTCACTGACCTCAGATACAGCAGAAGTTTGTTTGTCCAGCCTGGCCAAACAAGTCAGCTGACAGTTTCCACTTTCAGTTTTTTCCTTGCCTTTTTTAAGTGCCTGCCATATCCAAATGTGAAATTCTTTTCCTAGATGTTTCTTTTAAGCCGCATTTGTATAAGCACTACTTATAATTCACTTCTACATCAAAGCCACCCCCCAAAAACCATAACCTCATATGTTTTTCAACAACCCCTTAAGCACTGCTAAGCTCACTCATAAAATATTCATAAGCTTGTCATTTATATTTTCTATGTGCAATAATTTTGTTTTGTGTTAGTCTTGTCTCCCCATTTAGAAGGTAAGCTATTTGATGAATGAGGTCTATTTCCTTTAGAAAGCTTTCCAAAGCTTAATTAATGGATGCTTGATCATTATTGCTGATTATGACGGTATTGTGCATTCAAGGGAGCGGATTTAGAATCTTTTCACACCAGTGCCTTTATGCTTTCTGATGCTGATCTAAAGCAGTGATTGTTAATTTTGGAGTCAGGTGCCATCATCCCCTCCCCTTGCTCCAGAAACTGACAAAATCTATAGACTTTCTCAGAAAAACAGTTCAAAGTGACACAAACATGTTTGCATATAATTTTAGAATATGGACCTAGGGCTAAGACCTCTGACCTAAAATGACATCATTTACCTTTTAAAATTCCCTAAATTTTAATTATGTTAATTAAATGAATTAAATTAATTTTTAATTGGTATGTTTCTTTGGTGCATCTAGAAAGATAGCATATTGCAGCAAACAGTTAATATGTGATTATTCACAAAGTTTACAAAATGATAAACATAACACTAGAACCTCAAGAGCAGGTGAATAATTGTGACTCCCTCGCCCTGAGACTTAGCCAATCTTGGGTCAGGATTCTGGGCACCAATTTTGTCCACAACAGCAGAAGTTTAAGAGCAAAGTAAACAATTCTGGAAGATAAGCTGTGAGACAGGAGCAGGGCCCAGACACCTGGCAGGTACAAAAAAGAAAAAGTATCTTGAAGATACAGGAGAACTGTAGGGATTGGAGCTTTGACTTCTTGGATGTTCCAACTTCTGTCCTCAAAGAAGGATACATATTCAACTCCATGAAATCACTAATACATGCAATTGACTTATGATAGGAAAAATTGGGATGTGTGCTAGATTTCCTGTTTAAGACATTTAGCGTCTTAAATATATTTCTTATTTAGAAGAAATTTACTTAGAATTTTACTTAGAATATTAAGAAAAACATTTTCATGTGTTTTATTCACAAGTGGATTTTTCATTTCCAAAAACAGCAGCAGCTGGAAGGAATATTTCTAGTCAACAAGTCAGACTCTGTAATCTTCTTTTCAGTATCCTTCTCAAATAGTCTTTAAAAATTAAACTCAACTTATTTCAGATGATATGTTTTCATCATTTAATCTTCCCTGTCCCCCACTTTACTATTCTCATGTCTATGAGCCATATGATGAATGAAAAAGGAAAGAATCATACACCAAACAAGGGAAATGCATAAAATAGATTTTTAAAAAAGGACCCCATCTCTATTTGTTATATAATTACTGTTTGCCTGCCTCATCCTTGTTCTTCTCAATGTCTATTTATATTGAAAATCCAAGTATTCTAAGTGCTCAAAGATATTTAAGACTATGGTTCCTGGAAGTGAAGGCAGGCACATGACTCTGAAGGTCAAGCACCATTTGCTATGGGTCCTTTACTTCCATTGCTGAAAAGCATCACAAGATCAATTAACTGCATGAAATCACTAATACAAGGTAGAAACATTTCAAAAAAGTACTCATATATGTTAAACGGGAATTTTTGTTTGTAGCAAATAAACACAATTTACCCATTGGAACTCCAGGGGATCCAAAAAGCTTTACTAGTTGAAAGGCAAACCCTTGTGATAATTGCAGTTCAAGGGAATCAAAGCCAGTGCTCGTTAAATCTTGGTTATCCTCAGTTTGTAAAGACTGTAATGGCGTAGTTTCTTCCCGTGTCTTCAGCTTTTCATCAAAACTTTCATTTAAAAAGTGAAGATCAGAAGTGTCCCTAAAAGAGTACAAAGTATCAGGCTGGCTACTTAAAATTTCTAAAGAACTCAACCCTATGTCATGTAGTTGGTTACCTACTCTTGTCTGAGATTTGAAAGTCAAAGATGGTTTCTTGTTTGTAAAAGATACTATCCAAAAGCTGCAGGTATACTGTAGCACAAGAGAAGGAACAGGGTTTTTATAAAAATACACAGGGTGCCTTAGTCTACTAAATGGCAGGTAATGAGAATAAGATTGTCTACCAAAATTTAAAGGAGGATCTTTAATAATATGAAAGCAAAACCATGATGGGTGATGATCAAAGGTCATAAGTTTTTGCTTATTCTCTTCTATATTGCTTATTTCTAAAATTCTATGTTTTTCTGCTTCCAAAATAATTTTTAGTCCATGAGTTTCTGTTAACATGACACATTCCCCTCTTTCTTTTACATTGATAGATCTCTGTCCCAGTAAGTTAAAGTTTGGTGCCAAATTGAAAATCCTCTTCTCCCTCCTTTTCTCATTCTTTGTTGAGCATAAGTCACTCTTTGGCATATCCAGTTTAGGCAAGCAGCTTCTAAAGACATTTGTTTCCGTTTCTATGGTTGAATCCATATTCTCAGTTTGAGGTGACAAATCTTCATTTTCTATCAATAGCTTTTCCTCTATCAATGTTTCTGGACTGCTTCCTTGTCCTGAAGTTCCTTCAGAAGTGGAGATCAATTTAATCAATTGTTCCCTGCTATCCGGAGAGGCCAGCCTTTGCCATCTATCTCTCTTTGGTCTTTGTTCGCATATAAACTTATGAGGACCCTCAGGCCAGTTCCCAAAACAGGGTTGCCTCTCAGAGCTCATCTGTAATTCGTCACCAGTCAAATTGTTTGAAGAGAAAGCCCAATAGTCATTTTCAGTTGTATTTACTCCGTGGTCCTTTCTTAAACTTTTATCTGAAGTTCTGGACCCATATTGATTGCACAGAAATGTTTCATTCAAGAGTCTTTTATCTACCCTCTCTCTCTTCTGCATAAATGAGCATGGGATGGCGGCAGACACACCCTGGATATCTGATGTCAGGGGGTGCCTATCTCCCCTATGCTTTCCTACTTTCGTGCCAGGCCACTCATCACTTGCTGTGCAGGAAAGATTCTGAGTCATTGTTGGACAAGTAAGAGAGTTTTCATTTGGCATCAATGACATATTTAGAAACAAATCATCATGTTCTTTAGGGGAGTAATTTTTTGGTGTATTGTCCAGCTCAACTACAGACGTAACATTTGGAAAATGATCTTCAGGATTTATGCTTGTCCATATTTCATCTTTGTGGCTATTTACTAAATCTCTTAGTTCATTTCCCAGGCCACCAGTGAATGTGCACGCTGATTCCCTTTTGGTGTCTTCCATGTCTTCGTCCTCACTCGGAGAGGGGTCCTGATCTCCTGCTGTGTGATAACTTAAGGTTTCAAATGAGTTTTCTCCCATGATTTTACCATGACTGTTCTGCTTTTTACTTCTTTTCCTGTTTCTCTTCTGTTTGTTTTTGTTGAACCGGTGCCCAGTTTTCTTCAAATTGCTTTCTCTGAAACATAACAAAATTAATTATAACTTAATTTTTTGTATAACACTAGCAAACTGAAACATTATAGTCTTAATGTGCAAAATTACAAATTAGGACAAGAGATTCTAAATTACTTGTAAAAAGGGATATACTTTCTCTACGTAAAAAATGAGTACACTTTGGGGCACCTGGGTGGCTTAGTCAGTTAGGTATCCAACTCGTAATTTTGGCTCAGGTCATGATCTCATGGTTCATGGGTTCGAGCCCCAGATCAGGCTCTGGGCTAGATGTCACAGAGCCTGCCTGGGATCATCTCTCTGCCTTTCCCCCACCTCTCTCTCTCAAAGTAAATAAATAAACTTAATATATTTAAAAATAAAAATAAATGAGTACACTTTGAGAAAGTTACAACTCATTTCCAAATAGTGTTTCATAAACCAATAGCTTTATGAAAGCCTAATATTTTCCTTGAAAAAAAATATTTATACATGTGAATATTTTATACATACATATAACACACACATATATACATATACCAAGGTGTTTATTTGTACATTTATATATATATTGCTTGCAGGGAGGTGATATTCTTAGCTAGCAGTTCAAAACGAGAGGTTCCATCACTATCTTGCGGGGTGTTTGTAAATGTGTGAAGGCATTTTTGGTGGTTACAGTGACTGGAGATGTGTTACTGAGGTCAGGAATGTTTTTCATCCTGTGATGCCAGGAACAATTCCACAGTAGAAAAGTATCCCACCCAAAGGAACAATAGTATTCCCTAAAAGGTCTCAGCTCCCCTTAATTGAAGATCAACTTTGATTCTAACAGAAAAAAGATTGAGACCATTTTCTAATTTAATTTTTTAATGTTTATTTTTGAGAGAGAGACAGAGACAGAGAGACAGAGTGTGAGTGGGAGAGGGGCAGAGAGAGAGGGAGACACAGAACCTGAAGTAGGCTCCAGGCTCTGAGCTGTCAGCACAGAGACCAACACGGAGTTTGAACCCATGAACCATGAGATCATGGTCTGAGCCAAAGTTGGACACTTAAACAACTCAACCACCCACGTGCCTTGAACATTTTCTAATTTAGAATGTAAAGATCTAGTTTTCTTCTCTAAGGTACAGATAGAGAATATTAAAATGCAGTGGGGGGTGGGGAGAAGGACAATAGAGATGAAGGAAAAAAAAAACAAGATACAGGATAAAAAAAAAAACCAATTAAACAAGTAAAAAAACATGGAAGCCAAAACAGATAATGAAGAAACCACCAATCAGCTGGGTGTTGGACAAAGGAACTTGTTCTGGCCTGGTTTATTCCACCCTGTGACAATGGGCAATTTTCAATAGGCAGGAGCCCTGAACACCTTGTTCTTTGGCACCTAATTGCTGCTGCCCTTGTTTACAGTTCCTGGATTAGTTTAGAAATAACATTAAGGAATGCTAAATTACTGAGAAGCAGTTGTGATGGGACTTCTAAAAAAGGATACCAAATAAAGAATCCAACTTTGGCAGTAACTTCTCCTCATTGTCAGTTCTGATTCCAGTGAAAGCCTCAGCTGAAGCCTAAGTGCAATAGCTTTTACAAAATTCATACTGAAACTAGGATGTTACTCTGAAAACAAACTCCACTGTCTTCACCAAAACATGAAGCATCCTGTTTCAGGGAAAGGAGAAAAGAAATGGTCATATGGCCTAAAACTTAGGCCAATGGACATAAGGGTATTTAGAGTGAATTCATTTGTCACGGTGGAAGTAGTGAGAAATGATCACATTCTGGATATATTTTAAAGGAAAAACAAGATTTAAAAACAAATTGCATATGGAGTATAAGAAAAAGATGAAGTACGGGTAAAAGGATTTGAGCATGAACAACTGAAGGATGAAGTGGCCATTTACTGATTTATTGAGACATTGAAGGCTATGAGAGGCATGAGTTTGGAGACAGGGTTGCCAAATCAGTCGCCACAAAATTCAGTTCAGAGTTTGAGCCAATAAGCTAGTCTGTACTTATAGCAGAGGTTAGAAAGTAGAAAAGATAAGGGCTTTGTTAATATTCCTCAAGGATTCTTTTGTTTTCTGAATGGATTACAACATAATAGAGATTGTATTGAGTAGATCTCAGTCTACTTAGAGAAAGGTAGTAGAAACTTGCTAATGATGAAAATTCACTGTGCCTACAGAGAAGTTAACATGGATTCTGAAAGAATGAGGTGGCTTAAAAAATAACTCATTGGTCAGGGAGATCAGACAATTATTAAGGTAGTTTGCCAACAGAGATAGAGGAGACCCTAAGGATTGGAATTCCAATTGAAAATACAACACAACGCCAAGAAGTATGAAAATCAGACGACTGACTCCACAGGAAAATGTGCCTGAAACTTGTACTAGTTCTGTGTCATGAAGCTCTATAGAGCTACCATACTTGTTCCAGGTCTTCTGGGAAGGAAACACAAACCAATAACAGTGACTTGTGAAGCATTTGGGAGAGAAGAGAAAGGATAGTGGTGATAACTTCCTGTAGAATATGTATGCATGGGATGTGGCTTATCAGTAGACATATTTATAAAGTATGGGAGGCTCATCAAACCTGTGTCAAGGCTCATTAACTTGATCTCATTTATGCTGATTCACTTAGGAATGAATGGCACCATTAAAAGAAAAGAAACATCATTACATAAAAGTTAGCCATGGAGAAGAAATCAGGAGAGCTGGAGGCACAGGCTGTAGCTTTAGAAAAGAAAGGAGTAAGTAGAAGTGAACAAATAGTAATATATTTCTAATTAATAATATTCTGTTCTCTAGATGGTAGCTGAAAACCGAAGCCCCTGGGTAGGACTGAGTGTATCTCTTAATTATGAGAAAAAGAGTGTTTGCTCAAAGACACGCTAGCCTGACCAAGTGAGCTGTGACTTGAAAATAGAGGTGACAGAACATCCAGATAAAGATAAACCTACTAGGGAGGGAAAAGTATTGTAAGTGCCTGAACTTCATGAAAAAAATTATTAAGGGGGTGGAAACAGTATTTCTCCATTGCAGTGGCCTGTATACTAATTCATGAAGCAAGATCAATAAATGAAGTAAAATTCAATTAAAACACATGCAGATTGTAAAAGAAAGCTCTCACAGCTTTGTAGAACGACTGTGGTTGAACTAATCCAGGCCTAGATCCTAGTTTAGTAATAAGCTAGTAGTGGGATCTTGGGTAAATCAGATCACCCTTCTGGTTTTTTTTGTTTTGTTTTTTTGTTTGTTTGTTTGTTTTCTGAGAGAGAGAGAGAGCAGTGTGAGCAGGGGAGGGTCAGAGAGAGAGGGAGGTACAGAATTTGAAGCAGGCTCCAGGCTCTGAGCTAGCTGTCAGCACAGAGCCTGATGTGGGGCTCAAACCCATGAACCATGAGATCATGACCTGACCCAGAGTCAGATGCTTAACCACCCAGGCACCCCCAGATCCCCCTTCTAAAATGAGGATAACATTACCTCCTTGTACAGTTACAAAGTTTATTAATACAGAGGCTCCTAAATGACCTCTACTTAACTGGCATGGCGGATTAAATAATTCTTTCCATTGCCTCTGTACAATATAATGACTTATCCAACGGCACAAAAAATGTTCCCAGCAACTATTTATAGTTGCTTTCTAGTTCAATCACTCCCTTCTGTATATTTACAAGAAGACAGATGAGTTTATTCCCAAGTCTGTTTAGACTAATCATAATTGTTATCGTAACTATTTAGTTTGATTAAATATTATGTAAGCATTACATCAACCAGTGAAATAGGAATACAAGAAAGTTTCTTTTCTTTCTTTTTCTTCTTTTTTAAAGAGAGAGAGACCATGTGAGCACAAGAGAGGGGAAGAGGGAGAAGGTGGGGGGTGGGGAGAGAGAGAGGATGGGGGGGGAGAGAGAGAGAGAGAGAGAGAGAGAGAGAGATCTTAATCAGGCTCCATGCTCAGTAGGCTCCATGCACAATCCCATGACCCTGGGATCACGACCTGAGCCAAAATTAAGAGTTGGACACAACTGACTGAGCCAGCCAGGTGCCCCAAGGAAAAGTTCTATAAAAAATTAAGGTAAGTGACTCAATAAAGATGAGGTATTAAACAACTGTTATCAAATGAGGTGTGGGCAGGATAACTATGAAGTTTGGTTCAAAATCATAAAATCCTTTAATTCTGCACTCATACTGCTTTGAATATTTCTTTGGGTTCTTCCTTCAATTTCATCAATAGAAACTAGAAATTCTTGACAATGCATTATAGGTGTGGTTTATACATTAAAAAAAAAAAACTCCACTAAATAAACTTCAAATAAACAGACTCATACATAAATAGTGGTGAATGGATGTATATGTAAGCATGCATTTTTAAGTTCAAATAAGGTGTTTATAATATGTATCATTTCTTTTTTTTCTTTTAAACTTGCAATGTTTGTCTTTATTTTGTTCTTTATATTTTGAAAGTGAAAAGATAGTATCATTTCTTTTTGGGTTTTTTTAGTTTTTTAAATATTTGTTCTATGTATTTATAAGCCTTAAGTTTGCTCTAAAGATTTCAAAAGTATTAAGAGTACTTTTCCCAGGGTAGCACTTTTTTTTTTTTTAATTTTTAAACAAATCATGGAGTTCTCCGGTCCATAGCATTTCCGTCTGTTCCAAGGTTATGTATGTTTTGACTACTATTGTGATTAATATGTATCATTTCTTAATGATTCCTCACTTTAATCAACCTTTTCAATGAACTAACCACCTGCTTGTCCCAATTATGTTAGATAAAAAAGGTTTATTGTTAAATAAAGCACCTAGCACAATACCTGGCATCTGGTCTTTTCTAAATGGGAGTTCTTATTTTTACCACATATTAAGGACAACAAAATAATCTTATATATTTCACTGAGACTCCGGGGTACTATTCAAGATTAGAATATGATAATGGCTAGCATGACTTATGCAAAAAAGAATACATGAGAAGGAAGAACTGAAAAGTTCTCAAAACATGATTTAATATATGTTTGCACATTATTCAAAGTAGAGAAGATTTTTAAAGTGGCCAAATATAGACAAACTGACAAATCTACCATTTTTATCAGAGATTAAAATACCTTTCTCAGGGGGCGCCTGGGTGGCTCAGTTGGTTAATCATCCAACTTCAGCTCAGGTCACAATATCACTGTTCATGAGTTAGAGCCCTGCATCAGGCTTTGTGTTACCAGCTCAGGGTCTGGTGCCTGCTTTGGATTCTGTGTCTCCCTCTCTCTCTGCCCCTCCCCGACTTGCACTCTGTCTCTATCTCCCTCTCTCTCTATCGAAAGCAAATAAACGTTAAGAAAAAAAATTTTTAAATACCTTTCTCAATAGTTGATAAAACAAGCAGACAAAAAAATCAGGATATTAAAATCATAAATAGCACAATTAATAATGTTCAATATAATGATTATGGAACACTACATTTAAAAATTACAGAAAACACATTCTTTTCAACCATATGGAATATTTAAAGAAATTAACGCGCCATCCATCAGACTAGCCTCCACAAATTTCAAAGCATTATTTAAAAAAATTTTTTTTAATGTTTATTTTATTTTTGAGAGACAGAGAGAGACAGAGTGTGGGTGGGGAAAGGGCAGAGAAAGGGAGACACAGAATCTGAAGCAAGCTTCCAGGCTCTGAGCTGTCAGCATTGGGCCAGATGTGGGGCTTGAACCCACGAATTGTGTGATCATGATCTGAGCTGAAGTCAGATGCCAAACTGACTGAGCCACCCAGGTGCCTTTCAAAGCATTATTAACGTACAGACCACATTCTTTGACAATAATGCAATTAATTTTGAAATTAGTAATAAAATTATTTTGGAAAAAAAATTAAATGCTGAAGAATTCATAGGTAGAAAAATGTTAACAGAAATACATAGAAATGAATAATAGTAAAAAATAATTACATATAAAAGTTTCCCATATACAAATATTTCTCTTATATGTAACTTCAAAAAAAAAAGGCAAGGTACAAAATTAAAGAGTTAACCACACAACTGAAGATGTTAGACAAAGAAAAGCAAAAGTAACCCCCAAAAAGTAGAAGGGAAGGAATCATTAAGAATCAAAAAGGTAACAAAGAAACATAAACTTAACACACTGTAATCAGGACCAACAATTCAGAAGTTGGTAATTTGAAAAGATTAATAAAATTCACAAACCCTTGGTAAGATTAATCAAAGGAAAAAGGAAGCAATTTAGTCTTAGGGATGAAAAAGGGGCACAAATCCAGTTCCAGAAGAGATTTTAAATGATAAAAGGATTGTGGCATTATTTACAATAACCAAGACAAGTCTAAGCATTCATCAGGGAATGAATGGATAAAGAAAACTAGTATGTATATAATATATGTAAATATATATATACATATAAATATACACACATATACATACAAGGGAATATTACTCAGTCATAAAAAGAAGGAAATCTTGCCATTTGTGACAACATGGATGGGCCTTGAAGGCACTATGCTAAATATAATAAGTCAGAAAAAGACAAATACTATGTAATTTCACTTCTGTTATTGAGTTTCTTCTGTAAATAACTCATTCAGTCTAGCTCAGTCTCTGGAACTTTATATCTCAATGCAGATGGTGACCCTGTCTTACTGCAGCCTCTGGAGCTAAATGCAAATGTGGCCCATACTGTCTCTGTTTTGTGTAATGAACTTCATAGTGTGACGCAGTTCATAACTTAGATGTATGCATGTATACGTATATGTCAATGCAAATACATATGATTTAAACCCTCATGTCTCTGTTGCTTATATATTCTAGGGTAAGGGTATGTATATGTATATGGGTATGTATATGTATCTTCTAGGGTAAGGGTATGTACATGTATTTATGGATGATCTGTGAATAGATGAACAGACACTGTTGACTTACTCTTATCTTTTATTCATTTCTTTAATATTGCATTAAAATGTCAATAAGGGGCATCTGGGTGGCTCAGTCAGTTAAGTTGCTGACTCTTGATTTCGGCTCAGGTCATGATCTCACAGTTCATGAGATCGAGTCCTGCATCAGGGTCTGCATTAACAAGATGGAGCCTGCTTGGGATTCTCTCTCTCTCTCTCTCTCTCTCTGCCTCTCTCTGTCCCTCCCCTGCTCATGCTCTCTCTCTCAAAAATACATAACTTAAAATCATACAAAACTTAACCAAATAATACTCTCCAATATCCTAGAATATAACCAATGCTTGGTTCATAATCAGCAGTAATTTAGTGAATAATTTAGTAATGAATGAAAGAGTAACTCTTTTTCATAGTGAGTTTAGTTGTTATATCAGATTTTCATTATAATTAGATAACAAAATGCATTGATTTTTTGAAATAGGTGAATATATACAATGAGTTGTATTACAATGCGGCTTTACACATCCAGTGTGATTACAAATAGATTGCCTATAATTAGACTCTTTACCTTCATCTTATTTTTTATAGTTTTCCTATCAGTGGGTAGATGAAAAAAAAACTGCTTCTACTGTAAATTGTAGAGAATGAAAATAGAGAATCTAAAAGTAGACATAGTTTATATATATTTTCATGTTATTTTGTCTGTCTTTTAAGAGGAGTTAAATGTTTCATTTTGTTTGGGATACAAAATTTAAATTTCTCTTACACTAATTGGATGCAGCAATATTGTCCTTTGTGTTGAATTTGGTATTTGGTTCTATATACTGCTGGTTTGTCAAACAAATGTATTCAGACTTTTATGTTTAAATTAGTGTATTCTACATTTGAATACTTTTTCAAAGAATTTTCTTCTAATTATTTCACTATGGTGATAAACCTAAACACTGATGTTGGAAGCACTGGCCATTATTTTAGGCCTATTAGATCACTTATAGCCTGGCACTAATGTTTATGAGCAAAATCAAGTTTCAAGTTGGGAAACCCTCTTACACATGACTCTACACTCATATACAGAGACTTTCACAACCAGCATTTTCACAAATGTGTGTATCTGAAGATGAGTCCTGTGGGAACATGGAATGGGCAAAGCAAATCCATCAAGGTGCTAGAAAAATAAGTCAAGTTCATATGCTACTGATGGGTAGAAGTGCCATCTTGTTTCTGAAAGAAAAAAGTCAAAGAAAGAAGATGGCATTTGATAACTAGACTGTTTTTCTTCAGCTTATTATAACCCAGATAATCTATATTCTTATTAAATTTTTATTAAAACTATGTTTCTTGCTGATAACTACTTAGCAAGGCTAATTAGTGCATAATAATACAATTGATTTTTTATAGTCTGTCCATCATTAAATTTCAGAAACATCTTGGCATCTAGACTGACAACCTGGTGAAATACAGGAATATGCCAAATACCCTTTACTATATCTACCTATATGGGGGTGGAGCAGGAGTGGGTAATGGTATATTACATGATTACTGTTTATTTTATTTGCATTTGCTTTTTAAAACCTAATTAAAATAATAATCTGGTAATTTTATGCCACAGCTTTTCTTACTAACATCCTTCATATCTACATAAACACATTTACCAGATGGGACTGATACTATCAGGCTCACTATGAGGAGTTGTGTAAGTCCTAGTCTAAGTTAAATCACTTTGAGGTGCTGTAAATTGCATTTAACTTCATACATATCATTTTAAAACATCTAGCTATAAAATGTTTAAGTTTAAAAGAAAATTTGGGGTTCCTGGTGGCTCAGTTGGTTGAGTGCCCAACTCCTGATTTCGACTCAGGTGATAATCTCTGAGTTGTAGAATCCAGCCCCATGATGGATTCTGCAGTCTGCATGTAGTCTGTTTGAGTCTCTCTCTCTCTCTCTCTCTCTCTGCCCTTCACCACTGCTCATGCTATATATATATATCTATATATCTATTAAAGCATTTTCACAGTGATATATATATATATATCTTTATATATGCTTTAATGGTGGCATCTGTATAGCATGTGACGTCAAGACAGGAAAAAGAACAAGTGCACAATAAATAAATAAATTTTAAAAATTAAATAAAGTAAGGGTACCTGGGTGGTTCAGTTGGTTAAGCATCTGGCTCAGGTCATGATCTCACCGTTTGTGAGTTCAAGCCCTGTGTTGGTGTGGAGCCTGCTTGGGATTTTTTCTCTCCCTCTCTCTCTACCCCTCTCCTGCTAGCTCTCTCTCTGTCAAAATAAATAAACTTTTTTTTTTAAAGTTACTTTGATGATTATGATTTAAGGCAGTAATTACTAAAAAAATAGCTAGAAAATCTAATATTATTTTAAAGTATATGAAATACTACATTAAGCTATGTTGGATCATTTCTACTTCAATAGCCTCATCATGAATTATTGCCATTAATATGGAATAGACTTTAGCTATAAAATTAAAACATAAGAAACAGAATATAATAATTAATGAAGATACTTAAAACACAGGGAATTTTCAACTCACAAAATGGCTGTTTTTAAAATGGCTGTGAGGTTTTGTTTTTTACTTTCCAACAAAATTGATACAATACTATAAAATAACATTATTATTTTTGTAGGCCAACCACAAAAAGCATTTCACTGAAAATGTGTGGTTTGTTTTCTCTACTTCCTTTATTCCTTTTTATTTTGTTTTTGTTTTTTGTGTTTGGTTTTGAAAGTGGTTTAAGATAATTATTTCTCTTGTCAAATAAGATTAAGGTCATACTTTTTTACTCACACAAGGAAAGGAAAAGAGTTCCTGAAGTAAATTAAAAACAGTTGGAAAGGAAAGCAAATTACGTTTCAGAAGATGTTCAGAACTTCCCACAAAGGAAAGTGCACATGCCCAGATGGCTTCACAGATACTTAATTCTATCAAGTATTAAAAGAACAATAATATACCAATCATTCACAAACTCTTCCAAAAAATAAAATAAAAAACACACCCCTATTTATCCTATGAAGATAGTACCAGTCTTATACCAAAACCAAACAAAGACACCACAAGAAAACTATATACCAATACTTCTTAGGAGTGTATTTTCAAAAACCTAAACAAAAAAATTTTTAAAAAAAGCAACAAATAAACAAAATAACAAACTGGATCCAGCAACACATAAAAAGATTATACACCATGATCAAGTAGAACGTATCCCAGCAATGCAAGGTTGGTTTAACATCCAAAAATCAATTAGAGTAATATGCCATATCAATAAAGTCAGAAACCATATATAATCATTTCAATAGAAGCAGATAAAAGATTTATAGAATCCAACATTCCTGGAGACTAAAATACTTTAAAAACCAAGAACAGACAGAAATATTCTGAACTTCATATTAGACTTGTATGAAAAACTACAGCTAGAGGCGCCTGGGTGGCTTAGTCAGTTAAGCCTCTGACTTTACGACTTCAGCTCAGGTCATGATCTCATGGTTTGTGAGTTCAAGCCCTGTGTCAGGCTCTGTGCTGACAGTTAGCTCACAGCCTGAAGCCTGTTTCAGATTCTGTATCTCCCCCTTTTTCTGACCCTCCCCTGCTCACACTGTTTCTCTCTCTCTCTTACTCAGAAATAAATAAAACATTAAAAAATTTAAAAAAAAGAAAAAAGAAAAACTACAGGTAACATCAGAGTTAATGGTGAAAACCTGAATGTTTTCTCCCTAAAAATCAAAAGATAGACAAGGATAGGCACCTTGCTGTCTCAGTTGGTGCAGCATGCGACTCTTGATCTCAGGGGTGTGATCTCACATTGGGTGTGGAGCCTACTTAATTAAATTTTTTTTTTTTTTTCTAAATGAAGACAAGGATGTTTGTTCTTACCATTCCTATTCAATATTGTACTAGTGGTTCCAGTCAGGGTAAATAGAGAAGGAAAAAAATTTAAATCACCCAGAATGGAAAGAAAGAAGTAAAATTATTTCCAGTCACAGATGATATGATGTTATATATAGAAAATCTTAAGGAATGTACTAAAAAAATATAAAACTAGCTCAAATGTTCAGGATATGAGAACAAGATATAAAAATCAATAGTATTTCTATACATTACCAATGTACAATCTGAAAATTAACAAAATTCCTTTTACAATAGCATCAAAAAGAATAAAATACTTAGGAATATATTTAACAAAGCAACTATAAAACATTGTTGAAAGAAATTAAAGAAGACCTAAGTATATGGAAAGGAATCACATGTTCATGAATCAGAAGATACAGTATTGTTAAGATGGATTAATGCTTCCCAAATTGGTCTGAAGGTTCAATGCAATCCCTATCAAAACTCGAGCCTGCCTTTTCTGCAATCTGATTCTAAAATTCATATAAAAACTCAAGGCCCCCAGGATGGCCATATCAATCTCAAAAAAAAAAAAAATTGGAGGACTCACACTTCCTGATTTCAAAATCGGCCATAAAGCTGTAGTAATCAAGGCTGTGGTACTGGCATAAGGATCAATGAAACTGAATTGAACGTTCAAAATATAAACTCTTATATTTATGGCCAATCGATTTTTGTCAAGTAATTCAATGAAGAAAGACCAGTCTTTTAAACAAACGTTGGACAACTGGATATTTATATGCAAAAGAATCAAGTTGGACCCTACATCATACCATATACAAAATTTAACTCAAAATAAAGGCCTAACTCAAAATAAAAGCTAAAACCTACAAAACTCCTATTAAAAAACATAGGTATAAAACTTTATCATCTTAAATTAGGCAGTGGTTTTTGAGATGACTACAAAAGCACAAGTGATTAAAGAAAAAAGAGATAAATTGGAATTCATCATAATTCAAAGATTTTGTTTTCAAAAGATCTCATCAAGATGGTGAAAAGACAATCCAAAGAATGGGAGAAGATATTCACAAATTATACATCTGATATGAAATCTGTACCCAGACTATATAAAGAACTCTTATAACTTAGTAATAAAAAGACAAATCCAATTTGAAAAAGGGGCATCTGGGTGGCTCAGTCGGTTAAGGGTCCTACTTCAGCTCAGGTCATGATCTCACAGTTCGTCGATTAGAGCTCCGCATCAGGCTCTGTGATGACAGCTTCTGATTCTGTGTCTCCCTCTCTCTCTGTCCCTCCCCTGCTCTCTCTCTCTCTCAAAAATAAACATGAAAAAAAAATGGACAAAGGAACAGAACTGACCTTTCTCCCAAGAAGGTATACAAATGGCCAATAAGCACCTGAAAAGATGCTCAACCTCATTAGCAATCAAAGAAATGCAAATCAAAGCCACAATGACATACCATTTCATATCCACTAGAATGGCTATAGTAAAAAAGATCCACAATAGCAAGAATGGGTGAGAACTTGGAGAAACTGAAATTCATAAAATGCCTGAATTATGTACTCTTTGATGAACTATGTACCTTGTTTGCAGTGACAAAATGTTTGACCATAAACCATTTTAATGTGCAATCAGTAATTATTATAGTTACAATTAAAGTTTATGTAAGTCATTATTTTAATTAAAATTTTATTATTTAAAAAAAAATTTTTTTTTAATGTTTATTTATTTCTAGGAGACAGACAGCGTGAGCAGGGGAGGGTCAGAGAGAGAGGGAGTCACAGACTGAAATAGGCTGGCAGTCAGCACAGAGCCTGACGTGGGGCTTGAACCCAAGAACCGTGAGATCATGACCTAAGCGAAAGTCGGACACTTAACCAACTAAGCCACCCAGGCACCCCTATTTTTAAAAAATTTTTAATGCTTTTTATTTATTTCTGAGAGAGAGAGAGAGAGTGAGGCAGTGTGAGCAGAGGAGGGTCAGAGAGAGAGAGAGATACAGAATCTGAAACAGGCTCCAGGCTCTGAGCTAACTGTCAGCACAGAGGTCAACAGGGGGCTTGAACCCAGGAACGGTGAGATTATGATCGAAGCCGAAGTCGGACTCTTAACTGACTGAGCCACCCATGCGCCCCTAATTAAAAATGTAAAAGTAAAGATAAAATATTCAGATAATAAACTTCAGTTAATAAAGTAGGAAATATTCAGAAAAATAAAGATTGAGCTTGTAAAAATACAACATATTCAAGTAAAAAAAAAACCCAATACTACAAAACAGCAATAATGGCTCATATTTCCTCTATACCTGCTATGGGGCAGAGATTTGTTATGTACATAGAATTTCACTTAATCTTAGCTATGAGCTACCTTCCTCATTTAACACATAGAGACTGAAGCTCAGAAATTTGCCCAGTTCACATAATTAATAAATGTGTGGAGTTAGACTTAAACTCATCTCTCTAATTCCAAAGTCTATGTTCTCAATCACTATGCTATATAGCTGTCAAAATTATAAATCCCACAATTTATAAAGACATATATATATCTTAAATTTAAAATAAAGATATATATGTTTGTATTTATATATTTAAAAACATAGGAATCTGCAAAATGGCAGTGGTGGTGAATTATGGCATTGATTTCTTTGGGATTTTCTGTGTCCAGAACTCCCTACATTGAGCATGTACTACTTTTTTAATAGAAAAAATACACAAATGCATCCCTAAGATCTTTTTCAATAAATAAAGTAGGCAAATAAAAATGATAAGCGTTTAAACTTTCTCAATACTTAAGCTTTACCCTAGAATAATAAATACAATTATGCATTGACTGAACATGAATGTATCCCACACAAAAAACAGTCTGTGCAAATTCAGTTCTTATTAATAATACCCCCAAATTATGGTTAACTCCCATCTTCTAAAAAAAAATTCTTTACTACTTAATGACTTCTTTATATCCTCATTAGTCACGAACAAGAGTAATTCCAATGAGAACTACAGTACAGTGTACTGAATCCATTTTCCTGTTTCTATAAGAGTTCTGAAGATTCCTCTTTCCTTTAAATTTTATTATTGCCAGTAATGATAACTCAAAGATCCTCAAAATTAACATCCAGCTTATTCTTAAATATACTGATTTCATTACGTCCATCCTCAAATTGTTTTAAAAAATGTATGAGGTAAAGCAGCATATATTTTAAATATATTGGATAAAATTCACTGTTTTCCTGAAAGTTGAATGCCCCAAGGGAACTAGTTAATTTCCAAATCTTCTAACACCTTTTCAAATAAATTCTCATTACTGCATAGGGATTATTTCAAATACAGAAGTCTTTTTACTTTGCCTTGACAAGATCATGCTGCTGTGTGCATAAAATTCATGATTAGCAAGGTAAATGAGTTCAATATTCTAACATATTAACTCCAATTTTATAAATTACATTTCCCATCTTCTAATACTAATCTAGTTTAATTGCCAATATTTGGGCGATTCTAATTCTTTTTAAATGATACTTGTGATTAATTTTCATTGCTAAGTAATGATTTACACTGATAGTATTGCTACGCAAACACCCACTATTCACTAAGAAAAATGTATGGCTAATTATAATTTATTTTGTTATGTGGTCATATAATAAACACCAAAAAACTTGGTTTGGATTTATGTTGTTCAAAAATCATTATAATTTAATAACTGTTTAGGCCAAGACTGGGAAATCTAAGGTACTTAAATGTCACTTTCTCAGGTAAAGTTTATCCTATACCAAGTTTAAGATTGCAACCACTCCCTCCTTCCCTCACCCCCAATACATGTGCTCTGACCCAGGTCCAGATACTCTTTATTCTGCTTTATTTCTCTCCTTAGCACTTATCACCTTCTAACATAACATAGGATTAATTTGTCTTCTTTGAGTTCTTGTAAAGTTTTTTTCTGTTTTGCTTCCAGCTGACCCCCAGTATCTAGAATAGTGCCTGTGACATAGAAGGTGCTGTTAAGTGAATGATAATTTTACCACTAGGTTAATGGTGTGAGCTGTTTCTCTTGTCCGAGCCTATTTGGTGACTTATACAAATATGTGGGGAATGCATGTTTAATTTTTAAATTAGAGTAAATCTTCATTTTTCACCCTGTTTAGAGTAGGAAAACACTTTCTCCAGTAGCCTTAACTGAGACATAGCAATGCCTTCACAGTTGAAGAGAGGCTTATATCCCTAAGACAGAGGCTGAGAACCTGAAAATACAGAACAAACTCAGAGAAAATTCATAGGTATGGAATTTTACAGCGAAAGAGGGTAGGGGGTATTTTTCTTTTTTTATATTCTTTGGGTCTCAAATAACTCTTCTTAAAATGTTTATTCTTTAGAGACAGACAGTGAGCAGGGAGGTGCAGACAGAGGGAGATACAGAATCTGAAGCAGGCTCCAGACTCTGAGCTGTCAGCACAGAACCTGACAAGGGACTTGAACTCAGGAACCACAAGATCATGACCTGAGCCAAAATCCTCCACCTAACCCATTGAGCCACCAGGCGCTCCATGTATTATCTTTTTAAGTCTTCACAGCAAAACCCTATTAGGTAGGTACTATTAACAACACCACTTTTAAACTTAAGTAATTTTCCCAAACATCAGGTAGATGGTAGAGGTCTCTGACATTTATTGTTATTAAACACTATGCAGTGATGTTCCCCCATTCATCATGACAAATTACATGCTCATGATGAATTCTACAAAGTCATAGATTTCAACATCACTATTATTACCTAGCTAACCCTGTTCATTTTATACTAAGCAGCCACCAAATACAGACATACACACACACACACACACACACACACACACACACACACACACACACACACACACACACAAAGAGAGAAAACTTCTGTAGGTTTTTCTAGTAAAAAGTTGTAGCAATTTGAAATTATTAACAATATATTTTGATAGACTAATCATACCAAAGAAAGCTTAGGCTACAAAGTAGCTAAGCCAATAATCAAAAGGGAAAATAATAAAATTAAAAATCCAGAGGGTCATAATTTATTATTCAAAAACTGCATAAATTCTACTTTACCAGAAGTTCTTCTTGAAGTTCTAATTGAAATGGCCATTTATTATGGAATTTTGCAAATGTGGAAAAAATAAATATTACTTTGTAAAAAAAATATTTTTACATACCCCTCCCAAAAGCCCTGACAATTTGAAAAGCAACAAATTAAATACTAAAGGTAAACAACTCTGAAAATTATAGGAAAAGAAAAATACATTATGAAGCTTTTTAATTTTACTTCTTGTCCTGGGCCTGAAATGAGATACGTGATGCCCATACATGATCTCATATGCACATCACCCCTACTGCCTCAGGATTTAGTACTTTCAAATGATGCTTAAATATCCTAAACACCAAGATAAGATTCTAAAGTGATTTTTTAAAGTTTACTTATTTTGAGAGAGAGAAACCAGAGGTGCAGAGAGAAAAGGAGAGAGACAGAATCCTAAGCAGGTTCTGCATTGTCAGGGCAGTGCCTGATACAGGGCTCAAACTCACAAACCATGAGATCATGACTTGAACTGAAACCAAGAGTCAGATTCTTAATTGATAAAGCCACCCAGATGCCCCCAAGATAATTTAAAAAACCATTCTTACTACATGTATCCTACAAGTATTTTTAGGCTCATGTCTGTTTTCTTATCAGAAATTAATATGATTAAAGTGAAAATTCATTAGTTTAAGATCCTTGAAAAGAATATTTATAACATTTCAAATTATAAACTTAAATCTGCTCGGTAAATCCCATTAGGGGCAAGCAGGCTTAAGATAGCCCTGATTTGCTACAACTTTTCAAGCTCTTAACATATTTGACACATTTAAAAGTCACAGCTGTTGTTTTAAAATAAATACAGTGACTACACATCTAAATCTTTCCAAACATGAAGTTAAGATATCATCCCATCTAAGAATAAACAATTTCCAAAACTGGATGGTCCATAAGCAGAGAGTTAAATTTTCATGTACTTAAAATTGGGGGTTTATTTTTAAGCCCATCATTTATGCAAACCGAAAGCACTGATGTGTGTATTGAAGCCCTTATTTCCTAACACTCAAAAAAAAATCATATGCAACTTGGTCAATTGACAAACATCAATAATTCTATTCACTGGAAAATGGTTGATGACCCTAGACGTTTTTAAACAAATGTTTATGTAAATTCCTGCCTTCTATGTGCTGTCACTGCAAATAAGTTACCATTACCATACTGACTTGTTGTTACACCTTAAATAACTTCAAATATATTGGAACTACTTACTGCCTCTCTTTCAAATGGCCCCATATAGTTCAGTTTTTTTAGTTCTCCTATCTGCATTTTATGGTGTTTTTGTATCATCAAATGTTTTCAGGCTATCAGATCTAATTTCTTATTCTTTCTGAGATGGCCCTAACTTTAACTACCCACCACCTGCTACTGCTGAAATATTTGTGGTAGGTAAACCATTAAAATAGCCTTATTGGGATTTTGTACAAAAAAATGCAAATTGCCTCATTTAGAGAGCCTTTAAAATACGGACGTGGGTGTACAGAACATGTGCTATCTCCTTTAGCAAATCAGAACTCCTTAGAGATTTTAGTCATGTTCCAAAGTGCATAAGGAAATGACTCCTGAATGAGTGAACTGTTCTTATATTTCTGATTTGTTTTGGAGTGAAAGAACATCTAGAACAAGATCTGGAACACAATAGATCCTCAATTAACGTACATACAGATTGCCTGCACATGTGTGTGCATGTGTGTGTATTTAACATAGACACAAAAGGGCCTAAAGGATGCACATCAAAATTTTAACTCTATTTATGAAGTAGACTGTGAAGCAGATTAGGAATAAAAAGGACCGTTACTTTTACCTCACTTACGAGAATATTTTTAGGTCATGTTTGAATTATCTACATGTATAGTTTATATCCCAGTCTGCATATCCAAGAAGACAATTCAAGCACTACCGTTCATTTCCATACTACGTCCTTGGGATGACTGTCCTCACTGTGTACGTGCAGTCACACGTGACAAAGTTCTCTTTTGCCACAAGAAATGCTCACACGGGGCAGCCCCACTTGTGAAAGCTGCACAGCATACTAACCAATCTTTCCCCTCCCTCATGTCAGTTAGGGAGTATGGTTTTAAAGCATGCTTTAGAGCACACTGGTAGGTTTTTTATTTTCCTGCTTACAGTTGTTCACCTTTTTCTTCATGACATATTATTTAAGTGGATCCTAAGACATATAGTACCAGTGGAATTAATTATCCATATTTCATAATCTTTGTGATGGGCTTGCTACATTCCTGGACCTCACCAGTGACTATTTTTCCCTTTAATACTGTGCTCCAAAGGAGAAACTGTCTGAAAACTTCAATCTGGGATCATCTAAGCCTATGGTCACAAAGGTCAGACAATGGTATTCTTCACAGACCTCTATTTCCTTTTTTAAGAGATAGTTCATATCACACATTCTGGCTGTCTTCCAGGCAGCAGCTCGACTCCTTGTAATCAGTTCTCACCTCTCTAGTTCATGCACCACTGTGCTGTACATGTAGAATTGTGGCTTTGTGACAAGTAGAATTAACTTGTGTGAAAGTAACAAAAACCTTACCTATGTATAGTAACTTCATGTTTCAAATTCGTACACGACCCTGGTCTTCCTTAGGTGGTTCTCATCGGTCAATATCCCTACAATCATTTAACAAAATAGTTGATAAAGCATCACCTAACTTTTGGTTTCCTTATGACTATCAGAAGAACTCAGGATGCTAAGCATTGCTGAATTGGCTACGTGTCCCCACCTTACCCCTAAATGATAACAAAGTCTCTTGTCAACATTTCCTAGTTAAAATGTTAAATGTAGTTAAAAACATGACCAAAACTGAGCCTATTTTCAATCATGCTTTATACTGTTTTTAATACATAAATTATGAAGGAAGTCAACTTTCACATAAAAATCTTCATGAATTTCTCTGGGCATTCAACATTTACTGATGAACCATTAAAACACTACAAGCTGCGGCGCCTGGGTGGTTCAGTCGGTTAAGCTGATTTCAGCACAGGTCATCTCATGCACGGTTCCTGGGATCACGCCCTGCATCAGGCTCTGCACTTGACAGCATGGAGCCTGCTTGGGATTCCTTCTCTCTTCCTCTGTCTTCCCCTCCTCCACCCACACTTCTGTCTCTCTCAAAATAACTAAACTTAAAAAAAATTAAACACTACAAGCTAATATTACTCACCATACATACTTACTATGAAAGAAATGACTGGATGCCAGGAGTCCTGGATGCTAGTCATAATACTTCTACTGAATTTTAGGTGGTGAGTTATTTCACCTCTTTGGGCCTCAATTTCTTCATCTACGAGATGTGTTTTTAGCTAGATGTCCTGTAAATCCCTTTTAGCCCTAACATACCATTTCTTAACATGTTAAATACTCTGCCAAATAGAAGCCAGCAATGTGTTTAGTATTTTTTTTTTTTTGCAGAATCCAGAGTATACCATAAACAGCACTTCATTAATATTCACAGTATTTATAAGAAAACAAAAGGATATTATATTTATATGCAATTTTTGAGTTATGAACTGGGACAGTAATGTCACAAAACTGTAGTATAATGAGAACAATGATTCTAATTTCTTGATTGTAGTATTCTATTCACTGTACTATCTTTCTTGCTTTGTTATACTTAGAAAGCAGTGTATTTTAACCCTTCTCACCCCCAATCAGCCAATCTGCTCTCTAAAGTACTTGAAACTACCCTGCTCAGTTTCTTACCCAAGTGTTCACAGCACTCTCTTTCCCCTTCAACTCTTTCATTTGAATGACTTACCAATGGTACTTTCTTGGCTGTTTTCTATGGACATACTTAAGAGTTTGGGTGCAGTATTTGTCTCATTTTCTACATAAATTCTATAAATTTTCTAATAAATTTCAACCACATACAGAAAGATGTCACTACCATCTCTACATTTGCCAGTACCTGCTTAGAGTTTGTACCCTTATACAGAACCAATTCATCTAAGTATCAAATGGTTGAAAAGGATATCATATATTCTTCATACTGTTTGCTTCGAAGATTTGGGACCTTCCTCTCTCTATGGCCTTTCTCACATTCCCTTCTAGGACTCCAAAGCTCTAGGTCTTTGACATCTCTTTATGAAACTGGTTTTCTAAGCTTTCCAAAAATTTGGTTTGAATGCCCTTCTGATCAGTCCTGGCTTATCTGAGCAAAATATCTTGCTTTTGCTGTGGTCTCCAACGCCTAAGCTTTCTCACTCACCTGTCTGACCAGAATCCCAGCCAAGTCCATTTGCTCCTACCTTCCCACACAAATTTTCAGACTTGTCCCTAGTACTAGCAGAGAGACACTGTTAATTCAATATGTGCAAGTGAGAGGCACACTCAGCTCCCTGGATACAGGAAAGAGAGTGAGGGAGGCAAATTCTAATCAATTCCAGTGAATACTCAAGGTGAAGGAGGTGCTATTCGCCTGATACCAGGCGTTTTGATTTCATATTCTCTCTGGGACACCACCTACTCCAGGAAAGAACTAGGAGAAAACTGGAAAAAACTGCACAACTTCCTTATGTGAATAAAAACTGCAAGTCCGTGACTCTCAGATCTCAAAGAGCTAAAATAATGTGGCCAACACAGTTTGTTAAAATACTAAACTTCTTCTGTACCATTTAGTATATAGTTACCTTGAGACCCTTCCAATTTGCAGTGCAGCCCCCACTGACCCACCAACTAGTATGACTGGCACTACAAACAGCCCATGGGTTTCCGCTCTAGCCAGCCTCAATTATGACCAGTTGGTGCCCATGAACTCCAAACCCCAGAAATCTTGTCTCCCAGGCGTTGCTACAGGCTCCCTTCAAAGGATGGACTCCCAAGGGCACGCCTGTGCTTTACCTGCCTTTCCTACTCATTCCTGGGGAAACTCACGTGGATCTTGACAAAGAACAGATCTGGCATTAGCCGCCAGAGCAATCAGCGGCCCAGAACCTGTTCCTTCACACCCCCTCTGCCAGAGCTGGCCTGGAAGACAGTGGGAGATGAGATGATGAGATGCCAGTGGCTGTAGCACTAGCACCCCAGTCGGCAAAGGTCTAGTGCCCTTTTGGTTCTCTGACCAAAAGGCTGTTACTACTCACCACTGATTCCCCCAGGATTTTTTCTGATATAGTCAGAGAGATGTGCAAACTGGCTAACTGGCCGACCACACCAACTATTAAATAATTTGAATATTACCTTTGCAAAAACATATATGCAATCATATTCCCTCTGGGTTTTGACCACCCTTCTGACATACCAGATACCCACTGCTGGCAAGAAAGATAAAGATACTCATTGACTGTGCCAACGGGTGGGTCAGTTAGCTGACATGTCACCAAATTCCAAATTCTGACTGCATATTCAAGAGCCATCTTGCAATGACTCCCTCACTCAGAGTGTATTTGTAACAGTAAGAACTCTCAAATCTTTCATCTACCTTAAGAATATAAGTTCTGACCTGATAGCGCCTTCTCACAATTCTTGCCCAAGACTTGACTGGTCAGCCCAAGTTAGGATGAATAGGGCTAGGGAGGGGTGTGGTGAGGAGTCCATACCAATGGAAGTGTACTTGTGCTTACCACAGAGAAACAAGGCCCTTTTTAAAGAAACAACAAAAAAAACAAAAACAAACAAACAAACATGGGTTCAGGAGGACCTCATTTTCTTCTGATAAATGCTGGTACTTTTATTAGGGGAACAAAAACAAAAACAGGGGAAAAAAAAAAAGGAACAGTGGCTCTCTGAGGACAAGGGTAGCCTTCATGCACTAACTATGTAGAATCATTCCACTCATCTTTAATTTTAGTCAATTCAGAGAGGCCTCCTTGCTCCAAAGTTTTTAGTTTTTTATAACCTATATATCAGACATCTAAAACAACCCAGGTGTTTTTTGCCACATGATCTGGAATACCAGCTAACAACAAAAGTCACTCTACCATGTTCCATCCAAATCTTTTGTAACCATCTGGTCACCACTGAAACTAAAGCAAATAATCAAATTTTACCAACCAAGAGATGGTTAAACATAAACTATGCTTGATCAAGTTCAGGACGACCCTGGAGGGGTCCTCAACAGCACAAAGCCTGGCAAGAAGAGACCAAGCTATCAGAATGGCAGCTTGTACTTATCAATAGAGTAAGCTCCACCCCAAGTTTTAGGCCTCTGTCAAACTACTGCCTTGGGAGGCTTCCTCAAACCTCTCCACCTATTCGACAAACACAACAAAAGGTTTGGTGGCTTTCCAAGTAACTAGCAAGATGTCTACAGATGCTTCCTTCTATTACTAGCCTGTCAAGTATACTCCATTCCAAACATTGGTGCTCAAAAGTATTATCCACACTGATGCCAGTCCATGAGCAGTTTGCTACTAGCCCACAAAAGACAAGTATATAAACTGAGAGTAAGTTTTAAAAACTTTTATAGCAATCTGGATTTTTATATCTGTTGAATTTAATAAAATATTTTACTTATATTCTTTTCTAGAATATAAGAATTTCTTTTCTAGAAATTCACTTTAATGAGTGATGTCACACTTTTGCTGAAATTTCTCTGTTGATAACCATTATCTTCAAGACAAAGTCTTAGTTCACTAACACTGTGTCAGGTTCTCCTTGATTTGACCCCTTGATCTGATTCTTTAGAGCAGAACTTCCCTATCTGTGTGCTTGGCAATGCCTCAAGTGGGTGAAAGATAAGACCACTGAATGGAGCCTGTGCCAGGTGGAGTTCCCAAGCCCTAGGACTTACTCCAGTAAATCCTACAAATTTTGTTTTCTGTGTCATGGGGAAAAGACTGAGAAGAACTGATGCCTGGAGTTATCTCCCACTACACTATACACCAAATTTTATGTTCCAACAACAATGAAAAACCTGCTCTCCCACCCAGACCCAAATTTGTATTTCTAACCCAGACCTCTCCCCTGAGTACAGTACATATTTTACATCTCCATTCAGATGCATTCCAGAGACAACAACTCAAACTTAACATGTATGGAACTGAATATCTGTTTTCCTTGCCAAATGTGCTCTTCTTCCAATATATTATTTCCCAGAAAACCGCAACTTTTTCTCTCTTATACCCATTATTTGATCTACTCAGCAAATCCTGCCAACTCAGCTTCAACAATCCTCAGCACCATCTTTACCCCCTGCTTGAAGTCAGAATCATCTCTCATCTAGATTATGACGAGAGCCCTGCTTCCACTCTTGCCTAAAACGGATTCTCAAGACAGCAGCCAGAAATGACCTGTCTAACTCAAAATTCTGAGTATAACTCAGAACTCTCAGTTTCAGAGTAGAGGCCTATGTTCCCTCAATAATTTACAAGACTCATGTTATCTGGTTGCTTCTTCCTCTTGGACTCTCTATTTTGCCCTGGAATCACTTGGCTCCATGCAAATGGATCTCCTGGAGTCCTTAACCACACGAAGCACAGGCTCACCTCATCCAGACCCTCGCTTGCAGGACCCACTGTCTAAATCGCTCTTCCCTCACTGCTGTCTTTGCTAATTCACTCTTCAGGTCTTTGCTCAAATGTTACCTCTTCAGTTAGGTCTTTACTGATGACTCCAGGGAAAGTGGTACCCATTCCCCTACACCCCACCTCCCTGTTCCATTTATGCTCTTCAATTTTTCCCATAGCACTTATCATTTGACCTATTAGGTACTTATTTATTGGTGTAGAATCTGCCTCCCTACACTGACTCCAGGAGGGAAGATCTGTCTATTTTGTTCACTGCTATATCTCTATCACATAGAACAATGCATACCATGAGTGTCTACTACAATACATAGTAGGCACTCATGAAATACTGTTGAATAAATATACACACGAATAAATACATTACTGGTTTTTGCTACTGTCTCTTTAATCACTCAGTTGCTTTGCCTACAAGCCCTTCTATACTCTTTCCCTTGCTAAAACCCCACTTTTATTTTTTTATTTTTATTTTTTTAATGTTTTATTTATTTCTAGGAGAGAGAGAGAGAGAGAGAGCGTGAGCAGGGAACGGTCAGAGAGAGAGGGAGTCACAGACTGAAACAGGCTCCAGGCTCTGAGCTGGCAGTCAGCACAGAGCCCGACGCGGGGCTCGAACCCACGAACCGCGAGACCATGACCCAAGCGAAATTCGGACGCTTAACCGACTAAGCCACCCAGGCGCCCCTAAAACCCCACTTTTAGACGAGGCTTAGCCATCACCTCCTCCAGGAAGACTCCCCTGAACCTAGTCTTCCACATTTCACTCACTGACTAACAACTCATTAACTGAACAGTAAAGAAGTAACTCCACTGCTACACATTCATGCAGAAAACATCTTACTGTCTCTTCTCACTACTGATTATTTCCCAACACATTCCTCCAATAAGAAAACACCATTCCATCCCCAGTAAGCTGTTTCCACCTATCTCCCTACTGCATTGAGTATGTCTACTACATATTTGCTTAGATTGTCCCAAGAGTCATGATATAGCTGATGTACTTAGGAAAAACAAAGCATTCTGATATGCAGTAGGCAAGACAATTCAAGGAAGAAGCCTTGTTCTCCTAGTCCAATTCTGTAACTTAAAATCAGTCCATTCCCCACCAAGAAATAATACAGCTAACAACCAGTAAAGCAAAGCCTCCCATATTTCACCACTCATGACATCTTTGTGTGCAGCTCACTGTACTCCGTTCCATTTCAGTTTCTGGCTCCAGACTCTTTTTGTTTTCCAGTTTACCATACCTTTGCTTCATATTTGTCAACTGAACTATGTTTCCTCAGCATAATCTTTATGTTCCTGAGCTTCTGTTCTGGAGACCTCCTAGAGGCTCTGTGCCCTCAGCCAAATCTAACCTATAAAGGGAGAGTTCAAATAACAAAACACACGTCTTGAACATTCCACATTGTTTCCATACCACAGCAATTTACTGACATCTTGCTTGGAAAGTCTCAAGACTAATTAAAAACTGCTTTTTCTTCTGATTTCCCTTCTTTGTAGAATGCTATGTATTCTACTTACAGAAAACCTCATTTTTCTATAAGCAAATTGTTTCTAAACATAGTAATTTCTTCTACTTCACTGTAAGAGTACAAAATAACCTGAGTCAAGAAGTATGTTATTAAAAAGTTAGAATGCTATGTCATGTAAAAAAATAAACTGAGGTTCTAGTAATTGTGGTTTTTCCTTAAGTTTATTTATTTAGAGTGAGTGTGAGCAGGGGATGGGCAGAATGAGAGGGAGAGAGAATCCCAAGCAGGTTTTGCGCTGATATAGGGCTTGATCTCATAAATCATGAGATCATGACTTGACCCAAGATCAAGAGTCATATGCTTAATGGACTGAGCCACCCAAGCACCCCAAGGTACAAGTAATTACATCTTAAAGTATTACAAACTGCTTCTAACCTTCCAACATAAACCTTCTTCTCCTTTGTCTCATGAATCTGACAGCTCTAACTGTATTACAAAAAGAGAAAGCTGACATACACTCAAACTGATGTTCCCATCTTGAATAACTCATTTTACAGAAGCCTGGAGTACAATTAACTGTTTCACAAAATTATAGGTAACCTTGTATTACACCATTACATGAACATTATACAGAATGTAATGTATGAAAAACAAGGGGAAAATTGTCACCATGAAGACCAAGGTGAGATGGGGGCAGAGCCTCACTACTTTCATTATGCTTGACATTAAAACAAACAAACAAAAAATCCTTCTTTCTTCTTTTAAAGAAATGTGTTTGTGTGGTCTTGCCAATACACTGCTCTACAAAACAAATCATACCAAATTTGTCAGTAAACACTGATGTTAATGTTTGAAACAATATTAAATTGATTCAATCATATCACAGGCCTCACAAATGCCTGTCCATACAAGTGAACCTATAGTGCTGAAATGTATGATAAAAAGGCACATGCAGCTACATAAATTGTTTTGAGCTATTCTACAGTTTAACTCAAATAAATGCCTTTGCTAAAGACGAATATGAGTATCTTTGGCAAATTTAATAACCAAAACACCAACCTTTTCCTTTTTGGTTATCTCCCAGCACTTCTAGCTAGTATAAAAATCCATTAGTTTGGGGGTGCCTGCGTGGCTCAGTGGTTAAGCCTCCAACTCTTGATGTCGGTTTAGGTCATAATCTTGTGGTCAGGAGATCAAGCCCCACTTCAGACATGAATGTGGTGCCTGCTTGGGATTCTCTTTCCCTATTTGCCCCTCCCTGGCTTTCACACACACACAAACACACACTCAAAATAAATAAAATACATTAAAAAAAATCAATTTGTGGGGCGCCTGGGTGGCTTAGTCAGTTAAGCGTCCGACTTTCGCTTAGGTCATGATCTCGTGGTTCGTGGGTTTGAGCCCCGCGTCGGACTCTGTGCTGACTGCCAGCTCGGAGCCTGGAGCCTGTTTCAGATTCTGTGACTCCCTCTCTCTCTAACCCTCCCCTGCTCATGCCGTGTCTCTCTCTCTCCTAGAAATAAATAAAACACTAAAAAAAAAAATTTTTTTTTTAAATCAGTGTTTCCTTCTCTACCTATTCCTACATTAAAAGAGGTGAAATTATCAAAATGCAAAACAAAATCCTGGAATCTCAAGGCTAACACAAGAGCTATTTGTTATAATTCTAACATAATCATCTCATTTAATCCATCCAATAACTTTATGTTACAGATTGGAAAGGTATCGCCCTTATTTAACTACAAGGGAAAGTTTCAGAAAGTTAGGTGGCTTACCCAAGCTGCAGTCAGAACTGCAACTTATCTTCTAATTATGCAATTTGGAATTCTGTGCTCTACTACAATGGAGGTTTCCGTCCTTCACAACAGTCCCTAAGGTGCCTGGAAGGAACAGTCTAAAACACAGAACTCAATTATACTGTGAACACCTCCAGTGTCAGGCAACCCACTGTATACTTCTTAATGAAACACATGCCAAAGGCGGCTTTGAATTAAAAATTAAGAACCATTGATCCAGTCAAATACCCTTATTTTACACACGAAGGACTGCAAAAGAGAGAAGGAAATGCCTCACAAATGCCTGTCAACTAGCTAGTGTAATAGATATTAGTTTGGTAAGGCTGTGAAAAGTACCACAGACTGGATGGCTTAATCAACAGAAATTTATTTTCTCAGAATTCTGGAGGTTTTGAGTCTGAGAATGAAGTGTCAGCAGGGTTGTTTTCTTCTAAGGCCTCTCTCCTTGGCTGGCAGATGGCTGTCTTCCTCCAGTGTCTTCATACAGTCTTCCTTTGTGTGTGTCTGTGTCCTAATAGCCTCTTTTTATAAGGACACCAGTCATATTAAATTAGAGCTCATCTATATGACCCTATTTTATCTTAAATACGTCTCTAAAGGCCCTATCTCCAAATACATTCTGAGGTACTGGGTATTAGGAGTTCAGCATATAATTTTGAGAGAACATAATACAGCCAATAACACTCTACCTTCTCCCATAATTCATGTCCTTCTCATACACAAAATACATTCACATCATCCCAACAGCTCCCAAAGTCTAAACTTATTCCAGTATCAACTCGAAGTCCAGTATGTCATCTAAAAATTATTTACATCAGGTATGGGTAGACCCCGAGTTAGGACTCATTCTGAGGTAAAATTCCTCTCCAATTGTAAACTGTGAATCTTGGTAAGTTATCTGCTTTTGAAATGTAACTGTGGGACAGGCATAGGATAGACATTCTCATTGCCAAAGGGAAAAATCAGAAAGAGAGGGGGTAATGGGTCCCAAACAAGTTCAAAAACAAGGCAAATTCCATGAGATTTTAAGGCTAAAGGATAACCCTTCTTTGGCTCCATGCATTGTCCCCTGGGCCTCTGGGGAGGAGGCCCTGCCTTCCAGGCCCACCAGTGTGGTGGCCCTATGTCCTCGGGCTTTGGGCTCTGATCCCACAGTAGCAGTGGCAGTCCTGTCAGCCTCTGAACCACCTTGAGGAACATTCTTCTGTGTTCTTGAAGGACAACACATGATCACAGCCAGAAGGACAACAAAGGATCACAGCCAGCTGGTTCTACTGACGGTCTCATGGAAACCCAGAAGTCTAAGCACCTCCCTTCATTTCATTCTGTTTCATCCCTTTTGGTCCAAGCTGTTAGGGTCTCCGTTAGCATAACTCCATCTATAGTTCTGCTCAGACAACTTAATGCATCCATAAGTCACATGCCTATAATCTTTTTAGCAAATGGTTGTTTAGCAACAACCTTGATGTTGTCTCCAGATCGTATACTTTCTAAGGTTTCATACTAAGCATTTTCAAGTTTGGTTCCTTTCTGCTTAACATTTCTTTCCTCAATTTCTCTCTCTCGCATTTTACTATAAGCAAGGAGAAACCAGGCTGTGGCTCTTAACACTTTGCTTAGAACTCTCAGCTAAATATTCAAGTTCTTTATACAAGTTCTATTTTCTACAAAACACTGGAATACAATTTAGCCAATTCTTTGCCACATTCTAACAAGATTGCCTTTTGTACATTCTCCAATAACATTTCCATCTGAGGCTTCACCAAAACATCTTTCACATTTCTACCAACATTCTGTTCATGAGCGTATAAGTAGATCTAAGACAAAAGAAGCCATCTCAATAGCTCTTTCTTTTCATAGCCCTTACCAAAATCACCTTTAATGTCCATATTTCTATCCACCATCTCCCAAGACAACCTTGCCTTTTTCTAAAACGCACCTCAAAATTCTTTAAAACTCTTCCACACCTAGTTCCAAAGCCACTTCAGTATTTCTAGGTATTTGTTAAAGCATTATACCACTTTTCAGTATGAATGTCTGTTGTTAGTTTGCCAGTTCTACAAAGTACCACATTCGGGTGGCTTAAAACAGCAAAAATTAATTTTTTCACAATTCTGGAGGTTAGAATTTCAAGATCAAGGTGTCAGCGGGATTGTTTTCCTCAAAGGTCTCTCTTGTTGGCTTTTAAGGTTGGCTGAGTCTTCACAAGGTCTTCCCTTTGTGTGTGTTTATCCTAATTTCTTCTTGTAAGTACACCAGTCATATTTGATTTGGGCCCAACCATAGGATCTCATTTTATCTTAATTATCTTTAAAGGGCCTGTATCCAAAGAGTCACATTCTAGTACTGGGGGTAAGGACTTCAACACATTAACTTTGAGGGGACACAATTCATCCCACAATGGGGTGAAGACTACTCATATTCACTCATTGTATGAATACTGAATATCGCTCTTTCCTAGCCATTGTGCTAGCTGATGACCATGTAATGGTAAGCAAAACAGATACGATGTCTGACTCAAAATCTCAGACTTAAAAATAATGAGTGGAAACAATGATATACTCATACAAATTAATAAAAAGTACATGAGAACATATAACATGTATTTGGACCTCACCAAGCCTGCTATGTCCAAAATGGCTTCCTTGAAGAGCTCAAATCTGATGGATGAGTATGGAAGGGGAGTGTGCACACAGAACTTTCCAGGAAGGGAAACTGAACAGCACAGTCAAGGAACTGAGAGGTGGTCAGTAAGGCTGGAATACAGAAAGTAAGAAGAGTAATAAACATGAGGTTGGCTAAAAGGCAGGGGTCACATCACCCAGGGTCTTCAGACTAACAACATCTGAAAAGTTTTACATGTGATTATAATTTCTTTTTATAAAGATCACTCTGGCAAAGTGGATGCTGGTAATGTTCTATTTCTTGAGCAGAGTTCTGGTTACATGGATATGTTCATGTTGTAAAAATGTGAGTATATATATATTTATGTTTAAATTATAATGTATGCTTATAATTTAAGTATTTCTCCATTTTCCATATGTCCATTGTATTTCAGTCTGGTTAGACTGTAAAAGACAGTGCAGAAAAGAGCAAGTATTGATGTGGGGGCCCCAGTTTCAATAACAGACAAACTAGATGATAATTCAAACTAGAAAGATGGCAGTCAAAAATGGAAAGGTAGAATCAAAAGATATTGAAGTGGCAAAATCCACAGATCCTGATTGATGAATTGAATATGAAGAGGGAAAGGAGGCATTAAAGAAGACTCCCAAGTTTCTGGCTTGCAGAATTGGATGGTAGATCCATTCACTATGCAAGGAAATCCTAGAAATCCAGAGATGGAAGAAAAGATCACTGCTCAATCTTTCAGGCTTATAAGTAGAAATATCAGGTAGGCAGTTAGGTAAACAGGTTAAAGCTCAAAGGACAGGTCTGTAGAAAATACACTTGGAGATCAATACTGTTAATAACAGAAGCACTGGGCAAACCATCCTTCAGCCAATATTTAATAAGCTCCTTTCAGGCACTGGTTTAGATTCTGTGGATATAGTTGTGAACAAAATAAACAAGTTCTCATGGGACTCACATTCTTGTTCAGGAAGACCCCTAACAAATCAGTACTAAGTAAGATAACTTCAACTACTAGTAAATACCATGATGAAGATAAAACGGACAATGTATTAAGAGTGATAGGGATGGCTCTATTTGCATTAGACTGGAATAGTCAGGGGAAGGCCTCTTTGCAAAGGTGACATTTGACTTTAGACCTGAATGTTGAGAAAATGGTAGGCAGAGAAGAGTAGGATAGCATTCTAGGGAAAGAGTTAGTGCTTAAAGTAAAATCAAGCTTTGCATGTCTGAACAACAGACAAAAAGACGAGTATAGATAGAATGTAATAAGGGAAGGGGAGAGTTGTGCAAATCAGGGTCAGGGAAAACGTAGGGTTTAAGCAAGCAGTGATGTAGTTTATATTAATTTTTGTTTTGAATCTCTGTTGAAAAACCTACAGGGCAACAACAACAAAAGTGAGACTACTATGTCCGAGAAAGAAACGATGAAATAAGAACCGAAGGTGGTCTAGAACTAAAACTTAAAGAATTTGGAATAATAAAAACCAAGAAAGGCAGCAAATGAGACCGAGAAGTACACATAGAGATAGGAACAGAAGCCTCATCAAGGAAAAATATTTTAAAGAAAAAAGTAATCAAGAGTCAAATGCTGAGTCATCATATGAGGACTGAAAAAGGCTCATAAAAAAAGAGGAACATTCTGGAAACCTTAAAATCTATTTAGAATGGTAGAGGAAGAATCTAAAACAGAGTGAGCTGAATCAGATCAGTAACAGTTGAGAGGAGGTGCCTGGGTGGCTCAGTGGGTAAAGCGACTGACTCTTGATTTCAGCTCTGGTCAAGGTTAGGTGGTTCAGTGGTTCATCTCATGAGATCAAGCACCTCCTCAGGTCCTGCTCTGATGCTGATAGCACAGAAGTGTTTTTGGGATTCTCTCTCTGCCCCTGCCGTGCTTACATGCGGTCTCTCTCTCAGAATAAACAACAAAAAAAAAAATGATTTGAAGGGAACATGACAATAGGTGTACAGTTCTTTAGAGGAGTTTGGCTATAAAGGAATGGTGTCAAGAAACAGGGGCATTAAGAGATAAGACTTGATCATGTCTGATGTGGACTTAAAAGAAAGCAAGCAAGATTGAAGTTACAGAGAGAAGGAATAATTGTCAACATATATAGATTCCTGAAAGTAGTAAGAGATGCAATCCAGAACATAGGGGTACTTATTTACCTTAGATTGGCGGGTTACCTTCTCCACTGAAACAGAAGAGAGAATGCAAACAGAACTCAAACTGCCCGACTCTTGCAATAATGTGTTCTTTCCACTAAAATCATGCTGTAGATATTCTGAAAGGTGTTCTAAGTAGGACAACTAAAAAAACGAAAAGCTTTTTATGTTTATTTATTGAGGGGGGCACGGAAGGACAGGGAGGGATGACAGAGGATATGAGGCAGGCTCTGTGCTGCGAGCAGAAAGACCGATGTGGGGCTTGAACCCATGAACCATGAGATCATGACTTGAGCTGAAGTTGGACACTTAAGCAACTGAGCCACTCAGGCACTCCAAAAAAGAAAAGTTAAATTAAGATTATTTAGCCTGAAGAAGGCAAATAATAACTCAGTATGTATTAGTTTTCAAATAAAAAAATTATATGAAGGTGTGTATCAGTATCAGTTACTCTTTTTGCTGAATAAAGATAAATGTGTTCAAACTGAAATGAGGTCAAGCACTTGTTTTTTTAAAAATGTTTATTTATTTTGAGGGGCGCCTGGGTGGCGTAGTCGGTTAAGCGTCCGGCTTTCGCTTAGGTCATGATCTCGCGGTTCATGGGTTCGAGCCCCGCGTTGGGCTCTGTGCTGACTGCCAGCTCAGAGCCTGGAGCCTGAGTCTGTGACTCCTCTCTCTCTGACCCTCCCTGCTCACGCTGTCTCTCGCTCTCTCTAGAAATAAATAAAAAAACATTTTTAAAAAAATATTAAAAAAATAAATAAATAAATAAATAAATAAATAAATAAAAATGTTTATTTATTTTGAGAGAGAGAAAGAACATGCAGGGGAGGGACAGAGAGGGAGGGAGACACAGAATCCCAAGCAGGCTCCCCACTGTCAGCACAGAGCCCGACGTGGGGTTCGACCTCACACTATGAGATCATGACCTGAGCCAAAATCCAGAGTCAGAGGCTTAACTGACTGAGCCAATTCAGGTGGCCCTGATTTTTTTTTTTTTTTTAAATTAGACTTAGGATCAGTGCTTCAGAAGAAGGGTTCTGAAAAATGACTTTAGGATAAATACTTGAAGTATTTTTCTCAGATTGTTTGGGAATTCTGCAAAGTGTTAAAGCAAAACGCCAGAGAATAATCTCCAAATGACCCTAAAAGAAATGGATAGTCAAAAGCCTCAAGGTTCCCTTATTTTTCTGTATTCGAGGATTTAATTTCTTGATCATAAATCACAAATCTAAAGACTGCTGGTACAAAATCTGAAACATAAGGTTCTGATGGTGCTAAACACAACAAGTTAAGTGGATGAGCATTCCTCTCTACTGGTCTGCACACTCTGCCCCTATCAAGTATCAAACCCAACTAACTCATTAACTAATTATCTCCATGTTTCCTAAATTACAAACTACCCTATAAATACTCTACTTAGATCAATGTATCCTTAATATCAAAAGGTTGTTTTAGGAAGAATACTCAACAAATACTTTATTGGCTCTTTTTAAAGGACAAAGATCTAAAAACTCAGTAGTGACCAAAGATAACAAGGATGATCCTGTTTCATGGCACTTAGGGTACAAGATCATCTTTCTTCATAGCTTGGGCTCTACAGGTTTTTAAAAAGCAAAGGGAAGATAAGGAGGGAGAAATACCACTTTTGACTATTATCCTATCTGTCTACCCTTAACAATTTCTTTCCTATCATTCCCTATAATTAAAAAAAAAAGTTTTTTTCTCATTAATTTTTAATTAAGTCAAAATGACTAGTCCCAGCCTTCTATCACATTTCCTGTACATACTTCAATTTACTTACATTTGAATTGAAATATTTTAACTACATCTTTGCTAGTGTTACATTGTACTATATTCCAATAACCTCAATTCCACAATATTCTGCTTTCTAGGTCCTGAACTGAAAACTATTTTAATCTATTAATGAAACTAATGCTCCTTCTTTTTTCATAAAGTCTTTCTTATTCTAACAAAAGTTCTACCTCTGATTTCATATTTAGAAAAAATAAAAATAAGTAAATCACAATCGACTCTAAGGATTAAGAAAAAGCAAACAAGATCCAGTTCTATTTTTAAGTTAACTAAAACAAAATAAGACAAATACTCAATAGTTAGAAGTCTTCATTCTATACTTAAAGGTTTTTCTTGTAGAATCTATTGATTCAATATACTAAGTTATATAGTAAACTTAAGTAATTGCCTCTTTTATTGTTCTTTAATTTTGGAAAATTAAACAACACAAAAGATGCTACTTCAAAAGAAAGAAAGGCTTAATTTTTGAGAAATTCAAAACACTGATATAATTTCCATAACATCTACTACTATAGCACACTTAATAAGCAAATATTTAAAGAAAAATAAATTAAGACAACTTACACATAGTGTTGACCTATTCAGGTAAATATTGCCTCAAAATTAATCAGCAAAACAAACAGATACATAATTTAACAATCCATTTATTGAATACTACACACTGCAAAGGCTAATTGATATCAGAAATTAAATTTTAAACATTAAAGCACAACATATGTAAAAATTCAAATGCAAAGATGTTGCTGAAACATAGTTATTATATCAATGTATATCTTATAGAAAACATCAAATACTAAATGGTATCTTACTTGCAATCTTGACTTTTAAAATTAGCACTCTAAATAAATGGCCACTTACAGGTTTCTTCACTTACTTCTGCTGATAAATCAACATACCTTCAATCCTACAAATTCAAAGGTACCATTAAAGATGTACTCAATTCTTCACCGGAATTTCTTTCCTACCTTAAAAGAAACCTAAATTTATATTAATTTTTAAAAAGAAGGTTATGTTTAAAAGATAAAATGGAATATAGTAAGGAATATGCCTGACCTAGATTTCCATCCTGGTTATAGCCATCCCTAGAGAAATTACGTTGGGTGAGTTGTGTAACCTCTGTAAGTTTTTGTTTCCTCTTTATAAAACTCTTGTAGGACTGTTAGGAAAACTTGGGAGACTGTTAATCACATTTACAATACAGCCTGGCATTGACAGGCATTAAATAAACGGCAGCTGCTTAAAAGAACATTATTATATTAAGGCTTGTTACTATTAAATTTCTACTGTTTATTGTAGCAGCACTGCCCAATGTGAACATCTACTTGTAGAGGTTAAGCTCAAAATACATGCCAACTTTCCTTCAAAATCACTCAGTTCTTTAATAAGGGTAGACTGCAGAATCATGATATAATAGTGAATCCTACAATACTGAATTCTCAGCTACTACTTACCAACAAGTCTATCATCATGATGTTTAAGTATTAAAGAATAATTTTTCTCCAATTCAAACATCCAAATACTATGCCATGTTTATGGGATTCTTAACCATGAGTAACCATTGTCAGACTTACACATCTTTCCAAGGATTTTCATATCTAAGTTCTAACTAAACAGCAAGGTCAGGAAACCAACTGCAAAGCTGTTGGTCTATAAATATAACATGGTTAAGTACGTTTCATAAGGAACAATGAGTTCAGTAAAACATAGGAGGGAAAAAGTTACCTCCATTTTTGTCAGCCACTTACCATCCCATCATCTTCACTAAAAATGTTATGAAGTTACCCAAGGATAGTTGAGCAGAAAATGGACAGAAAATGTGTGGGAAAAGACTACCAAAGAAACAAGAAACATGATTTCTAATACTATTAAGAAAGACAGAAAAAAGAAAAAAGAATAAAGGCAGAGGAATAACCCACAATCCCATCCCAAAATCCAATTTCATTTTGTTATATTAAGAAACTGAAGAGTTCAGAACTACAATTGAAGAGACAGTATGAAGTTGTACAACTGTAATTAATAGTTGTAGATGAACAACCCCAGGGGGTAAAACTTTGTATTTCAATGGACTCTACTGAGCTTGTACACAATTTTAACCATAAATGAAGATTATTTTTACTTTTTTTCCTTTAGTTACTAATAAAGTTGAGAGGCAAAAAGCCCCTGGGTCACATTAAAAATCTCTCAATCTTCTCACTAATTTACAAAAAGTTCAATAAAAAAAAAAAACACTGAAATATTTACAACTGAACAACAGGCCCAGATAAAGTCTTCAGTTACTCACCAAAGCAGGTACAATGCTTGATAATGTGACTGGGCCTAGTTCTAAGACTAGGAGTCAAACTATACCTGTGTCCATACTAAATAATATAATCTATTTTATTCATACTTAAGACAGCTTATTGGCGTTAATGGGGTCTACACTGGGAAATATAATATGTGATTACTGCAATAATCACACCTGGAACATGATAGGGTTATCATTCAGAAAACAAAATTTGTTGGGAAAAAGGAGAAAAAATTTATTTCTAATCTAAATGACTAAAATAAACTACTATTAAATGTATCAAGAAGTCAAAACTTTCAAACAGACACAATCTTAGCTTGAGGCTCTCTTTTCTAAGTTATTTGTGCTACTCTTTCCCTTTGTTTCTGTGTGCATAATTCGACAGTGACAACGTATTAAGAATTTCCACAGGAGATATATTAAAAATTAATCTTACAAATGTATATTCTATTGCAAAAATTATGCCCTTTACTGTAGCCCAAATAAAGATACTGAGGTTAGATAGCCATTTTATTACAAGTTTTTGCAAAACTCCTAATTACAAACTTCCCAAGGCTTGTTCTGCAATTTATAAACCATGCAAAAAATGAAATTTTTTAAGACTTAGCATACTTAGCAGTTTGAACTGGATTAATTTAAATGTTGCTTTGCAATGTAAAAAAAGGAATCACCAAGACACAGGAGAAAATAATTACTCCTCCTTGAAGAACTATTTCAACAAACATAATAGTAATTTTTATCATCCTAAGGATATTTTAAGGAAAAACCTGATATACATATAGGGGGACCAATTATTTTAATAGTAACCTTAATTTTAAAAATTAAAAAATTGGTATGCCAATTTTAATTAATAAAGAGAAAGCCATCACCAAAGAAAACATTCATTAATCCCTTAATATAATCCCACCTTTCTCTGTAAATTCACAAGAATTACAGCTAACAATTTTAGTGAAAAAAATTTTTATTTATATATTGTAACCTATAAAATTGAACTTCAAAAACCACTAACTCAACCTGCTTTT